>JARHVA010000177.1:6277500-7005652 GCA_037957365.1 Torreya grandis
CAACTAACAATGCTAAGTTAGATATTATATTATTACCAAGTCCTTTTAATAAAATAAAATTATGCCTCTTATTTTATGCAAGATAAAATGTTTGGTGGAACTTGTTTTCCTTTGAATTTTCATATTTCAACTTGAGAGAGTTGCATTCTAATCATGATTGACATGGGATATATATGAGAATATAAAAATATTTGTTTGTTAGTAACTATAAGTTATTAAGTATTTGTTAATTATTTTTGAAATAATTGAAGTATTAGGGATGTTTAAATAAAAATATATCTAAACATGGGCTTGGTATTCTTATGATTATATAACTAGTGTAGGGCATTAAATACTATGCTTACATCTAAAATATTAGATTGGTAATGGGTTATAATGAAGTGAGAACTTCAATCATATTGAATATTTCCATTTAGTTCATATGAGGTGTAAACTTGAATTACCATTTAATTAAGGCTATGATAACTTTTAGTGATGCGTTATGTTTTCTATTAGAAATAAATAGTTTACCCATAGTTCAGTAGCATTATAAAAACATGTCAGTGGTGTCAAATTCTATAGCACCATGAAATGATGAAAACTTGTGTGTATTGTATTTTTTGAGAGTATTTTATATGTAATGATTTGATATACCTAGAATTAAATAGTGCATCATGATGTATGCCTTGAGATTTTATTTTTGTTTGATTATTATTGTGTGATTTAATCTAGGGTATACCTGGGTGGTATAATCTTGATTTGTTGGTTTAATGATTTCAGTGTTAAATTGATTATATATAGACCCACACATATTTTATATGCATTTTGTTTGTTATTTTGACAAGTATGTTTAATAATAGTTAGAAGGATATAACATTTGTGTATACAAAATTATGAGTGCAAATGAATGTTAAGATAAATTATATGTATTGTATGACTTGTTGTTATAGTTATGCTTTCTTGAATATGAGTGTATGCTTTTATGTTTATAAGATTGATTTGTATGATTATTTATGGATAAACCAGTAGGTGTGCCTAAGAACACTAGACTACGATGATATGTGTTGTCTTGAGGTGTAGTTATTTGGATCTATTTGAAATAGTCTATAGTTTATTATGTGTTTTTCCCATGTGGTATAAATAGTGTTCATTGTTTCCAATTTAGGATTAATTTTAATGTAAAACTCATTCATGCGTAGATGATTATGTGTATATCTTGCTTTCTCCTTGTTTATCTTTTGATGTGATATTATTGCGAGGAGAATGTAATCTATATGAGTCTGAGTTACATACTATGATATATATACTGATGATACTAATAGGTAGTGAGATAGGTTCAACTAACCTAGGTGGTACCACCAATAAATAATCCAATCAAGTGGTGTGTTATGAATTGATCGATCTAAAATGATGGTATATTATTTGAAAATTTTGGCCAAATTAATGTTATATACATTTTCATTCATATGTATGATTTTCATGATGTGTGATATCATGTTCAAATGGATTTATTTATGGTACACTGCATGTTTTTATAAATCTTACAACACATGATATACTAGCATGTCTCACTAGATTTATCACACCATTCTATCTACCTATTGATGAAGTGAGGGCCATTTTTTAAAGGTACAATCCACTAAGAGGGGGGGTTGAATTAGTGGTGTCAAACAATCTAATTTAATTTTCAAACCCTTGCAAATACTTAAGCATTCAATGCAATCATTCATGAAGCATACAGATCATTCATAGTAGTGAACAATGAACATAAAACAAGATCACATACATAATACAAGATCTACATGGGAAACCCTCTTGGGGAATAAAACCCACTCTCAATCCTACAAACACATGGACTATTATCCTATAAAATTATCACAACAAGAGACTAATCAAGTCCTTCTGATCAGGAACCTTGGTCAAGTCCTTCTAACCTAAGGCCTTTAGCAAAATAGTTGTTCCATAAGGAGCACCTACCCCTAAGATGATCAAGTCCTTCTAACCACCTATTTGGTCAAGTATTTTTGACCAAAGGTCTTTAGTGAAACCCTATTTCACAAGGAGTAACTTCCCCTAAATAAGATCAAGTCCTTTAGACCCTCCTTGAAAAGAAAACTTCTACCTTATAAATAATTTCTTCAATACCTTATGATGGACCTCTTGATTATATAACAACTGAACAATCTATCTCTCTAGATTATATAGGCTTTTCACATAGGCGTGTCATAATCTCTCTCATTCTTCACTCAATATGTCCTCATATATACATTCAAACCTCTTCACATATCATCAAATTTCAAGAGCACTATTCTAACATTAATAACATGACCTATAGGTCATATACACAGTCAATAATTTTTTTTTCTCATTAACTCAATGAATAGGCATACTACCTATCCTTTGCTCCATAAACCACACATGTAAGCCTCTCACAAATCTATCCAAGTCTCTTGCCTACAAGTCTAGAAATCACCATCTTTGATTTCACTATTTATAAAGCATACTTGATAATCAACACCTTGGTTGGTCATTAGGCATGCCTTAGCCCTTAAGGCATCTCTCACATGAAGACATAGCTCAATAAAATCTTCATAGGTCAGCCATAGCATCTATAGGTCACCCTTAATCATCTACACCTTTTTTTAAAAAGGCCCTTATAGGTCTTATGGAGACCTATTCACCCATTTAGCACACCATCGAATAAAAAAAGAACACAAGAGCACTTTTAAATACATGGGTCCACTCCTTATGTCCCCTTTGACATCCTTAAATGATCATAGTCATCTTATCTCACCTCTGCATATGTTCAAACAACTCAAATAGAGACCTTATACACAAGAACACCATTGCCTAGCATATATTCAACTTCTTAACTATTGTTCATACTTGAGAAAGATTGATCATACCTCTAAAATACTTAGAGGGAATCCTCATGGAGTCTACAACACTCCCCACTAGATAATTCACCATGAAACATAGAAACAAAAACAACATGAGCTCAAATAATCTTATTAAATCACTTATAGTCCATGTATGAACACATAGTTAACTTTGAACATTAATATCTTTCACTATACACACTTTTAGATCTTAAAATCAGGTTCATTAGATGCGTCATAGAGTCCTCTTCATCTTTAATTTTTACATCACCAATAAATTTTATTTCTATCAAAATATATGGACAAAAATAGATCTCTAGTTTTTTCTATGTTAAATTCAAATATTTGAATGAAACGGTCACAATTAAACTTTGACCACTTTGTTTGCATCTCATGTCCTCTCAACTTTAAATCAATCTCACACAATTGATCTTGTCCAAACTTTAATTCATAGGAGCCAATGCTCAAAAATTAAACTTTAGTCACTTTGACCACATCTCATGCAATCTTGAAATGTTGAATTCAATGCACTCCATTGATCTTTATGGATCAGTCAGGTCTTTAATAATCAATGCTCACTATTCAATCAATTTGTATAAATACCCATTCACCATTAGATCCTTATTATATACATTTTCTTAGTCATTAAACATTATGCACCTATCCTCATCTCATTGAATCCTAACTTCTTGGATCAACGTGCACCATCAATCTTGTTCAAACTTTAACTTGTGCAGAAATGACTATGGGGACCTGTTCAATATGCATGAGTAGCCATTTTTGAACCTTAATAACTTTTTTATACTTTGATGCATGACCTCAAATTTGGACTAGATGACCTAATTAGATATGATAATCTATCCATATAATAAATAGCTCCTATAACCCTCACACATGCAAGATATAACACCATTAAAATGCCTTCTCAAAATCTTGTCATAAAGCCAACTATGTTAGAATTTGTCTAGGAAACCAACTTTGTTCCTACATAACTTTTGTCATGCTTTAGTGAATGATATTAAATTTAGTGAAAATAAACTAGGCTCAAAATTTAATAAACCCATATGATCTATTTATCTTGAAATCTTCACACGTACAATATATAGCACCATAAAAATGCCTAATTAGCTCTTTTTCCCACTTTACAAATTTGGCTATGGGAAAAACAATGAAATTTGATTGAAAAGCCAACTTTGCACCCTCATATTTTTTATCACACTTAAACACATTATTTGATATCTAGTGTATATTAACTAGGGACTAATGTGATCAAAACCATATGACCAACTCCCCTTTCCTCATTCCTACATGGTAATAGTGATGTCATCAAACTACCTACTCAGATTTATTGCCACTAGACCCAAAGTGTCTAGATCAAAACTATGGACTACCGGATGAATTATACTTATTCACACAAGTTATCAAATCATATATAACATCATAGGGACCTATTTCACATTCTCCAATCACCATACTCATCCCTGAACATCTCTAAACATTCCAATATTGAATATCAACCAAGCCTCTTTTAAGCATACCAGGACAAGCACATTGCACACTTTGTCATTGTTACTTAGGCTATCAAAACACTTCATCCACTAACCAGGACACCTCTATGACATCACCATAACACCACTAAAAACTATCCAACAATCTCCCCCTTTATCACTGATATCAACAAACATCATATATAACAATATATAGCTCACCTTCTCTCTCTTCAAGCACTCCCACAACAAGAACTTTTATCCTCCTTTGACATAATGACAAAGTGGGCACCAAATAATCTTGAGGACATAAAAATACCATAAATAGGAAATTAACATCTTATAAAGATGATATAAAATCCTCCTTACCTTGATCCTGCCTTATCTTGCCTTGATAAACTTCCTCTTGCTCTATACCAGCACTCTTCTTCACAAGCACAACAAATAATGAATACAAAACACAAAAAAACCACTAGAAACTAATGGAACTCACAAAGAAACATCTAAGAGGGACTCACCCTAATAAATCTAAGAAATTTCATCACTTGGGCATCTTTAGATCTCCACACACCATTATGAACCACCATGTAGGCTTACCAACCTTCTTTCTCAATCTACCATAAGGACCACCAACAAAAATTCATGCCATTCACCAAATAGGAAACATGCACTAAACCAAATTGAGAACTCACCTTGAAACACAAATACCCTGATGTTTTGGATAAACTGAGCAAAAATCACTCTTCTTTAAACTAGGCCTGTCTAGCCTTCTTGTAGCCCTACCTAGAACTTATAAAGCCCACAATTTTTAATAGACACATCTTCAGGACCTAAAAATTCACATATATATCACTCTCATATTCCCCCTTAAGGACATCAATTTATAACAACTAGTTCATCTTCTACAGTATACTTCATTCTCAAACCAACTATCTAATTAGGCCTCCAACTTGATAAAAACTTAAATAACTTGAGAACCATGAACCTTAAAATCTCTATGAAGCTTGATTTGATAACCCATTTGTCTCATTCAACATATTAAGAGGCCTTAGACCTCAACTCATAATGCAAACCACTTTTCTAATAGAGCCCAAAACCCTAGAATCTCAAAATAAACAAAGTCAACATGACACCTTCCAATCAACATCCATGTCTAAATTTTTTTGTACACCTTGAGAAAACCAATACACACTTTTGGACCAATATTTGAGATTCCACACCATTGGTAACCTTGACTTCCTATAACCCATTTTAGGACTTGCAAGCTCTTAAGCACAAACTGGGAAACCTAAGAGCTAATAAAAATATCCAAATTAACTTCAACATACCTCAGACTACAAAACTACTTTGAGCATGATAGAATAAGGTTAACATACCTTTCTATGCAAAAATATCATCTTGAAAAATCAAAAATCCTCTTTTACAACATGGAAATCTTTAAATATGACCTTGTAGACTATTCCAATAGAAAAACACCATAGTAACACTTGCTTATCTACTTGAAAGGAGTCTCTTAAGAAGCATAGATGGAGACACCCTTATACCTCAATAATCTAAAAAAAAACAAATCCTCATATTCCTCCTCCTCCTTGCTTAATTGGTATTTATAGTTCTTCTTCTTCTTTGGCTTTATAAAAACAACTTCCTCAACTACTACAACACTCTCCTTTTCTTCTATGATTGGATTATCAATACATGGAGACAACATAGATTCATGGTATATCTTTTCATCTAAATAATTTTCCTTGTAGCTTGGAACCTCATCACTAGGTATAGATAGTTGATTTTTTTTGCATGAAGCTTGCTCAATAATAGCAGGATGTTCACTTGGATCCATACATACCTCAAAACTAGCTTCAACCAGTACCTTGGTCTTTTCTTTGAGCTTGAAATCTTTATTCTCAACATGAGTAGACAATGATAGCCCTTGACATTCTTCAACTTCTAAAATATTCTCCACCATAGAAAATAGATTACTTGGACCTGCAGTCTCATCATAATTCCTACTTACCACCTTTGGTCTCCATGAGTTCACTTGCCTTCTATCTTACACTTTAGGAGCCTGATAAAACCTATTCTAACTTGTAGGCCTTTTCTCTTGGAACCTAGTAATGTGACCTCTTTGTTCAAATTTTAATCACACCATACTTTATGTATAAGAATCTCATTCTATCTTACCAGATTTGGACAAAATCTTTTAGTGTATCCAAATTCATAACAACTATAGCACTCAATATCTCTTGAAGGAAACTCAACTTGTATTACCTTAAATGGACAATATTTTAAAAAGTGTACCACATCATGATATTTAAAACACTCAACCTTTCTTACACCTTTTGACTAATGACCCCCATCATAGTTCCATACAAATTCAATCTTAATAAGTCTTCTACATTCTCTAGCTCTATGCCCAAACTAATTATAAGTATAGTAATAACCATTGTAATTTGCATACCTCATGGCATTTGGTTGTCTGATCTATTTTATATTCATTCTATCAGTACCTTCATTCTTTATCTAATGATTTATTTTTAAAGGCTGATTATGCTTGTTCACATTAGTCTTCATCTTATCTTGAGTTATATTTTTTGGTTCTTCTTTATATCTAAGACTAGTCTTATCACTTGCATGATTTTGATCATTTAGAACATTGTCTAGATCATTTGATCTCTTTTCATATCTCATAAATGACATATCCTTACTAGAAATCTTATTTAACTCAGATTTCAATGACTTATTTTCAATTACATATCTTGCACATTCATCTTCTTTAGATTTTAGGATTGTAAATAGGATTTCCAATTGACAACTGAGATGCTTGACCATATCTTCATGTTCTTTGTCATCTTCATCTATTCTTGCCTCAAACATAATGAATTTCTCCTCAAATTCCTTGATTTTAGATTTCATCTTCTTATTGATCTTCTTTTCAATCTTCATTTCTTCAAGAGAATTCATCAATGTAGTCTCATAGTCCATCTCATCTTCATCATCATCTGAATCACTCCAAGTAGACTCCTTATGATGTGATCAACTTCCTTCCTTAGCTATGAACATAGTTTTATCTTAAATAGGACCATCATCTACATGATCAAAATCTAAGTTACTATCGTCACTCTCATCTGATGACTTTCAATCTTCTTTAGTGTATAAACTCTTCTTGTCTTTGAAATACTTCTTGTTGTCAAACTTTATGAATGCTTTTTTATTTTTATCAGACCTGAATGATCTCTTTCCATCATCATTAGCTTAATCATGCTCTTCATCAATATATTTCTTGTACTTATAAGGGAACTTATTATCAAAATGTCCTACCACTCCACAATTGAAACATTTGAAAGGTAGCTTACCCTTATACTTGTCTGAACCTATTTTTAATTTATTTGTAAACAAAGCAACTAGTTCATCTTCATCTATATCAAAAATGTCATCCTCTTTGGGTTTCTTACCTTAGAACTTCTTCTTTGGCTTCATCTCTATCTTGAATGTTGATTCCTTCTTTGGTGGTATATCATCATTCACTCTCATCTCATATACAGTAAGGGTGTCATGTAATTGATCCATCTTCAACTAAGTAAGATCATGACTTTTTTCTATAGTAGATAATTTTGGATCAAACGTGAGGGATAGAGAGCCTAATACCTTTTGAACTACAATATCCTCTTCAAGGTTCTCTCCAAGATCTCTGATGGTGTTTATAATCTCATCAACTCTCTGTAGAAAGGATGCCACATAATCTTCTTCTTTTGTTTTGAGGCTCTCAAATTATCTTCAATGGATATACAAATTTTCCAACTTAACCTTTAAATATCCTTTAAAAATGGTCTTCAATTTATCCCATATTTCCTTGGCATATGTGTATTGAATTACTTTGGTGAACTTAGTTTTTGTAAGACCATAAGTGATGTCATTCATTACCTTAGAGCTATTCTCAAACAAATTCTTACCTAAAACACTAGATGGGGGAATAGCAGAAGAAACATAACCATCCAAAATAGATTATCATACATCAAACCCTAGGGACATAATGTATATCTTCATCCTATCACTCCAAAATGCATAATTGGATCCATTGAACATTAATGCTTTGTTAGTAGAGAAACCACCTTGCACATTCTGAATATCCATTGTACCTTAGATCACCTTTAATCTATCAAGCCTTTACCAAAGGACCTTGCTCTGATACCAATTATTAGAGGTACAATCCATAGAAATGGAAAGGTGAATTAGTGGTGGTAAACAATCCAATTCAATTTCCAAACCCTTGTAAATACTTAAGTATTCAATACAATCATTCATGAAACATATAGATCATTCTTAGTAGTGAACAATGAACATAAAGCAAGATCACATACACAACACAAGATCTATGTGGGAAACCATTTTAGGAAATAAAACCCACTCTCAAGACTATAAATATATGGACTATTGTCCTATAAGATGATAAAAATAAGAGACTGATCAAGTCATTTTGATCAGGAACTTTGGTCAAGTCCTTTTGACCTAAGACCTTTAGTGAAATAGTTGCTCCAAAAGGAAAACCTACCCCTACTATAATCAAGTCCTTTTGACCACTTGTTTAAACAAATCCTTATAGCAAAAGGTCTTTAGTGAAATCTTGTTTCATAAGGATCAATTGCCCCTAAAGAAGATTAAATCCTTTAGACCCTCATTGAAAAAAACATTTCCACCTTAGAACTAATATCTTCAACACCTGATGATGGACCTCTTAATTATCTGACAACTACATAAACTCTCTTTCCTTAACTCATATAGGCCTTTCAAATAGGCATGCCAAAATCTCTCTCCACTTAATATGTCTTCATATGCACACTCAGACCTTTTCACATATCCTCAAATTGTAAGAGCACTATTTTGATATTAATAACATAACCTACAGGTCATACACATAGTCAATAAACTATTATACTCATTAATTCAACCAATAAGCACACTACCTATCCTTCACTTCATAAACCACACATATAAGCCTCTTACAAATCTCTCCAAGTCTCTTTCTTATAAGCCTAGAAATCACCATCTTTGATTTCATTATTTATAGAGCATACTTGATAATAAACACCTTCGTCAGCCATTAGGCATGATTTATCCCTTTAGGCATCTCTCACATGAAGACATGACTCAATACAATCTTCATAAGTCAGCCATAGCATCTATGGGTCACCCTTAAGCAGCCACACCTTTTTAAAAAAAGGCCCTTGTAGCTTTTATAGGCCTCATAGAGACCTATTCACCCATTTAACACACCATCAAACAAAAAAAAGAACATAGGACCATTTTAAAATACATGTGTCCACTCTTTATGTCCCCTTTGACATCCTCAATGATCACAGTCATCTTAACTCACCTCTGCATATGTTTAAACAACTCAAATAGAGACCTTATACATAGAAACACCATTACCAAACATATAATCAACTTATTAAGCATTTTTTATACTCAAGATAGATTGATCGCACCTCCAAAATACTCACATATCATATTCATAGAGTCTACAACACTCCATAATAGCCAATTCACCATGAAACATCAAAACAACATCTACATGAGCTCAAATACTTTTCTCAAGTCACTTACAGTCCATGCACGAACACACATTCAAATTTGAACATTAATATATTTGATTGTACACACTTCTAGATCTTCAAATTAGGTTCATTATATGCACCATGGAGTCCCCTTCATCTTTGATTTTTACAGCACTAGTAAATTTGACTTTTATCAAAAGATATGGACAAAAAATAGAGCTCTAGTTTTTCCCTGTGTTAAATTCAAATATTTTAATGACAACGATCACAGTTAAAATTTAACCACTTTACTTACATTTCACGTCCTATCAATTTTAGATCAATCTCACACCATCGATCTTTTCATAACTTTAATGCATAGGTGCCAATGCTCAAATATTAAACCTTAGTCACTTTTACCTCATCTCATGTAATCTTGAAATGTTGAATTTAACATGCTCTGTTAGTCTCTATAGATCAGTCAGGTCTTTAACAATCAATGCTCACCATTCAATCAATTTATACAAACACCCACTTGACATTAGATCCTTATCATGTACCTTTACTTAGTCATTAAATATCATGTACTTGTCCTCATTTCGCTTCTTCCTAATTTTTTTTTAATAATGTGCATCATCGATCTTGATATAACTTTAACTTGTGAAAAAATGACTATGGGGACCCTTTCAATATGCTTGAGTATCCATTTTTTAACCTTAATAACTTATTCTATGCTTCAACGCATGATCTCAAATTTGGACTAAATGATCTCCTCACGTAGGATAATCTAACCATATAATAATTAGCTCATGTAACCCTTATGCATGCAAGATATAATGTCATTGAAATGCCTTCTCAAGATATTTTGTCACAGAGCCGACTATGCTTAGAGTTTGTCTAGGAGACCAACTTTTCTCCTACATAACTTTTGCCGCACTTCATCACATTATCTAAAATTTAGCACAAATAAACTAGGCTCAAAATTGAAAAAACACATATGATTAGTTTCTCTTGACACCTTCACACATGCAATATATAACACCATCAAAATTCCTACTTAGCTCTTCTTGCCACTTTGCAAATTTGGCTAAGTATGGGAAAAATAATGAAATCTGATTAAAAAGCCAACTTTGCACCCTCATAACTTTGACCATGCATCGATGCATGACTTGAGATCTAGTTTGTAATAACTAGGTACTAATGTGATCACAACCATATAACTAAATCCCCTTTACTCATTCCTACGTGGCAATGGTGACGTCAGTAATCTGCCTACTTAGATTTGTTGTCACTAGACCCAAAGTGTCTAGATGAAAACTATGGACTGTCAGATGAATTCCACTTATGCACACAAGATATCAAAGCATAGATAAGATCTTAGAGACATATTTCACATGCTCTAATCACCATACTCATCCTTGAACATCTCTAAACATGCTAATATTGAAGATAAACCAAGATTATTATAAGTATACTTGGGCACATTACACACTTTGTCATTGTTACTTAAGCTATCAAAGAACTTCATCCACTCACCAAGACACCTCCATGTCATCATCATGACATCAATAACAAATATCAAGGCCATTTATTGATAGGAGATTATGTGGGGGATCTTTGGTCCATGGTTGGTGTGGTAAAGCACTCAGATGATACTCTCCCTCCTCCACTCTAGTACTACCTGGAGATGACACTTGAGATTATTAGTTTTGACTCAAGATCTGGAGAGCCTGGTATCTATCATTATATGAGGTCGTATGTTAAATTAATATAATTTTATTATGTACTTGTATATTTAATTAGCAGATGTTATATTATCATACTAGCTATAGTTGTGTCTTATTGTTTTTGGCTTTGGTGGAGTTGTATAAGATTTATATTATATATAGTATTTGAATTCAAAGCACTATTATTCTTAATTATGGTTTAGTTATGTTGTATTATTTTATTTTTTTGAATGAATATTATTTGTTTTAAAAAAATCTACTGCATTTTTAAGTACAACTTGAGGAGTTGTTGCATTTGGTATCAGAGTTATGGCTTGAACTCTAGGACCTAATGAGTCCATTAGCATTTTTGTACCTTTTATTTAATAGAAAGGAGAATTGAGAATGTATGTATGTTATATTGAGTAAGTACCTTAGATAATTTGTACCCCCTTAGAGTTAATAAAGGGTTGGTTATTGAGTGTCTCATTGGTGATGGTTTTGATGGTTTTGGGTAGGTAAGTACATAACTTGGTTCATCAGTGTGAACAAGAGTTTCCTACTATGTTTTTTATCATTAGATTGAACACCTCAAGTTTGATTATGTTTTCCTTGAATCACCTTCACCAATTGTGTTTTGTGTTTTGTGAGTGTTTTAAAAGCATGGAGTGATTCTCACTTAAGTATTTATGCATTATTTTTGTGTCTTACATAAATCTTAGGAGTGGAAATCTTGTAAGGCCATTCCAATTCGGTACCACCTAGTGTGGTGGGAATTTTCTTATAATTGAGTGTAGATGTCTTGTTTGATATTCCTTTGTGTTGGGAGTTGTTATGTGAATTAGTACCCTTATATTTATATAGACTTGAGAAAAAGAGTTACCTCTCTTATCTAGTTTAGGGGTGAGTTGTTATGTTATCATTCTTCTCCTACATCATTTTAATCTATCAAAAAGATTCATATTTTCAAGATGTTGATTTAGAGTTTCCTTTGGTGGAAGACTTATTTCTGAATTATTGCTTGATCTTATTCCATTGAGTTTGTGGGATAGTGTTTCTATTTCTTGTTGATGCATCATTGTGGTTCATATTTTATTCCTAGTTGTTGAAGTAATTTATGATACTACAGTTGCAAGATGGCAAGTGATAGTGATTTGGCAACTTGGAATGTTCCTTCTACCATGTGAGGGTATGTAGGAAGTTTTGGTTTATGAAATGATAGTTCTCTACCTTCTAATTGTGGCTTTTTAGAGTCATCATTTATCTAAATTATATACTTGATCATGAGGAGTGGCTAACAATGAATTTATATTATACTTGATTATAACTATTATGTTATTAAATTCCTTTGTTAGATTGATATTGTTCTGAAAAGTACTATGTGTACCTTTTTTTGAGAGTAAATAAGGTATAAGATGTGTAGAACATCTTGATAAGCCTAAGGATTGATTTAAACATTAAATTATTATGTGTTAGTCATGCAAGAAAGGAGACATTATCTCACTTTTAAGATTTTAAGGATGGTATTATCCTTAGCCTTTGTATGTTATGTTAATTATGGTATTGTTTCCTTCTTACTATGAATATAATACTATGGATAAGTTGTAGGATGTGATACTAGTTTTGATTGATTAGTAGAAACTTAACTCGATCTCACGATGATTGTATGATTTTTATTATGTGTATGTTAATACATATGGAATATTTTAGCATATAGTTTTACTTTGTACGATCTATTAGAATATATTTGTGAACCTTGTGCACTTTTTGAAGATATTTTGGTCATGGAAACCTAAGAGATGATTGGTGAAATGGGAATGTGAGTTATAAATGATAGGATGGTATCCTACTTAGCCTCACATTGACTCGGTTGATACTGAGTTAGATCTGACAAATGGACTTATTGAATCCAGGACTTGATAGGCAAAACTTATCAAATTCAATCGTATGATTATTTATTTTGATTTTTGTGATGTAATCATATGTTGTTGAGCTAGCAGTGAAAATTTTACTAAGTTATTTATTAGACTTTTCTTACAGTTATAAGACCTTAGAGTGGTCATGATAGAGCCAATCAATATAAAGTGACTTTCATGAAACTTGTCTACAAAATAAGAAATGTCATAGTGTAGAGTCTTGTGAAATCAATTCTCTAAAAACAATGCTAATTAAGAGATCTAGTATAAGTCCTTCAGGTAAATTTTGCATTTAATTGCATAATATGGTAATTGATAGTATATTTTTATGCTGTTAGACTCGATTTGTTAATCAAAAATTTTGTTTTTAATAAGAGTCATTAGGGTGATACTACTTTTAGGGGGGAGAATGTCACATCTTGATTTCACCCTATAATTAATATCTTTTAATCTATTGATTAATATCTGATTATCATTGCTTTGATTTGAGAATTTTGACATATAATGGTATGGGATAGTAGTATTGTTGATTTGTATACATTATGTAACCATTATATTTTGATTATTTTGTACATTAAATATGTATAATTATTAATTTTGAATCATTGGTTTATGATGACTCAGACTAACTACCTACTTGTTGTGAGGTGGATGTAGGATAGGTCCTACCCTCAGATCTTGATGAAGGAGAGCATCATCGAAGAAGGTTGACTAGATGAAGTGATTGGGAGAAATACTAGTGGAAAATGCTAGTGACCCCACACACACAGTAGATTTTAAATGATAGGAAAAATGGTAGTGCGTAATGGTGAATTATCATTTGTGATTATCTTTGTGTGTGTAGAATTGATTTTAATGTGAATTTAATTTATTTAGCCTAATTCATTTTTTTATCTGGAAAAATAAATATTAATATTAATAGATATAATTATTGTGAAAATAATTATTTTAGAGGTAAAATATAATTAATGATTTATTTTACTTTTTAGTTAAATAATTATTTATTATTGTTTTCAAAATTTCATGAAAGTTGTGATAATATAATTTAAAGTAAAAATTATAATTATGCATGAATTTACATAAAAATTAAGAAAATGAATTTTATTATTTCCTTAGTTAGCTTAGCATGTATTGATATTAGCTTGGTAGACTAAAGTGAATGAAAGCATTAACGAAAGTCAAGATTAATCTTGAATTACATGCAAGGATTTATTTGAAAATAGAAATTAAAGATATAATTAATTATTGAGATAACTTAAGTTTAAATATATAGAACAAGAAAATTAGATTAGCATGCAAGGGAAAAAAACAAAAAATAGAAAGCCTACATGCAAAAGAGTGGGCACAACTTTCGAGAGAGGAATATTTTCTATAAATAAAGCCCTTTAGAAATTGAATTGGGGACACACAAATAGAAAGAGAAAGGGGACATAAAATAAATATTAGAGAGAGAGGAAAGGGTATGGTCGAGACATTGGAGAGCTAGATACACACAGGTAAGCAAAAGAAATAGAGTAAGCTTATTTTCATTGTTTTTTATAACAGAGGTAAGTTTTGTTATCTATAATTTTGTGTGTTTATAGACATATGAATGAAATTGTTGATTTTGTGTGTGTGTGTGTGTGTGTGTGTGTGTGCACGCGCGCGCGCCTGCATCTAATTTAGGAAAGTTTGACAGCATCCCACCTGTATGTGGATTGAGTATCATTTTAGTAGTTTAATTTTATTGAATCGGTAACATCCCATTCTGGTTAGATTGCATATTATTCCTCTTAGCTAGTGTTCCAATTGTATTGGGCCTGAGTTATATATAATATTAAAACCCCATGTTTTATGCTAACAGGGGATAAGTTAAACTTGATAAATCTATGCTAAAGAGGTCAATTATATATTTTTAATAGATAAGTCATATATAGAAAATGTTGAAAGTTTAAGCGTTGAGTGATTGAATTTAGAATGCAATATATTTATAAAAGGAATAAATGTGTACATTAAAAATAAGTTGAGTCTTTTTAATGCAACACCTAACCTTCAAATAAATTGTTGAGGTATTGTAATAAAATCAAGCTCATAATTTGTAATGCCCAACCCCCAAAATTAAAAATTTAAGAAAGGGATGTGGACCTGTTATATTTTGTTTAAATAATAAATCTATTTATATGATTCACTTAAGTATTTATATTAAATGTTTTGAGATGTTGGGAATTAGTATATAAAAAGTTGTGCATGTTTTACTGAAACACCCTCTTTGCAAATTAAAACGTTGAAGCAATATATAAAGTTAAGTTTCATTTTATAAAGCTGAACTTAAATTAGAAGTCACCCAACCTATAATAATATTCTGAGTTATTTTATTTGTAAATAAATTCAAAATGTGATATTGTAAGACCATTTCACAATTTGCAGTGCTAGTTATATAAAAGGTTGAATACATATATATAATTTAACAATATAAATAGTTATTTGCATGTTCATCCAATAGAAATATGTTTGGGTTATAGTAGGTCACTTGTTCAAATCACAGAAGAAGCATTTTTAGTGCTAAATCTGTCTCAATTAGTACCTTCTTATGCTTTGTTGTTTTATAAATAAATACAACACAGACGATCATCTGCCTTTCATGGCCACCAAAGGGGTTAGTAGTATTAGTAATACTAATAATAATCATCTTGATAGTATGTTTTGAGGAGGATGATAGTCCCTTGCAAAGCATCCATAAAGAGACAAAATATTTCATTTATGATGGGCAACTTGCTAAACAATAAAATTAGTATGATCGATGAAACTTTTAACTACTGTGTAAATGACATAATGTGCTACCAAACCACTCTTTGCCACCACTTCCCCCAAACCACCACTATTCTAAACCACATTGGATTAGGCCATTTTATCTCTTAATTAAATTATTGAGTCAATGTATGTGAGTCTAATTGAAAGTACCATGCTAACTAATTATGACGCCCAACCTATTGAAGTTGATATATAAATCCTTATAGCTGAAATGCCTTACATGAAAGTAAAATGCCTAGTTATTTTATCAAACAATGATCTTTAATTTGATGAGTTAGTATATTAATTACCAAGTCTTTAAATGAACATTATGCATTGAATTGAAAATGTTAAGTCAAGTATTATATTATTGCCAAGTCTTTTTAATAAAATAAAATTATGCCTCTTCTTTTATGCAAGATCGAATGTTTAGTGGAACTTTATTTTGCTTCAAATTTATGTATTGCAACTTGAGAGAGTTGCATTCTAATCATGATTGACATGGGATCTGTATGAGAATATAAAAATAGTTATTTATTATTAAATATTAGTTATTAATTATTTGTTAAGTATTTTTGAAACAATTGAATTATTAGGGATGTTTAAATAAAAATATATCTATATATGGGCTTGGTATTCTTATGATTATATAAATGGTGTAGGGCATTAAATACCATGCTTACATCTAAAGTATTAGATTGGTAATGGGTTATAATGAAGAGAGAACTTCAACCATATTGAGTACTGCCCTTTAGTTCATATGAGGTGTAAACTTGAATTATCATTTAATTGAGGCTATGATAATTATTATGCGTTATGTTTGTTAGTGGAAACAAATATTTTTCCCATAGTTTAGTAGCATTATGAAAACATGTTAGCTGTGTCAAATTCTATAGCACCATGAATTGATGAAAACTTGTGTGCATTGTATTTTGTGAGATTATTTTATATTCAATGATTTGACATATCCAAAATTAAATAGTGCATCATGATGTGTGCCTTGACTTTGTGTTTTTTTTATTATTATTGCGTAATTTAATATAGGGTACATCCAGATGGTATAATCTTGATTTGTTGGTTTAATGATTCCAATGTTATATTGTTTATATATAGACCCACACTTATGTATTTTATATGTGTGTTGGTTGTTAATTTGATAAGTATGTTTAATAATAGTTAGAAAGATATAACAATTATATGCATACAAACTTATGCGTGCAAATGAATGTTAAGATAAATTATATGTATTGTATGACTTGTTGTTATAGTTATGCTTTCTTGAATATGAGTGTATGCTTTTATGTTTCTATGACTACTTTGTATGATTATTTATTGATAAACTAGTAGGCATGTTTAAGAACACCAAACTATGATGATATATGTTGTCTTGAGGTGTTGTTACTTGGATCTATTTGAAATAGTATATAGTTTATTATGTGTTTTGCCCAGATGGTATAAACAGTGGTCATTGTTTCCAATTTGGAATTGATTTTAATGTAATACTCATTCATGCATAGATGATTATGTATATATCTTATTTTCTCCTTGTTTAGATTGTGATGTGATATTATTGCTAGGAGAATGTAATATATGAGTCTTTGAGTTACGTGCTATGACATATATTGATGATACTAATAGGTAGTGAGATGGGTTCCACTAGCCTAGGTAGTACCACCAATAGATAATCTGATCAAGTGGTGTGTTATGAATTGATCGATATAAAATGATCATATATTATTTGAAAACTTTGGCCAAAGTAATGTTATATACATTGTCATTCATATGTATGACTTTCATGTTATGCAATATCATGTTAAAATAGATTTTTTATGGTATACTAAATGTTTTTAGAAATCTTACAGCACATGGGGTACTAGCACATCTCACTGGATTTATCACATTGTTCTATCTACCTATCCATGAAGGGAGGGTCATTCCCTGATAGGGGATTGTGTGGGGGATTGTTGGTCCATGATTGGTGTGGTAAATCACATAGATGACTCTCTCTCCTCCATTGTAGTACTACCTGGAGATGACACTTGAGATTATCAGTGATACATGAGTCAATTTGACTGAGGCTCTAGAGATCTTGGTATCTATCATTACATGAGGCCAGGTGCCTGAAGTAATGTAATTGTATTATGTATTTGTATATTTGATTAGTAGATGTTGTATTGTCAGACTAGATGTAGTTGTGTCCTATTTGTTGGCTTCAATGGAGTTGTATAAGATTTATATTATATATAGTTTTGAATTAGAATTACTATTGTTCTTAATTATGGTTTAGTTATGTTGTATTGTTTTATTTTTTGGAATGAATGTTATTTGTTTTAAAAAAATCTACTGTATTTTCTAAGTACAACTTGAGGGGTTGTTACAATATCTACTTATGACCAAGTTAAATAAAAATAATTTTAGGCACGTTTTTTCATGATCACCCCATTTTTATTAAAATTTAGGAACAAATGTGTGATTTTGGCAACATAAGTCATATTGTGACCCTTTCACATTTAACCACCAATTTATGCTTATTTTACTTATGATTAGCTCCCTTATATTCCAAAATCAACACAATGACACCATATCCACTTGAGACCATGGATATGCAAACAATTTTAGGCACATGTATCCATGATCACTCTAATTCACTTTGAATTCAAGCCGAAGTGGTTTTATTGGGGCAACATAGTTCACATTCATGATATGTGCACACCAAACCACCATTTTATGTCATTTTTACTTGAAATTTTAGGGCTTATAAGCCAAAAGTAACTCAACAACACCATATCTACTTGTGATGAGGTAAAATTTAGATAATTTGGATCACATTCATGAGTTATCAACCCAATTCACTTTAAATTGAGGCCAAATTAGTGTGATTGTGACAATATAGGTCCCATTAGTAATTTAAACATACCCAACCACTCTTTTATGTTGATTTTACTTACGATTAGGTCCTTACAAGCTAAAATTGACATAACAACACCATAACCATGTAACCAGGGAAAATACAAATGATTTTGGGCCCATTTTTGCATGATCACCCTAATTAACATCAAATCTAGGCCAAAGTGATGTAATTAGGGCATCATATGCTTCATTAGTGAATTATGCCCATCCAACCACCCCTTTATGCTGATTTTACTTTTGATTAAATACCTTATAGGCCAAAAATGATATAAAACACTATATCCATCTACAAATAGGGGAAAAGGGGATAATTTGGGACACATTTATCCATGATCACCCTAATTCACTTTGAGTTCAGACCAAAGTGGTCTAAATAGGGTAATGTAGGTTTTGATTACGTGTGCATGCATGGTACCAATACGACCTATGTTTCCCTAGTCACACCAATTTAGACTAATTTCAATGTGAATTTGGGTAATCATGCAAAAATGTGCCCCAAATTATTCCCATTTTTAATTCTCGCATGGATATGATGTTCTTGTCTCGCTTTTGGCATAAAAGGGACCAAATCATGACTAAAATTGGCATAAAGGGGTGGTTAGATGTGTGTGGGTCAATAATGCAACTTATGTTTCCCCAGTCATTTAATTTTGAAGTGATTTGAGGTAATCATACATAAATGTGCCTAAAATTATCTACATTTGTACCTTAGTTTCAAGTGGATACAATGTTTATTTTTCACTTTTGCCCTATAAGGGACATAATCGCAAGTAAAATAAGAAGAAATAGGTGGTTGGGAGTGCCCTAGTCACCAACATGAAATATTTTTTCCCAATCACACCATTTGGGTATGAATTTAAATTGAATTGGGGTGATTGTACATGAATGTGTTGGAAATTATATGCATTCTCCTTGGACACAAATGGATATAATGTTGTTGTGTTTATTTTGGCATATAATCCCCATAGTATTAAGTAAAAATCACATAAAGGGGTAGATGGATATGTGTGGGTCACCAATGCGACCCATATTGACCCAATTATATCACTTTAACTTGATTTCAAAGTGAATTTGGGTGATCATACATCTATATTCCCCAAATAATCTATATTTGTGTTTGTCACATGTGGATATGGTGTTGTTATGTGGATTTCGCCATATGAGGGACTTAATTGGAAATAAAATCAACATAAATGAGTGGTTGGGTGTGTGCAGATCAACAATGTGACTTACATTTCCTCAATCACACACTTTGGCTTGAATTTAAAGTGTATTATGGTGATCATGAATAAATGTGGCTTAAATTATTTACATTTCCCTATTTTAAAATGGATATAGTGTTATGGTGTCACTTTTGGACTATAAAGGAACTATTCACAAGTAAAATTAGCTTAAATTAGTGGTTGGATGTGCAAAGGTCATAATGTAACTTACATTGTGACAATTACACATTTTGTTCTTGAATTCAAAGAGAAATGAGGTGATTATGAAAAAATGTGCCTAAAATTATTCTCTAATCTTGATGATGGTTCATAAAGTGTGAACTAAAACATTGATTAAAAATTCTTGACACAGTTTTAACCAAAAATCTAGACATACTCAACACATGGACTATGGAAATACCATTTCTTTAATTAGTGCCTAAAATTGATTGTATTTACCTTGGTCATAAGTGGATATGATGTTTTTATGTCACTTTTGGCCTATAGAGGACTTAATCACAAGTAAAATTGACATAAATGGGTGGTTATGTGTGCATGGGTCACTAATGCCACCTACATTTCCACATGCATACCACTTTGGCATGAGTTCAAATAGAATTAGAGTTAAAGCTCATAAGTGTGCTCCAAAGTTTCCCCATTTACCTTGTTATAAATTATTGTGGTGATGTTGTGTTGATTTTAGCCTATAAGGGACTTAATCATCAGTAAAATCAACATAAAGGGCTAGGTGAGTGGGCGTTGGTTTATAAAATTTAATTTTAGTAAACCTATAATTCCTAAAAATGTCAGTATGAAATTTGGAAGGTCCCAAAACCTAAAAAAAGGACATAAGTTGTAAACATTATGCCCTTAAATCCTTAAGTTCAATACTAAAATTATAAAAATGACTAAGTACTAACCAGATTGGATTTTGAAAATTACCTTCCATATCTAGCTCATGGAGCTATGATACCAATTATAGAAGATGTAAAGTGACCCTAATTTATTATATTTACTAAAATAAATTTAAAGGATAATTTTTCTTTTATTTTATTAAACAAGCCCTCTACCTTTTAGATCTTCAACTTCTTTGCTTTATGACCCTTGCATATTACCAACTTTTAGTAACATATATGCTTTATGAAACATGCGTAATGTGGGTTAAGTTATATCCAAACCTAATAAAAATGTATCAGCTACACCACATTCATGTTTTTTTTGAGTTAGGATTGGATTCAAATCTTGTTTTCGCAAAAAATATACACTTTTTGGCCTCCAAACTTTCTGCACTTACCCTATGCATACCTAACAATTATTGTAGTCCATGATTCAATCAAAGAGTTTGAAGTCATGTTAAAATCATGCGTCAAATCCTCCATGAAACTTTTGATGAGACATATATGAATGAACCTCATAACTAGACTTTGGTGTCCCATACCTACCCCAACCAACATCTAACCTTCAAATCCATAATGCCATAATAGAGAAAAAAAATGTTACAACATAGATTATATATATTAATATCATAAAAGAAAAGCATTGATCTTATTAATATCAATATGTGTTTGGAATAATCTTATTAACACTAATATGGTGGTACATATTATCGGTGCTTAGATTACTAGGTTTATTCCCCTTTATCTACAACTTGTAACAACACAAAATAGTATCAACGTGTGCAACTCATAATTATTTAAAACTCCAATAAAATATTAATGGTATTAACTTAAGTTGAACCTTAAAAATATTTTGTTTGTCATCTCAAGAAAATAAAAATAAGGATTAAGTATAACATATAAAGCCTCAACCAATTTTTTTTTTTTTGCATGCATAGCAATTATTAGAGTCCATGATTCGATCAAAGAGTTTGATGGCATATTACATGCATGTGTTTGATCCTCCATAAAAAATATACAAAGACAAAGGGGAATGCACCAAAAAATAAATCAACCTACCATTGTATCTATAATACCATAGCAAAGAAAATAGAAAGATACCAACACAAAGCCTCATAACTATCAATATAATATATAAAAGGTCTCAATAGTTTTATTATCAATATATTCTTGGCATAAGGTCAAACCATAATAGTATATCCCACTAGGTGAAAAAAATAAATCATAAAAAATACTTAACAAACTTTAAATTTTTTGGAAAAATGTAAATGCACTATGTCTTTGGGTCAAAGAATAGTACTTTGTCTCACTAGGCAGCAAAAAACAATCAAGAAAAACATTCAAAAATAAATCCTAAAAACTAATTAGCAATTTTTAAATTTTTTGGAAAAATGTATGTGTACTACATATTTGTATATATAAGTTAAAACATATATGTTTGACTAAATATAATAATTCAAACTCAAAATATTTTGAGGAGAGATTGGAAGTGTATGTGACCTCTTTATTCTAAAAAGTGGGACACACTATTATGATTTAACCCCTTTGTATATATGTTAAAACACATGTTTTTATTAAACTATTTATTGGGATAGGGAGATTGGCATTATTTAGGTATCAAAATGCCAAAAAGTGGAACACACTATTATGTTATCACTCCATTATCCTATGAATATTGTTATGGTAGTATAGATTGTTTGAAGTTAGCCTACCAAGTCCATGCCCCTTGTAGATGTTAAAATATGATTTCTATAGTACCTCAGTATTTTACACTAGGAGAATACCTATCATGATTGTAAATTTTAGTTATATATATTCTCACTATCGGAAGGCTTGTATTCACTATCTCTTTATACCAAATTTCTTATCTCTTAGTCTAACCTTTATTTTTTTATGACCCAAGCTTTCTATACTATGAAAAAAATCTATAAACATGATTATTATCCTTCACTGCCAATTTTGGACATGTACCTATTTTCTAGCTCCTTAGACACTTGTGTCCTAGGTGGACACATTCATTGATGCAATTTTATATTTTCCTCAAAAGTGTGCAGTGACCAAAAAAATTCCAATTTTCAAAATAAACATATCTAAAATGTTTTCCTAAGTGCTTTAATGTGAGACATTTCCAAAATGGACTGGTATATATACAAGATTAATATTCATTCATTTAACACCTGGAAATCACACACAACTCACAAGGAAACATACCAAGAAGAACTCCATCAAACATTCAAGGGAGAAAATATTCCCTATTTGTCCTTATTTCAATGTTAATCATAGAAATAGTCTTTTTACAGGTCTAAAGCATTCAAAGAGAATCTCATGAGCTATATTTTACAAGTTACAATTTAGGTCCTTGCATGTCTTTATTTATCATATATTTTACCCTTGTGCACACATAAGACAATATGTAGGGCAGAACTACATCAGTCTAAGGCCCTTTTTAGAATATTGGATATAGAGGCAGTGCCCATTGGTAGGGGTTTCTAGGGTCATAATGACACCATGTGCACACTAACCCATTTTTCCCATAATCACTCCAAGGGTGAAAAGCTAGGGTTTGATAATTTGATAAAGATCAACAACCTATGCATATGATCTAAAGAAAATAGAATAAAGGTGACATAAAACTTATAAGGATCTAGCTAATCACATCTAGATCTAGTCATTATTTCATACATGACATCTATGACAAATCCAAACACCTGCATCGATGCAACTATCCAGATCTAATACAAGTATGTAAGGCCACAACAAGGAAATTTTTAGAATCTAACTATTATAGAATCACCATTCAGTCAACTTCTATCTTATCCTAATTCAACATACATTCATACTATAAACTAGCTAAGTATCATTATTTCTAATTTATTTCAATATCTACCAATAGATGTACTTCACTAGTCTTAGCAATCTTGTATAAATTTAGAATACTATTTTTATGATTTTTCTATTAATTGGATTGCTTATTATATTAGCTCACCACCCTTGTGTAAAATCTAATCTAGTCATATTAACCCTAAAGAACCCCTTATCTAAATTTAGGATTAATTTTTTTTAACCTAAACTTTGGTCTCCAAACCTTAGTGGACTTAGGGTTTCCTATTTTTTCCTTTGATTTATGATTTCTAAAATACAAATATTTTATAATTAGATTTCCATTTTTTTAAAGGAATTAATCATGTATGTATATATCATTATTTAATTTTCCAATATTTCATAGTAGCCCTTGTTTGTTATGCTTCATACATACTAAATTAAACAAAAACCTAAGATAGGATAAGAATCAAGTTTAATTATACAACTCCTTTTGTAATACTATAGACACCAACATGAATGATCCCAACCCTGTGTTTCACCTAGATCCTATTCAAGTGAAATATACCATCCTTCACTCATTATTCACCCATGGCTTATATTGGATTATGTGGTCGATGTTATCACTGCTAAACAAGACAAGGGTGCCCAACCTATCCCATCAAATGTTACTATACAATAGGTTCCACCTAAGCCTAAAATTTTTATCAAATCAAAAAGATATGATCTTATTGATCAATTAAGCAACATACATGCTAAAATTTTAATCCTCGAACTCATAAATCAATCTATCATCTACAAGGATATTTTATATGAAACACTGCATGAAACCCAAGTACCAAGTGATATTGAACCAACTTATTTTGCTGATATTATTCAAGATCTCAAAAACAATGGAAATCTTATTAACTTTGATAAAAAAATATTTACCATCTAAATAAATTATTTGGCAATATTTGCCTTTGTTTATACAAGTATGTGTAACAAGGGAATCAAAAGGGTGTTAGTTGATAATGGTTTGGGCCTAAATATTTGTGCCATGTATTTATTAACCACCATGGGTATTAGCACCAATATTAATTAAAAATTAGATATGCATATCAAAGGATTTGATAATTCATGTAGCCCTCTAGTTAGCAAAATCACATTAGATGTGACATTGGGGCCAAACATTATTCCAACTACATTCCAAGTAATGTCTTAGTCATTGCACTATAACTTACTTTTGGGTAGACCATGGATACATACCATGGTATTCATCCCATCTACATTATGTAGATACATTAAATTTATAATGATATGACCTTATTCATAATGTCTTTTAGTGATGAACCTTTCAAATTTTACACAATGATACATTCTGATATAGAAGGGATATCTAAAGTAGTACCATCTAAGAAATACATTCAAATTGAGAATTTAAAAACCTATTAAATGGAAGAGTCAAGTAAAATTATGCATTCACATCATGAATCAAATAAATAAATAACCACTAAGGTGCATATGGATTCACATCAATATCAAAAACCATTAACAAAGGAACCAATAGTACCAAAACCAGAAGAAACTCAAACATTTGAGCTTCCTTCTTTGGTAAATATTGAACAACAATATGGGTAAGTGATATATTGGTATGATAATGATGATGATCTATCTCATGATATGAGGGATGAAAAATTAAAAAAACTAAATTTTGATCCACTTGACTATATTTCACATGACCTATTCACAACTATAAGTCTCAATACATACAAGTTAAATACACCTACAAAAGACACAAAGATAAATCAAGATAAAGGTAAATAAAAAATAATAAATGAACATGTGAATGCTTGTTATTCAATACATTCCTCTTGGCTAAAATAAATAAGCCAACCTTATAATGGACCAATGAAAATACACCATGTGAACAATGTGGAGTCCTCTCAAAAACCTCCACAATAGATTATACAAATCTTATCAAACTAGGATGCTCCAGATTTAATTATTCATATGTTACTTGAGCATAACATGATATATTGAACTCATGATAGACACAAATCAAGAAGAAAACTTATTCTTAATGAGGGATCACTCTATTGTTCTTATTTTTGAATCACCAACCATAATACCAATCAATTTTTATCATTACAAAACCATATTCATAAATACAAAGGTACATGATGCATTTATATTATGCCTGAGAAGTGAAAATGATCAAATAATATGAATCTTTATACAAAAAAGTAATATTCAAAGTAACAAAGGCATGAAAATATAACATTTACCAAAAACATCAATGGTGTTTCTTGATTGCATTTTCAAGTCGATACAAATAATTGGGACACTTTATAATGTCTGATAGTTACATACATTGGGGCATACTATCAAGGAAATACAATATTATCCTATTTTTCTCTAATCTCTTGGATATCTTTACTTACCTATAACATGCAAACCTAAATTGATAAATGCCATCATATGGGTAATGGATACCAAACTAAATCTCACATTTTAGCTTGGATAATATTGGGCAACCAAAATGAAAGCAACAATTAATGCCATCAATATGTGTCTTACAAATTCCAAAATAAACTAATTTGTATACCACATAATGGACACAATGATAAACCTATAGTAATGGCAGATGGCATTCCTTTACTAGATGATACTGAATCACTATAAATGATGTGACATAAACACTAGTGGAAAAAATATGATCCTGGAAAACCATCAAATACTCCTTTATCTTCTGAGTGGGAGGAACCATCTCATTTCATTCCAATTAAGATTTGAAAATCCAAATATTGTACATGATCCAACATAAGGTTGGATGGTAATCACATATTTTAAAAATACAAAAACATTTAAAAAAATCAAAAATACCAAAAATATTCACCATGTTCATATATATATATATATATATATATATATATATATATATATATATATATATATATATATATATATATATATATATATATATAATTTGCTCCACATTAGTCGATAAAATATCATTATTTCATATATACACATATGTTTCATGCATATTTTGAGTGTGATACAGACATACTAAGATACATCATATATGCACATACAAATGTTGGGCATTCCCTCTACTCATGTCATAAGTACATTGGGGGAATCTACTTCTTTGATCATGATACACCTAGGTTATATTATTCTATGATCTCTTTCTATTATCATGTTTGATAATGTATACTTATGCATGACTATATCCATGATTATAAATTTCAAATTGTACTTGATATGATATAAACTTAACATTTTTTTCAAATGTATATTTATAGTAACTAGTATGTTATGTTCGTTCATGTTGGTTTCCTATATTTAATGCTTTCATTTATGTACTTCCTTGAGTGTGTTCTTTGCTTTCTATTATCTTGCAATGTATTTTTTGTTTGAGAATTTGAATATGATTAATTGATTTGTGCCCCCCATGCCTTTTCTTTCCTCTTTTCACATTTTAATATGTCCTTATTTGTTGTATGGACTTTTGAATATGTCATTCTATGCTTGGTTGACATTGTACTAAGTCATGTCCCTTTGATTGTGAGGCATTTGAACATGACACTTGTATGAGGTCTCCTTAGACCATTTCCTCTTACTTTGATATTGAGTGCTCTTGTGTGTGTGCTTGTTTGTTTTCTGATCTTGTACTATTACGCTTTAGATGTTGCCATGATATATATCCTGCATTTAGGACATGATGTGATCACATACTATGTGCCTTAATGTTATATATAGCTAGACATGTTACTTGTATATGTTACATGATACATACAAAACTTATAAATCTATCTTATAATTTTGAGGTAAAGTAACTACTAGATTATACTTACCCTCACCTTAAAATGGGGTGCATGTCATATAGGCATGACTTCCACATTTTCATAGTTTTAGATTCAGTGGGGACATGTTATAGAAACATGTTCTCCATATTTACACCTTTTCTTAGATTCTCTAGATTCATTCCAAGGGCATGTCATATAAATATGTCCTCCACACATTAACTTAAAATTCACTAGATTTCAATGTTATATGATTCAGTTACATATTTATGGCAACATTTTATACATTGATACTATTAGTATACCTAAGTTTTAGCTTGAGATATATAGGAGGTGCATTTGTCATGCAAAGGGTACCTAAAATTGTAAAATCAAATCAATTTATATATTTCAAATACTATTATGGGTTGTTATCATACCAAAATGGGTTTTTATGAACCATTATCAAGTCAATCTAATGTATTAGTTGGTTCACCTTTGGAAGGTTGATTTGATTCAATCATTCACTCTTACCAAATTTATAAGTTAAATTTGATTAAATAATCTAATTTTACCATAAATAAAGGTTGCATTTGATTAAATAATTCACCCTCACTAGATATATACTGTGAGTTGATTAAATCACTCACACTTTCCAAATTATACACATATTTGGGTTGCATAATTGAGATGAAACAAACTCAATGGTCATGTTATAACTCACCTTTACACCAAGGTTAGGGTCATGTGTACTCCAAGCTCTATATATACATCCACTTATAGGTTTAGATTTATCCTAATATCAATTTTAATGCTTCATAATGAGGCATCCTTTTAAATCAAATTACTAAAAGTAAATATGGTTGTATCGACATGCAGGTGTACTCCTAACCTTACTCTTATTACTTTCAAGAATTTAAAATTATTTTAATTTTAGATATCATATACTAATTATATATTGTAACATGATCTTGGTTACAAGTTAGTCACCAAAAAATCACTCAATGTGGGCTAATGCAAATACATGGTGTGTTGTATACACCTAAGTACACAATTATTTCCTTTAAAATAGCATTGTAGTGAAATTAAGTTGTCCAAATGATGTAGGAGCATCCTTCTTAGATGACATGTTTTGAGTTTCAGTAAGTAAATCATGTTTTGGTTAGTTATTTTATGCTCAATTAGGTGTTTTAGAGGTGTTAAAATTCTTAGAACACACCTTGGAATGTTTTCCAATTGTCTAGAGGTGTTTAGGTAGGCTAGTTTTTAAATTTGGCATTTTCTCGCCAAATTCATAATTTGAATTTTTGAAAGTTTTAGGTCTAGTTTGGGTATTGTAAGAGTGCTTTAAAGGAATCATCAAGGTGTCTAATAATTGGGAGATACTTATAGAATAAATCATGTGTCTATACATGGATCACATTCATAAATATATAGATAAATCCACTTGGATATGTGTGCCAATGTGCAACTTGCTTGTTAGTGATCATTGGAAGGTCAAGAGTTAGTTAAAGTAGTTATAATTAATTAAAAAATTGGTAAGTTTTTAGTTTTCTAATAAATTGTGATGTCTATTCACATAAGAGAGGTCTCAATACCCAAGGAATAGATAATGGAGACTCAAGTTTTTTAGGAAATGATAGCAACTCTATTTTTCATGTGTTTGCACATGAAGAAAGACTATGTTAGAATAATCAAGGAAGGAAGATCTAATAATGCTATGTTTTTTACACCTTATATGAATTGGTGAGTCTTTTTCATGTTTTTGAATGTGTTTGATCCATTCATTTTTTTATTTTCATGTCATTTTGCTTAGAGGTCAACACAAACCTATAGAATAATGCATTTACAGATAGTGAACACAAAAAGTCTTGTTAAAAGGTGTAGCAGATATGTTTAAAGGTGTGGTTATTGATTTAAAAAGGTGTTTTAAGGAGTATTATCACTTATAATCCTTCAAAAGAGTTTGAAAACCATTTTTTGAGTTCTAAAACCTCAAGGTAGTGCTCTCAGACCTGCAGACCATGACTATGTATACAATGGAAGCAAGAACATGATTAAAATGTTAAATAGAGGATTAATGGCATGGATACATGGCTTGTAATAGGTGTGTGGATATATTAAAAATCTTAATGAATTTTCACATTAGTTTTAAATAGACAAGGAAAATCAAAACTACAAATTCATTGCTCTCGGGTGACAGTAGACTCTGTCAACCCTAAATTAGGGTTTCGAGAGACAAATCCTATTTCTTGACGTTTCCACCATTGGAAAATATTTAAAATTGGTAATTTGATAGGTATTCATGTTTTTGAAAGGATTTTTTAGGTTTTGATTTGGTTTTTTATAATAAAGTATATATTTTGAAAACTATGTGTGGCTAGAGGTGAAGAAGGCCTAATTAGGCCTAACAATGACCTAAAAGAGGCTACAAAAAGTGACTTTCAAATGGATTTGAGAAAATAAAATTTGTGAAAGGTGAGAACTAGATAGAGGGTATTAATAACTGACATTATATTCTCCAAACTCCTTCGTACTTGTCCATACTAGAAGAAATACCCCAAAAAAGGCTACAAGGACTGTGTATTAAGAAGACAAAAGTTGTGTAGGAAAGGAAAGAAGTGATGAGGAGTTGGTGGATGGATTTAGAGGCTTAATGAGGCTATTATAAGCATGATTAAGATCCTAATAACCAAAAAACATTATGAGAACCTTTGAGTCATAAAATGAAATAGTGAGCTCAAGAATCTTTGTCAAAGACTTATATTGAGACAAGGGTAAAGTTGTGTATAAGGTGAGTTGTTGCTTTGAGAGGTTTGTAAGTTGAATGAGGAGTTCAATGGGACTATAAAGAGCATGAGGAAGATGACAAGAACCATTAAATCAATTAATGCATCCTAGAACCATTAATGAACAATGAATCAATCAACCATTGTCAAAGGAGTGAATCTTGAAACAAGGAAAAGTGAGAGATTATTTGAGTTATCCTCTACATCACCAAATTTCACTACCCCATTTTTTCCATTTTCTCCTCATTTTGCCTTTTGTCATGTTTTTCGTTATATTTCACATGACCCCATATCACAATAGACAAGATAAAAGTTATCACTGACCCACATAGATTAAGTTGCAAATTTGATGTGGTGGGCTCGACAAAATATTAATTGAATTAATTATGTTATTAATTATTTTATAATTAATTAATGTTAAAAAGTCATTAAATGACTACATTTTTTTGTCATTTGATAAATTAATTATTTTTATAATTAATATTGTTGTAAAAATCAAATTGAAAAGTTCGTTTGAATATATAAATTTGCCTAAATAAAAAGAAAAGCAAAAAAAAGGTAAATGAATAACTTTTCATATTCCAATGGGAAAATATGGTAAAAAATAGAAAAATCTAGATATTGTAGAGATTCTTCTTATTTTTTTCAAGCCCTTGGAGAGAGCTAGCTACAAATTTGTGTAGATCCATGCTATTTCCTGATTTGAGCAATGAAATACAAACAAGCAAGAGAGACTCTTTTGGGATGTTTGTAGATTTTAATGTCATTTGCTCACGAATTCTAAATTTATATTTTTAGATGAATAATCCATTAAAAATATGCAATAATTGAATTATATGTAACATGTGGTGTTTCCAAAAATATGTGTTGACAACCCCTATATAATATTTCTTGATGTCCACGAGTTTTTGTGTTTGATCTCATTAAAACATTTTACCAAGTGTATGTAATCAAATTTTTTAGGAGACTTTGTGCTTCTAGGCATGTTTTTTGTTCCTAGAACCCCTACTATTTCTATATTCATTCTTTCATGAGAGGAAGTATTTATATTTTTGCTATTTGATCTTGAGTTATCCTAGTGGTTCTTCATTTGTATCCCGTTGTGGGTTTCTCCACTTCTCTATTTTTTTATTTTTGTTTTGTTTCCTTTTGTGATTTTGAGTAAAAAATACACAAAACCCCCCAAAATTATTCATATCCTATAAAGTAACTTTCCCTCTCAAGTGCAGAGGAGAATCACCATTCTCTATGGTGTTATCTCCAACTATTGTTGAGTTTGTTTCACTTCATATTGGGTGAGTAATAAATCCTAGGTGACCACAAATACGATTTTTTGTGACTCTAATAGGGACCCAAAATGTGCCTTTGATTCATAAAATTTGAAATAAATCTTCCCCTTGAAAGATAATATTGGCGACTCCATTGAAAAGATTCATAGAAATGATGGAACATAGCCCATGCTTCTAATTTTACGATTTTTATATTGCTGCCCATAGTCTAATTTTGGTTAAAAGCACGAAAATATTTCATATGAAAAAAGAGTATGCATACTTGGGAAACATTGGGTGGCAAAAGGAAGAAAAAATAAAATCAATAAGTGTTTCAAATGAGCCTGAATTAGGGGTTGATTGGGTCTATGCAAGTGATGATTAAAAAAACAATGTCTTTCTCTTCATGTCGTATTTCAAAGAAAATATGAATTATGAAGTTGTTGATGATAATAAAAGAGTTCAATTATTGAAATGCTTCTATGGATCCGTGCAAGTAAAAAGGAAAGAAGTATGCCCATTTCAAAATTTAGCTCAAGCAGAAGAATGCATGCAAAAGGAAAATTCAGCCACCTTTCAGGGGAATGAGATGAGTCACAAAGGTAGTGGGCTTAGTATTGATGAAGAGAAAACATGCCGTGAGGTTGAACATGAACACATAACAAGTTTTGAAGAGTAAACAAGAAGCAACCTGCAAGAAATTTATGGTCATTTGGAGTGCCAAGAGGTTTTAGCCTCAAGCTCACATTTGGAGGCGCCTATGAAAGATTCAGTTAAACCACTCATAATTGAAGAATCACAAGAGCATTGAATAGGTGAAGATGTTGGAGGTGTGTCCCATGATGTTCATATTTCATATTTCAATTTAAAGTAAATCCCTCTCATTCATGAGCAAAATGCAAGTAATATTTACTTTCTGGTTGTGCATGACCAAGTGTTTGAATCAATGTTTATTTACCACTCCGCCCAGCACCGCCCCCCCCCCCCCGCCGCCTGCCCCCCCCTCCCTCTCCCCCAATGCCTCATGTCTTCCTCATTCATGAAATTAAAAACATGAAGCTATCCTTACTATTGTATTTGCAAATGAGGTCCTCACCATGCCAAATTTTTACCCACAAAGGCTCATACTTTGCCCAACCAGTAATTGGCTTTGTTTAGCTTTGTTTTGCTTTTTGTCCCTATGTAAATAGTTTTCCTTTCTACAAAATTTTGGCTTGTGTTGCTTTCCCCTTCCTTTTTTCTATTGTGTGTGTTTGTGTGTTTATTTTCAATTAAACCCATCTTGTTAACTGCGGTGTTTTCCCCTTCTCCTTGTGTTGGTTTTTTCAGCCCACAAGGATTTAGGGTGGTTGTGCTCTTTATCGTAGATCTTGTTGTTTTGGTGAAGTTGTGGCAATAATTTTGCATACGAGATTTATTTTGGAGCTGTACTTTCAGTGTGCATATGTTCTATATAATATTGAAGTCAATCCTTTTTCAAGGGTTGAATGGTGTTCATATACAAATGAGGGATTTAAGGTTAATTTTTAGGATAGGCCTGGGCTACCCATTGCCTCAAATGGAAAGATAGTTTATATCTATAAGCTTTCAAACAATGTTAAGAATAAAGGTGGGTATGATTAAGTTTCTGCAAATAAAACTTGAATTGTCTCTCAGGTTAGTTTGTGTAAGGTATTTGAAGTAAGTGGATACATGGTTGTAGAGAGTAAGCAATTGAAAACTAAATAGAGTGAGTTTGGAGATCCAAGAAAACAATAGAAATGGTCAAATGTTTTGTTTTCAAATTTAGAATAATATTGAACTTAGACTGTTGATTTTGTTTATGGATCTAGACCAACTAAAGCTCCTGTAAATATGAATAAAACGGATGGTAAGGCAGCTTCAGTTCAGTAGCAGTTGGAAGGTTATGTGGTGGCCATTGTCATCGATCCAATTTATTGGTAACCCAGATCTAAATGAAATCAAAGCATATTGAAGAAATTCATTTGTATATCAGACCTCAGAACCCAGAATTACAGTTAGGACAAGCATGACTAGATGTTATAAAACCTTTGAGTTCATGTCAAAATCTAATATCTGAGATATTCTCACATAAAATAGGGGTTGAGCTTGTATAAGGACTTAGTGGGGGCTTGGACATCTACAAAACATGAATGGCTGAAGATCTACCCTCTTAGCTTGGATCTGGTGAATACTCTTGGAGGCAAACAAATTTTACTTATTGTGCAAACTATTTTCATAGTCGTGAAAATTGTAGTAATTAGACGTTTGAAGGGTAATATTTGAAGTGAATTTTTACAAATCTTGATAAAAATATGATTTATTATTTCTAAATTTTGGTACCTCCAAGAAAATTATGGACCGTTTGAGTTCAATACCTGCATCTACGTTTTGTGACTTGTCCACTTCTTCTGTGATTCTTCAAAGTGAAATAGTAAGTGGAGTATCAATTGATGATGAGTCACTTATATATGATTGAACCCTTTCCAATGGAGTGTAGATTGGTTCCAAATGAATGGTTGTGGGAGTTCATGTGGAGCAGGGCATTAAATTAGGATCTAGAAAAAATGGTCTTTTACTCATGCTCCCTGATCGTTATTATCTATGGGGAGTACTTTTGATGATTAATGCACATGGGGTCACTCCTTGATGTGGCCAGGAGGATAATCCAAAATCATCATTTCATACAGGTGGAGGACAATTTATTGTTTGGTTTTAATATGCACCCAAAATGCACTATTGAAGCTCTTGATGGTAATAATGGTGAAAAAGAAGTGACCAGGGTCTCATGGGGTTTTCAAACTGGTTCTCGAAAATGGAGAGGCTTGAAATGATAGGTTGTGGTTTATAAAGTCTACAATAGCATCTGCAGTGCTAACTTAGAGGTCATTTATGTGTATTTGGTTCAAGGATTTAAAACAACAATAGTGAGGAGGAAGAGTATGATTACCTGTCAGATACTGATGACTCCTGTATATCGATATATTCAGAAGTAAGAAGAGGGACTCAAAATGTTGAGCAATTTGAAGTCTTTACCCAAGGTAATCTATTACCACCACTTCAGAAGTCAAGTTGCTCTCAACTGAAGTCCTTTCCACCAAAGCCTACCGATAACAAGCAGACACAATCGAATCTCATTTCCAATCATGATATTTTAATCTTCAAGCGCAATCAATAAAGTAAATGAAAGACATGAAAGACATTTCACAGTCAAGATCCTCCCAAGATTTTTGGTGCTAATGAAAAAGGATTGTGTAAAGTTATCTCACGTCAGGATTGGCCTCAAAAAGTAAAAAGAAAGGTGCTCCTAGACCTTATGAATGAGACTCCTTAATTTATGAGTAAATTTGGTGTTCAAGTGAGGGATTTCAAACTTTTAGCTTGACGTTACAAATATGTCATGATGCATCAGGAACAGAAGGCCAAAAATTACAGCTATATATGACTGGGTTTTTGGTTCAACTTCTTTGTAAACAAGACTGGTTCGAGTTATGTGAGGCATTTTGTAAGCTGTCATGTGGCGCGAATCCTTTGAATCATTTTGTCAAATAATTCACAAACCAGGTGCAAGCGGTACGTATAAGATTCTAGTTCGTGTGGTTAACATAAAAAGTTGCACTAAAGTAGTGTAAAGACAAATTCCATAACCTTGCCAAGCATCCTCCTAGCGCGTTTCAGGAGAGATGTGGTGATAGCTAGCAAATGGGACGAGTTTATTTGTATCGTTTTTTCAAACTGTTGGCATGCCATTTTTGAAGTTCTCAAGCTAAGTAAATGCAAGTGATAGGTGCAAAGTAAAAGGGAGGTCGACAGCTTCCAAATGCCAAAATTCTTCGAGACAATTTGTCAAATGATCTTCATGCCTTCTTCTAGTATGTCGTGGTGAAAAATGCATTTGACATGTTTAAACTGTAAATTTTGAAACTCTGCACGTGTACTCCAATCTCATATCAAATGAAATAGGCTGATAGTAATGCAAATTAGGTGCAGATGTTCAATGGGTCATTCTGTCAAACAATTCGCAGGCTTCCTATTGATTATCCTAGTTTGAATCTTGAAAGCCAAAGACAAATGGCAGACCTGTACGCATTGGGTTTTGGAAATACGCTTTCTCTGAGTTTTTAACACAGAACATATTTCTCTGAGGATTTTTAAAAATAATGTATCAAATGTCATTGAGTGTACCAGTGTTGAAGAGCCAGCATTCGAGGAAGAGTGGGAATGTATGAAATGGGTTATGTTAGCCCATCCTGAAAAAAATATGGGCAATGTAAAAACAAAGAATTATCCAGAGAAGCAATGTGAATATCATAGAACTCTATGATGAGAGATTCCACGTTCAAACAAATAGTTAAACAAGATAATGTGGGCATAACTTTTGTAAGAATTGTATAGAGTACATGTTTGTTAGGAAGGAGTATATACGAGAGCATTCTACTATTGGTGGACATTCCTTGAAGAGCACACAGGACAGTCAAGAAATGCCCATTTTTCTAGGGAGCCATTACAAAGTTTCTTCTAAAAACAACGAAAGATGGAGTGGGTTTGAGGACTCTATTTGAAAAAACCATTATAACAAAAAGTAAATCAAGCATACAACATAAGAAGAGCATATATCAAAAGATCAGAAGGAACAATTGGTTCGAAGCATTCCCAAATGAACTTGGTAAAAGAGAGCAGTCACAAATAATGTAATATCATCTATTCTGAGTAGAGTCATTGGCATCCATTATGAACATGTGCTTATATGCATCTCAAGGAGAATGAATGCTATGGGGTCAAAACATCGGGCTTCCATGGCATTTGTATGTTAATTATTGGTATTATCTTTCATTTAAAAAGTTGCAAGAGGAATAGTCAAGGATGTGCATTCTAATATCAGCGGATTTGCAAAAATTCAACACTTTGGGGTAAAAATACATAGAAATATGACCTATTTAAATGAAAAATCAAGGGAAATTGTCTTCAAAACAAGTTGATTCAATAAAGGAATACACAGAATTTTCACACATGGGTATAGTCCAGTCGCTCGTGCTCATTCTTATACGATTGGGATAGGTGAACTTAGCTGCCAATTAGCTGGATCATGGCACAAAGGCATGAAAGTAGTGGCAGTTTGTAGGTGGTTTGAGGCACAGGGCAATAATGTCTTCTAGATTCTCTTGCATCCTGTCAGCGAATGTGGTCTCATAATCAGAGCCTACTATTTTAGTGAAATTTCGCTGTCCAAATTTCACTACCCCATTTTTACCATTTTTCCATCATTTTGCCTTGTATTATGTTTTCTATAATATTTCACGTGACCCCATAGCCCAATGGACAAGGCAAACTTTTCGACTAGCCCGCATGGATTAAGTTACAAATTTGATCTGGTGGGTTTGATGGAAAAGTAATTGACTTAATTATGTTATTAATTGTTTTATAATTTAATTAACTTTAATTAAATTCATTAAATGATTATAAATTTTAGTCATTTGATAAATTAATTCTTTCTAGAATTAATATTGTTGTAAAATACAAATTGAAAAGTTTGTTTGAATATTGTAAATTTGCTTAATAAAAAGAAAAGCAAAAAAAGGGGGTTAAATGAACGAATTTTCATATTTCAAAAAGAAAAGATGGTACAAAAAAGAAAAATCTAAATTTTGTAGAGGTTCTTCTTCTTCTCATCTTGGAGAGAGCTCGCTACAACTTTGTGTGGAGCTATATATTTTTTAGATTGGAGCAATGAACTGCAAGCAAGTGAGACTTTTTTTGGGTGTTTGTAGATTTTAATGTCATTTTTTTATGAATTACGAATTTATATTTAGAGGTGAAGACTCCATTAAAACTTTGTATTGATTTAATTATATGCAACATGTGGTGTTTTTGAAACCTTGTGTTGAAAACTCTCATAAAAGTTTTCTTGATGTCCATGAGCTTTTGCACATTTGATCTCATTAAATCTTTGTACTAAGTGTGTGTAATCAGTTTTTTTAGGAGACTTTGTGCTCCTAAACATGCCTTTTGTTTCTAAAATTCTTATTACTTATATATTCATTCTTGTGTGAGAGGAAAGATTTTCATTTATATTATTTAATCTTGAGTTATCCCAATGGTTCACCACTTTAATCCTATTATGGGTTTATCCCCTTTTCTCTTTTTCTATTTTTTTCTTTCCTTTTTTCATTTTAGGTAAAAAGTACACAAAATATCCCAAATTATTTATATCCTATAAGAAATTTTCCCCTCTAAAATGCATAAGAAAATCACCATTCTCTACGATGATATCTCCAACTGTTGGTGAGTTTGCTTCACCTCTATTGGACAAATCATAAATCCAAGGTGACCAAATTTTACATCAACAACTAGTAATTTAATTACTCTATTAAAGTATGATGGGAGGATGTAGATGATAAAATTTGATTTATATAGTACCTTAGTCTTATACACTTAAAAAATACCTTTCATGGTTGTACCTTTCAATTTTAGACCTTCTCACTACTAAAAAGCTTGTGTTCACTATCTCTTTGTGTCAAATTTATTATCTCTTAGTCTAACCATTGTTATATTGATGACGTTGGCCTTCTATATTGTGCAAAAATATATCAACATAATTATTATCCTTCACTACCAGTTTTGAAATTTTACTAATTTTTTAGCTCCCAAAACACTTGTGACCCAAGAGGGCACATGCATTGACACAATTATCCATTTTCTTACATAGTGTTTAGTGCCCAAAAATTATTAATTTACATAATAAACATATCTAAAATGTCAGCCTAATTTATTTAATGTGAGATGTTTCTAAAATGGATTGGTATATAGACAATATCAACCTTCATTCATTCAACACCTATAAATCACATGCAACACACAAGAAAACATACCAAGAAGCAATCAATTAAGCATTCAAGTGAGAAAATATTCCCTATTTCCATATCAATCATAGGAGCAGTATTTATACATGTCTAAATCATTTGAAGAGCAATGCATAAGCTATATTGGCCAAGTTACAATCTAGGTCATTGCATGTATTTTCTTTATCACACATCGCACCCTTGTGTACACACAAGCCAACAAGTAGGGGATAACTATATCAGTTTGAATCTCAATTCAAAGTATTGACTATATAAGTAGCATCCATTTATAGAGGGGTCTTTGGGGTCAGATCGAAATCATACACCCAATAATCTATTTTTCCATAGTCATTCCAAGGGTGAAGATCAAGGGTTTGATCATTTGACAAAGAGAGAAAAAGATGACAAAAAATCTAGAAGAATCGAGTTGGTCACATTCAGATCCAATCAATATTCCATACAGAATAGTTGAAATAAATTCAGACACTTATGTTGATGTAATTGTCTAGATTTGACGCAAGTGTCTAAGGCAAAAAAAAAAAAGGATATTTCCATAATCTAACAAATATTACAGAATCTTCATCCATTCCACTTCTGATCTATTCTTGCTTAGAATTGCATGTGCATAGTAAAACAAGTATCATCGTTTCCAATTTATTATAGTATCTTTCAATAGTTATACCTTATTATTTTTATCAATCTCAGTTGTATAAATTTAGAATATTATTTATCCATATTTTCTATTAATTAGCTTGTTTATTAGATTAGTTCACCACTCTTGTGTAAAAGCTAATCTAATCTTCTTAACCCTAGATAACCCCTTATCTAAATTTAGGGTTAAACACTCCTTTGACTTCAATCTATAAAATAACACACAACATGATCATCATTTTTAATTTCAAAGAATTTGAATCTCAAATGAAGTAATAATATGGTTTCACATGCAATTAAAGTTTTAAAATATAAGATTTATCATCCCAAGATAATAACTAAAAATTAAACATTATAAACATCAACATTGATTTTGTTAGGATATCTTGTAATATTTTGATATAGATGAGAATATGCGAGCCAAATTAATGGTAGCGTTACTCATCAACTAGAAATTACACTCACCAATGAACATACACAATTACACACAATACTAACACTTAGAAAACCGATATATTCTATTTATTAATTGAATGAAAAAAGGTACAAATATCTAATTACACACATATTTCCTTTACTAAACAATGAAGAAGGAATTAAATACATATATGTTTTTCATGGACTAGATATACACCCTCTGTTGGATAGACATCACTCTATCAAACTCATAAAATATTTGCTTCACTCTCTCCTAGAGATAACTCTCCTTTACTTCTCTTAAAGTTGGAACTACTAAAGCTACTCTTCTTTACTTTTAAATAAATCTTATCAACTCCCACTAATTGATCTAAATCTCACCTAACCATTTTAAAAAGTTGCATGACTCTTTAAGCTCCCTCCATTTAGGAAATGGTCCACATGTCAAAACATTATGATCTGGGTAGTTACTTTAATTTTACCTTCATTGCAATAAAAACCCCAATTATATTAGACCAATGGTTACGTAACCACCAATTTTTAAACTATCACTTGCATTAAGCAATAATTTCTTTGCCATCCCAAAAATGGGCCAGTTGACCTCTTAGATATGAGTAAAACCACCCCTACTGAATTTTATTCACATGTTATAGCTATGATTATTATCCATGGGTTTTTTTTTTATCATATTTGATGCACACAATATTTTCAACATTTCTAACAAGTCATAAAAAAAATTCATATAAATAGACAAACATGTAAAAATACAAGTCAATGTTTTTCATTGATGCAAGTTTTCTAGTTGACCTAGATGCTCATGCATCAGATATATGTGGTAAATAAAATTATCCATGATATTTTTATCCTTAAATTTCCTTAAAATATTCTATTTTATTTCCATACTTGAAAACATTAGATCCACTCATCTAAGTTGCATATTTAGTTGATTTGTTCTTCCACTTAATTAAATATTTGTAAACTCCTTGTCTCTTTTGCTCTTGATGAATTTTTTTAATAAAAGAGGGTTTGAGGGTCCCTTACCCATTTCATTATTATCCTCAAATAACTACAAAAAATTCTACAAAGGCTCCAAAAATATCTTATCTAATGTTTTAACCTAAAAAATGAGTAAGAGAAGCACAAAAGTACCAGGCATACAAATTTTACAACAAAAAATCATCAACGTATTTTTAATCCACTAATACTATATATTTTGTACCAAAATAATATAAATTATAATAAATATACATAATAAAATAATCTACCAATAAATATTACATAATTGTTCGAATCCAGAGCAAAAAAGTGTTTTACAACTATAAGATTTCTAATTAATCCCTCAAAAAGTCTTCACTATAAGTCGAATGGTTTACCCCATCAAGAATGAAAATAAAATGAATCTTGAAATAAATCCCAACACACCATAGCTATGCATCTCCCCATTACAATAAATAAAACCTAGTTGTAACTTCTACAACCATTGTCTAAGAACTTATGCAACCATATCCACATCATGAAAACAATACAAATAATAAAATAAACTTCAAACCATGTCTACACAAACTCCCACATTCATTCCCATAAAGAGACCTTCCAAAAATTACAAATTACAAATTAAGGTTTCATGTAATTTTTACTTAGATATATTAGATCTAAACCAATTCCATTCAGAGGAGCACATTAACAATGTTATTTATAAAATTACACCAATATTTAGAATTCCTCCTTATTTAGCGGCTTTTTATTTTCCAATCATGAAATGGAAACCAAGAAAAAGGAAATTGAAACCTAAGCCAATCCATGATGAACAATTAATTTTCAATGAAATTAAATAAAGGTTAGCCCTCCCTCTTGCCTCCCTCAAGTTATGGGGAGGAAAAGACTCCTTCACCATAATGGCTTTAGAAAGATGTTCCCATCCGATGCCAAAAAAAATTTAGGACTCTGAGCCTATCTTAAAAGTGCACTTTTCATTTACTATGACAAGTTCCATCTTAATAATTGATTTTTTTCATTGAAGTAATTTATTTAATATAATTTAAGTACAACTTATCCATGTAATAAAGACCATCACTTTTCCAAAAAAAATATTTGACATGATTAAATATTTTTTGAGATTTTGGATAATATCCTTTGTAATTAAATCATTCTCCCATCCTAATATTTTTCCATCTAACCATTCAATTTACAATATTAACATGGTGCATATCATTGCCTCTTTGGATTTATTCTTCTTAGATAGTGCATCAGCCATGATATTCTCATTTCCTTTCTTGTATATAATATTAAAGTCATATCCCAACATCTTAAAGACCCATTTTTTTTCTTTTAATGGCAACCTCTCTTTCAATAAAATTGTAGACTATCATGATCTATATTCACTTTAAGTGTCTTTCCATTAGATTTCTCATAAATATGTTATATTAAATTATTACCTTTTAGTTGGTAACTCTAAAATGCAATATGTCATTTACTTACATGAGTATAACTCCCATTCCATAACCTAAAGCATCACATTCCACAATTGGATTTTAAAAATATTAAAGTATTTAGAACTGGGGTAGTGCACATGGCTTCCTTTAGCTTTTCAAATACCCATGTGGCTACCTTATTCCAATGGATGGATTAATTATTAAACAAGGTTATGATACAAAATGATGATGATAACATGTGATCCCCAAGAATCCTTAAAGGTATTTTAGGATTTTAGGCACTTTCCATTTTATTATAACCTTGATCTTGTGATGACCCACCTTAATGCCTTCATGTGAAATAGCGTGGCCTAAATACTCAACCTTCATGACTCCAAAGTGAATTGGGAAGGTTTGACATAAATTTGGTGTTGCTTAAGTATATACAAAACTTGATTCACATGATGAAAGTGTTCCTTCCATGTCATCAAGAAAACTAAGACATTTTTTTCATAAAAATGGATGAAAAATAAAGTTCACCAAACTATGAAATGTAGACAGTGCATTAGTGATGTCAAAAAGCTTCACCAAAAATTCATAATGTACCTCCTAGCTTCTAGTTTTTTAATTACAGATATCATCATATCTAATTATCATTTGATGATACCCAAAATGAAGATTAAGTTTTTTTAAATAAACAACATAATATAATTCATCAAGTAAATCATCAATTAGGAATAGGGAACTTATGGTTAATAATGTACTTTTTGAGTTCACTTTAATTAGTACACATACACCAAATGTCATCCTTGTTTTTCATCATCACCATTGGATAGGAATAAGGGATTTGAATATGATAAATAATATTTTCAGTCCTACTTCCCTCATCTCCTATATCATCTTATCAATCTCACTCTTTTAGACATTGAGCACCTGTAAGGCTTGATGTTAAGTGGTTGGAAACTTAAACAAGTTTAATAACATGATCATGATCCATTTTTGGAGGAATTAATTTCGACATATATCCAAAATATAATGAGTTCTCATCTATAATAGCCTATAGATATGGCAATGTAGACCTCTTTGGTGGTTTTTCGTATATTGAATATAATTGAGCCACAAACCCATCCACTCCATTTTTAATAATCTTCTACATATGATGAGAACTCACTAATTATGGGAAATTTTCATATAACCTCATGAAATTAAAATTTCTTACCTTTTGAATGTAAATGCATGAATAATTCTTATAAATTCATCTCAATCATTCCCATTGTAATTATCTATTAAATTCCTAACATAATTTCTGATCCACACATAGGAATGGAAATCATAGGGCTATCCAATCAATAATCTCTTGAGTTTAATACTATGAAATTTTATAGAATAAATGATTATTCCATCATTGTATATCCTAAATTTAAACTCTAGATCTAAATAGAAAACAAATTCAAGTATGCAATCAATTTATTGTTGATAAATTTTTGAGTACTACTTGAGTCAATCAAGACCGCCATGTTTTATTTTTTTAGAAAATTCACTACCTTAAGGGTTTGTGGAGTGGTAATGCTTGAAATTGAATGGAATTAAGTAGTTCATTGGGTTTATTTCGATTCCTCTCATGCTAATTTTTCATCCTCTTCTTCTTCATTGACACCTTCAATTTAGAATAATTTATTTTTTGCACACTTATATCCTAGATACTTGCTATTGTAGTTGAAACATAACCATTTTCATCTCTTCTCTTCAATTTGTTGAGGAATAGGTATGGTAGGCTAAGGGAATGATTTTGTTGGAGTGATTATATCTATTATACTTGTGAACAACTACTTTTTGGTGACTAGTGTTCTCTCCTTTGATTTGTGCACCATGGACATAGCCTCAAATATAAAAGTTGGATTAAACATGAAAACCTCATGTTGGTTGTGATATTAAAGATCCTTAAGAAATAAGTCATCAAATTATCATCCATTATTGTCTAAAATTTCAAGGTTAGATTTTGGAATTGTTGAATATAATTCCTAATAGATCATGTTTGACACAATTATGCTAACTAGCTAAAGTAATTTTCCATGACACTATTGTGATAGTGCAATTGTAATTCACTCTTAAAAACTTACCAATCAAAATGGATACCCTTCTTATTCTTTTGAGCAAAAATCCATCTATACCAACACTATTTCTTAAGTTACATATATAAAGATACCATTACCACCTTATTTACACACAAGATCTGATATACATCAAAATAATTCTCCATTTTGTTGATCTAGATGATCAGATATTTCTCATCAAAATTATGAATTTCCACCTTTGACATCATGTTATGTGGCCCCAAGTGGGAAGAAACCAAAGGTATATATCGATTTGTATTAGGGATTGTATTGGGTTGACCACAAGATCTAAATTAATTGGTCTGAGCATTAATAAATTGCATCTAATTTGGAATATTTAGCTGAAAATTAAAACTTTATTGAGACTTTGCCTTATCCATCCAATTGGTAATTTTTTTTGTCCACATCTCCTTTATTGGCCATATCATACTATATGTTATGCACATTGTACTCAAGTTCTCTCAATTTTGTGATTTATTGAAGAAAACTCTAGAAAATTATATCCACTAATTTTAATTTGTCACTACGTATCCTCTTTGTTAGATGTTTTTTCTTTATTTTAGTTTTAGAACCCCTTTCCTTGGCCCCTTGTGTGTTGTTATTCCATACAAAGGCTTGATAATGCATAATTGGTTTTCACTTTTGATTCAACTTTGACCAAACAATTTTATACTTAAGTCATCTTCAAATCCAAAAATTTAAGAAGAAACCCAAAATATATCTTATAAATTTTATAAAATGTAAAGAAATATGAAAAAATCCTAAATTTATGGCATGTAGAATGAATTTAAGAAAACTCATAAAATATTAATAACTCACTAAAAATAATCACCAAATATTAATTCTAATATTGTATTTTCCTTAAATTATTCTCAAAATTTAAAAATTTAAATTTAAAAATAAATCACAATGATTTACTAGATATAGGTGATTCTTCAAAATTAGGATTTCAACCATGTGTTTGTCTAATCTGAAGATTTAATACCATTTTTAACAAAATTACTATACTGATAAGTTATAATCACAACAATAGCTCACAATATGATTGAAATAAGATTAAAATGATGAAATATATGACTAAACCACTTTAAGGGTGAATCCTCTACAACCTTACAATAAGAATATAATTTACAATATGATGATAAACTACTAACCACTACTTTTTATAAACCCTAATTATGAAATGGAAACATCCTAGGCCAACCCTACTAGAAATATGAATCATTAGAAATCATTATATGACTTAATTAAAAGTTATGATACTCACAATTCAACCACACATATCCAAATACACACTATAGGTTAAGGGTGTAACATTTATACTATGATCCTAGCCAATTATTTGTAATATCCTTAGATTTTGGTCCTCTATTCTACTATTAAATAAGTGTTGAAACATGTTTGGCATTGACATTATGGTTAGCATGTATTGACACTATGGTAATGTGGATATATATTATTTTATGTTAAGTTTCATTGTTAACTTATGTATTTATTAGTATTTGGATATAGTCATCTCTTTAGATTTGATTTCATTCTATTTCAGAAGCTATTTTTCATCATTATGATGTTGTCATTATTATTTAGTTTTAGTACATGTATTATTGATGTGTTGTGATAGTTACAAATACCTTTAAACACATATAATGGTCATTGACTAATTACATTTGGGGTTTGAATAATAGTAACAAAAGTATAAATGTGAAATGGTTATTAGAGAGAAGAAAATCTAGCGTAATTCACCTTGCACGTGAGACTTCAATTTTTCACAATGCTAGTTTTGTTGAACTTTCTTATTTTTCTACACCTATCCATTGTGATGTGCTCCTTATATTATTAACACATGATACACTTGATGTTATGATAATTATATGATTAATAGATTACTATTGATATAGTGGGTTATACAATTGATGTTATTTAATTTTACTCACTTAAGTATGATTTAGATACTTGTGATATATGAGTTAGATTATTTATTGAGGTGCACATTATATTTCCTTACTAGTAGAGGTAGTGATTATTTAACATGTGATTGACTATATCAATGGTTGGATGGTTTTCACATGTATGTTACCCCATAATGATTATAGAGATAATATTATTCTTACAATGCTTCTATGTATACCATGCATGTTTGTACATATTACTTGAGATTGTTTCAAGTTCAGTTGATTTAGCTACCATAGGATAGGAAAAAATTATGTTCAAAATGATGTGCAAGATCACAAGTGACAAAGCGAGGGATATTTTATTACATTTATCATAGATTCCACCATACAATAGATGTGTTGTTTCCCTAGAAACACCTAACTCATTCCATTTTGTTAATGTGTTATATTCAATAGCTTTGATTTTGGAATATCTAGACTATATAACACTATTCTTGCCCTATTTACAGATACTTTGATATTTTTAAAAACCTATATAAGGTCTTAAGATTTAAAATATATAAAACTTGTTATCACCACTTTAAAAAATCTAATGTAATTGATAAGCAAATTTTAGAGGGTGACATAAAGTGATTTTATGATATTTTGTGTTAAATTTAGAGTCTATTGACCATTATGTGTGTATTGAAGTCTTTATAGGATCCAATTAAGACTTTTAAGACATCCCATGTGCCATATATGACATGGGGAAGAGAGGTCATTAAGAGGGTGTGTTAGTCTTACTTGCCCACATGGGTGTGTTGAATAAGTAAATGCTTAAAAATAATTTTGTGGGAGGCAAAGGCATGGGAAGAGATAAGTGTCACCTTCCCATTGGTCAAGATGGAGGGATTTATATATAATTAAGAGGAAAGCCAATATTTTTCATAAATTTTTGGATAATTGTTTTCCATCTTGGAGAATCGGAGCTTGAGCTTGAGGAGGAGAAGAAGCTTGGAGTAGAGAAGGATTGCTTGTAGAAAAGCACTCTTAGGATGAATCATTGCTTAGGAATAAGTGTAGGATCAAAGGTATGATTCCTCATGAAATTATGTTAAATTTGTCATAAATTCTCTCCTTCTTTTCTTGTTTAGGTGTTTTCAAAGGTTTACATAGCCATTTGTATTCACCCGTATTATATATTTGTTTATCACAACTGGGGCTATGGCTACATGTTTTTTTAGCCCTTATTAGGTATGGAGATAAAAATCCCTCCTATTATGATTTTTATTTTGAAAACCATTTTATTTACTTAAAACTATAATGTTATGAAACCTAAATAGGAATATATTATGAGTTTGTTACTTGCCTTCATTTGGTAGGGTTTGGATATGGGAGCTATGTCCCAAAGTCCTCATACATGAATTTATTGCATGGGGTTTAGATATTAGGAATGCCAACTTTTTCCAAAATCTTCCCATGGTAATGGAAAAAGGTTTGTGTAAGGGGAGGGAATCCAAAGTCCTCCTTATTCCACCCCATTGAGTGAAGAGAAGCAGTATGCATACTCAATGAGTGATTCAAAAACCTAGTTTAAATTGTAAACTCCTGTGGCTACCATGTATAAAAAATTACTTTAGATTTTTATTTTGAAATCGAACTTGTGTTATTGATTGGGTGTTAGTGTTTGCCCTTGCATGTAGATACGATGATAGATCAAGTCATCTAGTCATGCTTACCACATTTTTCTTACCCTCACATTTCCTACCTACACTTTAATGGTGGTAGAAATGATCAAAACTATGAATCCTTGGCTCAAGGGTGTCTAGAGAAGTTTCTTGATTATGAAAATAGAATGGGAGGTAAACCCCTCCTTGCCTTGGAATTGTAGGTATATTTTAGAGCTTGTAGATTCATTGAACTTGGAATAACTTGCAATATGAATGTGATATTTATCATGGGCTTTTTTGAATCCATGTAACACTGATAAATGTTAATTCATATACCTTTTAGTTATTGATTTATGAGTAAAGTGGAAGATAATTATAATAGGCATTGGAATTAAGTATGATGCTTTTCTCCCTCTTGCACTCTCTTCAAAACTAATTGTTTTGGACTCTAAATGGAATGTAATGATTATATTTATGATTTAAATTTATTTTAAATTTTTTTGGATAGTTTATTCATCTATAATTTTACATTTTATCAAAAACAAATTATTATTCTTACCAAAATCACATATTGTATTGATTTTTATAGAGCCCCAAAAAAGCTAGAAGCACTTATACAATTTAAAATAAAAATAAAAATCTCTAAATTCATTCTAATTTTCATTTTAATATAAAATACAATTAATTATAATAATAACACAATTTATTGTTTGCTTATAGGACTCATGGCTAATTTTCTATAAAATTTCAATGTCTAGATGTTAGAAATGTATAGGTCTCCTTTCTAATTTGCTCATACTTTGCACAAATTTTTAACATCCTAAACAAGGCATAAAGGTGTCGAAAATAATTCTAAAATAAAATTGACAAACATTGCAACCCAAATCCATTCATTTCATATATCTTAGGTCCTTATTTTTCATGATATGAATTTTTGAAAATTAGTTATGTGTAGGGCACTTTTGTAAAACACACACCCTTAGAAAGGATACAATACCCTTTTTCATAGGGTAGCCTAGTAATAGGCCAGCAATAATCCATGCAACCATGCAACAACCTATTTAGAGCCAAAGGGGATAGATTAGGGAGGTTAAATTGGCTGACCATCATAGTTTGGTGACAAGAACTAACCTTTAATCATGATTAGGGAACCATGTGGCTAATGAGCGATGAGGTTGTCCCACCGACCCCTTTTATGCCATGTAGGATGTCAAAAAGGGTTGAACACCACCCTTTTAAACCATGGCATTTAAAATATATCCAATTCTTTATTTATTTAATATTAAATTCATTCAAACTATATTATTATTATTATTATTATTATTATTATTATAATAATAATAATAATAATATTCAATTATGTTAAAGACCTATGCATTTTCTAAAGTTTAATTCATGTATACTACTAAAACTAAAACTAGAACTATTACATTAGAGATAGATTTTTTTATTTAAGTGAGTATAAAGACCTTGAGATATAGAGTTTAGGCAACCCAAAAGGGACCCCCACACATAAATTTTGTATCCCATTCTATAGGAAAGTGGTATGAAGACCTGGAGCTAATGGTTTTCAAGATATGTTTATTTTCCTTGAGACATCATTTTTGTTGTGTTTGACATTTGCATGATCCTAGAAGCTTACGGATTAGTTGGTTCAAAAGGGAACCCTAATTTATTTTATTCCCTATACTAAATGAACTAAAAATAAAATTATAAACTAAAAATTTAAAGTGTTTTCTTCTTAAACATTTTTTGTGACCATTAATGGTTATCGTGGAGCTTGAAGTTCCCAAAGATGTTTTCAGAAACCATAGGAACCTAGAACCTAATAGATTTTTTTTGTGAATATGGGTACCTTGATAATTAGATAAAGTACACATGTATCAAATAAACAATTAAAACTTAATAAAATGGAAAAAATACCAAAAACTTGGAGACTCCATCAATGGCAATCATCTAAGGCTGAGGAAGGAGAGGAGGGATGACTATGGATAAGTCATCCTCCAACATCTCTTCTAACCTTTCTAATATCTGAATATTTTATCTTAATGACTAATATGAATCATTTATTGAATTCATAAGGATTTATAGGGATTGCTCAACTATGATCAAATCCAATGGTTGAGGTTAAAATGATCCAATAGCTAATATTGAGTGATCAATCCTCAATAGGATTAGTTGAGATATTTCAGACCCCTTTCAAGGTCATATGGGGACTATATGGTTTTTGGTTGAGCACTTTCCTTGAATTTTAATTTAGTAAAAAATAGATTTTAATTATTACTTAAGTGTAAATTGAGCTTTGTGATTGGTCAAATTCACCTGGAGACGTTTTTGAGCCCTACAAAGAGTTAGATAGAATTGTTCAGGTTAGTGGTTGCTCAAACTAACCTCGACTTAGTCGAGTGTCCTTTTGTGCCTTGGTCAAGTGTCCTTTTGTGTCTCATGACATGAAGATGGCTAGCCAATGGGAAATTAAATTGAAAAAAATGTGCCTTATATATTCCAAATATATATGGTTTATTTTTGTATGGTTTTGGTTGAGCAATTTTTGGGCATGACAGTTTGGTATCAAAGCATAATTAAAACACTAAGAGCTCTAGGAATCATTATTTAGTATTGAATCTTATATAGTGATTTATGTATTTAATTTTTCATGATATGCCTCATTGATGAAATAGGCATGATACACATGAGGAGTTCCTTGGACTATGAACCATTTGTCTAAGTAACATATGTTTAGCTTCTTGTTTCAATCTTTATTATTGTGATACCTATGTTAGGATTTTTCACCATACATCCATATATTAGAGTAGATAAGGTTGATGAAATATTGGAATATAGGTTGTAAGTAGGTGTTAGGAATTCAAATGGGTATGAGGGCCAATTGACCATTAGCTCACAAATGAGTGGTTATGTGCTAGTTGATGGGAATTCTCATGACCTTAATCACACTCATATTACCCTAGAGAACTTTATAGACAAGTTATTGAGATAGATTGATCTTGGTTTTAAAAATAGTAAGGTTTGATATTAACTAGAAAGTAGAGTGTCTTATATGCCTAGGGTTAGGATGGCCCTTTCCAGGTTTAATGACCCCCTTTCAATCAAACATTGCCTCACCACTCAAGTGGAGTGTGCTAAAGGGTTACTTGGTATTTCTATCACCTTGAGTGATGAGATTTAAATTAATAAAGATACATTAATGTAAGCCATCCCATGTTCCTTAGTTTTTAATTCTTACCTTGCGATTAGTTCTAAGAAGAGTTTGGGCATAATCCCTCCTGAGGATAAAAACCTCATCTATGTGAACAAAAAATGGTTATACAAACTTAGGGACATACATTTTATATAAAAAATATTGAAATACTTATGTTTTTACACATTGTTTTCCATTTCAAACCTATCTGTGTACATATTAGTGTTGTTACACATTATCTTCACCTTGACTGAAGGACTAGTGATACGGCATGGATGGCTTTGTTAGGGAACCCCAGGTGGGTCACCTTGTTTTTTCATATCTTTATGGTAAATGACATTTTTATAATTTTTATATTGAGATATTCCTTGTTTTTAACCACACATTAGAGAGACTATCCATTAAGATTCGATGTTAGTGATGTTTTGAGAGGAAGATTTAGACATTTATGGAAAATTTGAACCAAGTAGGCACAATCATTATGTAATTAAAGTGATGACTATGTTAGACAGGCATTATTTCCTCTATATCATGTTTGATTAATACCCAAGTTATATAGATATAGTTTATATGTTGATATCCAAATGTTATGTTCAATAACTCCTCAGAGGTTATGACCCCATTCCTTAGAGTATTTGCATAAATATTATCCTTGTGTTCAACCCATGATGATTTAGGGGTGACATTGTTGATAAGAACCCTTGAGAGAAACACAATTTATTTTTTGTCATTTTTATAAGGTTAGAGTGTACCTTCCTACTTGAGGAAAGTCTTGAGTTCACTGATGTATCCATGATAGTTTAATTTCCTTTATTTTAATGAGGTAATTTCTTCATAGAGAAGTTTTGTTTCCATAATGGTTGCACCTAATTGAGTGGGTTCCCTATGAATATTGATAACATTGGTGAAAGATAAGTTTGTTTTAGAGCTATAGATAACTTCAACTATGATTAGATGTACATCAGTTTTTTATAAACATGCTCATGATAAGAGTATGCCTTTAATTTTTTAACTTGTATTCTAGTTAATTAGAGCATATTGTTAGCATGGATTATGACATTCAAACTTATGTGGGTGTCAACATTTTAAGGTGACCCCTTCCCTTTTATTTTTGGCCATTGTATCCTTTTGATAGTATATAATTTACAAATGCATGCATAATTTATTAGTAGTTGGCACCATATTGGATGCCCCTATTGGTTCATAAGATTACCCTATTTTCATAACCATGCCACACCCTTGTTTGGGTTTTGAGGTTGGATAAATCCTTATGTATGGATTTATGAGGAGTGCATGTGTTTCACTTACATGATTCTTGGTATTATGTTTTCCTAAGAGGATGCATTTTACAATGATTTCATTTTATTAATCATCAAGGAGTGTCATTTGTAACTTGACTCCTTGTGTGATGTCTTTTCCCCTTCTTCATAAGGTTTTTATCGAATGTTGTACGAGTTGCCTAGAATGCTAAGAGTGTATGATTTAAGAATGGATCAAGAGGGGTTAATTTATAGGAAACCATACTAGATATGACACATGACTCTTAAGAGATGGGATGTTTTTTTAAGGACCCTTTTGACTTATGTATTTATGTTAGAATGAGCGTGTGTCCTTAGGGAGAACATGTACCTTCTTAGAGTTATTGAATAGTTAGTTTGATAAAGATTTATGAGTGATTATTATGTACCATGTTGGGTTGGTGAATACTTAACATATTTTATGAGTTTTATGAAAAATAGGTTCCTAGTACCTTCTTGATCTCCGTAAATCAAGCATCCTTGGTGATGGATAGGAATTTTTATTGATAAACAAAGTCATTATGGGCCACTTATTTTTTGTGTAGTTAATTTTGTATAAACATGTGATGCTTCTCACCTAATCAAGTGTGCACCTATTACATGGGTTTTGTGCCTTTTTATGTCAATCATATGGGAGGGGATCTTAGAAGACCCATCAAGAATTAATACCACCCTTGAGTGGTGGGCATCCTCCTCATAGTAGAGGAGTGTAAGGTGTTTTGTTAATGTCTTCCTATGTGTTAGGATTATTATTATAGATTTGTATTCCAAAATTTTCCTTGATGTGGGAAGCAGATTTGTTTTAGTTATTACTTACCTAACATCAAGATGATTTGATTCTCTCTCACCATCAAGTGACATAATCATAAAATCATTGAGTGGATTAGATTTTATATGATGTTAAATAAGTATTCATTTTGTTTGGAGACTTGTTTCATTAATGTTGTTTCAACTTTATTCATTGTCCTTTGCATAATGGTTTCTTATGCTTCTTATTGGATAGATAAGTTGTATATATGTAACGGTTTAATACCTCCATGTGGTTTAATCTTTTCAACTATTTGGGGAAATGTGTTGTGAGCTTTGACACTTAAATTTTAGTAAGTGTGTGGTGATTTTAGAAACATGGAGTTGTGATGCATATTTCATATCGTGCAAGGGTTGAAGAGTTATGTTTCTAGTTGTTGATACATTAGCTCCATACTCTCCACTTGGAGCCATCCAGAGCCATACTATTCAATATTAATGTATCTAAACTTGTGAACTTTTACCACATGATGTGGTTAACCTTAAATTTATTTTGATCATTTATTTAGATTTATAAGTTGAATTTAAACATGTTTTTATGGTTTTTATTGCTATGGATTTCAAGGTTATTTAGCAATTTATTATTTCAAAACTTTATTGAATGTTGTAGCTCCTAATTTTATTTCTTATCTTTAGTATTTGTTTATATTGGGTTGTTTATCCATTTTCACCTTTATTACTCTTTGGATTAAATAAGTTTGTTTAATCTTTTCATTTTTCCTTATTTTTTAGATTGAATTGGGTCACTTAAATGATTTGAATTTACTCTTTGATTGGATTGGGAAATTTCCATCTTATTACAATATTTTGTTTAGATGAGACTTATTATGTACCTTTGGCCTTATGTGAGTGTAAGACTAGTACCTGATAAGTGTCTTATTATTCTAAGTGTATGAGATAAGATTATGACTTGTTGCATAATTTGTTAAGAAATATAGGAGACTTGTTTTTTTTTTTTTTTCCCTTATAGAGAGGTTCTATGGATAATGTGAGCCTTAGTCTTATTTTTATGTTGAGATTAACTTACATTTACTTCTAAATATAATAGATAGATATGGGTTATGTTGTGTTTGCATATACATTAATTATTTTATGATTGGGGTTTGGGCATCAATACTAGTGTCCAAGTTCTCCACTGGTTTGTATGATTGGGGTTTGGGCATCGATATAAGTGTACAAATCCCTCCTAATGGTGTACATGATTGGGGTTTTGGGATCAGGATGAGCATCAAAATTCATCCTAATATATTGAGGTATTAGGGTTGGGCATAGATACTAATGTCCAAAGTCTTACTATAAATATTATTAATTAGGATTAGGCACTGGGTTTGTGTCTAAAGTCCTCCCAATTTTATTAAATAAATAGGTTCTGGGAAAAGGTGATATATTAATACCAAGTCTTCCTTTTGTACTTAAGTGAAGGTTTGGGCAATGATGTACGTTAATTTCATGAAGCCCTCCTTCTATGATTCAATTTATTATAAACCATAACTCTTGTTCATATTATGAGTTAAGGACCACTTATATTATGATGATATCATGTGGCTAACCTTGTGGGTTCCATGTATTTGAAGTAGTTGTTCTTCATTTTTGGAAACATAAAAATTGAGACAAGAATGAAAGTAAAATTCTCTTAGTCCCCTAAGATAAAATTAATTAAAACAAATCAAAATAAAATAAATCCTTATGCTTAAAAATAGCAGTTGAAACATTGTAATAAATGCTCCAAAATTTAAAGTAACAATTGATTGGGACTAAATCAACTTTGAATTTATGTTTTCATAACTTGTAAATCAAATATTAATTAATAATAATTTTCATTATGCCTTAAATCATGACACACCCTATGATGGAGTTGACTTATCTTTGACCATGGATATTTAAGTCTATTAAATTGTACTTTGTTATCTGTCAGTAGAATTTTTTGATCATTGACTTAGAGAGAATGTTGAGTTGAGTCATCAGGATTCCTTGAGATTTTTATAACATCCTTTAAATTGTACTTTTAACCCTCAATGAATTTTAGGAGGAAGTATGCATAATGAAATGCGGATGTTAGACCCTAAATTTTCATAATGTTAGATCTATTTGACATTGTTATTTTCATGCACTTACCCATTGTGACATGTTCCTTATATTATGGAGATATTAAAAACTATATGTTATGATGATTATATGTTTATTATATTAATATTGATATAGTGGGTTATACACTTGGTGTTGTTTAATTTTTCTTACTTGAATGCAATTCAGATATTGATGATGCATGAATTTGATTACTTATTAAAATGCAGATTATATTGCTTTGCTAGTATAGTTAGTGATTTTTAGCATATTATTGATTATATTTATACTTGGATGGTTGAAATGTGTACGTTACCCCATGATGGTTATAGATAAAATATTATTCTTACAATGATTTTATGTATACTAGGCATGTTTTTACATGTTTATTGAGATTGTTTCAAGTTCAATTGCTTCAGCTATCATAGGATACAAAAAAATTTGGTGCATTTATGAGTTGTAAAAATTATCTAAGCTAAGACCCTAATACTTTTCCTTGAAACCTCTTATTGACAACTTTTTAGACATAAAAACTCTATTTTTTGTATTCTACTTATAAATAACACTAATGAATATGATGCATATGTTGTTTATGTTTGTATGGATAAAATGGTTTATTTTGTGATTAATATTAATTATGGACTATATTAATTTTATATTTATTTAATTATAATATCAAGTTTTTAAGATCTTAACCCAAACATGACAAAGTACTAGCCCATAGAAACTAGGTAGTGTTATATTGTATCAATTAGTCAATGCTAGCTCATAGCAACTGGCCAAAGATAACTCATAGAAAATAAATTAATACAACCTATAATGATTATCACATATCAACCTATAGGTGTCCATGAATATCCCATAGCAACTATTAGGAAGTTGTTCCATCTTGTAACAGTTGTCACAACATCTTTCATTGTTGCTAAGTTATTGAAAGAGTTAAGGAATGGATCTCAAAAACTAGGACCATGAATAACATGTGGTTGAAGGTGTTGATAGTGGTTCCTCATTACTATACTATATCTCTTTGTCATCAAAACCACACAACTAAACATTCTTCATTCTATTTTATTTTCATAGTCATTGTTGGAAACATTCTTATATATAGGATGTACCAACTGATTTCTAAGAATCTGTAAATATTCCTAGCTTAGGTATTTTATAGTTAAAACAATAAGATACATGTCCCTGTATTTAATATAGTAGGGCATATTCTAAAGGTAATAGGAAATTAGAGAATGAATAGAAATTAAAATGCATATAATTATCTTCTATAATTTTTATTGTACCAATATTTAATTTATATAGGGTTTTTAATGCAAGCAAGTGATTTGAAGTAAAAGCATTTACTACCCAATGCAAGGATTAGAAATTAAATCCATTGAGGAACTCCTCCTCATAAGGATTTGTAGTGAATATCTTTGTCCATTAGATTATCTATTGGTTTGTGTGCAAGTATTCATTTATTTACTTCTAAATTTTACATGTATCAATTAAGATTCATGAGTTGATTTATACATAATAGTGATTGGTGTGAATGGTATTAAATTTATTAAGGGAAGCTTACACATAATTATTTTAATTCATTTTATCCATTCAATTCTTACAAACTATGATTTAATTTTACTTTCAATTTATGTAATTTAATCTATGCAAGGGTGTGTTACCTATATGAAATAGATAAGTCACAATGAATGAACGAGTGTTGCACATAAAATGTCGACATCTTTTAATATTAATGCACCTCGGGTTGATAATTAGTGAAGTAATAAAAGTTCATAAACCAATTGTCTAACTTATTGATTGATAATTTTGTATGTACAGATATTAGTATGCATAAATTTAATTGATGGTTAATTTTTTCTCATCATGTTGTTATTTTTGTTGACAAAGGTGTCAAAATACTTATATCTTCAAGTTGATATATTATTTTGATTTATTAATTTCAAAATTCCTATTTTCTTAGCTTGACATTATTGTTTTCCTAGTTTTCTTACTTTCCATGCATAAGATTCAATTTCTGAAAAATTATATTGGTGAAAAACTTAAAAACACATGTTGTACTAATTTTGTGTAGGATAGGGTAGGTAAAATCACAAGAGAAGGAGAGTGGTTTATTTACATATATAAAGAACAATATTGTATGTATAAATCTTACCTAAATGGTTGACTATTACTATAGTAAGAAACACAACATGTAACAAATGTAATTTACAAAGAAATGCCTATAGACAATCCAAATTTGTCATTAGAAGAGCTAAAGGATAAATTAGTAGAGGATTTCTTGGTTAAAATAGTATAATAGACCAAGAATCAAGAGGAAAAAGATTTCCATACTCTTGAGAAGAGCATCTTTTCACCATTTCATAGGTTTCCTATTTGGCCACCCCACACTCAAGAGTTTGGCATTCAGTTCCCTCCACCCTCACCCAAACTCCTTTCTAAAAGAGAATTTAAAGACCTTATAGCCCCCAAAATAGATATCAAACTTATACAACGTGTTGAATTTCTTGAACAAGATAACCTCTTTGTTGAACCTCCAACATGATCCTCAAGAATATCCACTCCCTCCTCTCCATTTAGGAGACACTCTTCTCCCATAGATAAGCCCAAACATTCCATTTATTTTTCACCAAGTATTACAAATATTTATGAATAATTTGAAGAGTGGGTAGTATAAATTATTGGTTTATGCATAGATAGAAAATTCATGGAGGACCATAAATAAGAAAACATTGTCAATGAGTTTGTAACATTTGATTTTCCCATTAATACACCTAGGATAAATACACCTCTAAAAAATAACCCTCATTATGCCATACCTATTTTTAATGAAAATGAAAATGAGAATTCTAATATATTCCTCTATGAGTTTTATTTCCTATATTGCATCTATGACTGCAACCAAGATGCTAAAATTTTAAACTTGTTTCTAGTAACATTCAAATATGTAGCCCTAATATGGTTCATGGGTCTAGAGAAGGATATAGTCTTCACTCAAAGGGATATGAAGGCAAATTTTATTTCCATATATCAAGATTATTATCAAGGAAAGAACTACACAAGAGATGACATTTTTTGAATGTCACAAGAAGAGGATGAATCACTAGAGGATTACATAGAATGGTTTATGTTCAACCTACAAAAATATAACTAGACCACTTGAATTCATATTATCTCAAATTTTTATTCTTGAATGAATTTAGAGAAGATAGCTTGGAATTATTGGACTTGTGAGTATTAGAGATATCTTATAATTACCATTCGATGAGATCACCCTTGTATGTAAGAGTTATTCAAGGTCAACAATAAATAAAACCTACAATAGTAAGATAATTCCTTCATGAACTATAAATAAAATCTCAAGAATAAAGGTAAGTAATTTGTTATAGGATATGAATCAAGATATTATTAATCACATGGCTACATAAATGGATGCATTATGCAAAGAAATAGAGTAGACCTTGATGATTTATTATTAATATTGTTGTAATAATATGGGAGACTATAAATGCCATGTCATTTGAGTAAAAGTGGCCAACATAACAAAGGAAGATCCTAAAATAGTGTAATTACATGCGATTAGTGGATATGGAGATCAAATTTTCTACATAACTCAATGGGCAATGACCACAAAGGCCACCCAATCAAGGTATGCCATTGAATTCTTCATTTTTAAATTATCAATTTCTAGTTTTTCCTAATTGGTATGGATTTAATTCTTGGACACATATGCCTACCCAAAACTAGAATTTACCATAATAGAATGCCCAACCTCCAAACAATTGGAAGTCACCCTAAAATTAGCCTTGGATGCCTCAAAATTGGTAACAATAGAATACCCAAACACTAAACAATTGAAATCCATCCCAAAATTAGTCTTGGCAACCTTAGAATCAAAATCATCAATGGTTATCTTCCTCCAACCAATTGAAAAATCCATGGAGAAGTAACTATCCTTTCTTTAACCAAAATATTAGATTTCCATAGTAGCCATAGTTATAACATCAAGAAAAACATTCTTGATGCCTAACACTCAATCAGCTCCTAGTCAACCATATTTTCCTACCCAACCTATACCAAAACCTACAAATAAGTCATTTCAACCAACACAAGCCACTAAAATAATGTAATATGCAATTTAGGTAATGGACATCAATTAAGTCTATCTTCATTCAGAATGTGTTCTTCCACAACCCACCTTACTTATAATAAATGAACCCCTTTAATAGGTTACAAATACCCATACTAACCCACAATCACTTTAAAAAACCATTACCCCTAAACCAATCACAAACACAACATAAGAAGGGCCTACTGACCCTCCTTTTCCTGAGAGATTAAACCTCCAATGTTAAGATAAAAAATATGAATTTGACTTTCTAAGACAATTTAAAAATGTGTTAAAATTCCACTATTTTAGGCTATTAAAGACATGTCCATCTATTATAAATATTTTTATGAACTATGCTTAAATAATCCTAGTTGAAATGGTAAGAATCCCAAGATCATCCAAGTAGTTAGATAACTTGTAGACATTATGCTAGTCAATGTAGTTTCACCTAAGTATTCTTATCTGAGTAGCCATCTAGTTAATGTCAATGTTTATGGAAAGCTTATAAAAAATACCTTAACTGACTTAGGATCAAAAATCAATGTCATGACAATGAAAACAATGTATAAACTTGGTTTTAAATGTATTCACTCAACACCTACCATTTTTAAAATGACAGATAGATCCACGGTAAAGCTAGAGGGATTAAAGAAGACTAAGTCATATCCATAGATTCATGAGATTACCTAGCTAATTCTATCATCTTATAACCTAAATACAACTTAGGAGGATATACCTTATCCTAGCAAGACCATGGCTATCTATATTTGATGCTTACATTAGTCATAGATTTGGGAACATGTTGATATCAAATGGTAATAAAACTAAGAAAGTAGTGTTATACCCACCAGCCAAGTCTTCCCATGAAACAAAATAAAAATTTTGGGTAGAAGATGAAGATGAATAACAAGTTACTTTGCATAATTTTTTCAATATTGATCATAACACATACTTGAAATATTAAGATGAATAAAAAATCATTACTAATGTCCTATAAAATACCTATCAAGTTGACTCAAAAATAGACAATCTCTTACAATGTATACCATGTCCCCTCACAAATATTATTCTCAAAGAAGGTTCCTCTAATACTGCAAGAGACATTAGAACCTTCCATTAACTATTACCATGCCATTGCATCCATACCCAATTTTTGGGTAGTGTAGAATCCATTTTGTCCTTATCTAAACAAGTAGAAATCTTTCTAAGACAACCCCTTAATATCAAAAATAAACTAGAACCTCAACAAGAAACTAAACTAGTCCACATGCTCCAAAGCCACAAAATATCCTTTGATTTGGACTATCATGATATGAGAGGTATTCCCTTGGATCTATTTACCCACCACAATTACATCAAGGATGATTGAAAACCTAATCACTAACCACAATGTAGGATGACCCATATTGTTAAATACATAGTCAAAACTGAGTTATAAAAACTCTTGGATGTAGGGTTTATCTTTCCTATTTATGATATTTAATGGGTTTCACCTCTTGTTATTGTGCCTAGAAATGGGTGAAAATGACATATATGTGTTGAATATAGGGAGTTAAACACGTCTATGAGTAAATATTGTTTTCCTTTTCCTTTTATTGACCAAGTACTTGACATGTTACTAGGAATTATCCTTTATTGATGGGGTTATCAACTATAATCATATTAAAATAGCTCCTGATGACTGGGATAAGGCTACTTCCACATATCCTTGGGGTACCTATGCATATTCCATACTACCATTCAGTTTATGCAATGTTCCTACCACTTTTCAAATGGTTATTTTTAGCATATTTTTTATTTGTCCCATGATTGTGTTGATATCTACATGGATGATTTCATAGTATATGGGAAAACATATGACAAATCCCTCCAAAACTTAGATAAATTCTTCCAATGTTTTCAAGATAACTATCTATCCCTAAGTCATGAAAAATTATACATGTTAATGACTAGAGGCATTTTTTTGGGATACCACATATCACTTGTAGAAATTAAAGTAGACCTTGATAAAATAAGCATATTCAAGAACTTATAAATTACACTAAAACCGAAATATGTTTAAATTTTCTACATGTTGGATACTATTGCATATTTATCAAATATTTTAGTAAAATTGAAGCACCTTTATTTTTTTAACTTTCTAAATATGCTAATTTTATTTGGATAAATGCATGTAAAACAAAATGCTATGAACTTAAATATATATTTTTAACAACTTTGATATTGAGAGTCCCTGATTGGACATTGTCCTTTCACATCCAAATATATGCCTCTTATACTACACTGGGAGTTATCCTTGGTCAAAAGGAGCAGTCCTTGAACTATGCCATATATTTATCAACAAAAAACTCTAAGGGGCTGAGCTAAATTAATAGTGAGAGAAATAATTTCTTGTCATAGTCTACACCATAAAAAACATTAGATATTACATTACAAGTTATCTAATTTTTATCCATATTGATCACTTAGAAATTAGGTATTTAATAAATAAACTAGTATTCCTAAAGGATAATTAGATTGTTGATTATATTATAATATTTTGGTATTACTATTATAGATAGGCTAGGTAAGTATAATGTAGTTACAAACTTTGTATCACATTTAACATCTGATGAAAAATATCTCATAATAGATTATTCCTTTCCTGATGAAAATATTTTTGCATTATCCACTAACATTCCTTGTTATGCAAACATTGATAATTATTTCATTATAGGATTACTTTCACAACACTTCTATCCAAAAGATAATCATAATTTGATGGATAAAAACATTCCTTATTCATGGATCTCTGGGTACCTCTATTTCACTAACCCTGATTCTGTCATGCATCAATGTATAAGAGAGGATGAGGTTGTTGACTTACTTAGATCATGTCATGATTAACCATGTGGGGGTCATTTTTATACAAAGAGGATTTACATCAAGATCATAATTATGTATTAATATTAGTCTACCTTACATAAATATATAGTTGTGTATATACCCGTCAGTCTGATCAATGCCAATGTATGGGGAAACCCACATGTTCTGTTGAGATGCCACTTCAACCTTAAATGATTTTAGAACCATTTAAAAAATTGGTAATTGATTTTTTTATCCAATATATCCTATATTCACCAATAAGGAGTACATATTGGTTTGCATAGTTTATGTGATCAAATGGGCTAATGTGAAAGCTTTAACAAATGCACAAGATGAAAAAGTTGGAGAATTTTAATTTGAGGAAATATTAAATAGATACAGACTTCCATGAGATATTTTTATAGATCATGTCCTCAATTGGCATCTGATATAATAACTACCCTTGTTTACAAATATGAAATCAGGCACAAAAAGTCCACCCCATATCAACCTCAGTCATATTGACATGTATAGGTTATAAATAAATAATTAGAGAACATTCTCACAAAAATAGTAAATGTGCACCACAAGGATTGGGAAACACATATCCCTAAATAAGTATGGTCATATTGGATCACATGGAAGACTAAAACTATATTTACCTCATATGAACTTGTTTATGGGAAGAAACATGTTCTCCCCATAGAATTTGAGCATAAAACCTTGTAGACATATTTGGAACTTAGCCTAGACTTGTCACAGGCACAAAAGGATCAAATCATGCATCTTAATTATTTATATATACTCTTAATATAATAATTACAACATACATAAGTGGTACAGTAGTAGTGGATCAGAAGGAATGATAATTACATCAAGACAAGATAATTCTAGTTGAAAGATTGGACCTTAATTTTTTATTCTAAGTATAAGGACCACAAAGGAAAGTTAAGAACTAGATGTCTTGGTCCTTATGAGATATAGGAAGTGTTTTAAAATGGTTTTTCAAGTTAAACATATTTTAACTAATATGATTTTGCTTATTATTCAATGGTCATTGGTTGAAATTATACAAAAGGCCACTTTCCAAAGAAAGTTTCACATGTCATCTTTTGGATGAGCATACCCTTCATTTCACTCACTCCATAGGGGACCTTGTTCGAATATTATAAGTATATTTTATACTATATTTATTATTCATGTATAAAGGGTAAGGATTACATCATATTTTGGTCCAATCACACATCTATTTAGTTGGCTAAAAACTAAATAAACATTCTACCTAATCAATTGTTCTTTTGATTAATTAGGATGATGATCATCATCATCATCATAATAATAATAATAATAATAATAATAATAATAATAATAATAATAATAATAATAATAATAATAATAATAATAATAATAATAATAACCTTCAGGCATTGTTGATGGACTTGATTAGAAAACTAGTCATGGGTTGACCAATGTCCATATAAAAAGCCTTGATGGGAAATCAGCTTGTTAACTATCCAAGATATTTTTAAAAATTGAGAAAAATAAGAAATAAAAATGTGCTTTCCATTCTCCTATTTAATCACCACCATAATATGTGAACAATTGCTATAACTCCCCATAGATAGTTATAACTTACATCTTGTTTGCTATAGGTTAAAATTTAGAAACTATGGGTTGGAGTTAGTTTCTACATCTTGAGTAGTGAATACTATAAAATGAGGAGTAGATGTTACATGAAATTATGAAATGATGCAAAAGGTGTAAATTTCCACAAAATTACTGATAGATGATACATGATAGAAAGTATGCAGGATATAAAGAGTAGAAGATGTTACAAGATGGACAATAATGATATAAGGATGTGATGCAGTTACTCCAAGACCAATCATAGATGGACACCTTTTATTTAAATATAAATGAATTTGATATATAATGATGGGATTACCATAAGAAGCATCAAATATTTGATGTCAATTGATATGGATAGTTATATGTACTATTTTTGCCTCTAGTTGCTTGCAACTACTAAAAGGCACCTCTTAGCATTTTAATAATTCCTTGACATCCTCTTCCTATAAAAACTTACCTATCTAAGTAACTATCACTCCTAATATCAATCAAAATCCATGAAAATCATCACACCAACACTTTGATTAGCATGCCTACAACACCACCAAATATAAGAAAACTCTAAAATGAGCACCATCGTGTTTTCATACACTTTTCAACCTCATCATTACTTGGTGAGCTTCCTTTATGTCCTACTACTACTAGAACTCACTTGATGTGACTTTACATATCTACATAATTAGTAACCAACTTGATAAAGGTAATAGTGTCTTATTCAAAAATAATCATATTTTATTTCATGTGGATATTTATGACTATGTCATCATATGATTATGAGTGCTATTTAATTTCTATGGATTATCCGGTGGTAATTCATTTCCATTTTATAAATTTGTCCCATCATAATTGATACATTACCATAAAACTCCTCTATAATGACCTACCTTTTTATGCATGTTTGACATAACTTTTCCTCCGCACATAGATGAGTGACATGGAATTTAGGGGGATATTTGATTACATTGATATTATACATGATTCAAGGCATGCGTATCAAAATAAATAAATAATTTAGCTATGAGTATGGAAATACAAGATAATAATGGTCACTAAACAAGCAAAATACACTACTAACCCAACAAACCTTGAAAAACCCTCTTGTTGTTTTTATTGTAAGTAAGCACAAAGTAATCATGGGAGGAGATGTTGTTTGGAGAGAACCTACAAACCTCTCACTATTTTAGTCCAATCAAGATGTCTCTAATATATTCCAAAATTTAGGATGGATGACATATTTTGAAATATTGACTGAGTATAATGACTACATTATAAAAGAATTTACTGGCACCTTCATCAATGAGGAAGTTAATATGAAGGGGTTAAAGATAAGAGTCACTAAAGAATTATAATTTAGGTAAATAGTTTTCCAAGGATAAGGGAGATATGAGAGAGAAAACCTAGTGTATACATCCAATTCATACCACTACCATGTTGAAATTACAATTCACAATTTCTCATAATAATGCACAAACTAAACCAGATGTCATTAAAATGCTCTTATTCATATGCACACATCATGTGAAATTTCTAATTTGCATCAATATTTACCTAACTAGGGTAATAACCCTTATGCAATCATCATCTTCCTCTAGTTCATCTCCAATCAAGTTACGACCTAACAAATTGGTATTTTTGAACACTTGTGAATAAAAATTGATTAAATACCAAGGAGGGAAAAATGGCTAATCAGAATCACTTAGCTAAGAAAATAAAATGTTAATTTAAAAATCCATGACAAATTATTGAATATCTAATTTTTGAAAATGAATAGTCAAATATCTAGGCCATGACATCATCCATAACACTATCAAAAAGTTGTCATGTACTAAGTATTTATAAAAACAAATATCTGAGTTAAGGCAAGCCATACCTTATTAATTATCCCTCTTTTCAAAATATTAATTTTATTTGCCTCAAAAATTGAAATTATTTGTGACCACTCATCTCATTATTGATCCAAAGTTCATAACTAATCTAGGCAACCTATAAGAGCCAAGGCCATGACTCTTTTTCATCACTATTTCTAGTGCAAAGATATAATGCAGAATTTCTTCTAAAGATTTAACCAATCCTTCCATTTTAATTCAAAAACCAATCCAAATGGTGGATGATGATATGTTTGAGGAACTTTCCCTACCATATTGATAAATATCTTGAACTCCATATGAGGGCACAAACATGCTTGTGAACTGGTCTTTAAAGGAAAGTCACGTTAGGAAGGTATAGCTATTCTTGTTTATGCTTTCTTGTTTATTTATTCACTTCATATACCTTTCCCAACCTAGGGAGTAGGTTTATTATGGTATTTATTGATATTTTTTCTTTATTTTGGTCAAAAATGAATGGACTGACTTATTTTTTAATCTTAATTCACATTTGGCATGCCCAGTGGGACCGTGCACCCCATAAATCTCTTTGCAAGCATTCATAGTCTTTTAATTATTAAATCAAATGGTTATTTTACACTGATTTATCTCATTTTATTCTAAATTTTCCATGTTTGATCTTCTAGTTATTGGTGATATTTCCCTATGAAATTATGAGGTTACTTCTGTAATTAGTAAATTCAACCTATGGATTAGAGAGATTGATTTTTATCACTTTCTGTCTCCTCTATGTGTTTTTACAGATTGGTGAACTTGACCTTGTAAATGGAAAACTCAACCTACATATCAACGAGGTTGATAGATAAATGGTGAGGTCATGTTGTTTTATTTTTTTATGTTTTTATAAGATTGATTAATTTGACCTATCAAATGGTGAAATTGACCTACATATCAATGAAGTTGAGGCATGAATGACAAAGTTACTAGAAGGTAAAATGTGTTTTCTAATCTATCATTTATTGAAATCGGTGAACTCATCCTATAAAATGGTGAGGTCATACTTCTAATTGGTAAAGTCACCAAAACCATTCCTTTGACCTATAGAAAAATGATTAGATTGATGTGAAATCAATGACATCACTCTGTTAAATGGTGAGATCACCCTATGTAAAATTTTCTTGAGACTTAAAAATAAAATAAATCAACTTCCTTGGATAGTCAAAATCATTATTTAAATTCTTAATCATATTTTTTGTAGGTTTTGATAACTTTTTTAAGTTATTTTACAATTGATAAGGTAAATTTCATTCATCTTCTCTATTTAGTGCTTAACAACAAACAATCACAATGACTTTATGCTATTAAGAACATTTACATTTCATTATTTTCTTAAGTCATTTTATATTTCCATTATTTTTTGTGTAAACCATTGTGCCTATATCCCCCCCCCCCTTACCCCCTTTAGGGAGCCCAGGTGACCAAAATCACATAAGTTTACTTATTTGTTTGTCTACCTAAAAAACCATTCTTAAGTATGATTTTATCTTGCCCATATGTGGGGTCCTAAGAATTAGAAACAAATCATTTTTTTTCTTTTTTTCTTTTGTCGATTATATGAGGTGGATTTAATCACCTACCTATGAGTGCTTAGGGGTGTGTTGAACTAGGAAGTCATATCTTAGCATTATACCAACATAATTATTTAATGAAGTATATAAATTAGGGTTATGCTGGTGTTATCTTCACTAAAGAACTTCCTTAGATCCTAATTATACTATTAGTACTTCATCAAGGCCCTTATGGTTAAAGTGGTCATAAAGGGACTAGACCCTTTGGTGAAAGTTCTACTAAATATTACATTTAATTAAGAGGTTATTCTAAATCACCCATGTACCACACGGTATATATAGACCATATAGTTTGTTAATCAAAAATTCATAATAGAAACTACATTTATCATCGATAATTCATTGATGCAAGGGTGAAAAAGTAACTACCCTGAAGATCACCTTTTTGTACAAATGTTTGAGAGCAGGGTGGCATTAAAAATGCTATCATAATTACTTAATAAACCATTAATTTTTAATCCTCTCAAAATCTATTATATCAAATGGATTCAATGATTATCTTATAACTGATGTCAATTTTTAAGTTACGATCATGATTTTTTGAGTATTTTTGTCAAAACTAGTGCTATGTTTACAACTACATATCAAACAAATACGTCAAGTTCTATAAAAAATGTATCAAAACAAATCCTCACATATTCAATACATTAAGTTGTTAGACTAACCTTGTTTTTGAACCATCCTTAGCCATTTTTTGGAGTTATACCTACCAATTGAAACAAAAGCCTTTGTCTCAATTGGTATCATTATGATGCTCATTTCATTTTTAGAATTCCAAACCTAAGTTTTTCTTATGCTAAAAAGATTCTTAAAAATTCAAAGACCCATTAATTTATCTTTCAAATTCAAAACCCAAACCTAAATTTAAGGACCAACCAAGGTCAAAATTTGAATACCATCCCAAGCATGCCTAAGTACACATGCAATGGGACCTCTTATGAAACTAGTTTTAAAGAAGAAAAATTATATGATCCCTGGAGATACCTTAAAAATTTTGAATATAGTGAGGATGGTGAGGACTACACAATAGTGTTTGAATACCGCCCTCCTATTTTTGAAACTAGTCAAGCTCAATTTGAACAACAAATCACAGAAGATAAAGATGAAAAACTTTTAAGATTGTTAGAATCTAAATCTAATCTCTTGCCTAACTTCCCCATAGACCAATTATACAGACTAGTTTTCATAGAATAATTACCTCAAAAAGCGGCTATTACCCAAATTCAACCAATTATTCAAAATTTAAAACTAACTATTGTGTCATCTAATAAAGGGAAGGACCAATTAGTGGACCCATCCCAATATGGCCAAATCATTGCTTGTACCATACAAAAAATCAGGCAATGATATGCTAATCATATTGTAGATAATTTAACTACTTATTTAGTGGCAACCTCATTCAATAATTCCACATTTGTAGAGAAAACCAATTGCTTGAGAAACCACAACAACCATTATCAACTTATACATCTAATGTATATTTATCAACCCCTCTTGAACAATCCATTCCAAAAAATGTTGTGCAACAAGTTCCACTTGACATTTAGAATATGTTCTTTAACCACCAAGAGACCCTTTCCATTGCATAAAAAAGTGACAAACAATCCAAAAAAATAAGTTTAAAATAATCCACCACCATGACAAGAGTCGAGTAATTCATAAAATACATTTACAGCTTCTTCAAATTTATAACAATAATGCCTTCTTGTGAACCAATAGTTATGTTTTTAGAACCAACAATAGATTCTTCCAAACCAATAGTAGATCCCATACAATGCACAATAGTAGATTCATTAGAATCAATAATTTCCTCTAAACCAATGCCTTACCTATTCCAATCTGAATTTGAACCAACAACAAATCCCTCAATAAACTTAGAATTTTAGCTATAGGGTACATGTCCCTAATAGAACTACTCAAATGGGATCCATCCCTAACCACACCAATAAAGGCCATAAATCCATGAATGCCCAATAAAATACCTTTTTTTCATCCCAAAGTGTTCTTAATGCGCAAGAGTGGAATAGAATGAAGCAAACAATCTCAAGACTTCAAGCAATTAAAAAAACACCTAAAAAGTACAATTGATAAGATATGCCCTTATCCTTTTGACCTAAGATTTCTCTAGGTACCTTTCTCACCTCATTCTAAACTTCCAAGTTTTAAAAATATAAGGGAAATGGTGATCCATAAGATCAGTTACAGGCATTATTTATTGTATTCCAAGAATTAGCCTACATCAACATCTATTTACTTTGCTTATTTCTATGAAGTTTGAGTGGATAGACCTTAGAATTGTTCCTCAAACTACTAAAGGGATCAGTAACCATGTTTGATAAATTATCATAAAATTTTATCAATCAATTATCCTACAACATAGATAATGAATTGTCAGTAGTTGCGAGAAGGAGAAAGATTCATGACATATTTACAAAGGTGAAGAGCCTTGCTATTCATTTTTCACATAACTTGTCAGATAAATAGTTAGTAGTATCTTTGCACAAAATTTAAATGTCAAGGTTGCCCATAATCTAGGACTCAATTATGTCAACACATTTGAATAAATAATTAATAAAGGGGTGCATGTTGAAAAATATCTTATCAATAAAGGTATTATAAAAATATACTCTCAAACCTAAGTACCAACCTAAAATCAAGTGTTAGTTCAAACAATCACAATTAAAAATTTGAATACCTTCATTAAAAACAAAAATAAGATTGGTAATGGATTCACGAAAGTGAGACTCGTATAGATGGTGTAGCCACCACCTATCTAAGTACCCCACCAAATCAATCTCTAACATTACAAAGAGATCCTTCAAAATGAGGACACTACCAAATATAGTTTTTAGTAACCTTAGGGAGTCCATTGAAATGGTATTCAAAATGTTTTAGATTAAGGTAAAAATAGGTTTTGAAGGGGCCCCGAAACCCTTTACATCAAAAGAGAGATAAACTTTAAGCACACCCAGGATACAAAATAGCCAAGAACCTGCATAAGCAAGGCTAGATTAACCAGGAATCTGAAAATAGCTTTCAAGAGCTGGACAAACGATGAATATTTTTTTTACAAGACCGAAGTTTCATGTCTAGAGGGGGGACCAAAGGCTTAGACTTCTTCCTCTTAACAGCTGTCCAACCATCCTCTACCTTAGCTGCCTCAGCAACCTAGTCCTCAGAAGGCCATGATCCATGAAGTCTAGGGGACATCGATGCCTCAGCAAAATCCTTATGAGAACCAGCCAACATTTGGCTCCTAGGAGAATCCTTCAAAATAGGTGGAGGAACCACCACCTCCTCAATAATCGGTTCAGAGAGATCACATAATCCAATTTCCACCAAACCTTCAACAGGATCTGTCTCCAGCGGAGTCTCCTGATTCGTCGATTTAGAATGGATACTCTTTTCATACTCATTCTCTAAATCAGTCGAATCTTCCTTGGGTTGTTTAGCAAAATAATGATCATGATCAACTTTAAACCACCAAGAAGGTGATCTTCTGGATTTGGATTTCCCTGCAGTACACCGGGTTGCAACATGCCCCATCAGGTGACACTTTCTGCATTGAAAAGGTAAACCTTCAAAATATAACATTTGCGTCCAAGAACCCCTGGGGGAGTCCAGACAAATTGCCTCGGGAAGGCCCTTAGAAACATCCACCTCAACCATAAGGCGAGCACAGGTTGAGCGGTAAAACCTCTTAGTTTCATCATCCTCAAATAAAAACTCCCCTATAGCATTACCGATGGTTTTAAAAACCGATTCATGCCATAGATGCATTGGTAAATTAGGGAGCCGAACCCAGACAGGGATCTTATTGAAGGTTTTCGTGACAGGATTGAAATCCATATGCCACTGTTTGGCAAAAAGAGGGTATTTACCCTGCCATAAAAAATTTCTGTTGGACAGAATAGTCTTCCTATCCTCAGAGTTTAGGAATAAGGCTATAAAAAAACCTTTACCACATGGGTAGATTTCAACATTTCCATCAATCAGTGGCAGCCAGGTATTGGAGATCCAACCATGTAAATCTGCAAGAGATGGCCAATAGCCACAAAATCGACAAATAGCCGCAAACTTTGAAAAATAATTTGCCCGATAAGATATTGCTTCAACTGTATCAGGATCTAGATTAACCCTGACAGGATTTAAAGCACTTACTGGTGAAACGCCCGATCTCCTAGCAGAAGCACTTAATGGTATTCAAAATGTTAGTATTGGTAAAAATGATTATTTGGCCCATTTCAAAACCCTTTTTAAAGGGTCAAACCAAGCCAACATGGTATTGAGATAATGAGTACTATAATTATTATCATGTGGTTATCCATAAAATATATATATGTATAAAAATGAGGCATATAATCAAGGATTTGATTGAAAATGGAGAAATTGAGTTGGAGAAAAAAAATCTTAATACCAACCAAGATATGGGTATTTACAAAAACCCATTTCCAAAACACAACAACTAGCAACAAAGAAACAATTAGAACCAAGGGCAAGGCAAAAATTAGAATCAAGGACAAGGTCAAAGTTATCATCAAGGGCAAGGCAAAAATTAGATCCATGTCAACTATAATCAAGATCATAACACCCAAGCTTACCTAGTCACTTAACAAAATATGCCTTATGATTATAGTAATATCATGGGATGTGTTACTAGTAACTATGTCACCACTATCAAATTCACTCCTTTTAGGCCAACTAATACTCATCAAATTGATAACCCTTCTATTTTTGGACCACCAAATTTAGCCATAGGTAATTACAACATGGGTTTAAGCAATTCAATTTTATCTTGATCATTGTGAATTACTGTTATTGGGCCTCCACCAAATTCTTATAATTTATATAACTCTTTATTGGATTGAAATTTTGCATTGTAACTATACAATTGAGAGCTACCCTCTAAGGTCATTTGCCTTCTATTAAAACTAATGACAACCTAATCCAGTACTCTACACCACTAAAAACCAAACCATTTCACCCTTCTACTAAAAATCCATATAATATTGGTGAGCAATTGAACAAAATGCTTGCACATATTTCTATCCTCAATCTCTTACATACATCTTAAGTTCATCTAACCATATTGAATGAATTTATCCAACAAACCAAAATACCCAATGACATTGAGTTGGCCCAATTTCAAGTACTTATGGGTCATCCACACCATACGATTGAAAAACACATGCCACTAAAGTAGAAGTCACCCCATCACTAGTGGATAATGAGAGGTTTTAGTGGCCTCCATCCTCTAATGCCTCTAACCTCATTCAAGTCATTGCTCACCTATAAAATTTGAGTTTGAGGCTCAATAGTTTCCACTTTGGGTAAATTATCATAACTTCCTCTTGCAATGTGAAACTATACATGTCCATAGGATGTCAAATACCTAAAAATGTATCCTTGTACAAATGATTTATTTTGACTTTGAAAATATGACAAAAAGGGACTTTTTGACAAATTACAACACACATAATATTAAAATGAATCATAACTCTTGACTCATTTGTGACAACACCAAGAATGACAATTGCAAAGACTTTTGATAACTGACAATTTGACTATGACAAACAAAATGGGACTCAATGACTCTTAATAACTTATCACTAAAAAAGTAAAAGTAATTTTAGACTAATCATACCAAAAATAACTTTTACAAAAAATAATGACTAAATATTGACCATATAAATAGCATTTTATACTGACTATATGAATTAAATAATTGACTACATGAATGCTTTGACTCAAATGAATAGTAAACTTTGACATATCTATCAAATGAAATTAATAAAAATAAAGACTAGATGACTTCAAATAAAAATAATTCATAATACCAAAAAAATATGACCTAAAATCATTGACGTGCATGGCTGATGTATACTTGGCTTTATGGTAGACATGATGAAAATCACGATAGAATAAATGACATGTTGGAGTAGTTGTGAGACATACACCATGTGGTATATCCAATGTACCATGAATAGTGGACCTCATGATGAAGAAGAAAATGGTGCTCAACTTTAAATGATAGACATGTACATTGGTTTGCATATGAAAAAATTAACTTCTTTATGCAACATTGAGATTGACTCTAGGTCATAGGAAAACACTCAGTCCACTACATGATTTGATATATGATGAGGATTTGATTAAGATCACCAATATCAATGGTGCTTTGGATATCTAAAATCTATAGGTGGTAGATATCAATTAATACATAACAAATACGCAACAAGTTGATATTTGATGATAAATAAGTGTAAATCAGACATAGTTCTAGTAGTATAAATCTCGATGGCACACAATATGTTTTAAATTCCTTTCTCTAATTAGCCACATCTAGATATCACTAATCTTCTCATATGATATAAAATATTCACCCTATCCACTATATTAATATTATTAAAATACTAAAATTCACTCAATATAGATAAATATCCTAAGAACACTTATTTTATCAATAAAAATGCATACACAAGAGCAAACATGTGAGTATGACACTTCTCTGTTTTTCCTTCTAAATTTCTATTACAAATATCCTACTCTTATACCAATATTAGGTATTGTGTGATATTTAACTCATGCAATGGAGTTGAACACACATATAAGTAATTGAATCACACAATATATTATTTATCACAGTTATTAATATTTTCTATTACACATACTCATAGGTATAGATAATTATATAGATAAGAGATAGACTATAATTAGGGAGTCAGCATCCTATGATTCTATCCTAGAACCATGTGGTTGTTAAACCCAAAATAATAATAATATATTACAACTCCTATTCATAATATATTATAATAACCAAATATACATTATTGTTATATAATAATAATGTTACTAACTATATTTCCATATTTACCCATATGGTAACTTACAGATAGTAAATATTATTTACCTTATGATAAATAATCAACCAATGTAAATAATATTTTAACCAATGTAAATAATAATCCCCAACATTGTCCCAAAGTCAATATCTTATGTTTTATTAAAGAGATATGTCAACCCTTGGTCCCCTTCACAATAACCCTCTATATATTAAAGCCATCATTTCCTTCCATAAAGTCAAGCAGGTTCTTATAGATAATGGTTTAAGGTTAAATATAGATTTTTTGATGTTGATCCAAAATTTGGGATGCACATTAGTGGATATGTAGTTGGCTATCATCACAATCAAAGCTCATGATAATGCAAAGAGAATCTTTAGTCATCACTTGTTTACCTATCCTTGTTATACTTATCACCCATGACACCTTGTACCATGTCATTGATATAGAAACACCTTATGATCTACTTATTGGTCTTCTTTGGATCCATGAAAAAAGAGCAGTCCCTTCCACATTTTATTATTGCATTAAGTTCCCTCATTCAAGCTTGGAGGCCACTAAGCTTGGCAATCTTTAGCCATACCAGTATTGTAATAACCTAAAGGTTGAATATGGGAAATATAACTATTATCCTAGAACTAAGTTTTTAGGAAAGAATAATAAATAAAATGCTATTGAATCTCTAAATTCTAATTATATTGACCCTAGTGAGCTCGTGCCCACTTCTTATAATCCACCTCATCTAAACATTTCCTCTCATTTTACCATTGAAGAAGCTAGTATTACCACATACAACATCCATGATGTTTTCCATGATTTAAAACTACCCAAGTATCCTAAATCATATGGATGACCTAAACCTTTCACAAATGCTATTAGGATTAACATGATATAAAGACAAAATATTGATCCACATTAGAAGCAACCACTCCCTTTTATGCTAGACATGTCACTAAATAAACATCAACCAACTAGTTATGAAGGATATTTGTTGCATGGTGATGGTTTTGAAACATACTTTCAAAGAGATAAATATCCTATTCCTAATAGAATCATAGACAACCTAAAATATGAAGGAAAAGGTTTAGGGTTAAAATCACATGGTATTCTTGAGCCTGTACCTATGGAAAAATATATAATAAGTTGAGGCTTTGGATTTTCACCACTTATGGGTGAACCCATAGACTTTGAGAGTGATACTACCCCATAAATTGATGAAGAGACTCTTTGAAATGACATAATGTCCCATTATAGCACCTATAATGAGTTTGTTAACATGAACCTATTTAATACCAATGTCATTCTTACCTTTATAACTCATTCTCCCCTTTCCATCCATCATCCTAGCCTAATCAATTCAGACCAATAAGATTAAAATATATGATTAGATGAGTTTTATAATGAAGAGTCCATTTCCAAATTCATAGATCTTAGAGATGGATTTCCAACTGGTGATCATAAACAATTCTTTAACTTCATATGGGACCTTACTGCCTACTTTGGAGAGTATGAAAACTTCCTTGGTCATAAACAAATTAAAACATTGAGATATTTAGGTGAAAACATCTTTAAGGCATCTCTAGATTATGAAAAAGTAAAGATAGAGACAAGTTCATGGGTGAAAACTTATTTTAGGTGCCTTTGGATAGGGAAGTTTGCTTACCTCCTCATGAAGAATAGTTTCCTCCAATTCTAAGCATTACAATAGGGTCCAACATTAGTGAAGAAGAGCATGGAATATTTGCACAATTGGTGCAAGACTTTCTAGAAAAATTTGGTAATTGGCCATTACTAGACTCGACCTATTTTGATTGTTCTTACATGGGTAAGCCCTATGGCTCACAAGCCACTGAATAAGATAAATTTTCTTTCTTGACAACTATTCTTGAATATGTTTTTGCACTCCTTGTAAAAGATACCACAAAATTGAACATTGTCACCTATGAGATCCAAAAATGATTCAATTAGGTGCATCCCTCACTATTGAAGAACATGAATTCATTATTATGATCCTATATGAATTCATTAACATATTCACATGTTCCTATTCAGATGTATCATGTTTGGACCAATATTTAGTAATACATCAACTTATTATACATCTAGATGCCAAATAAATCAAACAAAATCTATGAAAAATGCATCTATGTATTACTATCTTGGTTAAGAAAGAGCTATAAAACTATTGGGATTAGGGTTCATTAGAATACTAGACTATTCAGAAAAGATCTCAAAAATTATACTAGTAAGCAATAAATCTCAATGAATTTGCTTGTGTAATGATTTTAGAGATATCAATAAATCATGTCCTAAGGACAACTTACCCTTGTAAAACATTGACATGATAGTAGACTCAATATTATGATATTAGATGTTGTCTCTCATGGATGACTTCTTTGAATATAGCAAAATAAATATTGCACCTAAATTCTAGCACAAAATAATATTCACCACTTTGTGGAGGATGTTTTGTTATCAAGTCATGCCATTTGGCTTGAATAATTCTAGAGTAACTTATAAATGTGCCATGACTGTTATCTTCCATGACATGATACATGACATTATTTAGGACTATGTAGATGACATCCTTGTGAAATAAAAGACACATGCAAGACATCTTGAAGTTCTACAAAAAATCTTTCAAAGACTTCATGAATATAAGGTATGCCTCAATCCTAAGAAATGAGTTTTTGGCATCACCTCTGGTGAATTGTTAGGATTTATTATATCACATAGGAGAATTGAATTTAATCCAAATACTAATTTCAAATACATCATGAAAATTCCACCAAATTCCAATATAAAATAGTTCTAAAACCTACATGGCAAGGTTCAATCTATTCTTAGTTCATTTCAAATTTAGAGGATAAATGTCATCCTTTTACTCGCCTTTTTAAAAATGTGTCATATTTTAGTGGGATAAAAGATATCACCAAGAATTTGAATAATTAAAGACCAATTTGGCTAATCCCCTGATATTTATGCTACCTACACTTGGTATGCCATTACAATTTTACATATATGCAACAAATCATGCACTAGGGGCACTTTGGGATCAACATGACGAATGAGGTAAAAATCATGTAGTATGATATCTGATCATGACACTTGTCACATATGAGAACATCTACATTATAATTAAAAAGGCTTGTCTATAAATGGTTTTCACTTCCCAAAATTTAGGTCACTACATGTTAAACAAAAATACCATTGCTATACCTAAGATTCATCCCCTAAAGTATCTATTAGAAAAGGCATCTCTGACAAGTTGCATGGCCAAATGGGTCATGTTTGTAAGTGAATTTGATGTTGAATATCAAAATTATAAGGACATTAAAGGGAAAGTCCTTGCAGATCATCTAGTTCAAGCTCCTTTAGTGGATACCAAGCCCTCATCTTTTCTTTCCCGAATGAGTCAATTTTAACCCTGGAAGAAGTAGCTATTGACTTCAAACAATGGACACTATACTTTTATGGCTTGTTTACATCCCATGGATATATAACTGACATTTTAATCATTACACCACAATGAGATATCATTCCCAAATCATTCCAAATTAGATTTAATTGTACAAATAATATGGCCCAATATGAAGCACTCATTGTAGGACTTTATATCACTATACAATAACATGTTTATCAATTAATGGTATATGGGGTTTCTTGGTTAATCATTCATTAGGATATCAATTAATACCAAACTAGAGATGAAAATATTATACCTTACAAAACTATGGTTGATAATCTGAAGACTCATTTTGAATATATTGACTTTGAATAAATACTATGGGAAAATAATAAATCAACAGATGCGATGGAAACCATTGGGTCTATGATATCAGTGGACAGTAATGTTAAAGAGTATTAGTTTCTTATCGAGAACATTCTTCAACCAGCACATGTACAACAAGATTATAAAAATGTATGTGATAGTATTGGTCCCAATATTATATGGTACCAAGACCTATACGCTTATTTACATGACCAAATTTTTCTTCTTAACCTATCACGAACCCAACACAAATCCTTTATTCATAAAACTATTCATTATACTATACTCAGAAATACACTATCATAGAGGCTATGATAGAAGTTGTTTCGTTATTTAACTTTGAGAGAATCAAATTACCGTTTTAGGACATACATAAAGGGAGATATGGGTCTCACACCAATGATATTGTCCTTTCTAATAAACTCTTTCTAATTGGGTATTATTGGCCTAAAATAGAGATAAATGCTTGTCAACATGTTAGGAAGTGTAATTCTTGTCAATTACATAATGATTTGCTCCATTCTCTTTATCAACCACTCCAACCAATCACTACACCTTGGTAATTTAAAATGTGGACTCAATTTCATAGGAAAAATATGGACACAAGAATATCCTAACTACTATGTAATATTTTTTTAAGTGGATAGAGTCCATTGCCCTCACTTACATAACCGAAAAGTAGATTTACAAGTTTATTTACTATCACCTCATTTGTCAATATAATATACCCTTCACTATTATATCTGATAATGGTGGACCATTCAAAAATAAATATGTCAAATAACTCTATACCAAATTTCATATCATGCATAAAAATTCCATGACATTTTATCCATAAGGTAACGACCAAGCCAAGGCATCAAACAAACCCATTATTAAGACCCTCAAGAAGATTGTCAATGATGTTGGTTGTGATTATCACTTACAATTATTCCTGACCTTATGGGCTTAATGTACCAATACCCACACCCATATAGGAGCCACACCTTGATCCTTAGTCTTGGGTTCTAAGGCCATTATCCCTATAGAGATTGAGTTACCCTCTCTTCACATTCCTTATAGAATATCATTGATGATGAGGAGTATAGATTTTACAAATTATAAGAGTTGGACTCTTGTATTAGAAATGGAAAGTTACGCTAGATTATTTAAAAATTTATTAGAATCAGCTACACCAATTCTATAACAAATATATTATCCCTAGAGCATTCGAAGTTGGTGATTTAGTGCAAAAATAGAATCAAAAGAACACCAACACTGAGTGTAAAAAGACATGTAAGTTTGAAGCTAATTGGTTAGGACCATTTGTTGTTACTAAAAATTATGGTTATTAGGATAGCTACACCAAATGGGAAATAGATCAAGGAACCCATGGACATAATGCATCTTAAACACTTAATATGCTTAGCTAAAAATGAACCATTGTCTATGACAGTCCTTGCTTGGGGGTACTTATTTCACATTCGTACATTTATCATACCATTCCACTGAACCATTCTTATCCCTTTTACATACTATTTCTTATACCACTATTATTATTCTTCTTATTTTCTTATTACCGATCATGATCCTAATTACAACAAATAGGTGTTATATGCATATTTAGAGTATATTTTTGAAGGAACTTCAGATTGATCGACATTTAGCAAGATCTTTTTAAGACAAGTGTATTAGGATATATCAACTTGGTGGTTACCTGATTGATGGTTCCATGAAATGTCTTCTAATTAATTCTCCCCATATTACTTCCCCATTGTGTACCATTCCTATTCCTATTTTTTTGTTGTGTGGTATTTCCGTTGGCCTCAGGTTCTATTATTGGTTTGTGGTAATCACCTTTATAGCCAGATTATCTATTATTTGAGCCCTTACCTAAGGATATTTATCCTTTACTAGGTGATTCATTGTATATTTGTGTATATTACCTTGATTTTCTTATTCTAAAAAACTAAAAAACATTGAAAAGACTTAGAAAAACCTAAAAATTACATACTCGAGAAAATTGGCTTATAATTTCCATGAGAGATATAAATCCCCAAATTTTTTTGGGTAGGATCCTCTTATCTAATTTGATTCATTTCATATCATCCTTACCATACCACTCATTATTCTTCCATTTATATGATAATTACATCAGCTTGAGGTCCACACAAACTATGTAGGCAACACTTGGATGCATGGGGCATCTTGGGTCATCTTGACCATTCTCCACTCTTTATTCTCAATCTTCATTTCTAATTCCATTCCCATTTTTATTTACCCATTGTCTTACACTCTTGTCATTTTTTAAACACTAAAGTACTCTTGTCATTTTATGAGCAACCATTTCTTTAAATGCTCTGAATGTTTTGCTAGTATGCCTTTCATATTCTTCATATATAATCAAATACCTACTTGGCATCACTCTTATTCTATCCCAAATCCTAAGAGAACTATATTTGGCCTGAAGTTCATATGACTCTATAGGTAATGTCTACTTACATTACGGCATTTGGAATCATCTTGAGTACCCCTTATTCATCTATTATCCCATATTTTTTAGCCTACCCATTGTCCCCTTAGCTTAGGGGAACAATATTCAAGTGTAACACCTTATAAATAACACATGCACACTTGTTAATCACTTAGTTGAGTTTTTCATTTTATGTTTTGTTTTTTTATTTGTTTCCCTTATTTATTTATTTGCATGTTTGTTTGTATTTTGTTTGTCTTGATTTTTTTTGTTTATGTTTGGTACATTTTGTTTTACACTTAATTCTTGATGTTTCATATCTTGATTTTAGGTTGTTTACATTTTGTAATTAAACTATTTTTAATTCTTGTTTGATGCATCTTATTTTACAATTAAAACCTAGTATTTAATATGTTGCCTTTAAGTTGTTTACATTTTGTATTGAATTATTTTGTTGGTCTATTTTTTGTTCAAATGTGTTATGTTTTCAACTTAGGTTTTGATGTTATATATCATTATCTTGAGTTTTAAAATGTTCACATTTGAACTAGTCCACATGCAATTGGCATACAATGTTATCATAGGTTATTTATACTTATGATGCATAATCTCATTTGAAAAATTAAAAACCAAGTGCTCAAATATTATATAGCAATGTGGATGCCAAAAACATCTCTACAAGCACTATCAACCTATCTAATGCATGAACACAATGACATTTCATTTTCTGTAAACACATCCCAGAGCACAATTTGAAACCACCATGTCCTTCCCTATGATAATTAAGTATGTGCATCTCTTAAGTTAGGCATACGCCATATATTCATACTACAAGTGCATCCATGAGATCAACAAAAGGGAAAAATTAACTAGTAGAGAAGATAACATAATCATGACAAACAAATACACATCAATATCCATATTCTGATCAATAAATCTATATCTAACATCGTATTAGTGAAAAATAGATTAGAGAGAATCATGTATAACAAAATAATATCAAGATTTTGTGTACAATATCTATGAGCATAAATTAATGTCATATATATCTCAAAATCAAAGTTTTATACATCATGATAATATATACATCTCATAGACAACAAAATGTAGATCTATAAATAAAAGTATTAGCTCTAGCTCTCTCCATCCCTTGGGGACTCTAAAAAAAAAATTATGCCCAGATCTAGTGGATGTGGTGGTTTTGGACCCATCACTCCATCTTGTGGTTCTAATTGTACCACTGACTATTTTAAATCCATCATGTGGTATGATCTTGAGGTCTAGTTAGTCCTATAACTTAATGTTTACTCTATATAGGATGGCACCCTAACCTATGTTATAACTATTGACTCATACATGTTATGGTAATACACCCCCTTATCCTTTATAATAAAGGTGTCATCTTTCATCTGAATGGCATCATCCTTGGCTTAGATCACATTAACTAGTGATCTAGCCAAACCTTGATTTGCTATGATTTGTCATGCCTCAAATGACTTCTTAGGAAGCCTCTATACATCACCTTTTACCTTATATCAGTTTATTCAATCCATATCTCACTTGATAATGGATATAAATATCTCAACATCTCATAACATAATTTATCCCCTAATAACTATCATATGGGCAAACCACCCCTCAATGTTGTAATATTTATATCTTTGATGAAAATGATGCCTTGTAGTTTAGTGGTATCTACTTAGGTTGTCATAAACTTAGCCTATAGCCCATATACATCCTGATATAGGCCAAGAATATTTGTTAATCTCATCATGATCTCATGTTATAGCCTATTCATCATAACCTAGTCATCTACTAACCTAGTAGTACATGATATCCTCACCTCCCCTATACCTATATATGTGCCATGCCCAAAGGGCCCTACCTATCCTATACATGTCCCTATACCATGCCTCAAGTCACCACCTTCTACCTCAACCATATTTTTTTTCTAATGGACAACCCTATCCCCTTTCTCCATCTCTATATCCATCTTCATCCTAGCTATCCTCTACATTTGAGCATTATTATATAACCAAGGGAGTAAATTATTCACTTGGGACCTATAAAACTAACTAAGCCACATGTTATAATAGAACCACAATAGCCTAATATATAGGTTGTTACCTAAGAATATGAACAACCTATAATAGGATAGCATATGGTATCACCATTTATACGAGAACCTATCATTATCCCTATCCCTATCCCTAACTCTATCCCTATGCTAGCCCTTGCCTCTACCTCACCCTCCTCTAATGTTGTCTTAGCTTTTGGAGCTAGGGTTTAGTCAAGTGAATGGGCCTAAAGTAGTCCCACCATATTACATATGCATATTTCACACCTAAATCTATAACACCATCTCAAAATTGGTAATTATCTAGCTTTTAGCATAGGTGGCCCCCACTATCTCATATCCTAAGTCACATGTGCAAAGAAATGTGATCCCTTAGGCAAATTTTATTAGAGGCCAAAATATCATTCTGGTTGATCTAGCATGTATCTCTCTACATTAAATTCATGTTGATATGTGATATATCATGGTGTGAACATATACCTAGTAACAAACCCATCCACTACCTAATCAAATTGAATATTCATATATAGTTGCTAGATGAAGTCACTATCTACCATCTCATCTATGGTTCATAGGTAGAACTATAAATATACTTTATGACCTTAGAGAATATCTATTTTTTATACCAATTGAATATTAGTGGGACCTGAGATCCCCACTAAAACCTCTATCTATATTGCCACTTTATTATGATGTGCTCCTAGGCCCAAACCTAGAGCAGTTTTATGCCCAATATTTCATCCTATCCAATATGAAATAATGTGTAAATCATGGTAAAAATATGTTAGTATCATAAGACCCCATGAAAAATGAGTGGTAGAATTAAACATATCCTAAATCACTCCTATAAGGCTAATCTGAAATAACCATCCACTCTTATCAAGCAATAAGAAGCCAATGACAAGGGCCATCATAATCAACACCTCACTAGTCATTAATGCCTATGCTAATGGTGGTATGGATATAGCCTATTCCATTATTTGAAATCTAGGAACACAACCTAGGATAAATGCCAGGTCCTCTAAAATGTCAATATCTATGGACCCATCCTTGATTGTAAGATATGTCACCCTTAAAAGGTCCTCAAGCACAACTCACCTACCCTTTGACATTTAATAGATCCTATGAACTTAAATGGAAAATTTTAAGATCCTCCATATGTCTTCCAATTTCACCATGGCCTTGCCTATTGGTAAGTGGAAGTTTGAAGTTTCAAAGTGTTAGTGCTCTACTAGCATTGACATATGGTCTTGGTCAGTTCATATAACTAGCATTTGAGTTATGTGCATCACATCTACCACCTCCAAAAATTCCTCTAAATCCTCAATATAAATACTTAGATAGCATAAAACTCAATACCACCACTCACATTCCATCACGAATCCTACCCATTCCTACATATCATGAGATAAATTAGAACCAAGTTAATCACTTATCTATTTTCCTCTAGTTGATCATTTTACCATTTTCTTCTAATTTTGGCCTTAGCATTATATTCTTCTATTATATTTTGTTCTTTTTTCTATTTTGTTTCCAATTTTTGATAATATCATTATTCTATAGGGATATCCTACTATTTGTACACATTGGTCCATAATCTCACCATTTTATAGGTCATTCCTATTGATTGAAAGGATAACCTTGCTATTTATGGTAAGTTCATCATTTTTTTGCTTTGTTGTCACACATTTTCACTGATTAGCTGACATTTTTGTTGATTAACCAATGTCTCCATCAATTCCTATACAATCTTTCCATTTTGGATGAATTCCATCTAAATAGGAGATATCGTCAGTTTAGTGAATCCTAAACATTTTGGTGAGGTCACTAAATTGGCCATGGGTTAGTTGTTTGGCCAATGACCTCAACTTTTTTGTGGGTAATTTCACCATTTTCAAATTTTTGAAAATGGTGAGTTCACCATTTCATATTTTTCTAATGAACATTAAATTCAATAAATAACTAAATTGAAAAATAAAAATTTCACTTAAGGATACCCCACTCCCTGTTGGTCTCTGATACTCTTGGATGTGCTCACCAAGGTGCCTATGGTATGGGATATTACCCATTTTATTTTATTATATCGCATACAAAAACTAGAGATCTAAATTTAAATAGGGAGGGTAAAAATGAATTATTTTTTACCCCCCTAGGGGTGTTTTTATAGCCTAAATTTTGAATTCCCCCTAACCCTATTTGTGCTCCATTTTTCTTCCTAAGAGGCTCATTTTTGCCTCGTTTATCTATTTTTATCTTGTTTTCTTCTAATTATTCAATTTGTTTGCCTCTTATGTTGAAGCATGTCACATTTTATTCTATTTGAGGGCCCATCTATCAAAATTGTTTTTTGTCCATTCCCTTGAGGGGACATCATCAACCTTCCAAACATTGTGTAGGGCATTTTTGTGAACTTGTTTTTCTATAAATCAATTAAAATCAATGGAAGCAAGAACATGATTATTTTATTCTAAAAGTGATCATTATAAGTGAAATTTTTATTCTTTGAAAATGTATTACTTTGACCAAATGTATCAGTATGCTCTTTCAAATAGGGGGAAAATATAGACATCCAATTCTTACCAATACCATGTCAAAATTACAAGTTAGAATGACTTCCTGCAATAATACATAAACTAGAATAAGAGGTAGCTATTGAACCATTAATAGAACCTATTGTTGGCCATTTTTGGCTTGCATAAAAAAAATTTCCTAGGTGTGAAAAAGGGAGCTTTTAGGCAAGGAAATGGCATGTCTTTGGGAGGACTTCATGTTTTATAGTAGTACGAAGAAGAAGAAGAGGGAGAAGAGGAAGAAGAGGAAGAAGAGGAGGAAGAAGAGGAAGAAGAGGAGGAAGAAGAGGAAGAAGAGGAAGAAGAAGAGGAAGAAGAAGAGGAAGAGGAGGAAGAGGAGGAAGAAGAGGAAGAAGAGGAGGAAGAAGAGGAAGAAGAAGAAGAAGAAGAAGAAGAGGAAGAAGAAGAGGAAGAAGAAGAGGAGGAAGAGGAGGAAGAGGAAGAGGAAGAAGAAGAAGAAGAAGAAGAAGAAGAAGAAGAAGAAGAAGAAGAAGAAGAAGAAGAAGAAGAAGAAGAAGAAGAAGAAGAAGAAGAAGAAGAAGAAGTTACATTAGAAATATAAGAGGTAGCTGTTGAACCATTAATAGAACCTATTGTTGGCCATTTTTGGCTCGCATATCAAAATTTTCCTAGGTGTGAAAAAGGGAGCTTTCAGGCAAGGAAATGGCATGTCTTTGGGAGGACTTCATGTTTTATAGTAGTACTTAACTTATATATGTTTTATAAGTATAATTAATTCAGGTTTATAAACTATAATTACTCATGGATAATATATTTTGGGTTCTCCAAGGAGCACTACTTTATTAATTCATAAGTTGTGAGTAGTTATAAGCCTGAAATAAGTAAAAGGGCTTGACAAACCTAATTTGGTCTTAAAAGATAGTGCTTCTCAGGTTTTTCAAGGGAAAATCCACTTCAAAAATTTGAAGGGCATTTTCAAAGGGACCAATCAACTTTTTTAAAGGTCTTGCTCAACTTTTATGAAGGGTCTTTCAGGAACCCAAAGGTACACTTCATAAATTTGAAGGGATTTTTATTCTCTAAGTGGATAGCTTCAAGCTTCTTGAAGGGTATGTTACCCTTAGAAAGGACCATTTAAAAATTCCCAAAGGGTATCTTTCCCTTTAAGAGGATCATTCATGGAAGTCTGAAGGGACATGCAGGAACCTTGAAGGGTCTCTCACCCTTCAAGAAAGTTCATTTTGAAAAGACTGAAAGGTAATTTCTAAATACATATACAAACAAAAAGTCAAAAGGAATTCTTTTGAATAAATTACCCAAATAAATTCCTTCAGGAGATTTTCCTAAAAAAATAAGCCAAGAAGGAAACCTGAGACCAAGTGTCCAAAGGATATGATGGGCCAATGGAGGTCAAAATCAGGATAAGTGACTAGCCATTAAAACTAATTGGGTTTAAAAAGCCTAAAGTCTTAAGGATTGGGAAATAACAAAGTGATAAGACTTCAAGATGGACAAGTTCAAAGTAAGTAGGCTTAGAGGACCTGAATTACTCTACATAGAGAAAATCAAGTTTCTCCAAATACTCTACTTAAAAGGCTTTATAAGTAAAGGATCTGGGAAAGTCTAAATTTGGAGAGATCAAAGACTTGCATTACTCTACATAGAGTAAATCAAGATTCTCTAAGTGCTCAACTTAAGCTTGGTCTAGTAATGTGAGAATCATGATGCAATGAGTGAAAGGCTACCATGTGATATAAGCTAGAGCAAAAAGGACCAATCAATAAAGAACAAATGGCACAAGGATGGCCAATGAGCATGAAATAGTCCAAGTGACTGGTAGTTGTAAGTTATGAAGGCTCTCATCTACTATATTTTGCTCCCTGCAATCATTTTTCAATGCTTAAATGCATCATGCCAAGAAAAGACATTCCATTTTCTCACAATATGGCTTCTCAAATGCACCAAAAAAAAACTAAAGGATGGGAGGGGCTCAAGATGATTATGGAGTGATCCTAAATGGTGCATTTAGGGAGAACAAGAAAGTGCAATGTCAGAGTTACCACCATCAATGACTTCTTATTTATTACCCTTCTCTCTTCCCCATTTTCTATATAAATAGAGGCCTTGGAAATAATCAAATCATCCCCAGATTGGTGATAGAGTTACTCTATAGAAATCACTTTGTAAAAGACTATTTTTAAGCAATACAAGGAAGATTTTTATATTTTGGCTAAAACAAATGTGCACATTTGGTTTCATTTATAGAATGTATGATTGTCATTCATCACCTAAGATTATTTTTAGCACTTGCTTTTGATCCTTTCAGTTTTATGAAGGATTGCATGAAGTGGTTATGTGTTGAGCTCTCCTTGAAGTACTACCAAATCATAATGTATCTCATATGCCTATTTTTTAATCCTTCAAAGTGCAAGCTTTCCTTCAACCTCCATGTATAAGATCCATGCCTATGGCCTTGAGATAGAACTAGAATAGCCTATGTCCTCTTTGGATTCATTATTAGTTGACTCTTTTCCCAGACCAAGTGGATCACTTCTTTTGGTGCATCAACTCCCTTAGTTTAGATTTCCTTTTTAGTCATCCTCTTACCTCTTTTCCTTAGCTGATAGTATATTTTAGTGTGAGATCAAGATTTGAAGTGAAGCACCTAAGGAACTAGCCTCATAAAAAATCCTAGAGGTTCAACCTCACCATAGGATACCCACATCCTAAGGTTATCTCCATGCTTGTAGCTAGAAGTGAGGGAGCTTGAAGAACTCTCTCACAAGGGTTTAATTCTAAGCTATAATAGTTCTAGCATGCCCGGTGGGACAACTACTATTTCATTTTCATTTTTATGAAATATTGGTCAAATTTGATGTTGATTTGATCATTTTATAGTAGTGATAACATTAATCCTTTAGCATTTGATGAATCCAAAGAACACCCAGCTATCTGGTGGTAGAGCAGTAGCTATCTTTTATGCCAAAGGTGACTACAAGATTGACTTCTATAGGTATTCCTTTTGAGTTAGTTAAATTACCTTTAAACTCAACAAGAGGGTTAAAGTTTTCCTATACTCACCCTTACATAGGTACCCTCCTCCTAGACCAATCATAAAGCATACTTATACAAGGAGACCTTTGGCAGCCCCTCTTGCTGTTATGATTCCCCAAAGAGCGTTTATGGGCTTCGATAGCCAAATCCCTTTGAATTTACCATAGTATGATCTTATGATATTATTATCCCTCAAAATTGTTCTTTATTACATAGGAGACCACGCTGTAACTCTTACTGAGCACATAATAGACATAGCCAACTTATACAACATTCAAAATATCATAGTGGAGAATGTGGTTGTTAGGATATTAGCTATATCTTTCAAAGGAAAGGCATTAGAATAGTATAGGGGCCTAGTTCCTGATTCTATCCACTCATAGGATGAGCTATGAATAGACCTATATAAGAGGTTTGAAGATAAGAGTGATCATATGTCACTTACAAAGCAGTTGACCACAATCAAGAGAAATCCTCATGAAATCATGCAAGACTTCAATACGAGATTTCAAAAGGCATGGTATAGAATTCCAAAGGCTATTAGACTATCTCCAAACTTTACTTTCTTGTATTAATTGAAGGCTCTCAATAGTGACATAGCTATAATGATTTAATATATGGGAGGAGACATACTTCTAGATGCATACGAAGTGGCCATCAAGGCAGAAAATTGCCTAGTTCAGGCTAGCAAGCTTACTCCTAGACCCCCAATGCCTCTTTTTATAGAGATCAGACCACCTCCTATAGTCATTCCTCCACTTGATTTTATACTTCTAATGCCAACAATTATTTTTGTGCCTTCACCTAAACAAGAGAAGGCCTCTACTAGTGGATCCAATGACTCCTAAGAGCAAAAAAATTACTTGGAATTGAAAAGCATGATTCAATCCTTTGGGAATGATGTGGTCAATGTTAAGAGGTAGTAGGCTTATACAAATCCTTATCAAGCCCATTATCAGCCTCAATAGTAGCCTTATAAAGCTAATAGGCCACCCTACAAATGAGGTTTTCAAGGATAGAGGCAACCTAACTATACTAGGTAGTATAATTATAATTTGACCACTGTAGGCCCTTCCAACTCCTTGGTCCTAGTTCAAAATAATGTGGCTCAGGAGGATAAAAGGATAATGCCTTGGAATCATTCTTTTGGACAATCCATTATCCCAACTATTGGCTCCAACCAAGCATTTAATGATCAATGGTAGTAGGCTATTACTTATGGATATAACTATGCTATTATGGCCTAAAGTATGTAGGTTCCCATGTTGACAAAGCAAGAGAAACCTCCACAATAACAAGGCTCAGATCAGGGGTCAAACTAGTCAAAAGCCTCAATGCTCATCAGTGAACAAGAGGAGTGTTATGCATCCAATCCATAGGCTACTCCTAGTTTGGTCCATACCCCAATCTTAGTGAACATAAGGTTCAAGAGAAGGAATATGGGTGACAATCAAGAAGATTTAAAAGAACCTCTTGTCACCACTCCTTTACTGATAAAGCTAGTAGTAGTTGCTCCTAAAACTTAGGCAAAGGCTAGGGGTATGCCAATCAACATTGTGGAGCAAATAAATAAATACACTGTGAGTATACCAATGTGGTACATGCTTTCCATGCCCAACCAAGTAGACATTCTTCAGGAAGGTTTGTCCAAGATGAGTATTTATATAGCTACGAGTAAGCAACCAAGCAAGTAAGCTAAAGTCTTCACTAATGTAGCCAAGATTCCTTTGGGATAATTTTAAGTAGTGTGACTAAGTTCCCTCCATTCTACATCTCATTAATCATCGATGACTCCTTGGTGCACAACTACTTGGTGGATAGTGGGGCTAGCATCTAGGTCATACCAAAGTCTATTATTGACCAACTAAACCTCAAGTATGAGCCACACACCAAGGGAGTCTAAAATATTGATGGTTCTTCCACAAATCCATTAGGTATCATTAATAATTTGAGCCTAACCTTACATGCTTGTCCTAGCATATCCATGGTATAAGACGTGTTGATCTTGGATGTCACTCCTCACTTTGCATTGTGTCTTTCCAAAGAGTTCACAGCCAAGATTGGGGGTTACCTTATAACATATTGGTCTTACATCATGTTCAAAATAAGGTATGGGATTAAATTCTTAATCAAAGTTGAACCCATGGCACAATTCCATATTAAACCCCATCAGCCTAATAACATGAACCTCAATTATACCATCCTTGATGAAGATGAGTTTACAATTGGTTAAGAGTTGAACACTCATCTTTAAGAGGTTATAGACTTGTTCTTGGATGATATATGGGGAGATAACCAATTTTTCAACCCTTTGGAAGGTATTGAAGAAAGAAACATGGGTGTCTATCTGTTGCATGAAGAGAATCAGCCCATGCCTTCCCTCATTAGACCTAAAGAAGACCCCAATGGTTTACGAAAGTTATTAGTTAATGGCTCAAGAGGAAAAAGTGATGTAGGTGTTGGGACAATGTTGATTTCACCCTCAGGTAATAATATTTGCTCTTCTTGTAGGTTCCATTTTAGTTGTTCTTCAAATGTAGTAGAATATGAAGGATTGATCTATGGCCTTCAATGGGCCACCAAAAGAGGATTCAAACTATTGCAAGTTTATGGGGACAATGAGCTCATAGTAAACCAAGTTAGAGGCTTGAACATTAAAAAAAACCCTTTGATGATTCCTAAAAAATTTCAAGTGTGGGACCTAATTAAAGATTTTGAGGCCTTTGACATTCAAGCTATTCCAAGAAATCAGAACCAACATGCTGATAGGTTGGCAGCCATGGGAGCTTAGTTTGACATTCTAAGTGAGCTAAAAGAAACCAAGGTTTAGCCACATGTCAAGGTGGTGGTGAGGCCATCAGTGTTGGATAATGAAGCCCACTGATAGGTTTTTAAGAGTGACAAGCAAATTTCTTACTTATTACAATAGGAAATTGAGTTCTCCTCCTCTAACCAAGATAAATTTTAGCATCAATATGAGGATCAGATTGTTTAACTAAAGTAAAACAAACTTCCTCAGGGGGTGGTTACACTTGAGGTCCTTTTTCATGAAGGAGAATATGAGGAAATACAAGGTAGTAATATTAACTGATGAAGAAAACTATGAGAGAGTCCTCATCTTTAAAGACAAACTTCTCAATCTTGGGAAGGTAAGTAATAATGCTGAGAGGCATGCTTTCATAGTACTTTACCAAGAGCATGTAGATAGTTTTGCTTGGGAGTACAGTGACCTAAAATGTTTTGATCCTAAGTTAGCTCAACATAGCATAGAGTTAGAGGCCAATTCTAAGCACATGAGGCAAAATCAAAGGCCCATTAACCCCAATATTGAAGAGTTGATGAGGAAGGAACTAACCAAGTTGATTGAGTCCAGGATCATCTTTCCCATCAAACATTCATCATGGGTAGCCAACTTGGTGCCTATAATAAAAAAGAGTGGGGAGATTAGGCTTTGTGTGGACTTAAAATATTTGAACAAAGTCTCCTTAAAGGATCACTACCCTCTACCATCCATGGAGTAACTTCTCCAAGTAGTTACAGGATCAAAACACTTCTCTATTGTATGGATTTTCTGGCTATAACCAAGTCCAGATGAAAGATGAAGATTGGTACAAGACTACCTTCACCACCAAATGGGGCATGTATGCATACCAAAATATTCCCTTTGGTCTATCAAATGTTGGCATAACTATACAAAGAGCTATAGACATGGCTTTTCAGGGGCTGCTAAACCAAATGGTATTGGTTTACTTAGATAACGTCATTGTTTTCTCCAAGAATGGCAATAAACACATGAACCACCTGAGGCTAATTTTTGAAAGGTACAGAGAGTATGGGATTTCATTGAATCCCAAGAATTACATGTTTTTTTTGCATGAAGGCAAGCTACTAGGCCAAATCATCTCAAAGGAGGGGATATCCATTGATCTTGAGAGAATAAGTGCCATCTTGTCCTTATCCCTACCCAAGCATAAGAAGGGACTCCAAAGTTTCCTTGGAAAAATAAACTTTATGAGAAGATTTATCCCTAGTTTTACAACTTTTTTAAAACCCATCACTGATATCCTAAAAAATAACCAAGTTTTCACTTGGTCAAATGAAGGCAAGTTAGCATTTAAGGCTATCAAACAAGCCATTGCATAAGCACCCACACTTACAAATCCTAATTTCTCAAGGGATTTCATATTATATTCTTTTTCCAACATTGATAATATATCATCTATGATGATGCAAAGAAATGGTGAAGGACTTGAGCAACCATTAGCATTTTTCAATCACGGGCTTGAAGAGTATGAGGTGAGGTATACCTTTGTATAAAAGTAGGTCCTTACAGCAGTAAGGAGCCTCAAGAATTTTAGGCCAATGCTATCCAAAATCAAGATCCACCTTATGATGTCTCATCCTAGAGTAAGAGACTTCCTTATTAATAAATATTTGAGCAAAAAAAGAGTTGGTTGGATTACTAAAGTCATGGAGTATGACATGGAGATCAAGGTCACTAAGCTATTAAGAAGTAAAGGTTTATGTGAGCATATGTTTGATGACCATTATGAAGACAAAGAGGTCATCTTGGTAACATAAGATAACCTACAAGCAAATGCACCTCCACCTCACACTAGTTGGCTCCATGATATGACACACTTTCTGCTAATAGGTGAATGCCCTCAAGGTATGGACAAAGCAAAAAGAAGGTATTTCAGACTTTAGTCTATACCTTATGCTTTAGTTAATGGAGTTTTTTTTAGAAGATACCTTTTTGGAGTGATCCTAAGGTACGTAGATGATGATCAAGTATCAAATCTTTTGGAGCATTTTCATGATGGGCCTGAAAGAGGTCATTTTGCTCCAAAAAATACTACAACAAATATCATGAGGGCTGGTTACTACTAGCCTAGCCTCTTCAAGAATGATTATGCATGGGAAAGGAGGTGTCAATAATGTGCTCTCTTCACAAGTAACTAAATGTTAGTAGCTTTCCCTGTTAACTTAATTTAAGTAGAGCAACCATTCATGTAGTGGGGTTTGGATTTCATTAGTGTGATCAACCCCCATCAAGTGTAGGGCATAAGTGGGTGATTACTACAACTAATTACTTCACCAGGTGGGTGGAATCCATTACATTAAAGGAAGCTAATGAAAGTGCAATCTTAGATTTCTATGATAGCATTGTGACCAAGTTTGATGTTTTATCCACTATCATATCTGATAATGCATTGGCTTTCCTTGGTTTGAAAACAAGTAAATGGGCTCTCAAAATGGGCATCTACCTCATCACTTCCTTAAATTATTATCCTTAAGGCAACATGTTGGCTCAGTCCAGAAATAAAACTTTATTGAGGATTATCAAGAGGACCATGGAGGAGAATTAGAGGGTGTGGCACACCAAGTTGAAAATAGCCTTGTGGGATGATTGAGTAACTCTTAAATCTATTGTTGGAAATTATCCATATATTCTATTATATGGAAGGGAGGCCAAGTTACCCATTTCCCTTGAGCTTCGTGCATTGAAACTAGCCCATCAATTAGATCTGCTGGAAGATGAACCCATGAATATGAGATTATCAAAACTCACAGAGCTTGAGGAGACAAGAGACCTTATAATGAATATGATAGGGGCACATCAAGCTTAGGTCAAAAAAGGATTTTGACAAGAGAGTTACAATAAGGAATTTCAAGGAAGGAGACCTGGTTCTCAAATGGGACTTAAAAAAAGACAAACCAAGAAACCATACCAAGTTTGATAGCTTATGAAGTGGCCCCTATGTGATCCATGAATGCAAATAGCATAATGCTTTTTTTCTTGCCCAACTAGATGGGAAGGTATTACCCATCCCAGTCAATGGGATCCATCTAAATACTTGATATTAAAGGAGTTTGTAGTCATTGTATATAGTATACCTTTTGTATATATTTTTATGTTTTTCTCTAAGTGCCTTGTGCACATCTATTTTAGTTGTGTTTTCCCTTCCCTAAGTGCCTTGGGTATAGTTTGTTTCATTTTAGTTGTTCTTGTTGCTTTAAGGGATATTTTTAGATAAAGCCAACTTTGTACAAAAGTAGTGACTCCATGCCTAATGGATTAAATGAAGCAAATGAGCTAGGTTCTCAAGCATAGTAGGCATGCTTCCCTATGAATCGCCAGAAATGTTGGCCATTTTTGGCCCACATATCAAAATTTGCCTAAGTATGAAAAAGGGAGCTTTCAGGCAAGGAAATGGCAAGTATTTGGGAGGACTTTGGGTTTTACAGTAGTGCTTAACTTCTAAATGTTTTATATGTAGAAGTAATTCAAGTTTACAAACCCAAATTACTCATGGACAGTGTATTTCAAGTTATCCAAGGAGCACTACTTGATTACTTCATAAGTTGTGAGCAGTCAAAAGCCTGAAATAAGTAAAAGGGCTTAACAAACCTGATTTGGTCTTAAAATATAGTGCTTCTTAGGTTCTTCAAGGGACAACTCACTTAAAAAATCTAAAGGGCATTTTCAAAATACTAAAGGGCCTTTTTAGGGCAAAAGGGACTAGTCAACTTTTTCAAAGGTCCTCTTCAACTTTTTCGAAGGTCTTTCAAGAACCCAAAGGTACACTTCACAAATATAAAAGGCTTTTTCAACTCAAAGTGGATACTTTCAAGTTTCTCAAAGGGTATGTTACCCTTCGAAAGGACCATTTAAAAATTCCCAAAGGGTATCTTTCCCTTTAAGAGGATCATTCATGGAAGTCTGAAGAGACATGTAAGAAGCCTGAAGGGTCTTTCACCCTTTAGGAAAGTTCATTTTGAAAAGAATGAAAGGTAATTTCTAATGACAGACATGGATAAAAATTCCAAAGGAATTCCTTTAGGCAAATTGTCTAAATAAATTCCTTCAAGAGATTTGCCCAAAATAAATAACCTGAGAAGGAAGCCTGAGACCAAGTGTCCAAAGGAAATGATGGGCCAATGGATGTCAAAATTAGGATAAGTGACTATTCATTGAAAGTAATCAAGTTTGAAAAGCTTGATGTCTTAAGTCTTAGGAAATAGAAAAGTGAGAAGACTTCAAGATGGACAAGTCCAAAGTAAGTAGGCTTAGAGGACCCAAATTACTCTGCATAGAGCAAATCAGGTTTCTCTAAGTACTCTATTTAAAAGGCTTTATAAGTAAAGGATCTATGAAATTTTGAAGTTGAAGAGATCAAAGAACCTAAATTACTCTACATATATTAAATCAAGATTCTCTGAGTGCTTGACTTAAGCTTGGTCCAGCAACATGAGAATAATGATTCAACGAATGAAAGGTTGCCATGTGGTGTAAGCTAGAGTATAAAGGACCAATCAGTAAAGGACAAGTGGTAAAAGGAAGACCAATGAGCATAGGAGAGTCTAAGTGGCTGGTAGCTAGAAGTTATAAAGGCTCTCATCTACCATAATTCACTCCCTACAATCACGGTTTGATGCTTAAATGCATCATGCCAAGAAGAGACATTCTAACTACTCATAATATGGCTTCTTAGATGCACCAAAAGAAAAACTTAAAGATGGAAGGGCCTTAAGAGGATTTTGGAGTGATCCTGAGCAATGTATTTAGGGAGAAAAAGAAAGTGCAATGTCATATTTCCCACCATCAATGACTTCTTCTTTCTTCCCCATCTCTCTTCCCCCTTTTCCATATAAATAGAGGCCTTGGAGCCAAGAAAATCATCCTCAGATTGGTGATAGAGTTACTCTACATAATCGCTTTGTAAAAGACTCTTTTGAAGCAATATAAGGAAGACTTTTCTATTTTGGATAAAATAAGTGTGCACATTTGGTTTCATTTGTAGAATGTATGATTGTCATTCATCACCTACAATTATTTTCAGCACCTTGATTTTGATCTTTTCAATTTTGTATAGGATTGCATGAAGTGGCTATGTGTCAAGCTCTCCTTGAAGTGCTATCATTTCATAGTGTTTCCCATAGACCTATTTTTTTATCCTTCAAAGTGCAAGCTTCCCTTCAACTTCCATGCAAAATATCCATGCATATGGCCTTGAGATGGAACTAGAATAACTTGTGTCTTATTTGGATTCATTATTAGTTGACTCTTTTCCCAAACCAAGTAGATCACTTCTTTTGGTGCATCACCTCCCTTAGCTTAGATTTCCTTTTCAGTCATCCTCCTACCTAAGGAAAAGAGGTAGGAGGATGACTGAAAATCCCATGTAGCATAATAATACCCTACCACTTCTATAATTGTTGATAATTTTTTTGCATATGCTTTAACCCAAACAAGTAACCCTAACCTAGCACTAATTTTTCTTGAAATGTATTAGAAAGGAGATGAAAATTTCCAAGATGTACATATTCAGTGGTATAGTTATTATAGCCAATTAAATGAAGAAAATAAGGCATTGAAAGAGAAATTTTAAGAGTATGATTAATAAATCATGAGACTAAAATAAAAACTAGAGGATATGGAAAAATTGACTGAGAAAATTTTGAATTGTAGGTCACCTGCTCGAGTTTACTCTGTTTACTAAGGAAGAATGGTTAAAATTTCAATTTATGAGGGTATCCTATGATTTTATACACTTTATGATTGATCCCATATCATTATTTGAGTTTTATCATAATTAAACCTCTGAATCTCATAATCAATTATGTAAGTTTTATACACATAACTATGTTATTCCTCAGAATGTAGAGTAGAATCCAAACCTATATGTCGGTGATGTTTGTTAAAGAATTATTCCTCATACTTGGTGAATGAAAAGAAAGAGGTCATGAATTGATGGAATAACAAGAGAAAGAAAAGGAAACTATTATAATGATTAGAGGGGAGGCCATCAGGTAAAGGAAGACTAGGTCTCATTGATGAGAAAGAGAGAAGTAGTCGAACGATTTTTAAAAGAATATGTTGAAGCCAAAAATTGGTACATTACATTATTGACTAAGATTGGTCAAAAAACATTTATTTCTTGTCTATATATATGGAAATATATAACATCTAAGTTGAGAATGGATTCATTTTATATATTTAATTTTAAATCAACCCTCAAAATAATCCACACATATTTAAATTTCAAGGAGGGAGGAACTAAATTGGATAGCCATTACCTTTTAGCACCATAATTTTTGTTTCTTATTCTTGATTGGTCAAGACAAATACAAGTTGATATGAATGCAGAAGATAAGAGATGGAAGAAACTGGAGGCTCATCAAGGATTTTATGAAAAACAAGGGTCTAGATCATCATATGTTTTTGACTTCAGGTTTCTATATGCCCATGAGCTGCAAAAAATTTTAGTTACTTAAGGATGAGTAACCCATTAAGTTGGGGGTTGTGATGAGTTGTAAAAATGGTCTAATCTAAGACCTTAATACATTTCCTTGAAACCTCTTATTGATAGATTCTTAAACATAAAAATTATGTTTTACATATTCCACCTATAAATAGCACTAATGAATATGATGCATATGTTGTTTATGTTTATATAGATAAAATTGTTTATTTTTTTGATTAAGATGTATTATGGATTGTTTGTACTATATTAGTGTAATTTTAATATCATGTGTTTAAGATATTGTAAAAATAAAACTAAGTACCATCCCATATCAAATGGTTAAAGTTAATTCATAGTGAATTGAGTAATATAAACTATAATGATGAGCACTTAACAACTTATAGGTTTCCATGACTAGCCCATAACACCTGATAGATAATTTTTCCAACATGTAGCAATTGTAACAACATCTTCAGTTGTTGCTAAGTGGTTGAGGGAGTTAAGGAATGGATCTCAAAAACTAAAAACATGGAAAATGTATGGATAAATGTGTTAACAATGGTTCCTCCTTAATAGACCATATATCTTTGTCATCACAACCACACAACAAAACATATTTCATTTTTCTTCTCATAGTCAATGTTGGCAGCATTCTCGTAGTTAAGACATAACAATTATTTTCATAAAATTTGTTTGTATTCCTAGCTTAGGTATTTTATGGTTAAAATAATAATATGTTTGCTCCTATATTTAATACAACGGGGCATAGAAAATTAGTAATATGAAATTAGGGAATGGATAATAATTGAAGTATATCAAGTTATCTTCTGTAATTTTTGTTGTAGTAATAGTTAATTGCAATAAAATTCTTAATTCAAGCAAGTGATTTGAAGTAGAAAAAATTACTACCAAAAGGAAGGATTATAACTCAAATATAACTAATTAGGGCCCCCTCTTAAGGAGTTGCAGTGAAAATATTGATCTATTAGATTAGATATTGGTTTGTGTAGAAGCATTCATTTATTTACTTCTAAATTTTGCATGTGTAAATTAAGATTCATGAGTTGATTTATTCATAATAGTGATTTGTGTGAATGTTATTAAATTTTTTAAGGTAATCTTCCACACAATTATTTCAATTAATTTCAGTCATTCAATTCTTGTAAAGCGTGATTTACTTTCCTTTACTTTTAATTTATGCAATTTACTTTATGCAAGAGTGTGTTACCTATCTACAATCGATAAATATCAATGAAAAAATAAGTGTTTCACATACAATGCCAACATATATTCAAGATTAATGCACCATGGTTTGATAATTAGTGAAGTGGAGTTCATAAACCAAGTGGCTACCTTATTTATTGATAAAGTTATATATACATAGATTGGTTTGCATAAGTTTAATTTATGGTTAAATTATTCTTGTCATGTGCTAAGATGTATTTTTTTTCTCATTCAATGATAAACTTATAAAAAACATATCACTAATTCCAATACCTAAAAAAGTGGAGGATGTGTAAAGTACCTAATAGGATATTTATTAGTCAATAAGAAAAGTAGGACAAACAAGTCTAAATGCCTAAATCATATAAATCAAATTGAATTATTATTACCTTATTTAGAGATTGGGTATACAATATCTTGAATCAACATAACCATTAAAAAATGCATTATTCTAATATTCATTAGTCAACTTACTCAAGAAGCTCATGAGGTTTGAAATCCCAAAGAAGAGGAATGTGATTAAAATGTGTTATCAGGTGTTGGCTCTTTCAAATAAATAAATGAGCCACCAAATTTTGAAAATAGAAAACATGTCTTTATTATTTGGTTAGAAATTAAATTTAGTAAAACAACATCCATTTTTTTGCATGGAAACTCAGTAAAAGAGTAAAAGAGAGAATAGAGATGGGAAACAATCATGGGTTTGTAGAGAGGGTTACCAATGGCATTTAGGTCATGCATTCAAAAATAAAAATAAAAAAAATCACATATCCCACATTCACAAGAATGGTGGTTTTTTTTGTTTATATTAAAAAATGCATCGGTTTATAGTGTGAAGAGTAAAAAGACTTTGCATTTGAAATAAGGCTCGAGATTGCCCCCAGTAACATGAGGGAATTGCATATAACACAATATTTGATGCCTTAGTGTAAAAGTGTCAACACATGAGTAATATCCTACTAGTTATAAAGTGGAATATTTTCTTTTACAAAACACTCACTCTATTTATAAGGTGAGTGTGAAAAGGAATAACTTAATAATAATAAAAATGTAAATATAGTAGACATGGGAGTTTTGAATATAGTGTTATGATTTTGTCTTATAAATAAGTTAATTGTGAAAGGAGGGGATGGGAATGAATATTAATTATAGCTTTCATGTGAATATTTTAATACAAAATGAAGGAAAAAAATTAAATTTGTATTGATATATAATTAAAATCAACTCAAATTATTCTCCAATGTAAATTAGTTATTTATTGAGTTAACCATGTAAGTTGAAAAAATAGTTTAACCCATGTGTTATTTACATTGACAATTTTAATTATTATAGTAATACTTAATAAAAAAAGAATTTATACATGTACTCAACAACCCCATTGTTAATTATTAAAGTATTTTATAATTTTAGTTTAAAATAATCAAATCTACATGGAAAGGAAGGCAGGGAAAGTGAAGTTATTTCACAACCCTATTCACATCTTGACCTATTCAATTTTAGGTTTACAAAATGAAGAGAAAAACTTTACTAAGGTCATCTTTTGTTTCTACTTTTATTCAATTGTTAGGATGTTTTATGAAGAGAAATAAGTTGTTAATATTTAACAAGCTAATCATAAATTCATATGTGTTAAAATCACATTCTTTGGGTGTTCATTTATTGGCTTGGGATTATAAAGGCACCAAGTCCATAATCCCGAACAATGAAAATTTTATACTAATATGTATTCATAAGTTCATAGATTAATGAACAAGAAAATTGGGTTAGTTTGAATACATGAATTAGTGGGTTCTTAGTTCAAACATATCCTATTATCTTAGGATTGAGGAGGTATTAAGGTTAGACATGCAAAGAAAGAGATGAACAAGAACTATATATTTAGTTTTTTAGTTTTTTATCAGTTAATTAGCAAATAAGAAAGAGCTAAATCTAAATCCTTTAATTGGATAAGTCAAATTGGATAAATATTCCCCTGTTGAGATATTGGCTCCAAGGAAGGTCTTTGACAAGTTCTCAAACCTGAATCAACATATGCATTAAAAATGCATTGTTTGGATGTTCATTGGTCAACTTGGTCAAATAAGCTCACTAATTATAAAATATCACATATAACTACTCTTCAATATTATTTCATGCTTTAAAAATTATCTCATTTTGCCCAAAATTACAATAAATGTTCAAAATAATATAAATTATTAACACCATTTTCAAAACCACTAGGCCTAGTACTTTGTAAAGGAAAATATTCCAAGATAAATTGTTAACACAAATTTCTAAACCACCAAGCCCATTACTTTGTAAAGGGAAATACTCCACTTTATAACTCTTGGGATATAAATAATGTGTTTCCATTTTTACTTTAAGGTTAAAATATTATGTTGCATGTGGTTCCCTTGTGTCATTGGGTGAACTCAATCATTAATGCACATGTACATTATTCCTATTCTTCACACTTAAACCCAAGTGATTTTTAATATAAATGTCAAAAATTCATCATTTTTGAGAATGTGGAATATATGATTGTGTGTTTTCCATTTGAAATCACAAACTAGATGTCATTGATGACTCTTTATGTAACCTATGATTGTTTCCCATCTCTCTATTCTCCTTTGCCATTTTAAAGAGCTTCCTTACACAAAAATGAATTTTGTTGTACTCAAGTGAATCATCAATTGGGGATTGAAGTGATTTTTTCCTTTTGAGTATTCAAATTATTGTGGCTATATGTATATACATGGTTGCACATTAATCATGAGCAATGACAATATGCATATGTGGAATTTGGTACATAATACTTGTTGACAATTAAACATTTATATTGGGTTTTTTCAATCTTTAGGTACAATTAAAAAAGTGGACAAGGTTTATTATAGGAGAATTAAACAAGTGGTTCGACACCTTGGAAAAAGGGAGAGATTGTGTAGATAATAAAATATGGTATTAGACATTTGAAATTTTCATTTTGACCTACCTTTTGATGAGGGTCATTGTATCCCTTTTATTTAGTTGAATATGTCATGTCAATTTAAATGGCGTCCAACTACAGTAAGCAATAGGGTATGCCAATGTTACATACCTATTACTCTGACCAAGACTAAATAGCTAAATCAACTCATATATTAACCAAAATGTAGATTATAAACACCAGTTTCTTTTGTGGAAGGAACAAATCTGTATCGCGAGCCACTTCGAGGGGGCTACCTCTTTTAGATCAAGGCTTTATTACAATTCTTCTTGGATTGTCTACAACATCACCTACCCCTTTATACTATCTCTTACCTACCCATCTCCTTAGTCTAATGAATATGGGACTATTTGTCTAATGTATTATTATTACATGCTACTATTTATACTAGGTATTCCCCTATCTAGGTACATTACATTATATCCCCCTTAAATATGTTTTACCCTCAAAACATGATAAAAATTAGGAGGACCAAATGAAATCCAGTCCAAAAATAAGTTGAAGACCAGATGGAAGCTCTGACATGCATGCATTTCTACTTCCACTTCTTTTGTATGTGTTGTGATAGGAGCATGTATATTAATAAGGTGAACATAAGCACTGAAATAAGAGATGGATGTGCATAAATATTAATGAGTGGACTAACCTTAACTAGAATTTGATAGTGAGAGTTGAGCAATGAAAGTTGAATTTTGGCAATAATAACCTCAAATCTAGAAAAGGAGTGCATAAAATAGTTGTCCATGTGAACCAACTGATGGTACATGCCAACAAAGAAAGATCTACGATAGACCCCAAAAGAAACAATAATCAAATTCACAAATACTGTAAATTACTACAAACCTCACAAGACTATATAATGAACTCAAGTTTTATGGAAACAAAAAAAAATTGGCCTAGGAAAGTGCTTTGATGCTAATGTTAGATTCATGTTACTCTCACCAAGGCTAAATAGATGAATCAACTCATATATTGACCAAAATATAGATTACAAACACCAGTTCCTTTTGTAGAAGGAATAACTCTATATCACAAACCACTTTGAAGGGGATACTTCCTTTAGAGCAAGGCTCTATTACAATTCTTCTTGGATTTTCTACAACATTACATTCCCCTTTATTTGTACTATCTCTTACCTACCTATCTCCTTAGTCTAATACATATGGGACTATTTGTCTAATGTATTACTATTACATGCTATTATTTATACTAGTTATTCCCCTATCTAGGTACATTACAAACACCATTAAAAAAGTGAGAGACTATGTAGATAATGAAATATGGTATTAGACATTTGAAATTTTCATTTTTACCTACCTTCTGATGAGGGTCATTGTATCCTTTTTATTTAGTTGAATATGTCATGTCAATTTAAATGGTGTCCAACTAGAGTCAACAATAGGGTATGTCAAATGATTACTATCGATTGTTTATTTGGGGTGATTTATGGATCATTTACTTCTAAAATTATAATTTATTTACTTGAATTGAAATTTATTTATAACTTGTGAAATCAAAAACACTTATTGAATTAAAATTACATTAAAATAAAACACACTTTTAGTCTATTTATAGAAATGCAAATTGCATGAAATAAACACACATAACTAATATATTTTTTGGAAAAGGAAATGCTTTGAAATGTAAATTATTTGGAAGAGAAATATTGAAATTAAAGTTGTTTAAGACACACACTTTAACATAGTCCTACAAGTGAGTCACATAACATAACACTTTGCATAATAAAATGGTTGATAAACTTTAAAATACACAATAAAATGAAATAAACATATAAATACCAAAGTATATCCTTCTTTGGTTGAGTGAACACTTGCTCTCCCTTAGATAGGATTATAACACTATTATATTTGCAGAAACTTCATGAAATCAATTTCTCATTACTTCTAAAAAAATGCTTACAATACTAAAAATAATGATGTCTGAACTATTCAATCCTTAATACTCTCTGAACTATTTTTCTTATCATCAAAAGGAAATGTTTATCTATTACCACATCTTATTAAAAAAACTCTCAAGATAGAGAAAAAAATTAATAAGATCGTATTCTAATTAATATTTTATCTTATTCCAAAACAAGAACATAACAACATCTTTCCCATGTTTTAAGGAATACTGATGGAAAGTATTAGATTCAATTTCACATGTGATTTCATGTTTGTTACCCTCTATAACTTATGTTTTAGTTTATATCATTTGACATTCATTTTGGTATTAGAGCAAAACATAATATTTATAGTCACTCATAAGAAAACTTCTATAAATATCATGGCTAAAAATAAAAGTTACTATTATTAGAAAGTCTATATATAAATTCTAAAAATTATTCCAAAATATATACCAGACTACTTATCAAGCATGTATATCCATTCATCAATGTAAAATCCTCATGTGTTCCTTGTCAAGCTTTCAGGAATTCTTTGGAATTAGTTTGGGCATCTTCAAAACCAAAATGGTGATCTTAAGAATCTTTTGCTATCAAAAAATGTTATATTTTACTAAAATAGATTCTTATGAGCTTATATTAAAAAATGGTGTCCTACCCATACAAATATTAGAATAAATTGGTTTAAATAGACAAAAATTACTTTCATAGAATAACTAAATTAAAACACCCAATTTCTACTTTGAATTAGTAATGAGTTCTATTATACACATCTAAATCCACTTAAAAATAAGACTTATAGGGGAGAAATGATATAATTACTTGGATATAATGAACCATTTTATGGTTTCATCATTCCCCCGACACTTTACTTCTTACATGTCTTCTTGCAAGCTAATGTTTCATCTACTCTCTATTAGACATAGTGTCTCCTAGATTCTTACTAAGGTCATAAGTGTCATAGTATGTACCTTAGTGTAGTTGTGTTGGGCTGATGTAACCTTTATATGCTTGAAACTAGGCCTTCCATATTTCAAACTATTCCTCTCCTTGAGATGATGTAATTTTCCATGCAAATATAGGGTTGAGTATCAATGGTGGTTTGTACTTCGTTCCAATTGATTATTTCCCATATGTCAATCCAAACTTTTGAATTAGTTCTATAATAGTTCTAACATTTCTAAAATACCATTTGATATTATTGGGATAAATGACCTCCCTTCTCTTTAAGGTAACACTCAATGTATCCCACCTCTAATCATAGGCAACAAGGGTTGTACTGAAATAGTTTTAAACATATTCCTCAAAAGTATAAGTGCATTTTATTGATATATTTGGATGTTATTCCCTAATCATTGGATTATATAAAATATTTCATAAAACTTTAGTTTGTTTGTCCATAATATAAAATTCAGATCTCATGTAAAGCCCAACAATTTTGAATTACACAAAATATTTGTCTATCCTATCACTCCATACAATCTGATATTGTAATGTAGAGGTGAAAAAAAAAAGCTAAGCTTCTCCTATAAAAAATTAATCAAGAAGGAGGACGTGTCCTAGGATGAATTTACACAAATAGAATTCACATAAAATATTTTATTGCTCAAGGTACTAGCATTATAGGTTTACATGAATTTCTTGGTATCTTTTAAGTCATGAAACAACCCATATGAAATTCTCAATAATTGTCATCTATATATTATTATTATAGAAAGAGACCATACTTAGAGGTAGGTGTTCTACAAGCAAGAAGCTTCTCTCCTAATTCATAGGCCATTTGTAATATGGATTATGCCTTTTCCTTTTGTTTCTTCTCTTCCTCAAGATCAATCTTTAACTTATTATTTTCTACCCTAACCTCCCTTATGGTTTGATAAATTCTCTCCCAAGTAGCCAAAATATCATTATAAGACATTTTGGTTTACACACAATGGTCTACTAGGTCTATAGGCATTGTTTATTTCTCTTTCAATTGATATATTTCAATATCTTTACTAAGGAGCTAGTTTTTTATTTCTTCTAACTCCTTTTGTAAAGATAAACTAGTTTTTTCCTTACCTTTTAATTTTTGCTTTAGGAATATAATTTCCTCCAATTTTATCTCATTACATATTTTTATCTTGACAAGGCCATGGCTTATTACATTTTCTCTTCCTCATCATGACTGGAAGGCTTCTCCTCTTTTATACAATTATAACTTTTCCTTTGTCTATCGGTGGATTCGATGAAGAAACTTGAGGGAGCTATTTTATTTCTTCCTCAGTGGTAAATTCCTTAGCCATGGATACAAGCTCTTATATATCTATGGATCTACATAACCCCTTAATCTAAAATCTCCTCCAAGTCTTCCAGAGCTTCAAAACATTACTCTTGATGGAGGTTTCCAAGGATTTATACATCACTTTATCTTTTATCAATATCATCTTCTTCATAAAGGATGAGTCTCCTTCTTCATGGTAAAATTTTTAAATCCAAATCATCAATTGGAGTATTTATCCTCATTACACTTCTTCTCAAGACCCTAAGATGAGATATCTCTATATATTCCTCTTCATCATGTTATATCTCCATGATAGGTATGTTTGCATTAGTAGGTTCTAGAGCTTCCTTAGAAGTAGTTTCAAAAGTCTTTGTTCTTTGATTTCTCTTCTTTGTTGGATCCATAGATGGCTCCCCACTTGTAGTTTCTTATCTTAATCCAAATATGGGTATAAGGAAATAATACAATGGTATTCTCTTTACCTATTACTTTTTTTCAACGTGTTTTCTAATAATGCCTCCCATTTAACTTCTCCATCTACCTTCTTCGATAAATGGTGTCAGTGTATCCATTATATTAACTCATAGTGCCTAATAGATGCCACACCCTAAACTCTTTAAGTCATAACCTATAGGTACCATAAATAAATTAAAGAATTTTTATATTACACTGACGTTTATCTCATCCATATCTAATATCATTCATAATTTTCATTGTATCTCCTCATAATGAGCCATATTGTCCATGACATGTGAAAAACTTGATGATCCAATAGGCTACAATATTCCAACATTATGTAATACTCTCTCTTGATTCTCTTGGTTACCCCTTGTGTACATAATAATAACTCAAGTATGATCTCAATTCCTCATGAAAAAATTTAATCAAGTCCTTAAATGAAGACTTGTCTGATATTTTTATTCTTGTCTCAAGAATCCCAGATAGTTGGCTGATGACAGAGATGCTAAGTGGAATCTTGGTTCCTATCACTTTGTAATGATCATATTTTAAGTTTGTGACAAACTCTTCTACCATTTTTTCATCATATATATGAACTTTCTTGAGGAATTATAACTATCATTCTTCTTCAAATACTCTAGTTACATCTTCATCCTATAGTAAAACCTTTGTTGATTTAGGTTTAGATTTATTTTTTTTACAAAGTTTGTCAATGATCTTAAATTATATGAATAACCTTTAGAAGATAATTTATAGTGTAATTAGTAGGGTTTTAGAAACAAATGAGGTTATTTTATCAATCAAGAGAGAACATAATTATCTTGAGAAATGGAGCAAGGTGCAATTTTGAAAAATTTATAATTATTTTCCTGGTTCTTGAAATATCTGGAAGTTGAGTTGATTTTGAGATTAGACCTTTTTAGGTAAAATAAATTATTATTACAGTGTGTGAAAATATTTTAGGTAGCTCAAATATATCTTATCACTTCCCCTTCATGTCAATGTCTTGTCATTCTTTCTTTTATTTGTCATTATGACGTTCTTTTTCACAAGTAGTCCTTGTCATGATGATCCTTACAAGTACTTTTTATTATGAATACTTGTGAGTGTGTCAACATAATAACCTCATGTCCTTCAAATGATGCATTGGATTTTTTAAAAACATATTAATTTTTCGTCACTTTACTCTATTTTTGGAAAAAGGGCCTTTTCAAATACCCTTTTTTCTAAGAGACCCCATTTTTTACATGTCCTCATTTGGAAGAATCATTTTTGAAAAGTACATATTAAATGACACTTTTGAAACTCAAAATAAATATTACTCGTATAAAAATAAAATATATATACCTTGAATTACTTATGATTGTCCTTGTTCTTTATTTTGACATGTCCTAAGATGAGAAACACACACAAGTCAATCTATATTACTATACAAGTCAATTAAGAGTACCATTTTTATTGCTTTATCCCCTAAAAAATTTGTCATTTTATTGGTTTTCAAAATATTCATATATCTTTTTTACTAGGAAGAGGATTACCATTTGTTGGTTTTTAACCCTCTTTTTTATTAGACTCAAAATCTCATCTTTTGGTTATGATGGAAGAACAATATTCTTCCATATAACCAAATTCTACTTGAGATTAAATATGTTTATAGAACTCTTCCTTGCTAAGAGGTTGATAATAACCATCTAGTGCAGATTTTACTTTTGAAATGTTGATATTTCAAATCAAATTATAAGGCCCAATCTCCTTCTTTTAATTTTTTTCCTTGATGTGATGGTCATGTCATGCCTTCCACTGATACCAAAGAAGTACTATTTGATGTAATGTCTCAAGTCTCATATCATCTAATTCATTTAATTAAATAATTCTTTATTTTTTGCTTCTATCAGGTTCATGTCTACATCCTTTGTTGTTCTTAATGTTTACAACTTAAACTCAGTTAGAATCAATGGATTCTTCCCATATACATGTTCATATATAAAAAATCCTATGATGTATTTTTTGTGTTGTGTTGTAGACCCAAACTACTTTAGATAGCTTGCTTGCCTAATCTTTTTTGTTGATGTCTAGTATCCTGATTAAGATGTTTTTTAATTCTATGTTGGGGACTTCAAATTGACCATTGGATTGAGGATGGTAAGGTGGTGACTTTATGTGGGTGATTTGATAGTGTTTTATGAATAATTTGATCATATTAGATGAAAATTTAGAACCTTGGTCTAAAACTATTTATCTTGGTGCTCTAAAAAATTACAAATCCTATAGTATAAGAAATCAACAATCTTTTCTATATGAGCAAATGATAAGATCTCAATTTTTACCCATTTGGTGACATAATTAGTACATACTAAAATGTACTCCTTTCTTTGAGATGGTGGATCAATAGGACCAATGAAATTTAACCTTTGTTTCTCAAAGGGTCCTCAAACCACTTTAGAATGATGAGTCATTTTATTAAATAGTGTAGGTTTTTTCATCTTTTGACAAAGATCACATTGTCAAACATAATTTTTTACATTTCAGTGAAGTGAAGGCTAATAGTATCTAGCCCCAAGGATTTTGTGAACAGTCCTTTTGACTAAATAATGACCTCCTCCTAGCTCATCATGGCAAGCTCTCAAGATGTCATATTTCTCATCTTCTCATACATTAGGTTCATATTTGAATAATACAACATTAAACTATTTATAATTAGCACTATTTTTTATCAAATATTTCATTTGTTTAGGAGTGAAATCATTAAAAAAAAAACTTCCTTTTGGTTAAATAATTATCTATATCAACAAACCATGGTGAGTGAGCTGAAAATGTGAAAACTATTCATCTAAAAAATTATCCTCCACTAACTCACCTTCTCCTGTAACATTCAATTTTAATAATAAATTAGCAACTATATTATCTTTTCATGGCTTATAAATTATTGTTATATCAAATTTATCTAATAGTAATAACCATCTAATGATACTACCTATACCACTAGTTTGTTCATCAAACATCTTATCATCAAATGATATGTATAAATGAATATTTTGTATCTAGTGATGTAGTGACATAATTTACTCATATCATAATGACAACAAATAAACATTTTTTAGTATTTGTATAATTTATTTTAGTAAGAGTTAAATTCTTGATTATGTAATAGATAACATACATCTTATCTTCCTCATATTTTTACCCAAGACCTATCCCCATAACATTGTTAGAAGTATTTGGGTGTATATAAAAGGATTATTCTCAATTGGGACCTCTCAAGACTAGAGCATAAATTAAATTTTTTTTATTGGCTCTAAATCCTATTGACATTTGTTAGTCTATACAAATTCACTATTTTTGATAAACAAGGAAAACATAAGTGTAATAATCTTACTAAAATCCTCAATAAAACACCTATAAGATCTTATATGGCCTAGAAAACTCTTGATATTTTTTGAATTTTTGGGTTTAGGAAATTAAGAGATAAATTCAATCCTTTTAAGGTCAACCTATATTCCTTGGGATGAGATATGATGTTCTAAGATAATTCTTTGATCTACCATCATTAGTCATTTCTCATGACTTACAGATAACTAATGTTGTTAAAACTTGGTCAAAACTTTATCTATATTAGTTAAGGCTTTATCAAAAGAGTCCTTATGCACTATAAAATCTTCCATGTATACTTTAACATATTCATTAGTACAATTAGAAAAGATAGTAAGGATTATTCTCTGAAAGGTGATTGGTGCATTCCATAATTCAAAGCGTAAAGGTTAAAAATCTACATGCAAACATCCTCCAAGAACATGTGAAAGTGGATTTATTATAGTATTCAAGAACTATTCTTATTTGATTATACTAACTAAATTTATCCAAGAAGGAAAAATACTTATTTCCACATATATTGACTAAGACCTGGTATATGAAGGGTAAGGAAAAATAGTATTTTATAGTTGCTTTGTTATGTTTCCTTTAATATATACATATTGTGTATTTTTCATATTTTTTAGGTACTCTTACTAGTGGTGAGACCTATTGACTATTAAAGATTGTGTATATGAGTCCTACCTACAATAATTTTTCTATTTCAATTTTGACCATGTCTCTTAGTGTTGAATATATCATTCTTTGAGATTATCTCATTGGTTTAACATTCTCAGTGTAGATGTGATTAGTGCATACACTTAGATGAATTCATTTCATGTCACTATATTTCTAATTTAAAGCTTTAGTGTAACCCTTTAGTACATCAAATACCATGGTCTCATGTTGATCGGTTAATTAATTATTTATGTTTAGCATTTTTCCTAGTTATATTTCAATTTTTTTTCACTAGATAAATTAAAGTAACCCATCTAAATTTAATCATGAGAGAATCCAAGGGATAAAGATGAGATTTTAACATGTCGAAATTGGTTATCTTTGAAGAATGACTCTCCTTATGAAATCACACTCGTTAATAGGCAATGAAAATCTAAAAGACAATATTCCTAACTATTCTATGCCCATTTAAAAACACTCTATTGTAGAGGTGTGTGATCATAGATTTCATCATGATCATCCTAAAAAATCTTTGATAACCTTATAAATATGTTTTGAGAATTTCTCCAGAGCTAAACTAAACATCTTTGGATCCAAACTATCTTCTTCCATATAACCTATTAATTCTTCCTTTAGCTCATTTGTGTGGTTTTCAACTACCACCATTTCCAAAGAAGAGAGGATATTTCCATTTTGATTTGATTCATTTATCCATAAGTGATCTGAGGAATTTGAAGATGGTTTTGCAAGTGGGTATAAGGATATTTTATTTACTTTCAATCCATTAAAGATTGTCATATCTGGGTTGAAGCATAATATTCTATCCCACTTTTTGGTATAAAGGGGACAACAGAAAATGAAAATGTGAACATTTCTCAATTTGTATAGACAATAGTGACTTAACCATATAAAATGTGAAATGGTGTAAACTAATGAAATGCTTCACTTTAAGTGTAAATTACATTTATCATTTTTTTGAAAAAATCAAAAAAATAAAAAATAAAATTTTCAATACCTAAATACATAGTGTGTATGTTTCGTGTACAAAAAATTTTATTGAGTACTTGATTTTTCCTCCACACAATTTTCTCAAAACATAATATTTTCTCAAGATTTTTTGCAAAGGTCTTAGAAATATGGACATAGTCCAAGAAATTTTTTGTAATTTTTTGATAAAAAAATAATTTGTTATTAATTTTTTTAATGATCTAGATGCAGAATATCAATGCTTATGACTTCTCCTCATGATATTTTTTTATATATATGTCAAAATAGACTAATTTTTTCACCATTGTAACAAGGACATTAAAGGCGAATGTGGTGATATTTTTCAATTTTTTTTGGCCATAATCTCTTATTTTTCCCAATGCCTCAAACATATGGTACTTCATTTTATAAATAAATATATTTTACTAAAGAAATGAAAATAAATATTAAATATTATTAAAATTTATAAAAAAATCATATTATTAGAAAGCTCATAAAAAACCTATTTATATGTAGAACCACATGTTTTTATTTTATTTTTTCATCCTAATAAGTGGCATCCAAAGTGGCAATTTTAGGCCAATAGTAGCTTTCCACTTAAATGGGTGAGGATTTGATGCCACATGGGATCAGAACAAAGGGGGTTAGAACCAAGGGGATTCAAATGAACCCTATTTGTTCTAACTCACTTCATTATAACCCCCTCAAAATAAATTATTTCATTGGCCGCTTTATTTAAATTAATTAAATGCATAAAGTAAACGTTTGAAACCCTTTGTTCAAACCCCCTTCAAAAAGTACACGTGGGGGTCTGAACAAAGGGGGTTTGAATGAAGGGGATTTGAATGAAGGAGGTTTGTTTGAACCCCATTTATATTTTTTAGATTTAGATGGACTTAGCCATCAAGTGGGACTCACTTATGTACTTTAACTCATTTTCATACTTACAATCTATGAGTGTTATAATTGTGGCCAATCATGGCCTTCCTAGGATCAATAGATAGCCTAATTTTTGAATCATTGGTTAGAGTATCATAAAATATATTGGATATTCCTAAGACTACCATTATTGAGACATATTCTATAACCTCTTATGGTTTGGCAATGAATTGGTTAGACATATGTAGGACTATAGTAGTTGGTTGTACCTTGATTAGGGAGAGTGATTTCAATGTGTATGATGTCAAAACATTGATATTAGTACCTAAGTCCACTAATATATTGATGATTTATTTATTTTATATATCTACGATGATGATTGGACTTCTTGAATATCTATATTTTTGTGGAAGCAACCTCCCTATTAAGAGGTCAACAAGTTTCTCATCTACTTGTATAGTTTTTTGATATTATTTTATTCTCCTTATAGTTTTGACACAATCCTTTGATGATTCTATTAATATCAGGAATGTCTCTTATGGATTGCAGTAGTTGTATCTCAATACTTAGTTTTATTAGTTCTTAGACTATGTCATATTTACTTCTATTTGTTATTTCTTTAAGTCTTTCTAGAAATAGAATTGGTGAAGGAGTCGTACGAGTAGTAATTTCTTCAGTTTTTTCTTTCTCTTGAATGTATTCTTTTTCCTTGACTTGCTCATTGGGAAGGCTTAAAAATTTATTTTCATTAGGAATTTATGTGATGGTGAGTAGAGAAGTACTCGTCAATATTTTTCTTTAAAATAACTGAACATTACTACAATTTATGGCATTTCCTCCCATAGTTCTTTCTTGTTTTTTACATAGACATGGGTTATTTATTTATTTTTAGGGTTTTCTACCAATTATGTAGGTAATTGAGGTTGATTTACTTATTCAATTTATTAGGATTGGCTAATATAAGTATACATCAATACCAGTTGGGTTGGACACCTCTTTTATTGATTGAATGTTTGTTGAGGTACCCATTATTACTTGTTTGTGGAATCCATGGTTGTTAGGTTTATTGTGATACCCATAGTTGTGGTGATGTCTATTCTTGTGGAAACCAATTTGGTGGTCTCCATATTTTTGGAGGTATTATTCTAGCCCATAACATCATCCATGGATTGCAAGGAGCTTTGAGAACAAAGTAATTTGGATTTTGATTATAAGAGAAATTATTACCTTGTATTTGTATATAATTAATCTATTCCATTGTTTAGGTAATTTATTTTAATTTATTTTAAAGACAAGAAAGAGGATACAATTATTTGTGTCATGGGTATTTGCATCACAAATACCACGCATAAATGACCTATTAAGAGGGCAGTCTGAGAGGGTGTGTTTCACCCTGTATTTTAAAGGACTATTTCAGATAATTTGGACTTATACCTACTAAAGTGGAGTGGAGAAAATTTTCTCCAAAAATAATTTTCTTATATTTCAAATAAATTAGATTGTTTCAAACCATTTGGGCATAGATCATTTCAAATGAATTTGACTATTTGAATAATTTGGACTTATACCCACTAAAGTGGAGTGGAAAAAAATTTCTTCACAAATAAACTTTTTATTTTCCAAATAAATTGAAGTGTTTCAAACCTATTGAGCATGGATCATTTCGAATAAATTGGGCTATTTTGAATAATATGGACTTATACCCACTAAAGTATAGTGAAGAAAATTCTCTCCAAAAATAAATTTGTTATATTTGAAATAAATTGAACTGTTTCAAAGAATTTGGGCATAGATCATTTTGATTAAATTAGACTATTCTGAATAATTTAGGCTTATACCTATAAAATGGAGTAATTCAAGAAGATTTTATCCAAAAATTAATTTTGTATATTCCAAATAAATTAGATTGTTTCAAACCATTTGAGCATAGATCATTTCAATTAAATTAGGTTATTTTAAATAATTTGAAATTATACTCACTAAAGTGGAGTGGAGAATATTTGTTCCATAAATATGTTTTCTATATTCTAAATAAATTGAATTATTTTAAACTATTTAGGAGCAGATCATTTCAAATAAATTGGATTGTTTCAAACTATGACACCTTTATGGGCCTTCAGACCGATCATTGATCTTTTGAATTAGCTTTTATTACTGGGACACATGGCACCATTTGACTAGCCAAATTATGGATGAAAACATAATAATCAATTAGTTCATCTACATAATAAAATATCTAATGAGAATTGTTTGTTGTTCATTGGGATGATCTTCATGAACAGGTGTCATTATACTAATGGATCAACTTGGAAAATTTCAAATGGAGTATCCACTTGTAAGGGGATTAACTTTGAAACTGTAATGATCTTGGTATTCAATATATGTAGAAATACCCTTAGGGTAGGGAAACACCATATAATACTCCTTTAGGAAAGAATAACTCCACAATGTCTCTTCGAGGGGACAACCTCTAATATCCTCTTACAATAGAAGATTCAATGCTTACTTTATATATTTACCATGATATTCATCTCCTATATATATACATCTATCTAACCCATGGATGGGTAACCTCCTAATCCAATGTAGGCCAACCATTACCCAATGTACTACTTCCACAAGTTACTCTATTATCGTAATATATTGTACCCATATAACTAACTAAGGGGATGTGTGACACATGTCGGCATCTCCATCAACCCATATATCATATCCCTAGGTACATAACAGAAACTTGGACCTAATTCAATACTTTTAAGGAATCTCTAACTATAAATCAAATTGCACTTAACCAGATCAAAGTAATTCTAAATTAGAATCGATTAATTTGAAATTAATTGAACTATATTTGAAATAATTTAGAATTGATTTGTATAAAAAATATGATAATGTTTATTACTATAATTATAGTTTATAATCAATATATACACTTGAAAGAATCATAATATGGTGAATTTACATCTTTTTAAACACTGGTTCATAGCTATTGACATGGATTTTTTTATTTCTCTTAAGAATGTGATGATAAATGTCATTTTGATTCTCCAATCATTTTCATCTTTTTGACTTCCATTTTCAGTATATCTACTTGATGTAACATAACTCATTTTCAATTTTTGATTTGTAACACAATTCTAAGAATTACAATCAATGAACAATGTCTTGGTAATTTTTTTTGGAATGATCTAGAATGTAGTATGACATTTTTTTAATTTTATAATCTTCTTTTTCCCCATATCATTAATTTGCATATCTTTTTTTTTGTCAACAAAAAATAATAAGTAATCTAACCCCAAAATCAATAGTTTTTTAGAAGTCAGTTTTACCTCCTCCTTAGAAATGTCTACAATTTGTTAAAAAAAATGAATAATTTATTAACAATATTATATTATAAGGAAATATAACATGAAAATTTTATAAGAAACTATTTTACATGTTATTATATTGGTCGTTGATGTGCTTTTGATTTGTATTTCTTATTGTAACATAAAAACATAATGCATTTCATTTGATTCACTATTTTTCTACATTTCCTTAAATCTTATAAAGATTCGTATAAACATATATATAAATAAATACATGCTCAAGCTCATTATAACTATACTCATTATACATAGATGTACCATCTATTTTATAGTTTTGTAACATACATATGAAATAAATGTCCATATTGAATCCTTAAAACTTGACCATAACTTTATCATATTCTAAAATAATCATGTTTTGCCATAACTCATTTCTCATAAACGTTGATAGGAATTTAACATTGATCAACCAACATCTATATTCTTATAGTAATGAAAGTATCAGTTGTTCTTATGTATACCAATACATATTTGTATGTTTATACAGCCCATCACAACAAAACAAAAAAGGATTTACTCTTCTAAGCTGAAGTTCACTATCACTAAATTCAAATGAATATACACCTTAATAGTTGAACGACCTTTATATACTTCCAATAAGACATATCAAATTAAAAAATGTTTAAATCAATAGCAATATAATTGTTTCTAGCATAATATATTTTATTGTTTTTTTATTGGATAGTCTACATCAAAATTTATTGTATTGAAGACATAGTATAGCACATATTATTTTAAACTGGGTAAATTAAACATATAAACAACATTTTAAAGGGTAAATTAAACATGTAAATAACATTTTAATGGGCAAATACAATCACATTCAAGTCTACACAACAATAAAATGAACTCACACAAATCGCAAGTTGATGCAAGTCTATATTTTATTATCTTCTACAATCTCCTATCCATGAAGAAAAATTAAATTGTAATGTGTTTAAATAAATAAAGATAATTAATATATTATATAATTTTATGAAACTGTATAATTAAACATTTATTGAAATAGGTTATCACCTTTTTTTTTGCCTTTTTGTAGTTTGTATGGATGCACTCTTTTGTTGAACCTTTGGTTATTTATTCCCTACAAGGTATTATATAATGTAGTAACTAAAAATTATCACCATCAATTGATTTGATATTTGTATTTTAAAAATATATCTTTTTATAGAGTTTTACCTTGTGTTGTTTTCATGAAGGCACCAACCTGTAGAGCTATGTTATGGGTTGTTGTGTTGGAGACACAAAGTTCTAGAGCTACATTGTAAACTATTTTAATTGAGACATAAATAGATGAATAAATATTATGTTAGTATTATGAATCACTGATAAATGAAAAAATATGCATGATTTTATCTTACCTTCTTCATATTTTAATGTGTCATGTTCATTGATATGATTTTTCATTATTATTATTTCCTCATTTGCATGCAATGCCATTAGTACTACACACTAATAGATTGCTAAGTTGTTAGGTTTGAAAAATAAAGCATACACACCAAAATATTGTTAAGATGTTATATTTGGAAAATGAAGCATGATTAGAAAATAAATTAAAATTATTATACATCTGGAACTAATTGAAGTGGTTATTATTATATTAGTTTCTCTAAATTTATCAAACAATTTTGAAATTGAACATTAAAAATTGTTTGTTCTTTAGTTTCTATATTACAAGATAAATTTATTTGCAATTTTATACAAACATGCACCTATCCAGCTACTGTATATACCTATAACATGTCACATGTATTTGAATCATTTAAAGTAGAGATAATTCTCTCCCAAAATATGTTATCTAGTTTATTTTTTAATGGCCTTCTTATTTTGTATGAACCAATCATTTGAAATGTTGGTATGTCTTTGTACATGTCAAAACCTTTCTCTAATCTACTTTGTTTTGAATGGAGGTTGAAATATCATAGCTAAAAATGAGTGAGATCCTAAAAAAAAAAATGATACCTTTAATATGATTCCAATTTAATCCATTACTATCTAAACCCCATAGTATGACAATCATTTCTTGTATAGAATAGAAATCACTAATACAAAGATTCTTGAGAGAGGTCTAAATGCCAAAAAAATGTTCTAGTTTGTGGACAATGAATATATTGAAGGACCCAACAATAAATTTATCAATCATTTCTTGAAGAAATAGGTGAAGATGTTATTCATTAAAAACTTCAATGAGATTCAAAAGATCAATAATTATCAAATCGACATTAAGACCAAAAATAAACATTTCACTAAAATATTCTAAAATGGATGGCCAAAGACATGGAGGCCCATAATGGTAGTTGAATCTTTCTATATCTATCCTAGGAATCTAAACTCCATCATTATGTAGATGATTTTTCAATATGCTTATTGAATCTTGAGATAATACTTCCCAACCTTTTTTTTTTTTTGAAATAACTTCATTCAGGACATATAAATCATCAAACCTTCTCATAAAAATTGTATAATGTTCCATTACCTCTTTAGGTATGATTATTATGTCTGGTGCTAGTGTTGAATCATAGTTACTAAAATAATATGTAATTTTTTTATAATATATTACTTTTTATTTTCACCTTTTTGCACCGAGTATCCATGTTGTTGTACCCAGGGGTTTTCAAGAAGGAAATAGACCCTTTTCCAATAAATTTGCTAGTTCTATTTTTTGTTTGTTTGAAATCCCTTGAATATTTCTAAGTACTATTGTACCAATCAAATTTAAATCTTATTTATCTAAACCAAGTAAATTACTAATTTCAAACAAATCAAATGCCTTATCAAAATAATCTCAAATGGGATTTTCCATGAAAAAGGCATTTTCTCTCTTGTAGTTATTGTGTTGAACAGTTCATTTGTGTGAACAAGTGTCTATCTTGTTCATATATTTGTTCCATATTTTTTTCTTATTTTAATATTCTTACAACCTCTTAATTAGATAAGGTCACATGCAGATCAAAATCTTTCTACAAATGAATCTTTATAAATTGTTTTGGTTGGCTTCATTATATTGGTTACATATTTTATGCACAATATGAAATGGAGTACAAGTTTTCATAAATCTTATCCTTCTAACAAAACATTTATTTTTCAATGATAGTGAATTGTATTCCTCCTCAAAAATAATTCTTTGTTTTGTTGTAATTGTGTGTTGGCCATATGCAACTTTGAACCTTATGGTTTTTTTCTCCATCATATCTTCTAAGACTTCCTTTGATTCAATAATACATTGAGGGTTGCTTAGATCAAAAGTAATTAACAAAGCATCCTTCATTGGAATCTCATTATGTTTTATAAATGAATTAATTATATCATTTACCCCTTTTTCATTCAAATTTATTATTTTGATATTAGCATCCCCCAATTCATAGAGCTCTATAAAAAATTTCAAGGCATAATTACTAGAGAAAATATGCCATGTAGAGAATTCACTGTGTCTAATCAGAAGTTTGTGTCAAAAAAAGTGTTCTAAGATTTTGTTCAATCTTATTTTTTTCCCACTAGTGTGAGTACTTGTATGGCCTCTTTCAAATATACATACAGAAAAGTTGCCCTTGCTTGTCATTTTTCTTCAATGTTTTTCTGTCATGACTGTAGGGTATCTTGAATACATGTTTGCATGGTGGAAAGTAGAAGAAATTGTTGCCCCTTGTTCATATTTTTATTTAAACATATTTTGTATTCTAATGACCAAATTATCTCTATCTATCAACCCCTACATTTGAATATTGTCATAGCTATTCAAATGAAACCTAAATGTTTCACAAGAAGGAGAAAAAATATTTTTTGTCAATTATATTTTACTAGGTATAAATTTATTAAAATTATTTATAGCTCAATGAATAATTTTCTCTTCTCCATTCCATAGTTCCAGTTAGAATTGAAGGGCATCTTCAAGTTCATCATTATCACATGCAAGGATTATTCCAATTAAAGAAGATTCTTTTTCTGATGTAGTGCTAAATAAGTATATATGTGCATGCATGTTTGGCAGACTAAATAATTCAAAATACCAATTAGCAAGAGGAATTTTGTCACCACCATAAAATGTAAGACATTGATGTGGATTTAATTTTAATTTTGGTAGTTTAAACTGTACTATATACAAATTCTCTTGGAGTGAGGCTTTCTTCTACCTTTTACCCAAATTCTCTTGGAATGAGGCCTTCTTATACCTTTTAAGTGTGGGAATTCCTTTTTCACCCAAAGACATTCTAAAAAGCAATTAAAATTATTTAAATATTGATATTTTGTAAAATTCAAGTTGCATATTGCATCGGTTCATGAAATTTTTTTGTGATTAAGTAGTGATTAATTGTATATCAACAAATGTTAATTCTAAACTACAATACAATATACATATTAAATCTTTGTAATATATACATTAACTCACACTTAAAATAATATGGTATGATCAAACCAAAAATAAATTATATGTAAACTAACTAATATAATATGATGGGCAACATAATATACAAACATTTGTTTCAAAAGAGAAAGATGAAGGGGAAGTATGTTTCTAATATGTGTTAAAATACCCATCAATAGGTACCTTCAAGGTATCTCCTATGAGATACCTTTCAATCATACACAAGAGTGATTTTTTCTTAAAAGACATCTCATAGGAGATACCTTCAAGGTAACCATGATGATATTACAAGTGTATTTCAAGGCGCTTGAAGGAATCTCCTAGTAGACACCTTGAAGGGTGATATCATACATTCAAAGGGACTTTGAATGTATCTCCTAGTAGAAATTTCCTTCACCTTGAAAGCACTATTTGTTGATAACTTGATAATTTGAAGGGCCTTCTAATACTAGGGAGAATGTACATTTTAGGTCCTCCTGTGCACATGCTCTTTCCACCTCAAGTCACTTTAAAAAATTTTCCTGTTACGTTAATAGTTTTAGATCCAAATAATTACCTTATTATACCTCTAAAATTTTCCTTTACCTTAATGGTCCTTTTAAAAGCTTCAAGGTATCTCTTAGGAGATACCTTCAAGTTACCCTGAAGGTATTACAAGGCCCTCAAAGTAATCTCGTATTAGACACTTCAAGATTTAACTTGCCCAATATTATCAAGGTTTGTAATATCTTCAAGGTATCTCCAAGGAGATACCTTCAAGTTACCCATAAAGGAATATTCTAGTGGAGATTATTGATGCCTAAAACTCTCGCTCTTGGTAAATAGTTTCTTATGAAAAGTTTTACATATGTGGAATGAAATTATGATCTATAAATCAACCTTCATGATTTTAGAATCCCTCTCTTTGAATTAATTGGGGGTGAAAAGGGGAAAGAGAAAATGTAAATAAAACTAAAACCAAACTAACTAGGGTGATGCATCAAGATTATTATAGTATCTATTCCTAAAACTACATAAAATAACTTGAACCCTTAAAGCATTAAAAACAATTAAAATAACATATGCATGATTTAAAGATTATAATATGAACAAGATTCAATACTATATAAGAAAGAAAAAAATAGAAATAACAAATAGTAATGGATTTCACTCAATTAGACATATAACACCACATCCTCTTCATTATTGGGTGGAGAACAAAATGCAAAAGTCCTAAAGGCACATTACATAATATTCAATCATTCCCACAAGGGGCACCTGCTAAAGTTATGAAATGACAATAAATAACTGTTGCTATTTCTAATCCAAAAATAACTATTACAATAGCTACTCTTTGATAATATTGAGAACACATTCTATTATCTATTGTCCCTGCCCCTTTACAAAATAAATGAGCCTTGAATATATAGGCATAAAATTCTCTTGAGGAAATAACACTTGAAATATGACACTTGCACTCATGATGAGGCTATTGCAACTGAGTGGGGAGCTTTGGCTCATGACTGTAGTTTGTCTTTAAAATCCCAGATATGGCATAACTACATCACCTCAAGATTCTCATTATGCTTAGAAAAAGTGATGTGGTGATGTGTTTCTCCCTTTGAACTAGCTTTAGAATTATTGTTAGAAATGGGGCTTGCTTCCCTTAGCAAATGGTGTGCCTTTTATTTAAATAAGAACTCCTTTCTTTCTTGAGGAACACCATGATGACATGTGTCATTAGTATAAGGGACTGAGACTTAGCCAAAAAATTAAGGAGGGGAACTTGAGAAAGAGGAGGTAGACACACCACCCATCGAACTTCATCAAGCATGTCCATGATGAAAAGGTTAATTACCCTAAAACTTCAAAATGTGGATTATGATCCATAGATACCTTGAGTTTGAACTTGCCCAGTATTATTGAGGTGTATAAGGGATTTAATGAGATACCTTTCAAATAGGCACAAGAGTGTATTTCTCCTTTAAATAATCTTTTAGGAGTACCTTTTGACCCAAATCTCTAAGTTTTCCTATATCAAACTTTCCCAGACTACTTAAATGTGTTTGTCTATGTGTGTTCAACACCTACTCATAGCAAACATTAGTTCTAAAAACACTTGTCCATGGAAAATCCATCTTCAAAAGTAAATCTTCAGACCATAGGGACTTTCTTTTCTAATCTACCCTTTCCCCTATTATTGGAAGCTTCTTAGAGTGAAACTTTCTAAAGGAGATAATTTTAAGTCACCCATTAAGATACCTTCATGTTATCCTCAAGGAGATAATTTCTAGTCACCCATTAAGGTATTACAAGGTGCTTGAAAGAGTCTCCTACTAGATACCTTGAGGTTGAACTTGTCCATCTTTATTGTGGTGTAGAAAGGATTCAATGAGTAAATAGGTGTTTCAATTAAAGAAGGTAGTTAACAATACATTGATTGTTGTGTATAAGGTCTTCTCTAGATCTTATCAAGGGGTAAAGGTATCTTAATTATAAGATTTAATGTGAAACCATCAAAATTGTAGACCTCATAAGATCATCAAGAGAGAGTTAAACAATGAAAATTCATCATTGCATCATTTTATATTGAACAAGAACTACATTCAAGAGTTTTGGCATACCTTTAAAGAAATACAAGACCCTATAAAGGAATATCCTAGGAGATACTTTGAAAGGCATTATCATACATTGAAGGTAACATTGAAATTATCTCAAAGGAGACACCTTCAACATGCACACAAGTGGAATTTTCCTTGACCCTGAAGGCACTATTGGGTGATAACTTAAAGGACCTTTTTTAGACTTAATTTTATTTAGAGTAATTGTATTCATGATTTGGTTTTCAAACATTTTGATTGGGCCCTTCTTATTAGATTTTGGTCTTCATGTTTTTTGTTTGGACATTTTGTCTAATGGATTTTGGTCTTCAAAACTTTTATTGGGGAATTTTAATCTTCGAACCTTTTTGTTCAGAGTTTTTGCATTAGAAATTTTGTGTGAACAAATGTTCTAAATGAATTATCTTTTATCTACAATTTTTCTCTTTGAGTTTTTTGTAATGACTTTTATTTTCAAAAGTTTTGTTTGGATATTTTGTAGGCTCGGTCACAACATAAAATATGACTCCCAATTCCTGACTACTGAAATCCCATTATACTTGGTCAATAAAGAAAAATACTTCCCCATATTTGCTAAATATACCTACCATCTAAATTAACAAGATTTGAACTATGCAAAAATTATGAAACATGTGAGTGTTAGGCATTTATAATGCATAAACTAGAATTGAATGCTAAATGATATATACACAATGTGCAACCATTAATGTATTAATTGATTTTGAATGAATTTGAACTTGACAACTATCCTACATAAGAAAATCCCTCACTACTTGTGAGACTATTGCAAGTAAACAAATGATTAGCGGAAAGAAGAATTTTTCATAGAGCACATAAACAAACTACAAACACTACACATAATTGCAATGGCATCTTCTTCTAATGCATTCAGGGGATCACTTCTACCATCACCATTTTATATTAAGGACTCGACCTAATTTAAGGACATAGTTTATTATGCCACCATTTTTGACAATAGGTATGGGAACTACTCTAAATTATGGGATGTCAATTCTGTTGACATTTATTCATTGGATGGAAATCTATCTCCCTCAAAGTGACTATTCATCATAGACTTGTTATCACTTAAGAGATGGGGATTGAATTCAACTACGGCCAATCCTGAGGTGATGTCATTCATCAACGTCCTCTAAGACTTCATAAGGACAAGTGGCCCACTCTGATGGGCTACTTCTATATGAAGTCATATATTTTGGATATTGTGATGGGAATAATGTTTAAAGTCCTTGATGAGTTATGGAACCTGAGCACCGACTATATCAAAATTTACATTTGTGATCATTTTTAATTTTTGCATATTTATGATTATACCAAGAATATGGTGAGGATTGTTGAGGATGTTTATCTTCAAATTTGATAAGCAATCTATGGGTCTCTAATGTCCAGAGTTAGAGCAAACATTGTGAAGACACTATCTAGAAGAGGTGATTATCTTTTATATCCTAACTACATTATTATCATGATCATCATGCATAAGGTTCATCTTTTGAGCCTTTCAAAATATTTACCTAATAAATTAGTTGAGAAAGATATTGAGTTCTAGCTCTGTTGGAGCATTAAGGAGGACCTACTCAAAAATAAGAAGAGCATGATCTATAGGCACCATATGGTCATTAGCAGGATGGTATACATAATGAGAAAGCACTTTAGAGATGTGGGTGGCAAAATAAAGAGTTATCATTTTCCCATAGTACCACACAATGATTATATCCTCATGGCTACATCTAAAAACACATTCAGGGCCTTTTTATGCCATACCAACATGTTGATTATGATTATGACTTTTTATTCATGAATGCATAAAATGATGATGAAGTCTTGGAAAGGGCAAGGGTTATCAGTTTGAAAGAGGATCACTTAAAGGTGATTCAATGGGAACCTTCAATCACTATGAATGAATTGCATGATAGGATGCCACTCTTTGTAGGATGGACATCCTTAGAATTTTGGAAGGACCAACCCACAGAGTAGTCCAAAGAATAAAGAGATCCATCACAAGAGCTTCCTTTTAAGTTGAAGGCTATCAAAAAAGAACTAGGGGTGAGTGAACCTGATTTTATGGGAGCTTTAGGAGACCCCATAAATATAGATTTATCTTATGAGGAAGAGAAAATACAAGATCCCCCAGCTTCTAGTGTAATTAAAATGCATGTGGCTAACCCATAGGAACAAAATTATACATCTTTAGGGGTAGCCACACAAGAAGTGGCTACTAGTTCAACAAAGATCCTCCTCATAGCCTAATGCTACTATTTGTTAAAAAATGAAGCCTAGGACTTCCCCCATAGGTATTCCTATAATATATTAATCTCAAAGATTTCCTATAATGCCCCAACAAGTAGTAGGGCATGAGGAAGAAAAAGATTTTGATGAAGAAGCAAAATTGAATAAATCACCATCTATGGAGGACATAATAGGTAAAAATGCTTTGTCTATAGAGACCACCTCTTTACTCTCTCCTTCTATTCCTATTTTTTCATCTATGCTAATTTCATTAATGTATAAAACTCCCAAAGTGTAAGTTTTTACTTCCAATCCTAATGATCCATTAACCACCATCTCTTTCTTGAATTTTCCTCTTCTCACCCCAAGAATTGAGAAGTATGATACCACTATTGATCTACCTTCCACTACGTTTGATCCATATTCCACCACCATGCCATCCACTTCCATCATGGCCACTTCCAATATTCCTTTTGGTATTACCAAAGTTAGATCATTGAAAAGGAAAAGAGCATCTAGTAAGATCAAGACAGCCATGGCCACTCCCCAGCTCCATGTCTCATCCACCCAAATCACTCTCCCCATGCCATCCACCACTCCATCTCAGGAAACCATTATCACTAACTCAAGCAAGGGAAAGAATTCAAAGACATAGGTTATCACATTCCATCCACTCCCCCAATATGGAGGTTTGGATTGGTCTAAGATAATTTGGCCTTCCTTTCCTGACACAATTGTTAAGGTAGCACAGAAGAAATAACAAGTTGAGGAAGTTGAAGAAGAAGTTGTGGTCAAAACCACAAAGGAGATAGACCTTAAATAGTTGACAATTCTATTATGGGCCAGTGAGTTAAGGGCCAAGACTCTTAAGTGTTTAGCTTCAAAATAATATATCTCCCATCTATTATAACTTTGTTTGACAAGAAATCTAGGAGTATTCAGAGGGTAAGGAAGAGGAAGCCGGAAGATGATTTTGGTAGGGAATTAATTTTTGAAGAGAGATAAGATGTCTTTATTTTGACCAAAAGACAAAATAGACAATTGGGGTAATCCCCTATAATGAATATTTCAAATCTCTGGCCAAAGAAAATAAGGATGCCATGGTGGTAATTCATGAAGGCATAGAGCTGGCTAGATAAGAATTAGAGGCATATTTAGATAAAATAAAAGAACAATAAAAGATAGTACATATCTCAACTGGCATTGAAGTTGAGGTCCAAGAGGTAGCATCAAAATACTACAATTATTTGGAGGCATTAGAGTTTATGTGGGTTGAATTAGCCCCCCATGTTGTCAATATTCACAAATTATTTAATTCTTTGAAATCTAATGAGAATAAATTGAATATGTTAATTTTTTACACAACTAATAAGGCCTATAGACACCTAGATCTCATGACACCATTAAAGGCATCCAATTCACTCAACCTAGTGGTCATCATGATAGAAGAGGTTAGGGAATGGGTGATAGTAGCTAGGGCTTTGGTCCCTAAATATGAAGAGTAGGAGATCCTCATTATCCAAATTTTGAATGATTTGAAATTTTCAAAAGTAAAGGATGCTACAAAGAAGTTGATCAATAATATTAATTTTGATTAGCTTATTCAAGAGGATTCAAATAATTTTAAGCAAAGTCTACAAGGACTACCATTGGAGGACATAGAAGTTGAGTTAAGCTTTGCTAGGCAAAAGGTGACTAAAGTTGAGATCTTCAAGATCAACTTCTAGATGACTAAAGCAGAGCATTAAAAGCTACTAGGATAGGTTTTTAGGGTGCATAGACCCCTTTTTTTGAATTTAGACATAATTTAATAGCATCATGATGTATCACATAAATGTTGGCTTGAGATAGAAGTAACTAAGAAGCAGACTCAACCTGCCACTTCTAGTTCTAAGTCAATAGCCACACTTACAACACCAACTAAAGTCCATAAAGCCATCCAAACATCAACACAACCATGAAGGGCCAAATTTTTGCATGTACATTTATATAATGATGTATATTTTTATATTTATAGTTTTCTTATATTTTGAACCATATTATAAAGTTGCCTATTCATTTTTGTAAATATACACACGTTACATGATTTTTGTAAAGGCTAACTTAAGTTATTAACAACTGTAAGATAACTCTATGTGGTTTTATCCACAGTTAGAATTGAAGTTATAACTATGAAATGTAATCTATCTCACATGCACTTGGAGTATGATGTGACCCCTTCCCCAAGTCTATTTAAACACATGTAACCCATAGTTTTGAAGGGTCATATAATTTTCAATATACAAGAGCAGGAATAATTTTGATTGTCAACTCATGTGTTTATTTATTTTCCTTCCAATGTTTTTTTAATTAATTTTATTTATTTGGTTCTATAATTTAAAAACTATTAGTGTGTAAAATATATGAATGAGTTCTTTCTTGTCTTGATTGATATGCTAGTCCTAGAAGTATGGATATGTATGATAATACCCTTTTGGATATCCACTATAAGATTACTTGAAGGGCCTTGTAATACCTTTATGGGTAACTTGAAGGAATTACAAGGCCCTTGATAAAATCTCCTAAGAGATACTTTTAAGGGCATTATCATACATTGAAGGGAAAGTTAAAACTATATCATAATAGATACCTTGAACATGAACAAGTGAAATTTTCCTTTATGTTAAAGGCACTACTAGGTGATATTTTAAAGGCCCTTAAAATACTTTAAAGGTATCTCCTAGGAGATACCTTTAAAACATGAACAAGAGTGGATTTCCACTTCAAGGTATCTCCTAAGAGATGCATTTAAAATAGGGACAAGAGTGGATTTATCCTTCAAGGAATAAGTGCAATTTTCCTTTACATGGAAGGCACTACTAGGTGATATTTTTAAGGCCCTTGTAATACCTTCAAGGTATCTCATAGGAGATACCTTTTAAATAGGCACAAGAGTGGATTTCCCCTTCAAGGTATCTCTTAAGAGATACCTTTTAAATAGGCTCAAGAGTGGATTTCTCCTTCAAGAAACAAGTGGAATTTTCCTTTACATGGAAGGCACTACTGGTAGTTATATAAACAAGTGGTAGTTAGATTAAAAACTCAAGCCCTAAGTCTTCTAGAACTTAAAATTGAGTTTTTTAATTTCTCCCTATTCCCTAGTGACACAAGGAACACATTAAGTACATCAACAAGTGGAATCTCCTATTTTGGCACTATTGGGTGATATTTTGAATGCCCTTGTAATACCTTCGATGTATCTCCTAGGAGATACCTTTCAAACATGTACAAGAGTGGATTTCCCAGAGTTGAGGAAGTTAGATTGGAAGAATTGCTCAACCTCCAAAAATTAAGAAAGAAAGTGAGTGGCATGAAGGTCACCCAATAGAAAGTAGTCAAATGATGGTTTAATAATAGATCATTAGACCTAGGCTTTGCACTAAGAGACTTGGTCCTCAAATATGATGAAAGGGCCATGAAATTAGGCCAACATGTAAATTTTGATTCCCTATGAAGGGGGCCATTTGCATAATTAGAGATAGACAAGGTAATGCATTTGAGTTGGAGGATCAAGAAGGAAATGTGTTAAGCATTTTTATAAATAGAATTTACTTGAAACACCTCAACTAATTAACCAACTTCCCCTTATATATAGTTAGTTAGTTTACCTTTTTTTGTTGTTTCCCTTTGTTCATTCATTTTCATTTCTTTATTGTTGTTTCCTTTTAAATAAGTGTCGTTGGCATAAGTTTCTTATATTCCATACTAGGTATCCACACCTTGGCCAATATATAGATGATTATATACCCCATTCCCCTTGAAATTAATGTCTAGGAACTCCATAATACATGATCCCCCATAAGGATCACACAGATCTCTTATGAGACACTCGAGCATGTGCCACTTTTCACATTTATATGCACCCAATTTCAAAAAGGTTGTGTGATGATCATGATATAAGTACAGGTCTATAAATACCTCTCTCTTCATCATGCCAAACAGTTAAATTCCTTAATAATTTCAAAGATCATTGAGCAATTGAATAGAGCATATTGATCAGATAGTTTTGAGCCAAGAATTGTGAGTGGAGTTGATATCCAGTGCCTTCCTTAAGAACAAAGGGAGTTTTTTTGAAAAGGGTTGTAAAATGGAAACTTTGACATCTTTATCTAGTGGTAGAAGACATCCGATAAAACAAAAAACCTAAGGATCAGGAAATCACAAAGACCATCCAACACCATTTTTTGGGAGAATATCTTATGCTTCCACATCCACATAGTCAAATCCCAAAGTACCAAAGATCAAGAGCATTGCCAAGGGGTGTTATACGGACCCCTCATTGGTCCTTAATTATGCAGATGGGATCTTTGATCCCAAATTCACCAAGAACATAAAAATCCTAAGGTAGGGTAACCATGCTCACATGATCAAGAAGATTTAGGATAATGACTTTAGTTCATTCAAAAACAAGATTTGGAGCTCCACACTAGCTCAATATATGGTTCCTCTTGTGCACCTGTACCCCAAAATTATTGCCTTATATGTATAAATATATGATTCCAACACTAACATTATTATAGGCAACCACCTAAGAATGTACATCAATGTCAATGTAATAAAGGAGATGCTTTGACTATCGAGTAACCCTAACACCCACATATTAGTATAAAGATCTTACAAAATATTTGGGACACCCGTACCTATAAACTAGAGTTCCTTAATTCAATCTTTCAAAATAGCTACAACAAAGCATCTCCTCTATCGATTGCTATCATAGGATTTATGGCATAGGATATGAAGGATTCCCTTTCCATGCTAGTGTTTATTTTTAGGATGGACTTGACATTGACATCCAAGATTTATAATTAGGTGTGGTCTCCCTTTTGAAGATAGTAAGAGAAGAAAAAGATTACAATATGGACTTTGTGGGTGCCATTGCTACTACCATTCACAATGAATTAGCAAGTTTCTCAGCATAGAATACCTTTAGGTATCCCTCCTTCCTCCTTCACCTAATTATGTACTATAACTCTAGTCTCTTCTCTTGGTATTTTACTATCAACATCATTGAAATGGAAACCCATCAAAACATGGTGATGCTCATATTTGCATGGACCCACATCCTATCAGTCACATAGGATTACTACAAATTTTTAGAGTGCTTCCTATCTCTATTCCTCATTAACCTCAATCAAGAATCCATCATTTCTAGAATGATAGATAGCCAGAGGTCATGGCTCACTAGAAATCAAACTCCAACTAACCAGTTTTTGGGGCCAATTTCACATTCATCTAGGTCTACAGATTCAAATATGGGTTATTTTGGCTCTTGTGCCTACTCACAAGTAAGACCCTAGCCATGGATCTAGATCATTTCTCAATGTAGTAGACTCAGTTTATGACATAGGCTACAAAAATAAGGCCATATATAGCACCCTCTTTACAAAAGAAGGCATCACAATGGTAAAAAGGTCATAGGGGCACTTGCTCAAGCTCAATCTAGCAAAATTAGGCCTTGACCAAATCAACAACTAGTAGAAATATGATTTGATTGGTCACATATCCTCCTTAAAATTGTCTTTCTATTTACTTATGGGCCCTGGCCATACCTCAAAGAGTGAAGGTCTCCATTGGTCAAAGATGTCAAATATTATGTGGATCTGTCTGAGATCACATGCACCTGCAAGCTATGGGAGTCCTTTTATAAATTGGTCTAAGAGTTCAACCCAATGAATAAAATTGCAAGGTAACTAAGAGTAAAAGTCATTTAGAGAGGTTGGGGAAATGAGAAGATAGATGCCTACTAGAATATAAGCTAGAAATCAATAAGCTAGGGTTGAATTTTGAAAATGTGGACATAGATGAGGCATTCAAGAAACTCTAGGATGAGTACCATGTGATGGAGGCCCTAGTATAAGGAGAATTCTTGGTTGAAGAATTAAAAGAAGAAGAATATGCCCCATCAGAAGATGAAAAGGACACCCCTCTAAAAGAAGATGAGGAATTTGTGGTGATTTAGAAGCCCATGACTTGGGTACCTCCCCTATATCCACACATGACCACCCAATAGAAATAACAAGCCTATTTAGGGTAACCCAAGATATATCCATCATAATCTAGCTTTGAGTCACAAGTTTCCATCCTTCTATCAAATCCCCTACAAAATACGGTGTGCTTTTCTCACCCCTTTCTCTCTATTTCTATTGCAGCCTCCACTCCATATTCACCCTCTACATTTTCCACTAGGCTATCACTGCTCTCCACTACCCAACCAATTACCTCCCTTACACCTTTTCTCACTCCCACACCCTCATCCACCACATTAAAACCCATAATGGTGTAATTACCTACCACTTCTCTTTGTAGCCTCCCACCTTTCTTGCCTTCCACCCTTACCCTTTGCATGCTCATCTTTGGGGGAATAACATATGTTTCTTCATAACAACAAGTGGCCATTCCTTTTAGTCTACCCCAAGGATTCCCTTTTTAAGGGGAAAATATTCAATCATAAGAGTAGTTTCATTAGTAGTTGGAAATTGCAAGAAAAGCCCAAAAGGCCCAAATAAAGAAAAGAAGAGGAAATATGTCTAACACCTTGGTAGTACCCAATATACGGTCACTCTTTGACCCAATAAAAAAATATCTAATGATCACACAAATGGAACCCAAAGTAGTCAAGTCCTAAATATAGATGCAATTGGGGGACTACTTGATACATGCTATTAGCCTCAACCTTAGCTAGGATAGACCTCTTGATAGGGTTGAATTAATAGAGTAAATATAGAATTTTATCACTATGGACTATATCAATGTGGGTTGTTAATTGGAGAAGATAAATATGAAACTCATAAGGGTGAAAGCTAATATCAACCACCTCAACATAGAGGCCAAGTCCAAAGACATGAAGTTCACTAAAATGAGGTTTGACCTACAGTGTTGTGTTACCAATGAGAGCTTCTAGGTAGAAGCCAATCAAAAGGCCTAGTTATGAATTCACTTTATTGAATTGGAGACCAAGATAGATGGATTGAAGAAGGAGAAGTAGACCATAGAGAATAAGTTTCAAGAGAAATAATTGGAGATCACTCAGACCCACAAGAGTCTATTAGACTCTATGAGTGTGTAACTAAAATTATAGTATTAGATATAGTAGAAGTCATTAGCTAAGGACCAATAAATATAGTAATTGAAGAATGATCGTGCCACCTACTCCCAAGCCATAAGTGTATTCTTCATGGTTCAATAATTGTATGTATCTTATTAAGAGAGGATCAAAATCATGGCCACAAACTTGAAGCTAGTGCTTTGATTCATCATGGACTCATAGTATTTGAACTCACAAGTGAACATGTTCATAGACTAGGTTCTTACCTTTATATCCCCAAAGGTTCAAGATTTTTAGTACCTTATTGAGAATCTTTATAATGTGATGGACAAGACACTTCAAGTAGTAGGTTTGGTCGATTGAAGGCAGGCAACAGTGAAGGTGAATGAATTTATTAGTTACAATAAGGTAGTGTCAAAATGCAAGGCCTCTCTAGATGCTTTATATGAATCAATCAAATATATGAAGGGGTGCATCAAATAGTTAGTCCATTTAGGACTCCCCTCTCCATTCCTTGTGAACAACACCATCCTCTTAGAGGACAAAATAAAAGAGTTGATGGAGAAGAAGTAGAATGACTAAACCATATTCATTGTTCTTAATCAAACACCAAGTGTCTCTGAGGTGGAAACCATATTCCAGTCTCTCACCCAGCTAAAATTTTAGACACTAATATTAGTACATGGCTTGAGTAACATCTCATTCTAGGAGACTATCGATGTGTACAAAGCCTTCAAAGCTCTGAAGAAACATATTCAACCCATAAAAGAGGAGTGGATGCCATTAAAGTCTACTCTTCTAAGGTTGTAAATTTAGTGGGCCTCATCCTTTGTGTAGCTTTGCCTCAACTAGTCTATGAAACCAAAAATTTTGGGTTCTTCCATACACAATCAGATTCCCCTTCAAGTTGCCAAGAATTATGGATCATAATCCACATTTTGAATTTTTGTGATAGCTAGCTTTTATCATGGATGCACTCAATGAGTTTGGTGGATGGTATATTGGCCTCCTCTTTCCCAAGTTCCCTTTGTTATTTTTGGATGGTATAACCTCATCCTATTTCTACCATATGGTGTCATGGTGCCCATTTTTTATGAAAATATGCCCATCTTGCTTAGCAGTAGTGCCAACTTGACATGTGGAGACACAATGCTTGTCCAAGGTAGGTTTCTTTTGTCATAACTTCAAGTAGTTCCATTGGTTAGGGGGAGTGGACCCCTATCTTATAATAACATTCTAAAGGTGGTTCTAAAGGTAGACATGTGTCAACATTGTTCTTCTCCTAAGGGACATGGGCATCATAATGCATTATAGTTGCACCATATCTGGGATTCTAAATATAAATTGTACTCATAGCCAGAGCTCCCTAGTTAGTTTTAATGACCTCATCATGGGTTGAAGTGCTTGGTTCCAAGTATCTTTCTCTCAAGAGGCCATTGCACTATATAAGCAAGGCTCTTTCCTTTTGGAAAGGGTTGGATCTTAGATAATTGTTTTGGACTAGAGTAGCCATTATAATAGTTAATTTTGGAATAGAATTAGCAGAAGTTATTTATTTTAATTTCATGACCTTAACAGGTCTCTTTTAAAAGAAGGTTAAATATTGTATACTGTGTTATTTAGGTCTTTTTTATGGTATTTTCTATCCATATTAAAGAATATATATTATTTTATGTCAAACTGAGTGAGATGTATTATTGTTTATTATTTATTTAATCTACTTCTATAGTATTGGTTCTTATTTGTTATTTCAAGGAACAAGTGCAATTTTTCTTTACATGAAAATCACTATTGGGTGATATTTTGAATTCCCTTGTAATACCTTCAAGGTATCACCTAGGAAATACCTTTCAAACATGTATAAGAGTTGATTTCCCCTTTAAGGTATCTCCTAGGAGATACCTTTAAAATAGGTACAAGAGTGGATTTTTCCTTCAAGGAATAAGTGGAATTGTGATTTAGGCACTACTAGGTGATATTTTGAAGGCCCTTGTAATATATTTAAAGTATCTCCCAGGAGATACCTTTAAAACATGCACAAGAGTGGATTTTCCGTTCTATTTATCTCCTTGGAGATATCTTTCAAATAGGCACAAGAGTGGATTTCTCCTTCAAGGAACAAGGGAATTTTCCTTTACATGGAAGGCACCACTCAGAGATATTTTGAAGGCCCCTATAATACCTTAAATTTATCTCCTTGAAGATACCTTTCAAATAAGCATAAGAGTGGATTTCTCCTTCAAGGAATAAGCAGAATTTTCTTTTACATGGAAGGCACTACTAGGTGATATTTTAAAGTCCCCTGTAATAAATTCAATGTATCTCCTAGGATATACATTTCAAATATGCACAAGAGTGGATTTACCCTTCAAGGTATCTCCTGGGAGATACATTTCAAATAGGGACAAGAGTGGATTTCTCCTTCAAGGAAGAAGTGGAATTTTCCTTTACATGGAAGGCACTACTGGGTGATATTTTGAAGGCCCTTGTAATAACTTAAAGGTGTCTCCTAGGAAATACCTTTAAAACATGCACAAGAGTGGATTTCAACTTCAAGGTATCTCCTGGGAGATACATTTCCAATAGGGACAAGAGTGGATTTCTCCTTCAAGGAATAAGTGAAATTTTCCTTTACATGGAAGGCATTATTGGGTGATATTTTGAAGGACCTTGTAATACATTGAAGGTATCTCATAGGATATATATTTTAAACATGCACAAGAGTGTGTTTCCCCTTCAAGGTATCTCCTAGGAAATACCTTTCAAATAGGCATAAGAGTGGATTTCTCCTTCAAGGAACAAGTGAAAATTTCCTTTACACAGAAGGCACTACTAGGTGATATTTTGAAGGCCTGTGTAATACCTTAAAGTTATCTCCTAGGAGAGACATTTTAAAAATGCACAAGATTGGATTTCCCCTTCAAGTTATCTCCTATGAGACACCTTTCAAACATGCATAAGAGTGTATTTTTCCTTTAAGGAATAAGTGGATTTTTCCTTTACACAGAAGACACTACTGTGTGATATTTTGAAGGCACCTATAATACCTTAAATGTATCTCCTAGGATATACCTTTCTAACATGCATAAGATTGGATTTCCTCTTCAAGTTATCTCCTAAGAGATACATTTCAAATAGAAACAAGAGTGGATTTCTCCTTCAAGAAACACGTGCAAATTTCCTTTACATGGAAGGCACTGCATGGTGATGTTTTTATGGCCCTTATAATAACTTCAAGGTATATCCTAGGAGATACCTTTCACACATGAAAAAAAGTGTATTTCCCCTTCAATGTGTCTCCTAGGAGATATCTTTCACACATGAAAAAGAGTGTATTTCCCCTTCAAGGTGTCTCCTAGGAGATACCTTTCAAACATGCACAAGAGTGGATTTTTCCTTCAAGGAACAAGTGGAATTTTCCTTTACACAAAAGGCACTACAAGGTGATATTATTAAGTCCCTTGTAATACCTTCAAGGTATCTCCTAAGAGATACCTTTCAAACATGAATAAGAGTGGATTTCCACTTCAAGGTATCTCCTAGGAGGTACCTTTCAAATAGGCATAAGAGTGGATTTCTCCTTCAAGGAACAAGTGGAATTTTCTCTTAAATGGAAGGCACTATTGGGTGATATTTTGAAGGCCCTTGTGATACCTTCAATGTATCTTCTAGGAGATATCTTTTAAACATACACAAGAGTGGATTTCCTCTTCAAGGTATCATAATTAAAAAGCACCATCTAACAGCTCATAATGAATTGAGGGTCACCACTATAGACACCAAAAATTGGCCATTGATAACCTCCAACCAAAATTTTGGCCAATTTCCACTTAAGATACACATTTTGGCCTAAAACAAGCTAAATGATGTGAAACTAACATATTCAAGAGTCAATTTTGGCTAGGGTATCCCTAAATAGGGCAATATAGTTTATAGGCTACCTAACTTTGATTAGATTATTCTAAGTCAAAATGCCAATTTTGCACCTAGGTGTTCTAAATTGCTCTTTCCTATCAAAAATCTTGCACAAGATGTAATCTTTTGTTTTTTATTGTTAGTAACATCCTAAATGGGATAAAATATTCAATGCATCTGACATCACCTTCCAATTCTAATCCAGTCAAATTTTGGACCAATAATAAGGCATTCTGATCAATTTGAGTAATTTGTGCACAAAGTACTTAAGCATGCTTAAGAGGTAATTAAACCAAATCAAGGCCCAATCAATAATTCCATATAAATTTTTTTAATAATTTGTTTTAGAAATGAATATGGAATATTTGCATCATTAGGTGATCTCATTTCTTGGGAAGACATCCCTAGGCCATAAATGCCAAAAATATCAGGGTTCATGCCTCCCATGCTTCATCAAAGCCCTCCATGCCTCTTAATTTCTCCTCTATCCCAAATATTTATGAGCATATTTATAAATTTTAATTGCATAATTGAATTAATCCTCAACCACACATTTCAATCTCAATAAGGATGGTTCAGTTTGATTCTAGACATTCTCAAAAATCTATAAATAGAGAGGCCATGAACATCATTTCTAACTATTTTGGTACAAAGTTATAATGCAAAAATATCTTCATTAAGCCATTAAGATTAGTGTTACCATGCTAAATTGATTCCAAGCCAAGCCAAGCCAAAGCCAAAGGTCTCAAGGAGAGATGCAGGTAGCCAAGTTTCCATTGCCAAGGACTTCATGAGCAAAAAATAGGAAAGCCACTACAAAAAACATTTTGGAGCATCCAATAAAGGTAAAAGAGAGTTTATTTTGCATTTTAGTTGTGTGTTTTATTCATGTTTGTTAACTAAGCTCTCCTAGTGTCTAGGCCTAGAGATGTTATCATAGTTAGTGTGTTTCTTTCATTTTGAAACTAACATGATACCAACCATCCTCTCTTGAGTAAAATTCCTAGATCCACAACCACATGGTGATAAATAGATGAGTCATCATGGAAATCTACATTTCAAGAATCCATGAGGTAATGAAAAAGGTGCCACATGTCCATACTTTGAGCCAACTAAGCAAATTAGTCATATTCAAGCCACATGAGTACTTAGATGTATCTGAGGTGGTAACCATGTGTCAAAAGGTGGAAATATTTATCTTTAGAGCTAAAATAGATGGAAAATCAAATTCAAAATAAAGATAAATTAAATTTTGGTGCAATTATTTTCTAAAAATGATAGTTCAAAATTTGACAAGCTTACCATTAATACAACATGAATCAGGATTACCATCAGCATTGCATTAATCAAGTTTGCCGAAAAGGAATTCTTTACATTCATCTAGCATTAAGACAATGTACAATCCCATCAATCAAAATTTGAAATCCATGGCTGAATTAGGAATGTCTGAAACTGCCAAGTTAGAATAGGTCTCATTTTTCTATTCATATGAGATAAACATAGTCTTCTAAGACACTAGTTTCAATACCATTGCATTGGTCATGGATGATAAACACTATAATGACTAACTCTACCATGTGGAGAGGTTTCCTCCCCAGACATCTGCCTTCCAAGGGTTAACTCCAGCATAGCCCTCAAGTGGTTCTTCAAATAAAACATGGATTAAGTAGATGCAATAGATACAAATATATACAAACAACAACATATATATATATATATATATATATATATATATATATATATATATATATATATATATATCAAAGTCTGAATTGACTATAGTTTTGCTCCAAAGTATAAAGGTTTAGCTCCAAAGACTAGTGACTTAGCTCCAAAGACTAGTTGTTATGCTTCGAAGACTGATAGCTATGCTTGTAAGATGAAAAATCATGAATGGGAAGAATCTACCTCCATCATTAAGAATCAAGATAATGTCATTAAACCAAAAATACCGCAATCTATAATTTGATGTGATTGTGTTTTCAAAATATCTCTTCCAATAGTTTTGATGTGACAGTATTTTGAAAAGATCTCCTCCAATATATTTGATGTGATGATGTTTCCAAATGGCCTTTTCAAACAAGATTGATGTCACTATGTTTCAAATAGAGGGTCTTTCAAAAATATTTGGTATGACACATAATTAATTGTGATTATTACTCTTAATACTACTAATAATGACCTTTATGACACATCATTAGTACTTGATCGGATAAAGAACCTTCCCATTATATCTTGCATGTTTTGAAGAGATAACCATAATTGCCACTACCATTCTTGTCATAATCACATCATATAGCCTACTTTACTATTCATTTTTGTATTATCATAGCCATTAATTATTATATCATATCTCTAACCTCAAAGATGGATGAGCTTCATGGTATTCTCATAGCATATGAGATGTGGATAGAACAAGATAAACCCTCAAAGAGAGAAGTGGCTTTCAAGACATCAAAGAAGGAGAAAGCTAAGATTCAAGAATCAAGTGATAGTTCTAGTGATGATGAAGATGAAAATGGAGCACTTTTCATTTGCAAGTCAAAAAGAGGAACAGGTAAATATCAAAAAAAATTACCTTTTAAATGTTTTAATTGTGGAAAGATTCGACATTTTTCAGCTAGATGCCCAGATAAGGTTAATGATGATGAAGAAGAAAAGCCTACATACAATAATAATTTCAAAGGCAAATTTAATAAGGGATTCGAGAAGAAGAGCCTGTATTCTAAGGATCCTAGCTCAGGCGAAGATAGTGGAGTCAGGGATTTAGAAGAAGAAGAGATTCTATTCATGGCCATACATGAAGATTATCAAGAAGAAGAAGAGGAGGAAGCTGAAGTGAATATGGAAGGAGAGCTTATTTGTGTCTTAGAAGAATTAGAAGTTGTTCAGAAGAAGAATCGAAGATTAAAGTGCCAGATCAAGAAAAATGAAAAGGAGTCAAAGGAAATTATTGATGATCTAACAACACACTTGGAAGAAGCCAAGAAGAATGAAGAAGATCTCACATCACAGTTGGAAATAACAAGAAAAGAATGGAAAAGGTATGTTATTGAAATTGCCTCTTTAAAAGAAGATATTAAGAAAGCAGTCAATGATAAAGTAGTTAGTGACTCAAAATTTGAAGATAGCACTAATATATTGAATAAGATATTAGAAAGTCAAAAATCAAATCTAGATAAGATAGGGATTATATTTGAAAATAAAAAGAGCTATGCTAAAGCTCTTACAAAAGAGGAAACAAAAAGGGGAGAAGTGAAAAATACATAGTACATTTCAAATAGAGAAGGTTGGAGAGAACAAAGCTACAAAAGACAATCAGGTCATATATATACAGACAGGTCTTATTTTTATGGCTATCATTTTTATTGTAATGGATATGGTTATAAGAAATTAGAATGTAGAAAAAGAGCTAACAATTTCAGAAATAAGGAGAAGGAAAGTCAAGGAGAGTCAACCAAAAGCCACAACTATTTTGCTCCCCTATCAAGCTTTGATGAAGAGACCATAGTATGCTATAAGTGTAATAACTTATGACACATAGCTTGGTATTGTAGAAGCATGTTTGAGTCAGTCAATAAGGATCAGAGTTTTAAAGCTCCATTCATCAAGAAGAAGGCTCAGACATGTTCATGGCAGAAGAAACAACCTGAAGATTCTATGATGGTTTAGATAGCTCTACATGTAAGAGGTAAAGATCAGCCATGGTTAATTGATAGCGGATGTTTGAGGCATATGACAGGTGATAAAAGTAAGTTCATAACTCTAAAGAAGATCAATGGTGGTACAGTGAGATTCAGAGATAAAACCACTACCAAGATAGCTGAAAAAGGTACTTTAAGTTTGGATTATGGTAGAACTAAGACTAAGAATGTTTTATATGTAAAAGGTCTTAAGCATAATCTATTGAGTGTTGTCAAAAAAGTGATCAAGGATACACATTAAGGTTTCATGCTAAAGGTTGTGAGATTAAAATAAAAGATTCAAATGAGTTGATTGCAGATGCTCAAAGGACAGGGAACAATGTATATGTATTGTCAAATATCTTCTCAAAGACACAATCAAAGGACACATTCAAAGATCTACGAGAAGAGTTGGGAGTAATTTCTATTACTTCCTGCCATTGATGTTTAACATCAATTGAGGGGGAGCTAAGTGTTAGCTCTAGGTAGGCCCTTTGCCATTAATGTCAAAGGGCGAGAATAACAGGTACAGGTATAGGTGTAGAAAATAGGTACAAAGAATAGGTATAGGTTGCTACAATAAGGGGGAGTTACTGTATGTTTTCAGATGATAGTATGTGTAGGTGACAGGATGTGGTAGTTTCAGGATTGAGGTTGCCATCAAAGACAAAGGGGGAGATTGTTGGAAATATTTTCATTGATGTCAAAGGTTTAGCATTATTTGTGATAAACTCCCCATTGCATTTAATGTTGTTTGTAATAAATATATCTTGGCTAATATGAGTTAATATTTATTTAATATTAACAAATATATTTTTGGTTGCATATGAGACAAAAGAAAGGCCCATGGAGAAGTCAAAGAGCCATGAGATAAAGACAAAAGAAGGATGGGACACATTTTCCCATGAAGAGTCATTTTGGGGAATTCCAAGAGTCACCAAGTGAAAACAAAAGAAGAAGGGTGCAATTTCTCATGAAGGGACACTTTAAGGAATACAAAAAGTCACCCAGATGAGGACAAAAGAGGGAAGGATGTTTTTGATCATGAAGGGTCACCACATGACTTTTCAAAGGCTTGAATATGAAGGGTCATACAAGTTTGGTGCCATTTTCCATGAGGATTGAAGGGTCACAAAGGGGGAAGGCCAAAGGTCATTTGGAAAGCTATAAATAAAGGCTTGAGAAGCCATTTTTGATATGAGAGAAAGAGGTTGATTTGATATTTTAATATCTAGCTTAAAAGAGCAATTGTGAGAGATGAATATGGTTTGTATTTGTTATATCTAGCTTAGAAGAGAAAAGGTGAGAGAGAGAAAAGATATGTTGTATTGATCTATCATTTGTTGAGATAGCAACATTGAGAGATAGGTGTGTGATATACACAAATGGGTTTGTGATCCTGTAGGTTGGTGCTCATGAATTTTTGTTGGGTTGGTGCTCGATAAAGGGGTTGGTGCTCCTGTGGGTTGGTGCTCATGAATAGTAGCTGGGTTGGTGCTCGACAAAGGGGTGTGGTGCTCCTGTGGGTTGGTGCTCACGAATAGTTTCTGGGTTGGTGCTCAACAAAGGGGTTGGTACTCCTACAAGCTTGGCTTGTAAATATTGTTTGGGTTGGTGCTCATTCATATACTTGAGATTATTCTCCGTGGTTTTTCCCACATTGGGTTTCCATGTTATATCTGGTGTCTCTCTCTATCTTATGTGGTGTTTATTTTTTTAAGTTTTATTGCATATATTGAATGTTTGATTAAGTGTAATTTGGTTAAAGAAAAGATTAATAAGATATATGATATGCTGATTCACCCCCTGCCTCTCAGTATATCCTGTGCTTAACAGCCAAGGGAATTCTAAGAGAAAGTCTTCCTCAACCTTGGAAAAATGATATTTTTTGGATAATGAAATATATCACTTGTGATGGTTAGTTTACAGTAGTGGGTGGAGATGCTATGAGACTCCTTCACTTAAGTAAAGGAGATATTCAAGAAGAATATAAGATCAATTTTCCCTCTTTCCTTCACAATGATCTAATTAATATTTTTTGAAAGATGAGATGAGATACTGGGTCTACCCACCATCATGGGCTAGTTACACTCATTTATCATCATTATTTTCTCAGTAAACCAAGGGATGAAAAGGCTTGGTCCTCTTTCCTCTAAATTTTTTCTCCAATTCCTACCAAAAAGACACCACACCCTACCTCTCCTCCTTCCAGTATATTATAGATTGAATAACCCATAGTTCAAATTATAGAATGACCATCTTTGTTGCCATTAGTTCTGAAGATACTACATCAAAGATCAAAATGACAAATGGAACTTTCTTCAGACACCCTTCATTCTCCTCCATCTAAACTCTGGTGCATCCTCTAACTTATCTTGGAAGAAGAAGAAGAAGAAGAAGAAGAATAAAAGGATGTGTAGGCCATATAAGAAGTTGTATTTGCAAAGGGAACCCTAGTAGAAAAAGTACCTCAAGAATCAGAGCATATAGTGCCCTCTGTTGCTGATAAGGGTAAGGCACTCTTGATTGAATAAATCCATCTTCTACACATTTTATCAGTGAATAAAAATAATTACATGTCATGGCTTTATCATGCCATGAAGAAATAATTAGACTGTAACAAATAAAGTTAGATGTTCTTCATTCAACTTTGAAAGGTAAGGACTTGATGATTTCTAATTTGAAACAAAGGTGGAAAGAATTTGTTACTAGAGTTAGTGAATAAAAAATAATTCTTCAATGAATACAATCTAAACAAACTAGGGTCCACAATGTAATGTTTTCATAGACCCTAGAATTGAGTAATTTGTAGAATTCTCTTGATATCAAGGACACTTAGATTACTGATTTATAAAATGCCAATGTTGATAAGTGTAATCTGATTAATAATCTGAGAGAAAGTATTTATGATAGAAATACAATGCTTTACCAACATACTAATAGAATAATAGAGCTCACCACTCAAAATTTTGAGTTAAAAGCCTCTATTTAGGCCATGCAAAGAGAAACACAAGAGATTGTAGTTCAGACAGAGGGCCCAACAAGAGTTGTTCCCTCTTTCCCTATTCTATTACTTGAAATACTCTCTATCTGGTATATCACCTAGAATAAAATTCAAAAATTGAAGGATGAAAATGCCAAAATTAAGGAAGAATCTTAGAAGCAATTGGCAAAATCCCAAATACAATTCTAGAAAGCACAGGATTCTATCCAACACATTTGTGTTATATTCTAAAAAACTATTAGCATGCATGTAGCCTTCATCAATGTATGTTCTTTTCTTAAATGAGAAATTTTATAAATAGTAGATTCAATGAATTTTCCTTAGTTTTTTACATATCATTGAAGATGAGCATGTATTTATGGACATTTTTCTAAATAGCACTAAAGAAAGGTAGGATGACATTTGTGAGTTCTATACTTTCAATTTGTTATTAAGATAACAATCTATTTTTCTGATAAATTTATTTGTTAGATAGACATAATTTTGTGTCTTTCTCTACACTCTAAGGAACCAAATGGCATGGTAATAGGCCAATAATAGATTTATGGAATTACAAAGCACCACTAGGTTATGCATGAGACCACAATTTCTAGAAGTAAAGAAATTTGTTTCTTTTTTTCAACCACTATATCATATGTATATGAAGAATAAGTATCATAAGCTATTGAGATCTAATATTGTTGATTTTAGATCTTTTCTAAACCACCTTTATGTCAATGGTTTCATTGAAAACCTTTCCAAGTGGGAGACATTACCTAGTCAGTTAAATCACAGGGAAGTCCTCAGCCCCATCAATATTGAACGGATTCTAAGAAGAACCAAAGCAATTTTCAAGATAATCATTTGGCTCTTAGAGGAGAGAGGTTCAAATGTTTGGATTGGGATGAGGTTTAGGACTCCTATCATTCTGTGTCCTCTATCTTCATGGAGGTGTTGAAATTATCAAGAAGAAGTTAAATTTAAAGCCTAAATGCATATAGTTGTCAGAGATCTTAGATTTTTTCCAAAGGGCCACCAAGACTAGGACCATCATTTTGAAGTTTGTGATCTGAGTCGGAGGTTTGAATCAAGAAATTTGGATTAAGGATCAATCATCCCACTTCTTTACAAGAGAACTTGAAAAATGTAAAGTGTGGGGGAGAAATGATGAGTGTTTCATATAGATCATCATAGTTATATAAAATATCTATAAAGTATTGCATTTGGTTATATATTGTATTACATTTAATAGTTAGTAGTCTTATCTAAGTAGGCTATGAATGCAATTTGTTATTTGTTTGTATGTAATTTATTGCTGATTTTTTATCTTGTTATTTTGTCTAACTTAGATTAATAACATAGTTTTGAGTATAGAAACACATCCCATGGATGGGGTAATTTAGTACAATAACACATCCCAAGGATGGGGTAGTTTTGAGTACAGTAACACATTCTAATGATGGGGTAATTTTGAGAAGGCAACACATATTTTTATAACTCTTTTAGCTACAATTTTGAGGATTCAACAAATGAGCTTCGAAGATTGAATTCTCTAAAGACACTCCAAAGATGCTCTCCTAAGATGTTCTAGGTGTGTTCTAAAGTCATACACAGGATGCTTTGAAGAAGTCTAGGAATGCTTCGAAGACCTGTATAGGATGATCCAAAGCCATGTACTGGATGCTCTAAAGATATATGAATGTGTTTCGAAGACCTCAAAAATTATGTGTAATATATGATTTTGAGAGAAATTAGGAGAATTTTACTACAAAACTTCTGTTTGAAAAAATTAAAAAATTGATTGGATGCAAATGATAGCTGGCAACCAAAAAAAAGTTGCAGCCATATAAATCTTTAGCCCCCTGTTGCTTCTCACCCCTCAAAAACTTCTCCCTAAATAATATTTGCTCCTATTTTTAAGGTACAAATATTTTATAAGCAATTTTTTAATAAATAATTATGCATGGGACCACTCTACCCAAGAATATCAAATCATGAGGGAAATGTTTGTCACCCCAAATAATAATTTTAGGTGTTATTCAATCATTCATTCATAAAATTTTATGATGGAGCATGAGAAAAAAGTTTTCCACCCCAAAAAATGATTTTTTAACTTAGTCTAAAATAAAAACAATTCAACTCAAATAATAATAACTTGAAACAGGCCAAAAAATGACTTTTTAACTTAGTCTAAAACACAAACAACTCATAGTATCCCAAACAAAGCTAACAGATGAACAATGAAAGGAGATAAAGACAAGGTGGAACCATTGAAACCCTCTCATCATGGCACTTTTTTATTATGATTATTTGCTTAAAATTAATAAAAATGTCTATTTTCCCCTCACATTCACCATTTGGGTCCCTATTAAATACAAGTAAGCACTAAACAATCCTAATCTCCACCATTTCTTTATCTCAGCGATTTCATTATTTACTTATAGTTAATTAAAAAATTCTACTCTCCCATCACATTCACCATTTGGATCCCTATTAAATACAAGTAAATTTTAAACAATCCTAATCTCCGTCATTTCATTATCTCAGTCATTTCATAACAAAAATCTAGGCCTATCTGAATCTCAATGATTTCATAACTTAAAGTAGTAAATAATGAATAAAAGGGTCACGTCAAGCAAAATAAATCACACATTTTAGATATAGTAAAACAATATATTACATAGATTAAATACCTGATAAGAAGGACCTACAAAAATGATAGTAAAAAATAGGGTCAATGCTCCCACCACTAACACCACAATTAACCTAACAATCAATAAATAAATGTTTTTTAGCCTTCTAAAGGTAGAGAAAAAAATTGAGAGAAAATAATGGAAAGAGAAAAAGATAAACTTAACCTTAATTTTCAAGCGCGTTGGAATTTTTAATTTTATAGTAACTTAAAAGTTTATATTAAAATTTGTAACATATAAAATTATTTTAAAAAAATATTTATATATTTAAACATTTAAACAATGTACATTATTTAATAAAAATATTTAAAGATTTAAACTTAAATAAAAATAAATAATAAACTAAGAGAGTTTTTTAATATAAAAATATGTACAAATTTTTATTGTTTATTATAATTATTCTAATTCAAAAAGTTTATTTATATTTTTTCATTAAATTACATGATTAAATTATCTAATAGGGATTTGACTCCTTAGTTTTTAGCCCACATAGAATACCTTTGAGATAATTTAATTCACCAATTCAAATACCTGTGAGAGTGAGTCACTTTTCTTGAATTTACAAACTAATATTTGGATATAATTTGACCCCAAAATGGTAATTAAAATAAGTGACATAAAATCATATTCAAGACCAAGACTTGGGAAAAAAAATTGTGGGATTATCTAAATTATAGTTATATGAGGGCATAAGGAGTATACACCATACCATTATATAAACATTAACTTTTCATTCATGATAACAAGCCTTGTGATATCTCAATGAAGAGTTAGGGTTAAACATTTTGACCAACAACACAAGTACTTCAACTTTGATGCCTAATATTGGGGTTTAAAGCATGTGGCCAAATCACATCCATGTAAAATCAATTAAATTTAAATAGGAAACTATAATCTAACCAACTTTACTCCTCTTAAAAAACATATTTCAATACATGTATCACAAAAATTTCATTTATCAAGATTATATAAATTATATTACTGATGAAACACAAGATTTAATTATATCTATTGGGAAGCTTTTAAAAAGCATTTTGACCATTAACTGGTACATCCCAAGATGTATGCATCTAAATTCACTCCTCCATTTAAAATCACTAATATTATTATTAGTTGACACTAATTCCACTTATCTAATTTATCTCTTATCATCCCACTAATTTATCACCCCTTTCTAATTATTTATCTAATGTCCCCTTCATTATTTTCCATCTACTAACCTTATCCATCTCCACCAATCAATTAATTAATATCATAAATCCCCATTATCTTATCCTAATCCTCACTTATCTATTATCTGAGAATTTTAAATTTCCATGGCCCACCTACACTTGCCTATTTCAAGGCTGCCCTACACCCCTAGTCCCTAATCACCCACCTAGTCTTTATCTAATCCCTTACTTAATCCTAATTAGTCCCTAAGAGGATTCTAAAATTTTCTAATTCTATAATCCTCTCTATTCTCAGCCCTTCTCTCTAGAAGCCTCTAAATCTAGAGGCTTTCAAGAATAATCCCCAACCCTTGATTTTCCCAAGCCAACTTTGAATCTCAACCATCAATTCTTCCCTCCTCTTTCTATTTAAACAACTCTATTCCTCCATTGGAGATAACTATAAATCATGTAGCAAATCCATATCCAAATATTAAAGTAATCAAGAATCTCTATGCCAATCTAATCCATCATCAATAGTCTATGATTGTGCCAACATAATGTCAAAATTTTGAGTCTAAGTTAATCAATTCAATCCTCTTATTTTCATATTTTTTTTAATAATGATTTAGATCATTTAGCTTTAGGATTATAATGTTGATTTTAATTGTGAATTCATCTATTGCATTTAGTTCTAATATCTCTAGATCTTACTTAGGTAGTTTGATGTTTGATTAGATTTAGATTACTATAAAGTAGTACATCCTACGATGATCAATGCCATTTTTAGCTACCTTAGAACACTTACTATATATAGTATTTCTATATAGAGACTTTCCATTTATAGATTGTATTTAAATGTATTATTTATATGATTTAGGGAATTTCATTCTAAAAAAATAGAAACGTACTCATTTGAGAAGTTTTTCAATAGTATTTTGATCATTAACTGGTACATCCCAAGATGATCAATTCCATTTTCAGCTACCGACTCATTTTGAAAGCATTTCTAAGGTATTCTGATGATTGATTAGTCCATTATATGATTACCAAGATCATTTCTAGATATCACAAGAACACTTTCTATTTATATAGTATGTTTATAAATAGATTTCCATATATTATTATATACTAGACTTGAATCCTTTTATAGATGTATTTAGATTTTAAGATTTGTATTTGAGACAAAATCTTGTAAATCAAGGTAAAAGAAACAAGGTGGGGCTTTTTCACAATACTCAACACAAATGATTAAAACATTGGAGGAAAAAAATTCTCTCATTGAGAATAACACCTAAAAGGCATCCAAATTATGTGCTTGATTCAAAATATGTCTTAAATAACCCTCTTGCACTAGAGGTATCATTTCATCCCTTACCACCACACTTTGTGGCACTGAAATTTTTGACTTATGAGAAATAACTGGGTGACCCTGTGCATGATTGAGAAATGAAACTCCTCGCATTAAACAAGCTAGTAAATTTTGGGGCCACTACATTAGCCTCATCTAATACATGAAAATTTAAGATCAAACCATCTTACAATGTTAATATGAATGAACCAAAATTTGATACCAATCAAACAATGAACATGACATTGCCACAATGAGATATATTATAAAATGCATCTCGTAAAAAAATATTAGATTTACAAAGCCTCTAGTGCTTCTTATTATGAATTATGTTGATTTTTAACTCATATCTCTCCCTACACCTATAAATAACCCCTGAGCATATTTGGTCAATCCTCGACTTATACAAGTCCCAACAAATTACACTTGATGTGTCTCCTTCCATGGGTTTTGGATCACATCTAAGGGATCATCAAAATTATAAAAAATTCAATAATCCACTACAAGACATACAATGAAAATTATAGAATTTTAAATATGGAAATAGAAGTTAAATTATGATCATGGAACTTTAGAACTGATGGTAATGATTTAGAAATAATAGGCTCTTGCATAATAAGTGGAGTTTCATCCATATTTTTTGAAGATGTAACATAAACAAATTATCTAATAGGGATTTGACTCCTTAATTTTTAGCCCCCCTAGAATACATTTGAGATAATTTAATTCATCAATTCAAATACTTGTGAGGATGAGTCACCTTTCTTAAATTTACAAACTAATATGTAAGTTTTGGAAACAATTTCGACCCTAAAATGGTAATTAAAATAAGTGACACAAAATCATACCTAGTAACTCAAAGACCTCTAGAGAAAGGATTTTGTGTGCTTATCTAAATTATGGTTATGTAAGGGCATAAACATTCTACCTCAAAACACTCAATATATATAGACTTTCTATTTATAGATTGTATCTAAATGTAGATTTGCATAATTTAAGGAATTTCATTTCAATAAAATAGAAACAGACTCATCACAACAAATTAAACTTAATGGGTCTCCTACCATGGGTTTTAGATCACATCCAAGGGATCATTAGAATTATAAAATGTTCAATAATCCACTACAAGACTATAGTACAATGAAAATTATAGAAGTTCAAATATGGAAATAGAAGTAAAATTATCATCATGGAATTTTGGAACCAATGGTAATGATATAGAAATAATAGGTCCTTGCATAATAAGTAGAGTTTCATCTACATTTTTTAAAGATGTAACATTATTAAATATTAATATATTTAGGAGAAACAAGTGGTGGTGGTATAATAGTAGGTATGCACATTAGAATAGATGGTGTCTTTCAAACATATATGTCCACTTCAAAAATTTATCATATTTCTAAACCCAAAATTCTTCTTGATCACTTCTAATTTTTTAGCACCATTGTAACAAAATCAATTTCTCCATTACAATCACCAAGACAAAATCTGATCACCCACAACTGAGCTCTTTATCCAACAAATATAGATGCCCTTGATTGAAACCAAAGGAGTTAAAATTTTGACATAGAGATTGTGCTAAGAGGCTATCTCTTTACATGAAGAATACAAACCATTGTAGACTAAAGCATTTAATGGTGATTCAAATCTTGATAGATTTTCACCTACAATTACTTTAGATGAACTTATTTTGACATTGTCATGGATTTGGAGTAACTAGTAGGTTTAATTTTTATTTTACACTCTTTTACTTCACATAAGCCCTCTGAACCACACACACACACACACATAAATTATATTAGTTATTAAATAAATATAATTGACATATAATATATATTATAATATTTTAATATATTAAACTGATTAATTATATATTAATATTAATTAATATTATTATACCATATAATATATATGTTAATATAGGTTATAAATCAATATTATCTATTATATATTTTAGTATAATATATTTCAATACATCTATATATTGTTAATAGTATAGAAATAATATTATATTTTTAATAAAATTAAATAATTTTTTATGCCTTTAATATATTTTATAATCCCACGTAACATGAAAATGGGCTGAATTTCTACTTCATTTAATATTACGGAGTAAAAAATGTGATCACAAGTATGAATTTAAAACTTTGTGGTGCTTCACCATGTGCATAACAAATGAGGTAGATTACTTCGAAGAATAAATATATCAAACATTAATAATATTTGGTAGGCAATGGTTATTAAATTAAAAGTTATAATCATGTATCATGAAGCATTAAATTTGATTTTGTATATAATACTTGGCATGGGACATGGGGCAGTAAAGCAGGTGGACAATCAATTAATTTCAAGTAATGCGAATGATTAATTTTGTAGCTCTTCGAACTTGGTTACAAAATAATAATTCAAAAATATGTGGCTAAATCACATCAATGTAAAATCAATTACATTTAAACAAGAAACTGTAATCCAAGCAACTTTACTCTTGAAAAAAATATTTCAATACAAGAATCACAAAATCTTCATTTATCAAGATTATAAAAAATATAATATATCTATATATTGTTGATAGTATAGAAATAATATTAAATTTTTAACAAAATTAAATAAATGGGTATGCCTTTAATGTATTATATAATGCCACATAACATGAAAGTAGACTGAGTTTTTGCTTTATTTAACATTACGGGGTCAAAAATGTGCTCACAGGTATGGATTTAAAACTTTGTAGTACTTCACCGTGTGCACATCAGATAAGGTAGATTACTTTAAAGAGAAAATATATCAAACATTAATAATGTTTGGTAGATAATGAGAATTAAATTAAAATTTGTAATCATCTATCAATAGATGACACTTGGCAGGGATAGTTGGCAATAAAGCAAATGGACAATCAATTAATTTTTCTCGATGATCATGTAAATGCCTTGCTATTTCAAAGTAATGTGAATGGTTGATTTTTTATCCCTTTGAACTTGATTATAAAAAGTCTATGAACTATTAAATTACATATAATTTATAAAAAAGAATCTCTCTTCTACTTTACAAAATGACCATCAAATTTTAGTTAACCACTAGGTCTTTTGAGCTACAATTTAAATTAGTAATACACAGTTCTGTTAAACAAATTTAAATTAAGCTAAATTTTATTTAGTGCCAATAAATATCTATCCCGATGAGTTTATTTCTCTACTCAAATAATTTTATTTATTTCTCTAGTTTATTAAGACCAAAATGATTACTTACTAAATTCATTTTTGAAGTCTAATTGTGAGATGTGTTTCTTGGTGTTTTTGACTGTAGGTGTTGCAAAGTGAGCTAGAGATGTGTTCATTAGTTTCTATGGATAAGACTGGTTGGCATTTTTGACTCATGTATACAATGACATTTTTGGTGGTTTTTTGTGATGCATAGTTACTAAGATGCATGTATTCATGCACCTAGAGTTAGCTGTAATTTTTGTAATATGATGTTAGAAACTCTTTATTTCATATAATATGAATTCGATGTTTCTAACTATAGTTTTGTATCCAATAATATTTATTTATTTATTTATTTTAAAATAATTTTTTTTTAAGTAAAATACTCCTAATTTTTCTAATAAATGTATATTTCACAAATTTTTAAAGAACGTAGGATAGTAAATTAGGAAAAATAATCCTATAATTTCTCGGCAACACTCCCTCAAAAATAATCATCAATCCCCCAGCATGGGACCCATACCTTACTATAGGTGAATTTGATTAAATGATAACATGTCAAATTGATAGATGAAAATCTTATAGAGAGAGATGTAATTCATATAGTATGATATGTCAAATTGTTAGTAGTTAGTTTGAGAGATAAAAAAGAAAAAAATTCTCATCATTCAATAATCCAAACATTAATGTGTCACTTCTAATGTAATTCAAACATTTCCCAATCCATTACTACCACCATTCATTAATAAGAATAATTTTTGAGACTAATGGTGGATGGTTATGATGTCCCACCTTCTAAAAACAATGAGGTTCCTTCATATTTTTGGAGGAAAACTTAATGCAAGTTTAATATCCTAAATAAAATTCTTTATTAATTTTATTATTAAAATTTTTTAGGGCCAATAAAAAAAATTTGACATGATAGTTTGGGTGCATATCATGTGCCTAATCAACCTATGATAATCTCTATCAAATAACCACTTTAGCCTTAGACAATCCCCTCTACAATGAAGGACGTTATAGATATTGATAGTTTACTTGCACTTAATGTACTTATTAACACCCTTGTGTAACATACAAGCCAATTTTCCCATTCTAATGCTTATGAGAGTGGATATGGAGATGGTCCAACTAACACTACTACTCAACCACACTAATGTAGATCATGTGGTGTTATATGCACTAGAACTTAAATTAGATAAGGAGAAGGATTTTATGTAAACCAATTGTAGTGGTATTTCTAATTGGATAGGTGATATGGTTTTGACCCCTATTGCAAGAAATGTGATGGCTAACTATCATTATGTGTTTTCACAGCCCAAAACATGGATGCCATGAAAATGGTGTTTTAAGGCCATATTTGATGGTTTTATTACTAAGACTACATTTTGAGGATATTTTTGGAGGGTTAATCACTCATATAGTGTTTTTGGGATGTCAGTGAAAGCCACATTAACATAGCACCCAGTATCATAAGCTCAGCTTCTGTAATTTTTAGTATTTGGCATTGGTAGATATATGGGGCTTAATTAGTATTATAAGCCTTGTGTTGACCATAATTTTAAATGGGATCACTTCCTATTATAATTTCCTTTGCTTCTCATTTTTGATTTTTTGAAACATACATTTGGTTTGAAAATCTCACATGCACCTTTGCGAGTATCTTTTAAATTTGACATGTATTTTTTTTGGACCTGTTAAATTATAAATAGTGTTTAAAAGATAATAATTATTTTAAATAATAATAAATTAAAATTATATATATATATATATACATATATATATATATATATATATATATACATATACATATATATATATATAATATATATATACATATATATATATATATGTATATATATATATATATATATATATATATATATATATGTATATATATATATATATATATATATATATATATATATATATATATATCTTTTAAATTTGACATGTATTTTTTTGGACCTGTTTTATATATATATATATATATATATATATATATATATATATATATATATATATATATATATATATATATATATATATAATTTTTTAGGTTGTAATAGGAGACAATACCATCTTTTTTCTAGCCAAATTGTGAACCATCTTGTAGCTCATATATTGTTATAGCTACTTGGTTGATCTTTATATATACAAAGGTAATTTTGAATGTTATAAGTTGTCATTTATATAGTGCATGTAATTATATATATATATATATATATATATATATATATATATTATCGACTAATGATGATATTTTATTTGTTTCATTGTTGAGCTCATTTGAGACCCTTCCATTTATATGGGTAGGAACAAACATAGTCATTGCTAACATGATTTCATTTGTGCAACAACTTATTGAGGTGTGAATCAAACTTTTAAATTATGTTTAAGTGTAAATATGGATTTATTTTAATAAATTTTATGACAAAAGAACCCACATGTTCACATTGAATATTCCCTTAAGAATTATATACGTACATATGTATGTATACATACATTTGACCTTGTTGTAATTATTTTGTACATATTATTATTTGAATTTTATTAATTTATTGAAACTTTACACATAGATATAATTGTATCCTCAAATTATTTGATCATAAGTCACATGTCATCAAAACAAGTTGATCACATACTTCAATATTTATATCTCACTATGTCAGTAATCATATAGAATATGGTTGGCCTTAGTTGATTATGGATAATTTTTATGGGTCATATATGTCCATCATATCTTCTTGTGGTCATATTGAACAACTACAGTAAGATTTTCAATGCCCAACTAATGGCTTCCTATCATAATTTTAAATAACTAGTGATGTAACTTGTACTTCATATGTAACTTATAGGTGAGTTATTTTCTTGTATTCACATTTATGGAGAGGCATGGAAATTGGATGGATGCACCATGGAGTGACACTATGATTTTTAATAATTTTTATATTAATATGTGATGTATTAGTTCATAATTATATAATAATAATAATACATATGGATGAGGTTTACTAAAGAAATTAATTAGTCAATGTTACACAACCATCTCATAGTTGTTGCTATTTTAAAACTAATTTAGAGGTGGACTTGTATATAAAAATTGGGATGGTTAATTTTGGTAAATGGTAAAAGGATTGTTTTTATTCCTATGGTTGGAAGATAGAACCTTATCTAGATTCAGGGAGATTTAGACTTGTAGAAAATAGTCAAAATATTTGCAATGAAATTGTGATAGTGTTTAAATATTTTTATCAGTATGGATTTACTTCTTCTATTTATCACCACTTGAATATGAATAAAAATTTTCCTCTTTCACATCCAATAATCACATAAAACATTTAGCATATAATGAGTGGGAATATATATTCATCCCCCTTGATGTCAACTTGAATACTTTGAACCATGGTGGGGCTTTTTCACAATCCTTATTACAAATGATTAAAGCATTGGAGGAAAAAGATTATCCCATTGAGAAGAACACCTAAAATACATCCAAATATGGCCTGATTGATTCACAATATGTCTTTCATAACTTGATTGCATTAGAGGTATCATTTCAACCCTTACCACCACACTTTGTGGCACTAAAATTTCCTATTTATGAGAAACATGAAAGGTGACCCTGAGCATGATCGAGAAATGAAACTCCTTGCATTAAACAATATAAAGTATGGAGCCATTAAATTGGCTTCATCCAATATAAAATTTAAGATCAAACCATCTTACACAATTAATCTAAATGAACCAAAATGTGATACCAATCAAATAATGAACATAACAACACCACATCGATCTGTATTACAAAATGCATCACACAAAAAATTTACTAGATTCATAATATGTCCACCATATATTCTTCTTTTGGTAGTATTGAATAGCTATAGTAACATTTTCAATGCCCAACTAAATTATGGCTTCATATCATAATTTTAAATAACTAATGATATTGTACTTCATATACTTATAGGTGTGTTAATTTCTTGTATTTGCATTTACGAAAAGGCATGGAAATTGGATGGATGCATCATGGAGTGACACTATGATAGTTATATTATGTGATGTATAATTACTTCATGATTGTATTATATTATGAATATGGATGAGGTTTATTAAAAAAAATTAATTAGTCAATGCACAACCATCTGACAGTTGTTTCTATTTTGAGTCTTAGTCAAATGAAACAACTCATATTTACAAGCCATAGTTAGAGATCTACACTTTTAGGAATTCTCAGATGAAACCTAGATAACTATCACTATCTAAATGGTTTTTGGTCATTTAATTCAATATAAGGGAAACACGAAGTAGTTAAAATTATATTAAGTGTGAAATGTGTTTCTAAATATTAGATTGTACTAGTTCATGTGGAACATATAAACAACTCTTAACATGCATGCCAAATCATTAAAATTGATGTAGAGGTGGAATTTTATACAAAAATTAGCATGATTCATTTTGATAAATGGTAGAAGGATTTGTGTTATTCCTATAGTTGGAGGATAGAACCTTATCTAGATTCAGAGAGATTTAGACTTGTAGAAAATAGTCAAAATATTTACATTAAAATTGTGATAGTGTTTAAATATTTTTATCAATGTGGATTTACTTATTTTATTTATCACCACTTAAATATGAATAAGGAATTTAATAAAATAACATTGCATTCAAAAATGTTTCATTTTATGAGGGAAAAACTAACCACTCTGTAAAAAAATTTAAACATAAATTATTTAGTAAAAATATTTAAAGATTTAAACATGATAAATAAACAATAAACAATAAACATAATTTTTAAATATTAACAAAAATAATTACAAATTTTTATCATTTATTATAATTATTCTTATTAAATAAGTTTATTTATATTTGTTAATTTACATTATGAAATTGTCTAATAGGGATTTGACTCCTTAATTTTTAGCCCCCATGGAATACCTATGAGATAAAATGCACCATTTTAAATCCCTATGATAGTGAGTCACCTTTCTTGAATTTACACTTGTGACTCGATCAATTAATTTAAATAATTTAATAACACAATAGACATTTGACATGCTTAGATATCAAAATCAATAAAGACCAATATGGAGGACGTTCCTCTTTCACATCCATTAATCATATCAAATATTGAGTGTACATCAAGTGGGAATACATATTCATCCCCCTTGATGTCAATTTCAATGAATACTTTGAACTAAGGTGGAGATTTTTCACAATCCTCATTACAAATGATTAAAGCATTGAAGGAAAAAACTCTCTCCTTGATAATAACACCTAAAAGGCATTCAAATATGGCCTGCTTCATTCATAGTATGTATTCCATAACCCTCTTGCATTAGAGGTATCATTTCAACCCTTACCACCATACTTTGTGGCACTAAAATTTCCGGTGACCCTGAGCATGACCAAGAAATGAAACTCATTACATTAAACAATATATTAAAGTATGGAGCCACTACATTGGCCTCATCCAATACGAAATTTAATATCAAACCATCTTAAAATCCTAATTTGAATGAACCAAAATGTGATACCAATCAAACAATGAACATGGCAGTGCCACATTGAGTTGTATTATAGAATGCACCACACACAAAAATTACTAGATTCACAAATCCTCTGGTGCTTCTTATTAAGAATTTGGTCGAGTGTTGACTCATATATCTCTTTATATTGAGGTATTATTATATGTTGATATTAGTAAACCTCTTCCACATAGATATTAATATGATGAGAATGCATATTATGATTTCCACCAGGGCCATATGCATTCTACTAATAGATGCTTTTCCTTGTGATATAAGATTCAGGACTCATATGAGTCCCAATAAATTACACTTGATGGGTTTCCTACCATGGGTTTTGGATCACATCTAGGGGATCATAATATTAATTAGAAAATGTTCAACAATCCGCTACAAGACCATATTATAATGAAAATTACAGAAGTTCATATATGGAAATATAAGTAAAATTATCATCATGAAAATTTGGAACTGATGGTAATGTTTTATAAATAGGCTCTTGCATAATATTAAGTGGAGTTCCATCCACATTTTTTGAAGATGTAACATTAATAATATATTTAAGAGAAATAAGAGTCACTATGGTGGTATACTTGAGAATGCATCATCACTAGGCATAGTATGCATAAATGGAATAGATGGTGTCTTTGGAACATATATGTCTACTTCAATCTTTTATCCAATTTTTAAACCCAAAATTCCTCTTGGTTGCTTTTAATTTTCTTCGTGTCATTTTAACAAAAGCAATTTCTCCATTGTAATCACCAAGACAAAACATGATCAGCCACAATTGAGCTCCTTATCCAACTAATATAGATGCACCTTGATCAAAGCCAATGGAGTTGTAGTTTTGACATAGGGATTACATGCTAAGAGGCTATATCTTTACACAATGAATGCAATCCATCATATACTAAATCATTGCATGCTAATTTAGATCATGATCGATCTACACCCATAATTATCTTTAAAGATGAACTTTAATAGTTTGACATTATCAAGGGTTTGGAATTACTAAGTTGAACTATCAATTATAATTTCACACTCTTTTTATTTACATAACATCTCTCACCAATACATATATACATACATTATATGTCATGATGTGTGTGTGTGTGTGTATTAAATAGAGTAATATTATATATAAATTATATATTTTATATAATAATAATATAAAAATATATTATATAATATATAATATTATAATATAATATTACATTATATAATATAATATTACATTATATAATATAATATTACATTATATAATATATATTTTTAGTATATATTTTAAATTATTATTTATTTTAATATAATATATATAAATATCATTTTAATATATTAAATGTATCACTTACCTTCAATTCAACTTGACCACTCCTAAGGTGTATTTGCATTTAGAAATAGGCAGGAGTCCCCAACAAATTTGAAATTAAAATTTACTTTATAAAATGGGATCTATATGATTTTCACACATATATAAGAGGAACAAAAACTATCGAACATGTCTGACCAGATATATTCCGATTCTTACATATTCTTAGTTTTTTATGAACATACAATGTAGAACACTGACAGATCAAAATAGAGTAGGTTGTAGAGTGTCCAAAATGTTGACCATATTTGTTACTATCATTTTTATAGATCCTTATTTTTAGGTATTTAATCTTAATAGTGTTTAATATTTTTTTTTACTCTATCTAAAAGTTGTGATTTATTTGTGTTGACTTGGCTCTTTTATTCATTGTTTACCACTTTATATTATGAAATCATTAATATTTAGATAGTCTACTTAGATTATTTTAATATTTTTGGCCATGATAGAGTGCACCTAGTTATGATGTCAATGAGCCTTATGTTGAAGGAGTGCACACATGACTATTATTCAGGCAAATAGGGTTTTCAAATTGTAACACTAAAATTTTATAAAACAATAAAATAAATATAATTCTAAATACTTTTCTTGTATATACTTCAATCAATTTAAAAAATAGTATAGTTTTTAAGAATGTGTGTGAAACTCAAGGAGGCCCTAGGTTGGCCTAGGAAGTAGTGAGCCTTGTTGTAAAGCCTAGTATAAAAGGAAAAGAGGTCGGGTGTATAAGATAAAAATGAGTAGACTCCACCAGTTGTAATCCAATATGGGTAGACTCCTTGTTTGGTTTAAATTCTATGGAAAATAATCACACAATAATTACTTTGCACCTTTTTTGATCATCTTCATCATCTAGTGAAAACTAACCAATTGCATAGATTTAGCCAATAAACCATGCAGTTTAAATGTCCTTCCTTATAAATGAGCATGAATAGTTAATCAAAATTCAACTCAATTGTGCATAAAGTGGTGAGCTATTACAATCCAAAAAAATGTTAGCCCCATCCATGATAATATAAAACATAAGATAATATAATGGGCAGTCTCCCATAGCTTTATATTATGGCATTTACTAGAACAATTGACTATACCCCCACCTATAATTAGGATTTGAAATTTTGGAGCTGGGTAAATGAAACAATTGAATTGAATAGCCAACTTATTATTGATGAATTTGTGTGTAATCCCAAAGTATATAAATATAGTCAACTTCTATTTCTTGAGGAAACTGACCACCTTAATATTTGGAGGATTACTCATACCTTAAAGTACATGATAGGAAATAGTAGGTTGAGAATATTAAGATTCATCCTTAGGTGCTTCCAGACTAATGATGTGTGTCTATGTCAAGGATGTAATGTGAACATCAGAATAACACTTATCATATTATAGTGTAGGTCTTGGAAAACCTTGGGGATTCACTCAATTTTATTGGAGAGATTATCATTACAACTTACCATCTTCTAGTTTGCAAGCAGACCCTGTTGTAGGGATAATAGGAATATGGTAATGACATAATCTACCTAAATTTATCATGATGTAAATTACTTTGTATTTTTTAATATAATTCCAAACCCTTACACAAAAAATGGATATACACAATGAGCATTAATCTAAAGTTATTAATGTTAAAAAGGTTTAAAAGGAGGGAGTAAGGTTGGGAAAAAAGAAAGTTCCATTACAAAAATAAAGACCAATAAATATATTTTTATTTCTATTAGCAACCTAGTTGAAATCAGACTACTCAGATTTGATTCATATCTAGATTAATATTAGAATGATCTAAGGCTATGGAAGTCCTATATCTAGACCAGGCCTCTAGTTTTGAGGCTAGATCCTTTGAATATGTGAATTTAGGATCAATTACTAAACCTATTAGATGTTGGGATGAAAATATTAAAGAACAAACTGAAATGATTCTTTAAACATAATAAGATCCTATAAACTTTGAAAATATAAAAGACCTTATTGCTTCAATGTCTTGACTGTCAACATATTTTCTGAGTCCCTTATGCTTTTTTAGGTGAATATTTCATGGAATTGAATATTCAACTAAGTTTGGATCTTTGAGGTCTTCTCCAAATTCCACAACTTACTACATTCCTTTTAGATTATTATCTTCTTCACATGTTCACCATTCTTTTATTATGAAAACAAACCTCTCATATATAGACCATTATGCATGTTATGATGTCCTTTGTGTAGACTATGATAGGGTCTAAATATGCTTTGGGAGTTTGATAATACACAAAGTATCCATGAGTTGATCTATGTATTATGATCTCTTAACAATCTCATTACCCTGCTTGAAGGTCTATACCCTTGAAGTCTTCATTAACCATGGTTCACCCACTTGACTGGAGTAGTACTCTTAAAGATAGTTGTAGATGTACATTTGTGTTTCTTTGTCCCTATCTAAACCTCACATGTATCCTTCTTGATCTCTATATTGAGGTAATTAATCTCAATAGTTCATGCATTTGATGGTCCAAACAGCCTCCACAAGCCTAGAAAAGGTCTTAAGACTGTCCGACCCCTGAATATAGCATATTTTGACTTGAAACCAAGCCTATAGGTGTCTTAAGGAAACTTGATTGATTGCATAAAATCTAGTTAATTGGGCTTATTTATGCACTTATTATTCTCCATATATCACCAGGGAACAAGGGGAAAGTAAGAAACTCAATTTTAATCCCTGGAAGACATAGGGCTTGAGTTGTTTATACAACTAATACTAGAAATAGCATAAATAGCAGAGATGTGACCATCACTTTGAAATTTTGCTAGCAGACCCTACTATAGGGACAACAAATTTTTATTTAGTGACACTTAGTTTTTCTAATCTTTGTAAAATTATCTCAATCTTTGCCAATTATTGCCCAAAATATAAACAAACAATGGATATTTAAAATATGAAATAAGCTAAAATGATTCATGTGTGGATCCAAGAGTGAGTAGGGTAGGGAAGAAAAGATATTGTGTTAAAGATGATCAAAGATACCAATTATGCTAACTTTTGAGAAAAAACACATGAAAATAGAATCTACCAACTCTAGCGTAATGGTAAAAGCTAAATAAATGTAATTAAAGCTTTAGAGGAAGGAAATGCATATGTCTAATTTCATACTTTTCATGAAAATTACTCACTCAAAGTAAATTACATGGCACATTTGATTGTAAATGAGAATAAAACAAAGCAAGTATACTATAAAATTAGTCAACCTAGTGTTAAAATCAAGCTAATAGATGCATATAATGTGTGTTAGTACCAAATTAAATTGCACAAAATAAACTATTATCCATCTAAAAGCATGAGAATCAAAAATCATAAAACACACACAAGATAACACTATAAACAAACTCTCAAATTCTTTGGCTCCTTGTATTAATTATGGTAACAAATATTTGTCGGTTACAAATGAGGGGAAACCCCCTTTTATAGGCTCGAAAAATGCCTAAGACAGGTTTACATGGGCCCATAAAAATCTCCCAAATACATCCAAGTAGCTAAAATATTAAATTACAAAGGAATATTCTTCATTTGAATTTACAAGATGAAACAAAATATTCTCTAAGGGCGTGAAGGTGGTTGTTGGCTAGCTTGATGTTATTGTTCTTGTCTTTTCTTCTTATTTATTTCTTCTCTGGTCCATACCTCTACACAATCCAATGAGTCTTGGTCTATCTAAATGAAGTCCAGGATCATAGGTCAAAACAAGTCTGGTATCTCCTGGATGAGCCTGCCATGCTCTATGAGTATTGTCCTCAGTGCCTCTCTCAATTGCATCCACCTTTTCTAACCTCTAATTGAAAAATGCCATAATTCCCATTACCTCAGCAACTATCTTTGAATTGGTTGTATCTTGTTTGAATTAAGCCATGAATACCTTCATTTATTCTCTAAACTCTTGTTCATCCATGAAGGAGCCATTGGGTTTGGTCACCTTAGTGACCATGGCATCTTTCAGCAATAAGGTGATTATAAATTCAATTTTCCCTAAGGATATATTTTCATCCTTGATTTTATCAAGCCATGTCTTCAAAATCCTCCTCTTATTCATGAGGATGGTTTGTGCAAGAATAATGTCTTCAAGTGGAAGAACTTTAGGGTTAGGGAATTTAATGCTTCTTGTAACTCTAACCAAGTTTTTTAGCTTGGTGTCATAGAGTGTAAGCTTTTGGTCAATTTTCATGACCACTCTAGCTTGTTGGATTTTGTCTTCCTACCTCTTCTTCATCACTTTATATAAGTGTAAGGCACTGCTCTTCTCATGGTAGTTTTGGGAGACTTCTTCCTTTTGTAAACTTTCTCTATATTCCTCCTAGCCAATGTCTGCAATTCTTCCATTGAGAACTCAATTCCCTATTTAGATTCATAGAGGTCAATGACATTTGGATCTGGTTGATCCAATCTTTCTATGGAATCTTCCTTAGTAGATGTAGAGACAATTGTAGGACCTTGAGATGGGCCAGGTTTGTTGCTAGCTTCCCCTTGCTCAGAGCCTAGAGGTAGGCTTTGTCCACTTGGAGTAGCCTACAATGGAGGTGTACATGGCATGTTCCTAATGAGAGGAACATTGTAATCTTTCTCCTCCTCTTATGCTTCCTCATAGTGGGCATTGAACATGCTCTCATGAGTTGGTGGGATCTAGGGATTTATAATATCCTCTTTCTTCTTCTCCCTATCAAGCCTCATTTCCATCTTGATATTATTCCTTACATCATTTTTGAGGAATACCTCATCATTTATTACATCCATATAAATCCATTCATACACCTCTTCTGGGTGATTATATTCTATAGCCACATCCTTTTTTAATTTGAAGAGGTGCCTTGCAATGACATTATTGGGGTCCCATGCCCTAAAATCATCCTTAGGCAATACGTATGAGTTTTTATGCCTTGTAGTTATTATGATGTCCTTCAACTTTGTGATTTTAGTTCTCCCTAGCTTATAAGGAGACTTATGGGGGACTATCTTCTTTTTTTCTTGAAGGTGCATCAACTTCATGTAGCAGTTGATAGGCCATCTCCTCCTTGTCCAGATTCATTGGGACATACCTTGTAAATTTAAGGGGAGCCACCGTTATCACTTCCATTTAGATCATTATGCAATATGAATATAGCTAAAAGCATCCCATTTCTTTCAATGTTTATCTAACCTTCAAAGGAACCCTTGAAATTTCACACTCAATGATTGATTTTTAGATAGGAGGGTAGGAATCTTTTGAAATTATCTTGATGTGGTACTTGAAGTGGTGAATGTGTATCACTGAGTATGTCCAGGGCACAACTTCATCTCACATAGGAGACCATGAGTTCTAACCTAATTAGGCAATCGCATAGATTGCATTTAATAGGTAGCTCATCATGTAGAATGGAGCATGATTCTTTCAATTGTCATTCATAGAAATTACTATATTGTTGTTAATAATATCCCCAAGTGAGTGGATCTATTGATCCTCCAAAATTATTTACAACAGTGGGATAGCTATTATATCTACATACTCAATATGTGCATTACTGAATATTTTGTTTAGTAGGGTGAGGCCAACCTTAACTCCCTTTATGAACTGGTGAATGGGTACATTCCCTTGGCCATTCATGAATACCACTCTAGTTGGGTTTTTTACCCATGAAGCTAAGACTATCTTTGGTTTGTGTGCATCATACCAATTATCAATGATGTTTTGGTTTTAGTCCAACTATGGCAGGGGTAGGTCATAATATCTTTCAAAGTTGGGCCCTATAATAAAGGCAATGAGAAGTCCTTGGTGTATTGACTTGAGCAATCCATATTTGTATCTCAAATTCTCAAAGATGCCATATACTATGTCAGTGCATGGCATGACATCTGGTTTGGCTACAGCCTTATCGAGACTAGTTGTTTGGATTACAATGATGTTTGAAGCTAATTGAATAGTGTGGGGCAAGGTCTTAGTTTCATCAAGATCCATAGCTCCTTCAACATTGTAATAGATGCTACTATAATGTATTTCCCTTGAGTATATGGCCTTAAGGATGAGCTTTGTGTCCTTCAACACAATTGAATTTCCATATTGAAATAGAAAATTATCATTTTCAAATGTAACTCTCTTACCTAGAGTGGAGGGTCTTGCCTGTGTCATTTTTGTGATATCCTGAGTAGAAACTAACATCTTATTATACTTCTCTATAATTTTCAAGATCTAACAATGGTGATTAGGTAAAATCCATGAAGAGTTAAATCTTTGTTGAATTAGGGATGTAGGTGGTAGAGAGAGCAAATGCTTAGATCTTTGAATGAAAATGTAGGTTACAGTAGCTGAGTTGAGTAGCCTTTTGAAGATTGCTTTGATTAATGCAAGGTTTGATGACAATTCTAGTTTGTAGTACATTAATGGTGAGTTATGATCAATTAATTTTGGCATTTAATTGCATTAGAATTCAAATTTAACGCTAATTTACCTTTGATTTGCTATCAATTTTAGCTTTAAATCTAAAGTTTGTTGCCTTTTAACATGTGGCACCTTCTGATTGTTCTCGAGGGCTCTTGAAATGAAACTTAGTGTGATGACTTTTCTATACTATGCCACATGCCATCTTTATATTCATGGTGAGCTCTTGGGTGGGCTCCTCTAATTTTGGTTGGTTTCAAGAGTGTCATGCATCATTATCATAGGAAATCAGAGTTGGTATCAAGGTTCTTGCCAATTAAAAAAGTGCCATGGTTATATCAAATCATTTACAAGGACCCTTTCAATCAACATGGAAGGTATTCCAACACTCCTAGAAGATACCTTGAAATAAAATTCCAATCATGTGCATGTTCAATGTATCTCTTAAGAGATATATTGAAAGAAATTTCCAATTGTGTGCATCAGGGTTCATGCCAAATAAAAATGTATCATGGTTATATCAAATCCCTTGCAAGGACATTTAAAATCAACATGGAAAGTATTTCAAGGCACTTCAAGTTATCTCCTAGGATATACCTTGAAATAAAATTCTAATCATGTGCATGTTAAATGTATCTCCTAAGAGATACCTCGAAAGAAAATTCTAATCGTGTGCATCAAGGTTCTTGCCAACTAAAAAGGTGTCATGGTTATATCAAATCCCTTGCAAGGAAATTTGCAATCAACATGGAAGGTATTCCAAGGCCCTTCAAGGAATCTCCTAGGAGATACCTTGAAATAAAATTTTAATCATGTACATGTTCAAGGTATCTCCTAGGAGATACCTCAAAATAAAATTTCAATTGTGTGCATCAAGGTTCTTTCCAAATAAAAAGGTGTAATGGTTATATCAAATCCTTGAAAGGACCTTTTTAATCAACATGAATGGTATTCTAAGGCCCTTAGAGGTATCTCTTAGGATATACCTTGAAAGAAAATTCTAATCATGTGCATGTTCAAGGTATCTCCTATGAAATACCTTAAAAGAAAATTCCAATCATGTGCATGTTTAATGTATCTCTTAAGAGATACCTCGAAATAAAAATTCCAATCATGTGTATGTTTAAGGTATCTCTTAGGAATTACCTAGAAATAAAATTCCAATTACGTGAATGTTTAATTTATTTATGAGGAGACCTTTTGAAATTACTAAAAGGCCCTTCAAGGTAATCCCCTAGGAGTTACTTTGAAAGAAAATACCAATCGTGTACATGTTCAAGGTATCTACTAGGAGAACCCTTAAAGGTACTACAATACCCTTCAAGTTATCTCCTAGACAATACCTTAAAGGGCATTATAGTACCTTCAAGACTACTTTGAAGGTATCTCTTAAGAGATACCTTTTGAACATGCATAAAGGTATCCTTAAAGGTATTACAAGGCCTTCCAAGGTATCTCTATCTCCTAGGAGAACCCTTAAAGTTACTACAAGAGCCTTCAAGATATCTTCTATAAGTTACCTTAAAGGGCATTGTAGTACCTTCAAGGCTAACTTGAAGGTATTTCTTAAAGCTTACCTGGCATCAGGGTTCTTGCCAAATAAAAAGGTGTTATGGTTATATCAAATCCCTTGTAAGGACCTTTGCAATCAACATCATAGGTATTCCAAGGCCCTTTGAGGTATCTCCTAGGTGATACCTTGAAATAAAATTTCAATCATGTGAATTAATAAAGTTAATCCATAAAATGTATAATACCATGATTTTTTATTCTAATTATAAAGGATAAGGAACAATCCGATTGGAACTTTGCTCATACAGATAGAAGAAATGTTCAACAAACAACGGCAAAATTTAAAAGTGAGTCCCCATTTCTTGAATAAGAAAAGGGGGATGTTGTGTATAATAGTATATACTAGGAGAACCCTTGAAAGTAATACAATACCCTTTAAGGTATCTCTTAGAAGATACCTTGAAGGGAATTGTAGTACCTTCAAAGCTACCTTGAAGGTATCTCCTAAGAGATACCTTTCAAACATGTAAAAAGGTATTACAAGGTTCCCTAAGCCATCTCTATCTACTAGGAGAACCCTTGAAAGTAATACAAGACCCTTCAAGGTATCTCTTAGAAGATACCTTGAAGAGAATTTTAGTACCTTTAAAGCTACCTTGAAGGTATATCCTAAGAGATAACTTTCAAACATTCATAAAGGCATTTTCGAAGGTACTACAAGGCCCTCCAAAGTATCTCTATCTACCTCGAAGGTATATCCTAAGAGATACTTTTCAAACATGCATAAAGGTATCCTTGAAGTTATTACAAGGCCCTCCAAGATATCTCTATATAATAAAAGAACCCTCGAAGGTACCACAAAGACCCTATTGATTCCTAAAGTTCTCACCCTTGATGAACAATTTCTTGTGGGAAGCTTTATAGGTGTGGGACCAAATTGTGGTCTATAAATCAACCTTCAAGATTTTAGAAGCAGGTTCTTCAAATTGGAATGGGGGAAAAGGGGAAGAAACAAATGCAATTAAAACATAAAATGTAACTAAGGTGATGCACCTATATATTTAAAGTATTAGCCTATAATTGCATAAAATAGCTTGAATCTTTGAACATCACAAACTATGAAAGGAGTATATGCATGAATTTAACTTTACATAACAAAAAACCAATACTATAGAAGTAGAGAATGGAAATAACAAACATAAATAAATTCTCACTTAGTTTGACATAGAACACCACATGCTTTTCATTGATGGATGTAAAACACCATACAAAAGGCCAAAGGCACAATATACAATACAATCCTTCTCATGAACCAAAAAGGACAAAAATAACAAAAGGAACTTGGGAAAGAGGATGCAAATATACCATACACCAAACTTGCTAAGCATGTCCATAATAAAAGCTAGCTATCCCGAAAATTCAAAAAGTGGATTACGATTAATAGTTCCTAGTGACTTGAGCGGGAATCTACCTGTAGATAGAATAACCCAAAAATTCTAGTTTTGCATACCAATAAAAGGAAAGCTAAAAAAAGGATGAGGCCCACTGAATTTAAAACCTTATAAGAGTAGCCTTCAAAGGCATCCACTCCTCCTTTGTTGTTTGACTCTTCTTCTTTAGAGCTTTGAAGTATCTATCCACATCAATAATATACTTGAAGGAGATGTTACTCAAGCCCTGTACTACTATTAACATCTAAAATTCTAAATGGGTAAGAGTCTATAATATGGTCTCCACCTCAAAGACACTTGGCACTTGACTAAGAGCTATAAAGATGGTTTGGTCATTTTGCTTCTTCTCCAACAACTCTTTTATTTTATCCTCTGGGAGGATGGTGATGTTCATAAGGAATGAAGAAGAGAGTCCCAAATAGACCAACTATTCTATGTGCCCCTTCATATCCTAGAATGCTTCATCTAAGGCATCTAGAGATGCCTTACATTTTTATGTTGCCTTGTTGTAACTCAAAAATTCATTCACCTTCACTATTTCTTACCTTTGGTTGGATAAACCTACTACTTGAAGTGTTATATTTATCATGCTATAAATATTCTCAATAAGGTATTATGAATCTTAAACCTTTGAGGATATGAAGGTGAGAACCTGGTCTATGGACGTGCTCACCTGTGAGTTCAACCATTGTGAGTTTGTGATGAACCCAAGTGATAGCTTTAAGTTTGTGACCTCATTTTTTATCCTCTCCTAATAAGACACATATAATTTTTAAACCATGGGGAGGATACCAATGGTTCGGGAGCAAGTGGTGAGGTCATTCTTCAGTTGCTATATTTATTGGTCCTTAGCTAAGGAATCCTACTACATGTTCTACTATAATTGTAGTTGTCCACCCATAGAGTTCAAGAGACTCTTATGGGTTCACATGAGCTCTAGTTATTTCTATTATAGCTTATTCTTTATGGCCTACTTCTCCTTCTTCAAGCCATCTTCTCAATCTCTAGTTCAACTACTTGAATTTACAAGTGGGCCCTTTGCCTGGATTCTACCTAGAATATTTCATTAGTAATGTGGCTTTGTAGGTTATACCTCATTTGAGTGAGCTCTACATCTTTGTCCTTAGCCTCTATGTTGATTTGGTTGATAGTATCTTTCACCCTTGTGAGTTCCAGCTTAGTCTTCTCCAACTGACAACACACCTTGATATAGTCTGTAATGATAGACTTCTATGTTTCTTTCATTAATTTGACCATGTTTTTGGGTATAACCTAGTTAAGGTTAAGGTTAATGACATGTATTAAATAGTCCCCTAAATGCATCTATCTTTAGGGCTTGACTACTTGGGGTGTCATGTGCTATCATTAGATATTATTGCATTGGGTCAAAGAATGACCATATATGAGGCACCACTAAGATATTAGCCATCTTTCCTCTTCTTTTCTCTATCTGATCCCCTTGGGATTTTTTTTAGCTTCTAACTACTGATGGAACTTCTCTTGTGATTGAGTATTTTCCCCAATGAAGGGGAATCTCTGGGGTAGATAGAAAGGAATGGTCACTTGTTGTTTTGAAGTAGTAGATGTTATTCCCTTAGACATGAGTAGGTGAAGGGTTAGGGTGGAAGGAGAGAAAGGTGGGAGGCTGTTGAGAGGAGTGGTGGGAAATTTTTCATTATGGGCATTTATGTGGTGGATGAGGGTAGGGGAGTGAGAAAAATCAAAAGGGAGGTGATCGGCTAGGCAGTGAAGAGTGGTGCAAGCTCAACAAAAACTATGGAAGGTAAAAGTAGATTGAAGAATGCAATAGAAGTGGAGGGAAAGGGGTGAGAAAAGTGCACCTTCTTTTGTGGGGGCTCTAATGGAGGATTAGAAGCTTGTGCCTCAAATCCAAATTGAGGTGGCTCTACCTCGAGTTGCCTTGAAGTGTTTTACTATTGTTGTTGGGTAGTTGGGTGTTGATACAAAGGAGGTAGCTAGGTCATAGGCCTCTGTATTATAGAATATTCTTACCCCTTCACCGAAGGGGAATCCTCTACTTTTTTCAAAGTGGTATCCTCCTCTTCTTCATCTATCAAGATATACCTTTCTTCTTGAGCTTTTTCCTTATGGTGTTCATCCCAGAGGTTCTTGAACTACTTGTTAGTGTCCATGTCATCAAAATTGTGCTCCCATTTGCCAATTTCCTACCTATATTTACAAGAGGCATCTATTTTCTCATTACCCCAACCCCTCTAAATGAGCTATGCTCTTAATCCCTTCATAATTTTCTTCATGGGGTTAAACTCCTAGACTACTTTGTAAAATGACACCCATAGCTTGTGGGTATTTGAAGAGATCTTTGACAAATCCACATAATACTTGATATCATCCTCCACTGGTGACCTTTACTCCTTCAGGTATGGTCAATCTTTATGATGAAATGGGATGTCAGTCTTCAAGGTGGATATTCAACTAATAGGGTCATAGTTCTATTGGTCATTAATCTAGTCGAGGCCAAACTCTGTGAGCTTGAGTGCAAATAGGTACTTATGTGACCTCTTCACCATTGTGATACCTCCCTTTATGAAGGGGGTGACATAGATGGCATTCTTCATGTAGCCTACTCCATAAATTAAGTCTCTCACATCGAGATGGTGATCCATCACCAAGGATGGGGTCCTATCTATGATTAGATACAGGAGCTAGAATGGCTCCTTCTTGAATCTATGGACCCGGTTGAATGTGAAATGGGCCCTAAAAAACCAAATAGCTAGAATCCTATCACTAGTGATCCATGATCTTTGTTGGTTTGTCATTTTGGAAATGATGGGTTCCTAATTGAGGTTGATGAAGACTAGAGATATGAAACACTCTAAAAACTCATACTAATCCTATGTGGCTAATAGGATGTCGGTCCCCATGGAGATGGAGATCATTGTGTTAAGATGGGTACCTATTTCAATGGTGTTGATAGTAAAATATCAAGTGAATAAATTGGAGTTCTTATACATAATTAGGTAGAGGAGGAAGGATGAACACCTAAAGGTATTTTGGGTTAAAAAATTATCTAGTTGATTATGAATAGTGGTGGTAATGACTCCCGTAAATCTTGTAATATTTTTACTTGCTTATTGTCTTCAAAAGGGAGACTACACCCAATTTAAAATCATGGATGTTAGCATCTAATTCATCTCAAAGATGAATGCTAGTATGGAAAAGGCATTCTTCATATCTTGTGTCACAAAGCTCATGAGAGAGATTGATAGAGGAGGCATTTTAGTGTAATTGCTTAGGAGGAATGAATTGAAGAACTTTGGCTCATGGGTATAGGTGTCCCAAACATTCTAGAAGATTTTCATACTATAGACATCAGTTTTGTGTTTTCTTAAGAGTTAGATCATATCCTTTATTGCATCATCATTGATTCCCACTCTTGGGTGTTGCCTGTAATAATGCCAATGTTAATGTCATAGCTTTCAACATATAAGGCAATAATTTTAGGTCATCGGTGAATAAGAGGAACCATATATTGATCTAGTGTCGAGCTCTAAATCCTATACTTGAATGACTCAAAGTCATTGCTCTAATGCTTCCTTAGCATGTGGGCATGGGTGCCCTCCCTCAAGCTTTTTGGGCTCTTGGCGAATTTAGGATCGAAGACCCCATCTGCATAATCAAATACCAATGATGGGTTCTTACAGTACCCCTTGGTGATGCACTTAACATTTGGGATTGTAGCCTTCAGTTGTGTGGGTGATAAAGCATAGGATTTACTCCCAAAAAATTGTGGTGGAGGGTCTTCATGACCACCTGATCTTCAAGTTCTTTATTTCCTTAGATTTCCTCTACCACTAGACAAAGATGCAGAAGTTTCCATTCTACAATTCTTCCTCTATTCTAAAAAAATCACTGGATATCAACTCCCGCTCACAATTTTTTCAATTCTTTACTTAATTCTCCTTGCTCAAGATGATCTACTTAATTTCTCAATCCCTCTCTCAATTCTCTTCAAAACTTTTAAGGTGTTTAAGTGTTTGGCCCATTCAGAAGAGTGGTTTTTATAGGCTCGTACTTATAGCATGGTCATCATGGTGTTTTTTATTGAAATTGGGTACCTATAAATACTAAAGGTGACACATACACTTAAGGAGTGTCTCATAAGAGATTTGTAGTGATCCTTATGGGGGATTATGCAATATAGAGTGCCTAAAAATTAATTGAAAGGGGAGTGGGGTAGATAACCATCTATCAGTAGATGGTTTAAAGTTAAGGAGGGCCAAGGTGTAGACACTTGGCATGGAATGGTATCAACTTGTGCTAGTGGCACTTATTTCAAGAGAAATAGTAACAATAAAAGGGGAAAAAAATAATAAAGGGATACCCTATACACATGCTATGAAAAGTCATCCCAAAGTGTGCTCGAAGGTACCCTAGGCCCAGTTGTACTGGGCATCCTAGCAGGGTTTGTTGATGCCCAAGCTGGCCCTAAGCTTCCCTCTGATCATATAGATTCTAATAAAATTAAATCAATTTTTATGTCTTCAACCTATCATGTTATGTAACTAGGAAAATGTACAAAATTTTTCTTTATATAATTTTCTCATGCGTGTAGGAAGGCAACAAAATTTTGGAGACATAGGGATTTAAAATTTTATTGGGCTCTACTATGTTCTCACCCTTGTCCATGTGTGTAGGTATGGAAACATGTAAACAAATGGAAACTAACTAACTATGTATCTCCTATAATATACCTTGAAGGGCATTGTAGTACCTTTGTGGCTACCTTGAAGCTATCTCCTAAGAGATACCTTTTAAACATGCATAAAGGTACCATTGAAGGTATTACAAGGCCCTCCAAGGTATCTCATAAGAGATATTTTAAAATACAATTCCAATCATGTGCATTTTCAAGGTATCTATTAAGATACCCATTGAAGGTACTACAAACACATGTTTGAAAGTATCTCAAACAAGATACCTTATACCTTACAAACATGCATTAGGGTATACTTGAAGGTATTAAAAATCCCTTCAAAGTATCTCCTTGGAGATACCTTGAAATAAAATTCCAATTGTGTGCATGTTAAAGGAGTGTTATCAGATTTTCTTGGAAATTCTCCAAAACATGCAAAATACAGGTATAACTTCCACAATAAGAAGCGAAAAAGAATCATAATAGCATGAATAAATTTGCAGATTCTTCAATTTTATACACAACAACAAATATAAATATAAACTAACATGGAATTAATAATTTTGGAATAGAAACAACATAATACAAGATAGAAAAAGTTAAAATGAAATAGAATAAACACTGCGCACTAGGCATATATGTAAAAGAATCTTAGGAAAATAATAATAGATTTAGTCTATTAATCTCTATCACACATTAAAAAAAATATTACATTACATAATAACACTATATATGTCTTTTTACATAGCTTTATCTCTTCACATTACAACTTTTCAGCATACAAAAAGAAAATATTCATGGCATTCTTATATCTATCACTTGGTTAACAAGGCTAAAGACATCCAAAAGATCATATAGTTGATAAAATGATACCATGTGTACATGTCCCTACTTCATGTCCAACACTTTCCCAGACTTAAACTATCATTTCATCTTGAGACAAAATCTAAACTCTGATCTCGGCTAAAGTTTGAAAAGATTAGCCTTTCATAAAAGTGCTAGTAATCGCTCCAGGTGCCATTTACCAGTTTAAACCATTGGCACACTACTTAGCCGCCCTTTCAAGTTTTTAACTAAGTATCATACTTACCTACTACCCTTTATGGTTTTCTATAGACTATCTAAACTAGGTGGCCATCAAGGTTAGGGGTATTCAACTAACCTAGCCCTGTTCTAAATGCTTATGACTATGTTACAAAGCAATTTTTTTTCTTAAACTACATAACTTGAACTACACATTTACCTATTGTAGAGGTCATGTTGAAGTTTGGCCAAGTAGTTGTGTAGGTTGTGGTTGCCCAGACTTTGCCTTTATATCTATCTTTCTCTTATACCAAATATATTAGAGCTACTATAGTGGAATAAACTTAGGTTCATATATGATATGTGGAATAGCTGGTTCAACCTATGAGAGTTCATGCTTGAGTATTTTCCAATTATCAAGTACTTCCCTGATCCATAAATTGGCAATCATTTATGTGCAAAAAGTTTACAATCAATCTTAATTTCTTGTTAAATTTACTTATGCATTTAATAATGATTAATCAATGAAATTAACCAAAATGTGGAAAATAATGAACAAATAAAAATCAACTCACAATAAGCACATCTCCACACTGCACCAAAGTTGATTACGAAGTTTAGCAAATGCCTATGTCTTTGAGTTTGTTTATAATACAAACTGATCCATTTCCATGAAAAGTGAGTACATGGCCTTCCCTCATGATTTTCAAATGGATATTCTAAGACTACTTATAATTTTGACAACAAATCTAAAATCTTGAAAGCTCTAGACCACGAATAGATCTTCCAATCCTCTGCTGACAATACAATCTTGTAATCCTGTGGATTTTCTACCAAAATTCTTGAATATGGACTTATAATAAAGCCTTATAAAAATCATCATAGGGACACCATTCAAATCATCTCAAAGTCTAAGATAAATCCCTAGTTTACACTGAGAAGTGAAAATATCTCCAAGTGCTTCAAAACTTGGAATATATGCATATTGGTCTCTATAATGGACTTTACACCATCTATAATGCTTCAATTTGAGGCATTAAAAAGTGCATTAAATAGCCTCAAATCCCAACACTCCACATATGTTTATAACTAAATCAGAGTCTAAAACAAATCTCTAGTTTACGATAAAGTCTGAAAATGCCTCTCGATACCTCAAAACTGAGGAAGAGTGAAGACTAATCCTTAAGCATGCAATGTCTTCACGAAAAATACCATACTTCAAATACAATTTTGTGCACTTTATATAGTGCTCACATGCCCGGGTGCAAAGGTCAAAGCATAAATATTTTACTAGAGTGGGCAAGGTTCGAGTCCCATGGCTTTGCATTTGTTATTTATACGCATCCCACATGGATGGTATTAAATTAATTAAGCCTTTTAAAAGGCATGACCCACGTAGTAGATAATGCCAAAGCATTGGCATTTGACATATTATTCAGTGGTGGTTGTTATATATTGGATACATGCTTTGTATTATTTGGTGGGAGGATGATAATTTGGAAACCATGGTGTCTTTGTGGCAAACTTGGACTTCAAACATTGGTAGCTTGGGTGTTCCACGTGTTATCCTTGGATGGTGTTCCATTTGTGGCATAGTAATTAATTAATTACATAAAAATATAGTCAATAAGTGATTATAAAATTTTAGCATGGAATAATAAGTGGTGTCAAGTCATGTGGTGGATCGAGGACCCATCACATAGACCACTCTCCATTCGTTACTTGTTGACGTCCAATTGGTTGCTCCATAGCTCTATCGGTAATAGGGTCCCCCTCTGAGACAAAAGCGCACTCCGTTGGCTATGGTCCCTATAGCTAGCCTTTTGATGAATAATCCTATCAAAGATGAAGATGAGAAACCAAAACCAATATTTTTTCTTGAACTGACTACCATGTGTAATGTTCTTACTAGTCTACATTTTTGCCACGCCATCCTATTGACTAGGTTTGACCATAACTTTGACCAGCCATATCTTGCACATACGAATTCCATTTCTTGAACCATAAATTATGTCAAAAAGCTCACAATGATATCTTCACCGTGAAACTAGTTTTAAATTGTTCCATAATGTTCAATTTCTATATTTTGACCAACTTTGATCGATATTGACTAGCTTGACTAGATCTTTGACCAATATTGACCAGCTTGACTAGAACTTTGACCAATTGCACAAGGAGCATACGAGCTCCATTTTATACATTCCACATACCATTGGAAAGGTCTCAAAATGACCTACATGATGGTGTAGGTTTTGGTCTAATTTAGGACCTTTTTTCCATTAAACTTTAGATCATTTCCACACCATGGTAAGCAAAATGCATAGTGGAATCTGAATGACCATCAAATTGTGCACATCTTCTTCTTCTACAATGATAAATAAGTCCTTGGCATTTGATAGATTAAGTTCAATATCTAACATAATATCATCCAACATGTTTTTAGTCTTTTTAGCTTGAATAGCCATAAATGTGTTGTGCATTGTCTCATTCTACCAAACCTGGAGCTTCTTCATCATGGTATCCTTGACATGTAAAAAATATTGAAATGAATCATTTAGTGTTTCCTTAGTAGCCATTTGATCATTCAATATAGCTTTGGATTTATCCACCATTATGAAATCTAGTTTAGTAGAATCCAAGGATTTGTTAAGGTGTTACCTCTAATCAAGCATTCCTTATGCAATCTTCTTAGCCTAATGCATATTAGTATCTAGGACCTATACATATTCTTCTATAAGTTTTCAAACACCTTCTATTTCAATGTGGATAGCCTTCCCTTGGGTGTGAAGTTTATGTGTATTCACCCAATCTTTTGTTAGCTCAGTCAGCAACATAGTGAGTTGTTTGTCCTTAGACATTACTTGATCACCAAGGACTTGCACAACCAAAGCAGGACAAGTGGCATTGATGAGATGCCTAGCCTCAGAAATTTGATTTTTTGCTTCTACTTTCTCTTTACATAGCCAAAAAATAATATGTTCCGAGTCTCAAGCCTTTTATGCAATAGATTTTTAGAATGTATCTACTCTTTCAATTTCCTTAGACAATGGCAACTATGAAACATCCAAAGATGCCTCCATGGAAGTGGAAGCAAGTATGATGGATCTCATTCATACTGTAGTAGGAGATGACATAAATTGAGCCAATGGAATCAAGAAATTTTTGTGACAAGATGATGTGGTAAGGACATCCCGCAACCATTGAGTAGAGAGGAGATACTTTAACAATTAAGTCTCTTCTAGTGCACCTGATTAGATCACATCTTTATGGGAAGCTTTTTCCTTGGTAACATTTGCCTCTACTTTCACTTCTTCATAATTGCATACTACCTCTTGGTGATCCCTACTCTTATTTTCAACTTTTGCTTTCTCAACTTTCTTGCTTTCAGTCTAAACTTTTTTGGCCTTCTTTTTCCTAACCTCAGTGTCTTTAGACTTTTTTTTGTTATTCTTCCTCCTCATTGCACTATTTATCTTGTTCATATTACACATGTTGGGATTCTTTCATAGCTTCTTTTTATGTGGCATCTTTCTTCTCTAATTTTCTCTTTTTCCTCTCTTCATTCTTCATATCCTCCTCATGATCTAAGGTATCATGTGTAGCATCCATTTCTTCTATTGGATCTAGTATAGTGGTGTCTGGGGATCCCTCTATTATATATACATCATCTATTTCCATATCAAATTATGAGTGCTCTAAATATTTATATTCGATAATCACACCTTTATGCACAAAAATATTTCTCAATTTGGTCAAAGGGACAAGTGTATCATTATGTCTCCTTGTGCCCCTAGACTTTACCTGATGGGCACTACTTGTTATGATTGTCTCTCTAAAATATACCATATGTTCTAGTATAATGGTTGAAGGTTTCACTTGATGATGACTACATTTTTTATGAATCAGTGGCTATATCAGGCTCCCTTCCTCTGATAGATCTATAAACTATGTAGATGATGAACCAAATTCTAGATCTTTTTGGAAAATTTATGCTGCAAGTTCATGTTAAGCTTCTTATTGACCTATATTATCCACAATAATAGAGGGAAGGGTTTGTGTAATGTCAACCAAATAGTCACTACTTACCTTATTCCACACTTGGCAAATGCACACTACTTTTCAAAAAAATAACTCCTCCTCCTTACAATAGACAATTAGCTGATATCTTCAATCATGCATTGAAGAACTTCTTGTTCATCAACCCACTACATTATGAGATTGTACTCCCAATCTATCCTTGGCACATGTGGGTTGTCCAACCAAGACTTTATTTGCCTTGATCTCTTTATGGCTAATGGTGGTGAGGCTCTCTACATAAGTGCCTTCCATTTTCCTTTTTCTTACTATGGGGGAGTTATAGAATACTATGGTGAGGATTGTGGCTACACAACTAGTTGTGGTTATTCTTACTTTTGCCCACATTATTATACATCTAGAGGGATGGTTTAAATAGGCTACACTGACATCATGACTAGGTCTTTTTGCCTCCATACTTTGGTTTGTGATTCAAAAATTATGATGAAAAAGGGCATTAGATTCACAGTTGTCATGGCCAACTCATGCACCTTGAATTTAAATACCATTATATAACTTGGTTACCAATACATACTAGCCCAAATATTTCATAACATCTTATGGAATTCAAGAGTATCACCTTATCAAAGCTAGAGTCTCAAGCCACCATGTGTTAAACCACCCTAATTTCTCTAATATTTCCTTGTCTTAGTTTACATGATGCTTGCAAGGGTAGTAGCAAGCCAAAATTCTACAGGAACATTAACTTGGCTTAGGGGGACTTCCATAGGGTGAAGCAAAACAACAAAAGCAAAAACTGATATTAGAAATTTTGCAAGCTACTCGAAATTACTTTGATGATATTAGTGGTAAGCTCCAATGTAAAAAACTCAAGCCAATTAAAGTTCTCATTCAGGTGTATCATGCAATACACAATGTCAATTACTCCTTTTGTTACCTATTTATCCTGCTTCATTATCTGCCAAAACATCTTTATAATACACTCTATCAGAATGTGCATTACAACATCCTAAATGGAGTCAATTGGGGTTCATCTACCAACATTAGTGGTAAAATTATCCTAAATAAATGAATGAATTGGTGGTGTAGTGGACTTGTATGGCAATAAGTATTTTACATAATTTGGGAGGCTTGTGGCTCTCACCATGGTTTGTGCATTGATCCAAATGGTGATATCTCTAGATAAATAAATATCCCCTTAGTTGTATTTGATTAATAAGGTATGAATGACCTCATATAATTTCTTGAATTTAGGTAACTTTATTAGCCTCTCTACATCAAAACCCTAAAGTAGATGTTAAAGTGCAATAGCTCATGCTTGTGCACCTAGTTATGTTGATAGGGAAAAGAGAGTAACTTCAATTGTTTCCACAAAGTTGAAGGTATTTGGGTCATTGTATTTGGTTTATTAAAGACCTAACCCAATCCCCATTCTTTCCTTATTTGCATTTGTGAGTGGGATCAAGAACTTTCTCCTATCCATGACTAAACTTGTAATCTACATTGTTTGATTCCTTTGTTCTACTAAAATTTGGGTCTCAATTTTTTTGTACAAGAGTATATCAAGAGAAGATAGTAGAATTTTATTGTTCATCAAGTATGTAATGTTTTTGCATTGTTCCTCCCCTTCATTTTATAGCTTTTGATATCCAATTTTCTCTTGCCAACCTCTTTAAATGCACTGACTACCTATGCACGAGCGCTCTTCCTCATCCTTAATATTTTCGATTTCATGGCGACCTTTTTTGTCTCTCAAATATTTAAATTACCCCATAGTGTGTGTTTGATGTGACCCTATGTCTCTTCATATATCCACTATTTTTAATGAATCCACTTGTCGCATCCCAACTCGATCTACCTCGAACAAGATACAATCTTTTGAAATGTCATGTCATTAATGGTCTTGCATGATTATTAGCAGTCCTTCTGCCATACCTATCTTATCGTCAGTGCTTTCCTAGAATTAATTTGAGATCAATGTAGTTTTTATTAGATTGATCTTTAATCTCCTTCTTTGACAAAGTATAAACAATGATATTTTACATTTCAGGTGACCTTATTAAATGCATTTAATTAGTTTTACTATGCATACCCATAAGAACCTCTTGGACTCTACAAGCACATAGAAATAGATGTAGTAGTAGATGCAATAAGAGTCATCAACCAAGGACCAATAAATATAGTAATTAAATAATGACCTCACCATCGACTCCTAGACCATAGGTATCCTCCCCATGGTCTAAAAATTGTATGTATCCTATTAGGAAAGAATAAAGAATGTAGTTGCAAACTTGGATAAAACACTTGGGTTTATCATGAACTCACAATGACTAAGCACAAAGGTGAACACATATATAAACATGAAGTCTCGATCCCTTATACTAATGACATGTGTCATCATAGTGCTCCTCAAGAAAGAAAGGAGTTTTTTAAAGAAAAAGTGTGCCATTGGTTGAGGGAAGTAGGCCCCATTTTTAACAAGAATTCTAGATGTAGTTTGAAAAGAGACATGCATCACCACAATGCTTCTTACATATCCCTAAGATTTAGTACATTAAGTTTAATCTATCAATCTCTAGGTAAATAGGATGGAGACACTTGGCATAATCATAGAGAGTCGCTTGCCCAGTGAACTTGAAATATTTTTCAAGTGTTGAAATGTCATGGGTTTGCAGGTGCATACCACATGTCCTTGACTATTAAAAATGAAGTCTTAATCTTAATGTTATGGGTACCCTTGAAGGTATTACAAGACCTTTCAAGGTATCACCCAGTACTACCTTTAAACCTTCAAGGGTACCCATACGCATATTTGAAAGGTATTTCCTAAGAGATAACTTCAAATTTTTGGCTCCACAACAAAGCTTCAAATCACATTAGGATCCCAAAATATAAGAAGCTAATCATTTTCCATAATTTTGATCAAAACCCCCATTGCTCAATATCATTTTGTATTGTAATAAAATACATGATTAAATATTGACTTAATTAGCTATTTTTCTCTACGTGGCTTTTCCACTCTAATGCATGTTTGAAATCTATCTCCTAGGAGATAACTTCAAAGTAGGATGAAGCAAGAATTGAAGTATGAAGTATATGATATTAAAAGCTATTATTTTTTGGATTGACATAAACCGTGTCGTTAAAAAAATGTTATACATTATCTTTTTAACATTTTTAGGTTTTAACATATATCCATGCTTATGTTTTGGTATAAATATAGATTTATATCCTACATATAGGTATAAATTGGATTGATTTTATAAATAACCTAATTAACAACTCTTCTCATGTCTTTTGCAAATATTCAGGTTAAAAAATCATACGTTAATGGATTTCTAATGTGGAGACTATGTTTCTCTCATAAATATCGGTAAGGTCATTGGTGAAGGAATAATACACAAAGTGGTAGGTCTAGATGTTGAATCTCTAGAACCCATAAATCTCACTTCCACATGAAACAATGAGGAAATACCTATTGAATGTGTAAATGTTAATGTGACTAAATATTTTGATTTGACTTTACCGCTTCCATTTCCTACAGCTTTTGCGAATAATTTGGGGGATGTAGTTGATAGTTTTACTATATGGAGCAAAAGAATGATGCAACACATCACATACAATTTTTCTATATATAATGACATGGAATAAAGACAAAATAATTTGAGTTCAATTATGCATATACAACCATTTCGACAAGAAAACCCTTGCTTGGATTCATTTGTTTGATATATCGATGATCCTAACACATTTCAAAGCCTAAGAGAAACTTTTCTTGGAAAAAGGGTACATTTATTACACAAATGTACAACTCTTGCAAATGATGAAAAAAGTGCTTTTGGTTATGTTGAATTTGCACAACTAGGGGAGCTTTTTGGTTGCATTCTTGTCCCAATATTAGAAAATGAATTGGGAATTTACATAAAGTAAGTTATGAAATATTGTGAGACTTGCAGTATAGAGGTAATTGAAACATCTATCATTAGATGGCCTTCCAACAAAATAATGGACATTGAGACTTGTATAGCAATCAATTTACCATACATGACACCAAAGGAGAAATAAATTAGAAATGTTTGAGACATATTGGATAATGAATTCACTCCTTGCTTGACATTCTTAATGCAAAGACATCCAAAAAAATTAACTCATGCCTATAAATACTCAGGTCAAAAGATAAATCAGCCAAACACTTCACTCAACCAAGTGGAGTTTGATGAAAGCATAGATAGTGAGATTTCAACATTGTATGCAGATAAATGTTGCACCAAAAAATGTTTTTAGTCAAGATTATCATTTGAGATTATAAAATATAAAAAGATAAAGTTACTTGATTCCACCACAATAGATAGGAGGCAACATGTCATGGATGCCCTTTCTATTGATTTGTTCAAGAAAAATAAAAACAAAATTAGCATTGATTTTCAAGGTATAGAGATCTCTTTGGAAGCTTGGATTGAAGAGAAGTAACTTTTTTGACATTTAAAATTTTCATAAAAATGGAGAACGGAATGCATTCCATGCAAAGTTATTTTGACAAAAGCCACAAAAGAAGACAATGGTAGTTAAAGATTTGTTAGACCAATTGGTAGATGATTTTACAAATGTTTCTCCATGATTAATATGCCAATTAGATAGAAATAGCTCAAATAAAATATTCGGCATCTTCCAACATCTTTCACTCAAGAATTTATGAGGTACCACATCAATGCACAACTAGTAGATATGGATTATGAGCCAATATCCTAGCCAAAATTCAATAACATGTGGAGAACTAATTTTCATGATGTGACCATTGCCACATCTAACGACTTCACTAGGTGAAAAACATGCATCTTTTTTACTCAACAGAAATGCTCTAAATCCCTCTCTAGAGATCAGGAAGAGCGTATCAATCAAGAATTCATGATGCACTCAAATCAAATAATTTTTTCAAGAAAAATATATTATACACATAAATGAATGCTAGATCCATACCCTAAAGAATGCCTCAGTGTCATTCATGACAAGGTGGAATGCCAAAAATAATTATGCCAAGGACAGTGACAAAAAGTAAAGTAGTTATCGATAGAATATTAGAGTTGTCAATGGTATGGATTATAACACATGGTCATGATGCAAACAGATATCGACATTTTCTTACCATACGTTCTTAGAGGGTCTAACTTTACTATCACCTCATTGAACAAGTACTTAAGGGATATGGAAACAATAATGCCAGATACTTATGGATCTTTACTATATAAACCTGGATCATAAAAATATCCATTGTATGATGCACTTTTGTCTAACGACTACTACCCTTACTGCAAGAAATACAAAGAAGAAGTACAATCAATTGGTGCCTTCAAAAAACTTCCTTCTAGGATATACCTTTAATTATACAATTATTGTGTGGATAATAAGAATAGGTACTTCCATCCATAATTATATTTTAAAAATGTCAAACCTTATATGGAACTAATGTTATATTTATAAATTCACAAATCATGTTTTTTTTACAGGTATGTATTGTAATATTTATCTCTCCTTGTTTACAAAGGTGTTTTCCTCAATGTCGAGGTCAGATTTCTCCCTGTAGAACATACCCATGAGGACATCGATGACACATCTGGAAACATGTCTGAATGTATAAAAAGGAAATACGTATGGAGTGTGGTAGAGATATGGACACTTATAGGACATGTGAAAATACAAGAAACTTCATGCCATATTTGATTGAAGAGGTAGTGGATTTCAAAAGTATGTTAATAGTTATCAGTTTAAGGGAAGAAATGAAATAGTAGTCTTGACAAAAGGTCAATACTTTCTTCTACACATGGAGCAAGGTTAGCCCATTATGCATTGCAAAAACTCTATAAGAGATATAAACTAGTCCCCCCCTAATTACATTATGGGGAACAAAAGAAAATGGTGAGCCAAATGTTCTAGAAGGTAATCCAACAAAAATATATTTCAAAGACTTGACAAATAGAAAAAAGTCTTAAGATTCCATTGTTGTAAAAGACTCAGATAAAAGTAGAAAAAAAATGAAAAAGAAATATAAATTGAATAAGTATGTACAATAATTTAATGAATTTGGTTTGACCAAAAATAGTAAGTGGAAGGATCTAGCATAATACTTCCAAAATATCCATGACATAATGAAAGAAGACATGTTCCCTTCTGAAGTTGAGTGTAAAAGAGATTTTTACCCTAGAACTCACCATGACATACCCCTACATAGAGATCTACACAAAATGGTTCATGATAGGAACCTTGATTTTGGAGTGGCATCTAAAGATACATATGTTGGTCCAAGAAGTAAAAGAACAAAAATTGCATTTGATCCAACTCAAGATGTGCAAATTAGAGATATGTTATTTGTCAAACCTAATATTCTATAGGAGTAGATTACACATTATGGATTTTTGGAGATAAAAGCAATATTGATACTACAAATAAATTGGGATATAGAACGAAGGTTTAATGTAGCTTGGTTCATCCCAATTCATGCAAGGGAAAAATATGCAGAAGAAGCAAAAATTTATTCAGGCTGATTGGACAAAAAATAGAAGTCAAAGATAACTAACACATCTTTACCATTCATACTCATAGATAGTATCATCTACACTTGGAGACCAAATAAAAATAGGAGAGGACATACACTTATTCTCACTAATTTTTTAAAAGGCATTGTAACATATTATTTGAATGCATCATCCCACTAGGTACTACAAAAAATGGTGATAAAAGGATTGGGAAATTTGAAATGGTGTTTCCTTAATTTTGAAATGAGAAATATGAATGTTTTTTTCAAAATTTAATCTATTTTTTGAGAATGTATAATGCTTTATTGTATAATTTATTTATATTTATTTCTAGTGGCACTTTGCATTTTGGGTCTTGGAAAATACACTTTGGCATTTGAGTTTTATATTTTCTACTATGACAATTTAATATTTTGATAACTATGCATCTATTTAATAGCATTTGACTATTGGAACATTTACTTTGCATTTTTATGATTAAAAATGGTCTTCAACTTTTGTATATTCCAAATATCTAGATTGCGAGAGATTGAATGATGGTTGAAGTCATTTGTAATTCATCACCGAGCTAGGGCATCCGTGCCCTAGCTTGTTTCCATCGTGTTTGTGCTTGCATAGGAGGGGGGTTGTTGATCGATTGTGTGGGGTGGGGTGCTGCAGCTTCTGTTGTTGAAGTTACTAGTTTAACCTTTCTTTTTGGCTGCCATTCTATGCTGAGATTGCTTTTTGGATGCCATTCTGTGCTGAGATTGATCAGGTCTATGAAGGTGCCTAGACAGATCCCATTGCTGGGGATTGTCCAAGGCTGAGTGTGGTTATGGCTAAGAGTGAACCTTCTAGGGCTGCGCCTGGTATAAGTTTTCATGAAGCGGTGGGTTTGAATATGCCGGGATAGGAAGCGAGAGTTTTTGAAAATGCCTTCTTTTCTCAGACTACAGGTGCTACAGATTCAAGCTCGCCTGGGGGATCTCAGATCACGAAGATTAATGGTTGCCTCGAGCGGTGCAAAGAAAGACCTAAATTGGTAATCCCTTTTGAAATGATCACTGAAGATGTCAAATACTATTCTAAGCATTCACTGTATTGCAAGTTTTTGGGATTAAGAGTTTCTCTTCAATTTCTAGAGAATTAGGCTCAGAGAGTGTGGGAACCAGAGGGCAAAATGGAGGTCACATTGCTTGCAAACAACTTTTTCATGGTTATGTTTCTTTGCTTGCTTGATCATAATAGGGTTTTTGAGGGTGGGCCCTATTTTTATAATCAAGTTGGGCTATTCATCAAACCATGGCGTGCAAGATTTAATCCTTCTGAGGAGCTTCCAAATTGGGTTCTGGTGTGGGTTCAGTTACCCAAATTTCTAATAGAATGTTGTCGAGAGGATGTTCTTCATATGCTTTCATCGATGATCGAAAAGATGATGGGGTCTTCAACACAAACCTTGGGTAAGAAAGTTATGACTTTTTCTCAAATTTGTGTGGAACTTGATTTGAGTAGACCACTGCCAGATGTGGTGGAGATGTGTGTGGGCTTACATTCCTAGGTGCAACAACTAGATTATGAGACCCTTCCTTTCTAATTCCACCTTTGTCATGAATATGGCCACCTATTGTGAAGATGCCCAAAGGCCAAGTCAGTGGAGCAGCAACCTTCACCTCCTCTTAGTAACACACCTGGTGTTGATAAAGGGAAGAAGTCTATTACTGGTGAGGGCAAGGATGTTGAGGAGTTTGTTCAGGTTAAGGCTCAAAATCAAAATAGAGGTCAGAAGAGGACTCTAATGGAGCGATAGGATGAGGATACCTTTAAAAAGTTTGAGGTCTTGGATGAATTGGGTCAGCAAGAAGTTAATCCTAGATTAATTAGTGTAGATCAACTTGTGGTGGATTCTGGACTGGAGATTAGTTCTTCCATTCCTCCTTCTACTTCTCATGTGGAATCTACCATGCCTATGGTCATGGATGGGCAGACAGGGGCTCAGATAATTTTAGAGCCAAATGTTGATCTGGGACAGGGTGTAGAGGACGCTGCTCTTTCTGCATGGACTGCGATTTTAGATACAGATAAGCGAAGTAAATCTTTTCCTCATCTAGGCATTCTTTAAAAGGATGGTAAGAAGGGGGTTTCAGAGAAAAATGTTAAAATAGGATGAAATAAGGACTTGGAGAAGATTAAGATGATAGGGGAGACTTTGGTGGAGTCAAGATTTGTTAAGACCTTAGATTCCCACTTTTTGACTCCTCTAAAATGATAATTATTTCTTGGAATGTAAGGGGCTTGAACAACAGCCCTAGACAAAAAGTTGTTCGGGAATTAGTTATAATTCATTCTCCTGATGTTCTCTTTCTTTAGGAGACTAAGGTTTCTATGGAATGTATGATGAGTATTGCACCTAAGCTATGGAGGCATGGTCAATGTCAGTGCATTGGAGCTCAGGGATCTTCGAGGGGTGTTGCATGTCTCTGGAACCCACGAAAGATCCAACTTGTGTCCTGGATTTCCTTTAAGTCCTCCTTATCCATGGTTTCCTTATGCATTGAGTCAGGGGAATCTATCCTTTTTTTCTAATGTCTATGCTCATATTGATTTCCAAGGTAAACTTCTTGTATGGAATAATATTAATTTGGTTCATAGTTCATTTCCTTACTTGCCATGGATTATTGCTGGAGACTTTAATGTTATTCTTGATTTAACTAAAAAATGGGGAGGTAATGCAAGACTGGAGCCCTCTTTTATCTTGCTCTGGGATAATATTTTGGCACTCAATCTTATGGACATCAAGCCTAGCAATGGCCACTTCACTTGGAACAATAGAAGGGTGGGTGACAGGTGAATTGCTAAATGATTAGACTATTTCATGGTTTCCTATTTTTGGGTGGGTGGATTGTAGTCTTCCAGCTCTGAGATATTAGATTGGAGAGGTTCGGATCATTGACCCATAAAGCTTATTATTTCTTCATCTCGTTTGCCTCAGAAGCCTCTTTTCAAGTTCCAGCTCATGTGGCTCAGGAACCCAGACCTGTATGGATGTGTTGTTGAATGGTGGAAGGTAGGTAGGTCTGCTTTTGGTACAGCAATATATATTTTTGCTAAGCTCCTCCAATATGTTAAGTATCAGCTCAAATGGTGGAATCAAAAATGCTTTGGGAACATTTACCAGGCAAAAAATGAGGCTCAAGTGGAGTTGAATGATATTACCAGGTTGATTAGGGAGGAGGGGGTGTCTGAGTTTTTGTTGTGGGAGGAAGCTAGGGCTTTAAAAACATTGGAGGAATGGGAGCTGAGAGAGGAAATCTTTTGGAAATAGAAAGCTCAGATTGAGTGGCTTCAAGAGGGGGATAAGAACACTGCTTTCTTCTTTAATTCGGTGAAAGCCATACAACATGGTAATTCTATATTATCTTTGGTGACTGACAAGGGGGAGGTTATCTCTTCTACTCAAGATATCTCTAATGAAGCTGTGAAGTATTTTGCTTCTTTATTTAGGGAGGAATCGCAGGGGGACTCGGTTGCAAAGGCTTAGGTCCTCTCCTATATTCCTTCTTTGGTTTCTTTGGAAATGAAAGAGCATCTTATGAGTGCCATATCTTTGGAAGAGTTAGAGAAGATTGTTTTCTAGATGAAAAAAGGAAAGGCTCCTAGTCCAGATGGCTTCTCGATTGAGTTCTTCCAGGAATTTTGGGACATTATCAAATTAGATTTATTGGCAGTCGTTTAAGAATCCTAGAATAATAAGCAAATGATATGGGCCCTGAAATCTACCTTCCTGGCTCTCATTCCCAAGGGAGAGGGGGTTGATCAGATAAGTCAATTTCTCCCTATTTCTCTTTGCAATGTAACTTATAAAATTATATCTAAGTTGATTGCTAAAAGGTTAAAAAAGTGGCTTACATTGCTAATCTCTAAAGAGCAAAGTGGCTTTGTGGAGGGCCATCAAATTTTGGATGGGGTGGTTATGGCTACAGAGACTGTCCATTCCATGGCCAATTCCAAAGACAAGGTTATGTTTATCAAGTTGGACATGTCCAAGGCTTATGATAGAGTTCATTGGTCCTTCCTCTAGAAGGTTTTGGGAGCCTTTGGTTTTAAGGAGGAATGGATTCCTTGGGTTATGAGTTGTCTGAATTTGAATTATTTCTCAGTTTTGATTAATGGGGAGCATTCTAATCTCTTTGGGGCCTCTTGAGGTTTGCGGCAAGGCGACCCTCTCTCTCTTTACCTATTTCTTTTTTTGGTGGAAGGTTTGGGATGGTTGATTAAAAGGAATGTTGAAGGGGGCTTTATTTAGGGCTGGCAATGGGGAGGGGGCCTTCCTGTATAATCTCACCTATAGTTTTTGGATGATACGACTTTGATGGGCATAGCTACTATTAGGGAGGCTTCTAATATGTGCAAGGGGTTGGATGTTTATCTTGTTGCTTCAGGCAGTTAATTAACGAGGGCAAGTCTTCAATTCTTTTCTTCAACACTCCACCTTCCATTTAATGAAGAGTTACTCATATTCTCAGGTTCCAAATTGGGAGTCTTCCATTGCTATACCTTGGGATCCCTATCTTTGCTGGCAGGTAGTCTAGGGATTCATGGCAGGTTATTCTAGACAAGTTTTGTGTCAAAGTGAATCATTGGACCCATCGGTGGCTATCCTTTGTTAGTCGGGTCCAACTGCTTCAATCTATGGAGCAGGCTCTTCCTCTCTATAGGTGTATGATTTAGGTGGCGCCGATGAGCTTTGTTAGGGGCCTTGATTCCTTAGAAAGACAATTTTTATGGGCTAGTAATTTATCATCAACTAAGTGGAGCCTTATTAAGTGGGAGGTTATATGTAGCCCAAAAAGGTTTGGTGGTCTTGGATTACGATAGTCATTGCTATCTAGTACTGCTCTAGTAGCTAAATTGTATTGGCGATGGTGTGTGGAACAGGACTAGGTGTGATCTAGAATCTTATCCCATAAGTACTTTTTTTGGATCCCCTAGAAAGATATCCCTCGATATAGCTTGATAGGGAAAGGCTTGGTGATTTGGACTATTCTCAAGAAAGGGGATGCGCTCATTAAGGGTGGCCTATTCTATATTTGCAAGAGTGGGATAGAGGCACATTTCTAGCATGATTCTTAGGATGGCTACCCTCGCATAGTTACCCAATATCCTCACTTGAGTATATTGTCCCAGAGGTTTTGTGAAGCTGGATGGACTAGGGTGTGTGACTTTAAGTCCCTTTCCCTTCATGGGTAGGTGGTGGAAGCAAGATGGAAGACCCTAGGGGAGTGGCCTATTTTTGAGTTGGTGGTAGAGTGAGCTGAGCTTCATTACATTCTTTCTTGTCATAGTTGTAGCGCCCTTATCGATAGTGATGTGTTGGCTTGGTCCCCTAATCCCAAGGGTACATACATTGTGTCTTCTAGTTATCAAGAGTTACTCTCTCAGAAATTTGCAGGGGGGGAAGTTCATTGGTGGAAGAAAGTCTAGAATAAATTCTCTTGGCCAAAGTGTAATTTCTTTATTTGGACTTTGGTCTGGAATAGATGCTTGACTTGGGACAATATTCAGAAGAGGGGCTTTGCTAGCCCTTCGAGGTGTGTTCTCTGTAGTGGTGGGGAGGAAGATTCTCCGCACTTATTTTTCCACTGCCCCTTCACACTACAACTATGGCATTTCTAGTGGGATGTTTGGAAATGTCAGTGCTTTCATACATCCTCCCTGGCAGATTTTTGGACAAGATTGGGAAGGCCCCCCTCATCGGATCCCTTCTTACAGGATGTTTGGTATGTTGGTCCTATCTTTCTGCTATGGCAAGTTTGGTTGGAAAGGAATCATAGAATTTTTTGGGGTGAAAAATTGGGGATTCAACAGGTTTGGATTAGAATTATGGGAATGATCCAAGAAACTGTTGAAGCTAAGAGTGAGATTATTTTGCCGTTGGAGAAAGGTGATGCTGAGATGGTTGATAGGTTTGGCATATAGGGGATATCTCTAGCCTCAGCTTGCGTTAGGAGAGGTAGACATGTGAAACATAAAGTTTAAAGGATGGGGAAACGGCTGCCCCCTCCCACTAATTTTTTGAAAATTAATACGAATGGTTCTTCTAGGGGTAATTCAGGTTCGGCTAGGATTGGTGGGATTGGTAGGGATTCTTCTAGACCAATGGTTTTTATTTTCTCAGCTAATAAAGGGGTGCAGACTATTAATAAGATGGAAGGATTGGCTATCCTATATGCTTTGAAGTGAGCTTATGCTCTAGGGTGGAGGAAGGTGATTTGTGAAGCTGACTCTCAAGTCTTGGTCAATCTGCTCGTTGAGATGAAGATTTTTGATGTTAGCTGGCAACTGTCTACATTAGTGCAGCAAATATTACAGGTTAGCTCTCTAATGGATTCAATGTCTTATGCCCATATTCCAAGGGAATGGAATAGGATGGCTAATTGTCTGCAAAAATGGGTGTCAGAAGATATAGATGGCCGAAAGATTGATGAGTGGGAGCAGATGCCCTACGAGTTATGTCAGGACCTAGAGAGGATTCTTGTAGAAGATGAAAGTGGTATTGGGGAGTGATGTTCTAGTTCTTGTTTTTTTTGTGGTCTCTGGTGGTTCCTGGGGCTTTGGCCCTTTGCTATTTTGTATTCATTTGTTCTAAGTTTCAATAAAGTTTTTACCCCTATTTTTTCAAATAGCTAGATTGCATTTTATGAATCATGAAAACCTCTTTGGCTTTTCAGTTTTTCAAATTAAACTTCACATTTTATGTCCTTCAAAATGGTCTTCAACAAATGGTCTTTGTAATCTACACATCAAAATTTACACTTCAGCTTTTGTGCATTATAAAATAAACTTATTCATTCTCCTGTATGTGAAAAGGTCTTCAGGATTTATGCATCAAAATGTCCCACTTACACGTCAAGATTTGTTCTTTGGCATTTGCATATCAATAAATGTTATCCAAATTTTTAGCTTTTCAAATTACACTTCTTACAATCACTCAAGATTATGCCACATGGCACAATCTTAGCAACTTGGTTGTATAGAAGGATGACCAGTCCAAAAAAAAGTCTTAAACAATGCAAGCATCTGAGATTGCAAGACACATAACAATCTTAGTAACTTAACTATGTGGGAGATTATATTAATAATATAATAATAAAATACCCATGATTGACGCATGTCATTTACACAAATATGAGATAAAATTTTATGATCATGAGGATATAACCCAAATCAAATTAAATAGATAGTTCATGATCCAATCAACCATTAACATGTGGTATCTCAATCATCCCAGCTGTTTTAAATCACATATCACTTGAGCGCCTGATTGATGTATGAATTATTTTTCTTTAATAAATAAACTACAAAGTCTTATTATCTATAAATGTATGGTCTGTCAACTAGTTTGAATGGCCACATAATTTGGACTTATTGCAAATATATCATATAGATTTGATTTATTTGTAATAAGTCCAAGTAATTCTTGATGAAGTCCAATTTATTTATGATAGTTTCCAACTACTAATTATTTTTTATCATTTTAAATAATTTGGACTTAGAACAACTACATTAGATAGTTTTCATTTATTTTTAATAAATCAAACTTAATCTCGATATAATCCAATTCATTTCTGACAGTTTTTAAAAATTTAGACTGTTGATAAGTCCATGCTATCTAAAATAGTCCTTTTTAGGCAATACATAGCTAAAGGTTTAATAGTGGTGTTATTTTTTATTTGAAATCCATCTAACATGGTATTTAATTGAACTAAAATGTCTCTTTTAGAATTTGAAAACTCTTCCATAAGTTGTCCTACATCATTTTTTTCTTTACCTATTTTCAACTTCTTAATACTAACCCTTATTCCTGAGTAGTTCTTACATAGTTAAACAATATTATTGAGACCAAGTTTATTTATGTCTCCTCTTCCCATTAGCTTCAAATATTCAAAAGAATTATATTCCATCCTTTCAATAAAATTGTTCTTTTAGTTCCTCATCCAATTTATAGCCACATCTTCGAAGGACAAAAAAGAAACAATCAAGATAGTCTTCCATATTTTCATCTTTTTATTTTATGTAGAATCATTCTTATTTTCTATCTCATAGCCTATAGTTTTATCTTAGGTTTTCTAAGAGTAAACAATATATATATATTAGTCCCTTGTTAGTCCAAATGACAAAAAATCAAGTATAACAATCCATTAGTAATAAACACTCTTGCCTAAGAACTAGGGAGAGCATAACACAATAAGCAAGGTCACAAAATAGAGATAAAGACAATATAAATATCTTATCTCCTTTGTCAAATCTGATGTTTAATTTTTGTCACAAGGATGTTCATATTTGGTCTATGATGATAATTCTTCTATCAATGCTCTTCCATAGTGGTATCATCTCTCCAATAGTCACTTGTGGCTTGGTGTGAAGTTTGAAATATATTGGGCATTATAACACTACTCTCAAAGGCTTCAAGAAGGTATTCTAACAAAATAACCTTACACATAAAATTTTGTTGGCATATGGTGTAGGCACTTGTATTTATAGCTTAAAGAACTAACTCTAACCATAGGGAGGTTAGGTTAAATTTTAACTTGAATTGAGTCTAAATTAAGTTAGGTTGAGTTAGTCTAACCTTGGGTTAAGTCAAGGCACTCATTAAATCTTGACATCCTGATTTCAGATATTTTTTAGGCATGATAACTCAATTTAGATATTTTTGAGATGTGACTCACATTTTTGAATAATTAGGAGATAATAAATCATTTTATTAGCTCATTTGATCTTTCATTTCATAATTGGCTAAAAAAATCCTTTTTTGGTAAATGAAATTCACTAATTTGATTTGGAATTTGTATTTAGGCAATTTAATTAGGATTTGAAATGTAGTTAGTTTTGCTTAGTGATTTTTGGCCTTTGGAAATTGTTTTAAATTTTATGAACTAATAGCTTGACAAGCCAAAAATGTCAAATTACTAAGTCATAATTTGACTAGGGTTAGAACTGAACTAGGTTAGTGATGCATACAGGGTAATACACCAAATAAGATAACTTCATCACATTTTTGAGAAATTAAATCCCTTATACATATGAATTGGGAGATTCAAGTGATTTATAGGCTTAGATGTGTTATTTTCTTATAAATTGAATTGAATCCTAGTTTAGGCATGATAATGGCCAAAACTAAGTGTCCATAGTTTGTCCCTATTTATGAAGGTGTTGTGAGACATGAGCAAAGTAACATCTTTTCAAATAATGAAAAAGTTGTTAATATGAATGGTTCATGCCCCAAAGGGTGATCGATAAGCCCTTGATGCCCTCTTGAGGGAGTGGATAGCAAATATATAGTCGTCAAGCGTTATCTCAAAATTAAAAAAATGACACAATCTAGCAGTAATGGGGGTGGGATTACTAACTTTGACCAAAGGAGTTTATAATCATTAATGAAGTGTGTGATATTAGTTTGTTCAAAGGTGATTATAAGTAGTAGAATAGATAGATGCCCCTATAGGGTATTAGCACAGGGTACTAATTTACCAAAATGTAGTTATAATAAGTAACAAAAACAAGAAATATTGATTTTCCCAAAGGCAATTATAATCAAGAATGAAAAAATAATAAAAAATATGATTTGCCCAAAGATGGTTATAATTAGGAATGAAAAATGAGAAACACTACTTTTCTCAAAGGTGGTTATAATCAAGAACATGTACATTTTCCCTAGAAGGATGGGTGGAATGGGTAAAATAATAATGATTTGCCCATGGGTTGTCATAATCATTAGCATAGGATGCACAAATAATGATTTGCTTATAGGTGGTTATAATTATTAGTAAAATATGCATAAATAATGATATGTCCACAAGCGGTTATAATCATTAAAGTGATCAAAAATAGAATTTTCCACAACAAGAAAATTTACAATGGTAGCTTATGTGAAAATCCCCTAGATCAGAGTTATGATGCGATGATAAAAGATAACAACACATTTCTATCCTAAATGTGAGTTCAAATATGCACGTTCAAAAAAACATGAAATATACATTGAAAAATCTTGTTGTGAAATACGTCTCAATGGAGGCCCAAAAATATGGTCTGATTATAATACGATCAAAAAATGAGGCATGTAGGATCAAATGACATGCAAAATAGACCATGGATGTGAAAAATACACCTCCTAAAGGGCATAGAATGAACTATAAGCCCTAGGGGTAAAAAATCAATTTTTTTAGTTATATATTTGCCCATGGGATGAAAACAAATCATTTTCACCCTAACTTATTTAGAAACTTAGTTCTAGTTTTTCTATGTGAATTGCTGAGAGAAAATGATCCACGAAGGAGCATAGTGACAAGTATCAAAGCAAGTGAGGGAACACATGTGGCCACCACACGATGGGGCATTAGTCAGTAAGCTAAACTTTGGTCATTAATTAAATTTAATATCATTAATTCTACTTGGAAAATCATAAAATGACAAAGTCATTATTTGCATGGCAGGGCAAACGATGGCTTTTCCAAGGAAATTGGTGACTTTGTATGAAGTCATCATTTCTAAAAATGGTAGCAATGATAATAAATGGTGTAAATCACTGAAATAATGATTTTTCCCATTTTTAGGTTAAATCATCATTTTCATGAAAATGAAAATAGCGCTTTTGCATAAAAATGTGCAAAAATGCCAAAATAGTGACTTTGCCCAAAAATGTATTGAAACACTGAAATGGTAGTTTTGCCTTGTTAAATAGTAGATTTTTATTGAGAGGCAAAAATAACTAACTTTGAAGACCCAGATAGGGTCCAACCTTTCCGATCAGACAACTAGATGGAGTAGGCAATGTTGAGGCTTAATTAACAGTATGTAATTAGGTTGACACTAACTATTTGTGATTACAAGAGTGATTGACAGTGCTTACATGTTATGAGAGATGATCTCATTATATATGGACCTCATAGATCTAGAATGAAGGCAAGGTGGGATTCCTTCAAATGCTACAATTTTATGATGTGGCATGGATGCCAATTATCTAAGTTAATTGAGCTTATCAGAGTGTGTTAATTATGCACTAATATAGTGAGATGTCTACCTTTCACTTACAAATAGGAGAGGTCAATATCACACTTGAGGATACCTGATGTATCCTCAAGTTATAGATGCATAGGAGATTCTTGTTCTAGACACCATTAGAATAGAATCAAGTAGTGATTGATGATTTATATAGTTATCAAAGTATCCCCATAGTTCAAGGGAAGGTCGATATACACCTAATCAAGACCTACAATGACATTCAAACATATGATCTACCTATTGGGGATCTTTCATCACTAGCCTTGATTGATCGAGAGGTTATTATTCTTATATCCATTATCAGTAACATCTTGCTTCTTGACAAGAGTGGTTGGTACTTCCATATGGTTCTAGGTGCCATGGTTAGGAGAATGCTTGAGGATTTCACATAGTTTACCTAGTGATTAGATGTTCTTGCATAGTTATATAAAGACTCGTATCTGATATCATACTAGGGTGGGTACAGTATTAGACCTTGTACCCTTCTCATGGTTTGGGGTTTGGATCACATTATGATTGATTAACCAATTGAGAAGTGCAAGATGTGGGATCCCAAGGAGCCATTGGCCTATGGTTGGGTTTAGACAGGAGTCGATTGGTGTGGGCACAAAAGAGACATTACCTTCTATCATCATATGCTCAATGATCTAACACCAAAATTTTTTATTTAGAGGCCTTACCTTGCATACCATCTCTATTGGTTTTAGGATGGATGGTACATGGCGTAAATGACTACTAGATGTTTTTTGACTAGGATATAGTCCTACATGATAGAGGAGTACCACCCATATTAGGTACTCAAGTAGTTTGAGTATACACATGACATACTTGAGGGGCCACAATGGTTTACTTATGTCACTCAAGAGATTATTTTAGATATTTTGATGATCCCAAATAACGAGGCTACAATGATCTATCTTAGCATACCATAAGTTATCTAGGCTTATGCAGGAAGAGCTACAAATGCAGAGGTTACTCCAAATTTTATGGATTGGTGGTTACAAGTGTGCCCTTTGATGCTGACAACTCCATTTCCATCAGGGGTTCAAGTTCCTATGGATATCTAGGAGATGGAGGTTGAAACCTCAAGTGGTATCAAAAACACCTGGTAGGAGAGTGAGGTTCGGGATGATAATGATGGTTAGGATGAAGGAGATAGATGTGTTGATATTGGACCCTATTTCAATATTGGTGGTAGTGGCATAGGTTGGATTAGGCTAGGTATATACTTAAGTAACACAATTGGATTTAGGTTAGGTAGGGCCTTCTAGTATATCCATAATAGGTAGGGACACCGGTATGCTTGAACAAGAGGTTAGTGCTTGAGTACAGGAGGTGGTAAGGTTATAACATCTATTATATGATATATAGGTCACCTTAGACATGAGGGATGATGATATGGCATGGATATAGGTAGATATCACTTGGATAAAGGCTAATAAAGATAGGATGGTATAGGTATAGGGTTAGCTCATCGCAAAGAGAGATCAGCCCATTAATGAGCATGATCAAGTATTGACCACTATGGATAGACTGAGACAAGATTAGGATGTCATTTAAGGAGCTATTACACAAGCTAAATTCTCACATATGATTATATATATCCTTTGGGTTAAGGACAAGGCATCCTACTACAATTGATCCTATGAGTTTACCATGCCCAAAGAGCAGTAGGTTGTTACTTTTGAGATTTGGGATGCATAAAGGGTAGGGAGCAGATCTAGTCAGTCTTAGACTAGGATTCATGCTTCAAGTAGTTCAAGTCAATAGATTCATCATCCAAAACCACCACCACCAATAACACTAGGGCTACCAAGGTCATCTCCAGCTATAGGTCTCATGGATACACAAAGCTATAGTTGATTATATAGATCTATGCATTTTGCCACAATTATTATTTTGGGCCCGATGGTAATGTACCCATTATATTGACACTTATGCAATTTTTAGACACCATCATGATATATATATATATATATATATATATATATATATATATATATATATATATATATATATATGACATTTGATATATAGTGACATTCACTTTTGGGTCTGGTGAGGCTGATGTACATGTATATGATATTATTTTGATATCTATATGATGCCATGCTTATTATCTTGTTTATCTCATATTTAGCAGTGGTTAACATTATGGATGTTTTACATTATTTATACTTATGATTATGTATAATCTATTCATATTTATAAGATGTTATATTGGTTATCATTTGATTATGTAGTATGACTCATATGGATGCTTATTTAGATATGCTCATCTATATAAACACATAATAAATAATTTGTTGTTCTTGTTTATTACTCATAGATTCAGGCATGTGTTAGGGTATTTGGTTAGGTTTTGATATATTGGAGAGATGTTGCCATTGCATTAGTAGAATAGACTATGTAAGCACATTTTTGTTTTAGCTTGTGATAGTGTGCATGATAGTTATGGATAAATATAATGGCAATATCTACCCTAAACATGGAAAAAAATTCTTAAATATAAATATAAACAAATTAAGAATAAGATATGAATAATCAAATCCTAAGTGTAAACATAATGAATAAAATAAATGTAAGACTAAATATAAAAATTCATAACTTAAGTACATGATATAGATAATCAAGACTTAAGTGTAAATAAAATGTAATAATCTTACAACAGCTAAGGGAAAAAAAGGCCACTAACAAAATAAACAATCAAAACAAAAAGTTGGATAAAAACAAAAAAAAAAAAAAAACAGATAAAGATAAATAAAATAAAAATACAAACAAATAAGAAAACATAAATATAAATAAAACATAAACACAAACAAATAAACTAAATAAATAAATAAAAAAACAAAATAATACAAAGCAAAGAAAAATGTGGTAAACAAACTACTCTAAACACACAAAAACAAACAAATTAAGCTAAATAAACAACAATACACAAATAGCGGTTAATGATAATGTTAGAACAAATATAAAACAACATCATAGGTAATAAAGGTATTACTCTTGGCGATAGGATAACCCTTAAGCTAAGTTTCAAAGACATAGGTGAAACAACATAAGAATAATTAGCAAAAGGTTGTCCCTAAGTAATAGGGAAATAATAACATAAATAAGATGATAAACATTACCCCTAGGTACTAGGAGACAATGACACAAATAGAAAACAACATTGCCCCTAGGTAATAGGAGACAATCACACAAATAGAAAACAACATTGCCCCTAGGATATAGGAGACAACAATAAATAAAATAAAAAAATGGAAAGGAATAGAAGAAAAAGAAGGGGTATCCAAGCTGACTCCAAATGCACTAGGCAAGTGGGCATTTCCTACATAGTTTTATGAACAAGAAATCCAATGCAAACTTCAAGTCAAATATAGTTCTCCCAAGATATGGAATAGAATAAAATGATTGATAAGAAAACATGATTAATTTGTACAGGAAAATAAGATTGGTCTCATAAAATGGCAAATGTGTGAGAGAAGAGGGGATGAAATTTCACAATCATGAAAATGTTAACACAAATAAATTATGAAAGTGTTAGAGTATGGTCTAGGTCAAAACCACACTAAAATACAAGAGATGAGTATCCATAAATGAACAAAATTATTAATTCATAGTGTCTACTACATTTAAAGCTTGAAATGAGTGTTAGCTCGTAAAACGGTAAGATCATTGAGATAGAGAGTAATTGCAAAATGGCAAGAGCATAAGATAAAACTAAGTGGTAATTAGTGTATCAAAGTTGAAGACATAATGCTCACAACATGAACTCACAAAATGGCGAGAGCATACAACTTAAGGCCAATAAGGATGGGGAAGCTAAATGACAAGTGGTTACTCAATAGTTAGGGGTCCCAAAATCCTTAAGGAAAAGGAGTGGTTGAAAAATAAAGGAAGGTAAGATCGAGCTAACTCAGGATACTCTATGTATCCAAGTGCTACTTGCATAGTCCATGTGAACCTCAAGCCGATGTGGTTCTCCTAGAAATGGGAAGAAAATGATTGAGGTGGTCTATAAATAAATTGAATAGATAAGATGTCCTATCCCAAAAAACATGTATGGCTTTATATCTTGCATGGAAATTCTAAGCCAAATTTCATGATTTTATGTTTTTTAGGATTTTTAAGATCTTTTACAAATGTTTATAGATTTTTAAATTATTCAAATATTTTGAGAATTTTATATGCATCTCAACTCATTCAAAAATTAAGAGACACAGAATGGTACAACTCACAAAACATCAAGAGAATGACTTAGGTTGCTCATAAAATAGAGAGAACAAGGCTTAGGGGTGACTGAGTTGACCTCAATATGAATCAAGCACTGCCTACATAATCCTACAAGACCTCAAGTCACTATATCTTTTCATATATAAAAGTATTCCAACTAAGTACCAATAAGTTTTAGGTAAAGGTAAATGGCAATGCAAATGATAAAAGTAATGGCAAGGTGATACGACAATGCATGGTAAAAGTGTTGCTCCTAATTTTCCCATAGACAATTATTATTAGGAAACAAAGACAAAGGTTTAATGGTAATAATTTTCCCATAGGTAGGTATGATTAATAACATGAGGTAGGAATGTAACAACAAATAAAGGATGCAGTTACTATGACCGCTATCATACTACTTTCACATATTACCATTTGAACATGTAATTTTAAAACCATTATTAAAATTGAATCCGTCATCAACCACTAAATGTGCCTAAAGTAAAAATGAATTAGAACCAAGGCCAAACATAAGTGGTGGGGTTAGGTAAAAGAAGAATTAGTTTGTGAAGGGTTAAGGGTATGGTAAAATGGAAAATGGTATATTACAAAGAATAGGTATAATGTGGCATAAATTGAATGATCCTTATAGATAATAGTTTAAATCCCTCAAGCTTAGAAATGTTTGAGGTGAATTATGTTCATTAGTTTATCAATTTCATCTCCCTCTAGTGTAGCAAGCTTATATGTTCTAGAACTATAGTTGGTAGCAACTACATAGGGCCCTACCCAATTTGGCTGGAACTTTCCCTTTTTCTTGGACTAGGTTTTGGCATTCTTCTAATTCTCTTTTAATACTAGGTTACCAAGCTCAAATTCACAATGTTTAATGGGCCTATTGTATTGGCCTTTTAATTGATTTTGATAATCCTGAAGATTATTCAGAGCAGCCAAGCATTTACCATCAAGTAGGTCTAGTTCCTACAAGCAATCCACTTTGTAGTTTTTGTCATCGATGATGTTATGCAATGAAAATCGGAGAGAAGGTAACTTGACTTCAATAGGAAGAATGGATTCAGTTTTATAAAAAATTGAACAAGGTGTAGCTCCTGTTAGAGTAAAAAATGTGGTATGGTATGCCCAGAGGGCATTAAATAGCTATAAATGTTAATCACAACCAATGTCATTGATATTCTTCTTTAGAATATTGAGAATGGTTTTATTAGAAGCATTAGCTTGGTCATTGCCTTGCAAATAGTAAGTGATATAAAAATATTGTTTGATGTGGTATTGAGAATAAAGTGCTTTCACATCGTTATTCTTGAATGATCTACCATTATCAAATATAATGTCAAAGGGAATGCCATAGCATAAAATGAGATGGTTGAATATAAACTTGGATATCTGCTTACCAGTGATGTAAGTGAGAGGAATGGCTTCCACCCACTTAGTGAAGTATTCGGTAGTAGTCAAGATGTGTTTATGGCCATTTGAAGATGTGGGATTGATCTTACCAATGAGTTAAAGTCCCCACATTGAGAATGGCCATGTTGTTGTCAATGGTTTGAGTGTCTTGGCTAGATCATGAATTAGATTGGCATGTCTCTAACACTTGACACACCTCTTCACATATGCAACTACATCTAATTCCATCATTGGTCCGTAATAACTAGTACATAGTAACTTTGTATCTAAGATTGCTATGTTGGTGTGGGATCCACACACCCCTTCATGGACTTCTCTCAATGCTAGTCCAGATTTTTCCAAAGATAACAATGAAGTAGAGTTTCATCATAGCTTTTATGATACAAGGTTGGTCCAAGAAGGTAAAGTGAGAGGCTTTGTGGGTGAAGAATTTTTTTTTTACATGATAAATTAGGAAGTGTGGTTTGGTATTCAAAATAGGCATATATCTGAGTACTAGGGAGACGTGGGACCAATAATGTCACAAACCATCTTGACGGTTGATTGTTTATGTGTTGGTACTAAGAGATGTTTAACAATAAATTAATAATCCCTAACTTTTGTCATGATCTAAATCATAGAACCAATATTAGACATATAATCTATTGTGCTATTATTAGCTCAAGGTATTCTCTCAAATTAGATGTTGGCAATCTTTTACCTGAGAGTAATGACCATCTCTTTATAGTGTACCAACTTCTCATCCTTGGTTTGGTATTAGGTTTTGACCTAATTGATGATTAAATAAGAATCACCATACACTAGTAAATGTTGAATGTTCTATTGTACTATTTGATAAATCCCTGCAATGAGTGCTTTGTACTCAATCATGTTATTGGTATAGGGAAATCTAATACAAAAGGACTTGGGAATGAGATCCCCTAGTTACGTAAAAAATAATATTCTAGCCCTTGATCCATGAGTTTTGAATGATCCATTAAATTACATCTTCCATCTTTTAGTCTCAAAAGGTACATCTATTTCTTTAATGGTCATAATGGCCTTATCTAGAAATCCAAATGTAAGAGATCGAGTATCTTTTAGAGGAACTTCAATAAGTTGATATGTGAGTACTTGACCCTTACTGGATTTATAATTATCATATTCAATTTTAAACTCGCTCAATAGCATGAACCATTTTTCCATACAGCTCTATAGAGTTTATTTGGAAAGTAGATACTTGAGTGGGTCTACTTTGGTGATAATAATGGTCTTGTGGTTTAGCATATAATGACTTAAATTTTGGGCTATGAACACCATTGCTAAATAGGATTTTTAAATTGGCATATAGTTATGCTCATACACAACCAATGTTAGGCTTATATTATACACAACATACTCTTTTCCCTATTCGTTGTGTTATGTCAAAGGTTACCCTAGGGCATTCTAGGTTGCTAATAGGTAAAGGAGTAATGGTTCATTTATCATTGGTAGCAACAAAATAGTTGGGTTGGTAAGGTATTATTTAAGCTAATTGAATGGTTTTTAAAACTCTTCATTCCAATAGCATGTAATGTCCTTCTTTAGCAAGTGCATAAATAAATGGCATTTATTGGCTAATTATGAGATGAAGTGTCTGATAGATTGAATCTTGCCCTGCAAACTATGGAGTTGCTTCAAGGTAGATAGTGGTGTCATTTCTGTAATTCTATGAACTTTAGTTGGTCAAATTCAATGACCCTACTAGAGACCATAAAACCTAACAGTTTGTCAAAAGTGATGCCAAATACACATTTCTTCAGATTAAACATAACATTGTACTCATGAAGTCTCTTAAATATTCTTTGTAGTATGATTGGGTAATCGGCATGGATCTTTAATTTACCCAAGATATCATCAACATAGTTCTTAAGAATGTCATGCATCATGTCATGAAAAATCACTATCATAGCTCTTTGGTAAGTGGCTCTAGTATTCTTAAGTTCAAATGGCATTACCTGATAATAAAATATTTCCCATAGAATAGTGAACATTATCTTATGTTGGTCCTTTGGTGTTAACCTGATCTGATTATACCCTAAAATTCCATCAATTAGAGAGAACATTTCATAGTCAGCCATTGAGTTGACTATCATGTCAATATTCAGCAAAGGAAAGTCATCTTTTGGATAGGCTTTGTTGATATCTCTAAAATTAGTACAGATCCCAATACCTTTTGGTTTATTATTCACTAGCATAATGTTTGAAATCCACTCTAAATAGTCAATTGCCTGATGCATTTTGCATCTAGGATTTTTTCAAACTCTTTCTTTATATCACAACAATGTGAGGATGCATAGTACATAACTTTTATTAAATAGGCTTGGCATTAGGGTATATCATGAGATGGTATACAACCAAGGTAGGGTCCAAACTTGGCATGTCTAAATAGGCCCATGCAAATATGTCAATAAATTACCTCAAAAGGGATGTAAAAAATTTACATTCCTCCTCAATGAGGGATGTGCCTAGTTTAATCCATTTGGGTCCTCTGGAGTCCCAATATTCATCTATGAAGTGTCTTTCACAAAAAGGTGTAGAACCATCATATAAAATAGTTGGCAAGGATTTAAACTGATTAGCAATGGTAAAGTCCTCCAGATGAACTATCTCATCTAATTATCCTAAATAGGATGAATCATAATCTCCTATTGTTGGCATTGAATATGATACAAATACCTTAGGGCATTCTTGAACAATATGTGCAAAAGCCTACCACTCTTTAGTACTGATATCTGATCCATAAATAGACTATGGGCTAGAGGTCTCCTATGCTTCATAAGAAGAGGGGTGAACATCCCCATTTAATAGCATCAAAATTAGTTTTCACCAAGAGACATGCCTTTCTCTTTACTTTTTCCTTGGTCAAAAAGTGCCACAAAGAAGTTTTCATTTTCAAACCTTAATGTTTGGTTTTATTTTTGTTTTTATCAAGAGAAGTTCACCTGATCTTCAAAGTAGGCAACATGATCTAATCTAATAATAAATCCTTGTTTATCGTCTCCAAGAGGTATGTGACTTCTCAATCCCAAAATCATATATGGCTTCATCATTTATGAACTTGTCTAATGGCACTGTTGACTCTTGCTAGTCCTAGTCTATCAATTAAAGATGGTAAAGGGCTAAATGTGAAGGTTGAGAAATAGGGCTAATGGTACAAATGGCATGGAGGCTAAACAAGTTTGTAGTGATAATGTCATTGTAGATACTATAAATAATCAAACCCTACATTGTTATCGACATCATCATTACTAGTTGTTAGTGTTAGAATGTGAATAAGGTATGTAGTGTCACCCCCAAGTGGTTTAAATTCAATACCATGGGTTCCCTTGTACTTAGTCATTGATACTAGTTTGATCATGCCTTGTTAATGTAGCTTGATACCTCTACCTTTATAAGCTAGGTGATCTATAATTTGATTGAGAATAGGATACTCACACTTTGGTAACAGTTAGTTAACTCATCAGTGTAGATCTATGAATCATCTTCTGCTAAGGTGTCATGCTCTAGGCCAGAGACTTGTTTAAAAATAATGGGCTTATTCAATTGATATTTTCCTTTGGTTTCCCACTTCATATGAGTAGTCATGGCCTTAGGTCTCCCATAAAATTTATGGATTTTAGGCAATTTGGCAATATGAAATGCATTAAGGGTGTTATATTCTCCAAGACCTTTGTCAATGATATAGAAATGGTTGGATTTTTTTAGTGGAGGCATGGTTGAGGTAGAGACTAAGCTGTCTAGGTCAATGTAATTAGCTTATGGACCTGATTCAATGGATTTTCCCTTTTTGACTTTTTCTCCATCTAATTTGGGCATATGATTAATGCCAAACTAATAGTTATAACTTCTATACTCAACCTCAAGGCATTTATAATAAAGATATGGTTGAAGATCTATTGGTATAGTCACTTCCATTCCTAAATGTAAACATTTTATACACTAATGTAATGTAGAAGGTATAGCTCTAATTTCAGTGATCTAAGGTCGACCCAATAACATATTGTAAGATAGTTCCAGGTCTAAAACATGGCACATGGTATCATGGGTTAATGGCCCAATGACCAATGGTAGGATAATGGTACCTTGAGATTCCTATTCTTCATTATCATATGCCTTGATAATGATGGTATCTGACTACAAGTCATCTATTGTATATCCAAGATGTTTAACCAACTTTAGAGACATAGTGTTGAGACCTGAACTATTATCTACAAGGACACATTTAACTATATGGTTTGTTATATCAAATTTAATATATAATGGGTTATTATACAGAGGGACCATAGAATTCATATCACTTTGGTAAAAGGTGAGATGTTGTCCAAGGGCCAAGTGTCCTATAATGGCTTAAAATTTGTCTAGAGTGATATCATTTGGCACAAGGGATTGGTTCAAATACTTGTTCAAGATGTCTTTGTAGATGGTAAACATGCGCAACTCCATGACAGAAATGTGTGTAGGTGTCTTATTCAGTTGTTTCATAATATCATAGGCCTTCCCCTCAATTTTATCAGTTGGTTTATTTTTTATAGGCACAAAAGTTTGATTAGACTCATTTGTAGGATTTGGTTATGGTTCTATGATAATGACCTTGGCTCGTTGAGTTACGATTGCACAATATTGATTTAAAACTTGGATTTAGTAATTGGTTGGGTGGGTAATGAGGCTTGGAATGATAATTATTAGATGCTATGGTGCATGATTATCAATATGGCTCGTAGAAGAATCATTGACATAAGGAGGTTAGTGGGTTTTGTTCAGAAAAGAGGCATTATTGGGTGAAGGTATAGGTTCATTTGTAGTTGGTCTAGGGTTGATAGTAATGGTGGCAACATGAGTACTTGAAATGTGTCCAACAACATTTTTATAGGTATGCATGATAGTATGATGACCTCCTTAGCTGGTTTGATCATTTTACCCCTGGTTTTGACCATTATGTTGTTGTTGTAGTTATAACTATTGTTGCTAATTTTTAGGTAGAGTTCTTTATGATTGTTATTGTTGTTGTTAGTACTGATATTGATTGTTATTATTATATTGGGGAAACATATTCTAGTAGATATCCAAGTTACGATTCTTTGTAGTAGCATAGGTGTCTCTTTATATCTCTTTGTTCTCCATCATGTTCTCAATGAGATGTTTGAGTTAGATACACTATTTTATGGAATGTCTTATGAAATGATGGTAGTCACAAAATGCATGTTCATTGTACCAATCAAGAAAAGGAATCCTTTTAGGAAATGAAATTGGTTTTAGCCAACTAATCATATTCACTTGAACCAATCTTTAGAACATAAATTCAATGGGCTCACCAAGGTCATTGAATTATCGGGTAATGAGTGGTCTACTCCTTGGAGGAGGGTTTTGTAATTGGTTTTGATATTTTGGTAGTTAGTTTTGTGGAGGTCCTAGTTGAATATGTATAGGAGGTGTTTGTTGAGTTGGTGGAGATAAACAGATTGCCGATGTTTGCACCATCTAGATAAGGCATGATTCAGTAATCCTATTTCCAAAAATATTCATATTATGGTTGAAGAGTTTAGGTATTTATTTATTGTTGGATTGAGGTGGAATTGAAGTTGGTATTTGAGTTAGATTCTAATTATGGTTCTAGCCTTGATTCTAGTTTTGGTTCTGATTAGAAGAGGATAGTTTGATTATGCCTTTGTTGATAAGGGCTTTCTCAATCTACATTCCTTTCGCTATAATCTATTCAAATATATGAGCACATTGTAACTCGATATGGTTATATATCTCGATGTGTAAGATACTAGTAAATATTGTATCCAACTATTTGTCTGGAAAATTATGAGTGAACTGACTTACTAAGGCACTCCAATGTTGTAAGTATGTCATGAATCTTTCACGAGTCTTCTGTTTAGCTTGGCCTAGATCCACAATAGTAATATCATATTTGAGATTATATGAAAAGTGTTTACAAACTTATTCAAGAGATCATCGAAATCAGGTATAGAGTTCTTCAATAATTTTAATAGCCATTATAAAGCTTGTCCAGCTAGACTCCTTGGAAAGATTAGAAGCAAGTATATATCGCTATATACCACCAATTGGAAAGAAATAAATAATTAGTTCAAATTCTATTTAGGGTCACCTTTGCCTTTGTATTTGTCTAATTTAGGCAGCTCATAACCTAGCAGAAATGGTATTTATAGATACTCCATGTTGAATAGGTGAGAGCATATCTCATCTAGTTTCAATTTATTCATTTGTTTTCCCACCTATATAGTTTGAATTGAATCCTTCATTTGTTTAAACTCTTCAGCAAGGAAATCAAAAGGATTTGTCTATTGTTGTGGAGGTTGCGTAGTCAAAGGTGGATTACTCTAACTAGGATAGGTGTATTGTGGGATGCTAGTTGAATTGGTTAGATAACTAGGTATGTGTATTTGTGTATTAGGGTTTTGTTATGGGTATAGAATATGTTTTTGTTGAAGCACATTCAAGTTTGGGTTGGATACATAACCTTGGCCAATAAATAATGGTCGTAGCAATGGAATTTGGATCTTTAGAATGTGTTGGTATTTTTGGGTTTGGGAGGAAACTTGTTGCCTACTTATTGAACCTTGTATATAAGAAATGCAGTGTTGACTAAATCCCTATTGTTAAAGGTGTTGGTAGTTGGATCCTTGTTGCACATGAAATACCTATTGGGTGAAAGTTAATTAGTTCCTAACACCTAATACTTGATGTGTGTAAGAACCTTTTTGTTGGATAAACACCTATTACTGGATCAGTACTTGTTATTAAAGTGACACTTTTTGGAGGTTTAGAAAATATTGGTTTGGAAAGTGTTGGGGGTTTGGAATTTATTATTTTTGACCAACTAGCATTTTTTGACCAATAGAAATGAGTTGTTAATTATACAATGTATTTGATTGATAAGGTATATTGGTATGTGCTTATTATGGCAGAACATTTGTTGTCACCTGTTGGGGTCATGTAGTGTTATGCACTTGTTGCAATGGTAAGTTGGTCTATTATTGGCTTGTTGCCCCCTATTGTACATTCAAAGAAGCAGATGATTGAGGAGTGGAGTTTTCTTGTTGATTTTATAAAATAGGCGTACATATTCCCTATTGTTGCAATCTACTTTTGGTGTTGTTCAAAGGAATTTATTGTGTACTGCTTGGCAGTCAATTAAACTCACTTTGATTTAAATTGAAATGCACTTATGTTTTATATGTAATATTTTGAGTGGTGTCTCTTCTGTTTGAGTAGCAGTATATTACATTGAAATATGGACATTACACATATCACCAACCAACATGATTTGACTAAATGGGTCTACGTTTTGGCTTGTGTAGCCCAAGGTGTCTATTTTTTGCACTATTAATGGAGCTATCTCAATAAGTGGCATGCTAGAAATAACCCTTGTGTTGAGGTTATGAGCTAGGTTGAGATAGGTTTGGTATGGTTGGTGTACATGTTTTATTTGTTCATCCATAATACCTTTCCCATTTGTAAATGTATTTTGGTATTGTTGTGGCATTTGAACTAGATCTTGACTATAACTAGTTAATGCATGTTTGAATAGTTGAATTCAAGGTGAATTACTAGGGGTTCTAATCAAAATACTCAGACTTTCATGTGGAAAGTTTGGTAGAAACTTGGCTCCTCTTCAAAATCTATAATGAGCACTTCATCTTTATTTTCTAACAAGTGAAATTCAAACAAGTATAGATCATAGCTAGTTTGTGTTGACATCCAAACATAGTAGGGCTCTTGATGTTGGTTTTTTTCAATGTTAGGCATCATTTGAGTAAGGTATTATGTCATTTACTTTAGCTCTTATCCTAAATAATGAGGCATAATTACCAAATATTGTGTTAAAGGGTCATACTTTTGTTCCACGTATGGGATGTTAAAAGATGGATAATAATATGTCTCATAAGCTATGTCATCATACGACTCCTGAAAAAAAGGTTCATTGGTCACAGAGTTCACATAACTTATATTATACATGGTTCTTCTACATGTGTAACAAGGAATGTTTAGATATATGGATAGGTCACATGAAAAACAAAGGGTCTAAAGGTAACAAAAAACCAAGGTCTAAATATTAAAGACCTTTGGCTCTATAAAAGAGGTACAAAGGGATAAACAACTAAACTAAGTAAAGGTAGAATAAAATAAACACGAGACTGGTCTAACAAAATGATATTGATTTGCCCAAAGATGGTTATAATCAGTAGGAAAAGTAACACAAAGGCTCAAACTCATCTATGACTAAAGTACTAATTTATCCAAAGACAGTTATAATTAGTGATAAAATAGTCTAGACAAAGTAGAACAATTGTGAACTATGATCAAAATATAATGATTTGCCCAAATGCAGTTATAATTGTTAGCATAAAATAGGGCTAAACTCAAAAACAAATAACCTAAACAAAAAATCAAAAACAAACTAAACTAAAGTAATTGGCTCAGTTGATACTTGGTAATTGGTTCACTAAGACTCAAGATTTGATTCATGAAAGATTGTTTCAAATAATAGAACTAAGACACTCAAAATTTGGCACAACAAACTTCAAACAAAGTACGTGGAAATAACTTAGCTCAAAAGGACACTCTAAACAAAGTACAAAATAGATAACAATTGTTAGGTCTAGATAAAGGGTCTTTTAGATCAAAATAGGAAACCAACCCAAGTAACACAATCCAAACGTAAAAGGTAGACAACCTAAGCCCAAATTAGACAAGGCTTTGGAGTGAACCTGAATAGTTTAGGATTTTCACTTCAAAAAGGTTGAGTTTTAGATTTAATATGAAAAGACTCAAATGTTCTAAAGCAAAAAAGCTAGACCAAAATAGCTAGCATAACCACGTGTTTGAAACAAGAGAGGTAAGAAAATGGCTTGAAACTTGGTTTCAAAAATAAATAGAGATTAGAACAATTTAAGCAGTGTAACAACACTCCCTAAAACAAATGTCATGGAAAATGATTTTAGACTAGAATATTCAAGGCAAAATTTTGGAATGAAATGGGAAGTTTAATGACATCCCATTTAAACATGTAACATATAAATGGTTTTGGAACAAATCTCTAAGGCAAAAAGTGCAACACAAATGGATAGAGTAACACCTCTTAAGTTAAGGTGGTGTGAGAACAATGTGATGTTTTGAACTTGTTTTGACATGATAATACAAATAAACAGTTTTAGTCTTAAAACATACATGTAAATCAAAGAAAAATAGAAGTATCAATAATGACTCATCCTATATATAAAACTAACATGAATGTATATAGCTTCTACCAAAGTTTCCACCAATATACCAATGGTTGTGAGAAATTAAGTGTTAATCTAAAAATTGAAGTATAGGAGTAGGTAGAGTTATTATGCCTCCCTCTGTCTCTCAAATATTGATATATAGCATGAACTTAGAGTGAGGAGCATTCAAGATTTAAAAATAAATTCCACAGTAAGTGGGTTTTTGACTAAAATCTATAAATCTCAAATGTACTAAATGGTCCCAAGTGTGGCTAATTAATATAAAGGCATAATCATGTCAATTGAATCTAAACCACCTAGCTTACCATGAAAGAGTTTAATCCTTTGCATAGCAACTCCATATATGTACTACTTACTAAAGTCTGATGTTTGGTTGCTACATGGTCCAATTACCTATTAGAATAGTCAAACTAACTGCTCACCACTATCCCATTCAATGGTTTACCCAATTTGTATACCCCACTATGGAGTGGGGTTAGTACAATGCTGGGAGATGAAACCCAAAGTCAACACACCCCTAGAGAAATTATGATAAAAAGTGAGCTCTCACCCACAAGCCAAATACAAAAAAAATAAATTAGAAAGATTTTAGAAGTCGTTTCTGGGTCACCCAAGTCACTCAAAGCTTGGGGAGAGCATACACAACATTATTTCCAACATAACTTATCAAATAATGACAATAAACACAACACTTTTGGTCACCCAATTTCTTTAAAGAGGATGGGGGAGAGCATACACACAATAGCTTCTAATTTTCCATAAACAAATAAACTAGCTTAACGAACTTTGAAATTTGACTAATAATGAAAAATAAAAATAAAGTGAAAAAGCTCTTAAAAGCTCTAACTAAAATGTGTGTTCCTCTTAATAGCTCCAAATTGAAGTGTGATTGAAATTTTGGCCCCTTGACCTTGTTTGAACTAGTAAAAAGAACTTAAAAAACTAAAAAACAAGTGTGATTAAATGTGTTTTAAGCACCAAGCAAAATTTATGTGAGTTTTTAACTATGCTTAACTTTCTCTCTCTCCACCTTAGGTTCTACAAAATGTTGGGGGAGGAGGGGCGAGAGGGGAGCGAAAGCAGCGAGGAGTTTATGCTTAGAAGCCAAAAAGCAAGTAAATAACAATCCATTTTGAGCTCTCGAGTTTTATAAAAACACAGAGCAAAACCATTATTTAGTAGGGCGAACCTACTAATTTACTGGAAATACAAGCATATAGCACCTTTAGCAAAATCAACATTCAACAGGGTGAAGCTACCAATTAAGTCAGGGGAATCCATCGAAACAAGCAGTAAAATAGTAAAATAAAGAGTAATTTCACCTTGCGAAGCTGCGATTTAGCAAGATTAAATTCATCAATTCTACAAAGTCTCCATTTAGCAGGTCAAACCCATCATTGTAAAGTTGTCATTTATGTAAAACTAAAGATTGCAAATAGACATGGAAATGGTGAAGCTACCATTACATAGGGCGAAGCTACCTTTTACTTAAAAAATAGAATGACATATATTTGGAGGCTAATTCTCTGAACTTAAAGAATTAAATATTTTTTTTAGTAAAACTAAAGTTAACATGTCATTCTTCTTAGCCACATGGGATGTGTGGTCCTACTGGGTGTGTCATTATGTATCTTAAGTGTTCGATGAGTAAACAATATGTAGATTAGTCTCTTGTTAATCCAAATGACAAAAAATAAAGCACAAAAACACACTATGACTAAACACTCTTGCCTAAGAACTAGGGAGAACATAACACGATAAGCAAGATCATAAAATAGAGTTAAAAATAATATAAATTTATTATCTCCTTTTTCATATTTGATGCTTACATATTGGCATAATAATGTTTGTGCTCAACCTACAATGATTGAGTCTTCTAACAATGCTCTTTTATAGTGGTAGCATCTCTCCAATAGTCACTTGTGGTTTGATGTAAAGCTTAGTATAAATTAGACATTATAACACTACTCTCAAAGGCTTCAAGAAGGTATTTCAACAAAATAAACTTACATACAAAAATTTGTTGGCATATGGTACGGTCACTTATATTTATATCTCAAAGAACTAACTCTAACCTTAAGGAGGTCAAGTTAAATTCTAACTTAAGTTGAGTCTAAATTAACCTAATTTGAGTTAGTCTAACTCTAGGTTGGGTCAAGGCACTTACGAAATCTTGACACCTCTATTTCAGATATTTGTGAGGTATGACAACTCACTTTAGATATTTGTGAGATGTGACTCATATTTTTGAAAAATTATGAGATAATAAATCACTTTATTAACTCATTTGACCTTTGACTTCATATTTAACTATTTTTTTTTAGTAAATGAAATTCACTAATTTGATTTGAAATTTTTGTTTAGGCAAGTTAATTAATATTTGCAATGTAATTAGTCTTTCTTAGTGATTTTTGACCTTTGACAATTGTTTTAAATGTTATGAATTAATAGCTTGACATGTCAAAAGTATCAAATTACTAGGTCATAATTTGACTAGGGTTAGAACTGAACTAGGTTAGTGATACATATAGGGTAATACACCAAATAAGTTAGCCTCGTCACATTTTTGGATAATTAAATCCCTTACGTAAATGAAATTAGGCAATTCAAGTGATTTCTAGGCTTAGATGTGTAAAATTACACTGAATATCGATTAAGGCACAAAAGTGGCCAAAACTAATTGTTTACAATAATAATCCTAATATTTATCCAAAAATATATTTTCTATTTCATCTCACATTTGAATGGATTTTGGTTGTAATATCATAAACCACTTCATAGCTAAATCTTTGAGTGTTGAAAGAAACAATTTCAATTTTTAATTATGAGACTTGTAGTCATAGATTTGACATAACACTTTGAATTCAAATAAGAATTATTCAAGATCTTCTGTTCATATTCCCCTGAAAGTAGGCAATATTGATAGGGATATATTTTTATTAGAGTAATTTCAGCTAAATCTAAGATAAAAGGAAAGGTAAAGATTCTCTCTATTGGTTGAGCTCTACCTACTTCAGCCTTATTTTGTGGATTTATTATTTTTTTAATGTTGTTTCTCATTTCTTTTCAATAGATGTTGTAAAGAATTCTCTTAGGAGATGGTGAATCATCAGAGGTGGATAGAAGGCTACTTGATTGAGATTCAATACTCTAGCTTATAATATTCGTTAACCCAGATTACTTCTTATGGAAGGATGCACCTACTTCTAGGGGATGTTTTCAAAGTTCAGATGAGGCTAACAGTGGTTCCTCCTCAATAGTATAAAATTATTTTTTTAGAATACCTTCTAATACATTTTCTTCTTGTGACCTACTAGTACTTATACTTTGTTGGAGGTTTTTAGAAATAATCTTCCTTTTGAATCTCTTTGTCTATTCATAAAATTCATTTATTTATAAGTCTTTCATAATCAACTATAAGTTTAAGATTTTATAATCCACTGACACCTATATAATTTTTCGAAATGGCACCAAAAATGATGGTCATTGTGTCTTCTTCATTTAGAGAGTATGTCATGTCAATTCGAATGGTGTCCAATGATAGTCATCAATAGGGTATGTCAAATGGTTACTGTCAATTGTCTGTTTGGAGTGATTTGTAGATCATTTAATTCTAAAATTATAATCTACTTGCTTGAATTGACATCTAATCTATAACTTGTGAAATCATACCCACTAAATTGAAAGTACTTGAAAGAGAAACACTCTTGCTAGAATTGAAATTGCATTAAAGTAAATACATTTTTAGTCTATTTTCAGAAATTCAAATTGCATGAAATAGAAACATGCAACTAATCTATTTTTTGAAAAAAAAAATGATTTCAAAGGAAAATATTTTAGAAAGGAAGCACTGAAAGTAAACTTGCTTGAAATACACATATTAACACATAGTCTTGAATGTGAGACACATAACACAATACTTTGTATAAGAGAATGGATGACAAACTTTAAGACACATAACAATATGAAATAAACATATAAATACCAAAATAGATCATGCTTCTTTAGTTGAATGGACCCTTGCTCTCCCTCAGAATATGATTAGAACATTGTTAGATTTGTAAAAAAAATTATGAAATCAATTTTTCACTAATTCTATAAAATATTTATAATACTAAAAATAATGATGGTCAAACCATTCAATCCTTAATACTCTTTCACTACTCTTTTCCCTATCATCAAAATTTCATGTATATTAACACATCTTACAAAAATTGTCTCAAGATAAAGAAATAAATTAACAAGATCATATTCTAACTAAGATCTTGTCTTATTCCAATACAAGAACATAACAATATCATTTTCTACATTTTAATAAAAACTTGTGGAAATTGATGGATTTAGTTTCACACATGATTCCATATCTGTTGCCAGCTACAACTTTTTTGATAGTTTATAACCTCTGACCTTCATTATAGTAGAAAATCAAATCATAATACTTATAGTTGCACATAAGAAAAATTCTATAAATATGATAGCTAAAAATAGATTTACTATTTTTGGAAAGTTTATATATAGCTTTTAGAATTGTTCCCAAAAATATACTAGATTGCTTATTATCAAGCATGCATGTCCTTTCATCAATGTACAATCCTCAGGGGTTCTTTGCCAAGCTTTTTGTAATTCTTTAGACTCTGTTTGGGCATCTTCAAAACCAGACTAGTGATCTTCAGAGTAAGACTGGGGATCTTTAGAATCCTCTATTATCAAAAAAATATTATCTTTGACTATAGTACATTCTTATGACCTATACATAAAAAATTGATGTCCTCCTTATGAAAATATTAGAACAAAATGATTTAAATAGGAAACAATAACTTGCACATAATAGATAAGATAAAATACTCATTTTCTACTTTGAATTAGCAATGAGTTCTACTATGCACATCTAAATCCACTTAAAGGAAGGCTTTTAGATTAATCATGAGGTAATTACATAGATATAATGAGTTGTTTTATGGTCTTATCACCTTCATCATACATGACTAGTACACACATATATGTCTTTTATTCACCATTCTCTTACATCTACATGCTTGTTATGGGTTCAATCCTTCTAACTTCTTGATAGCCACCTACATGAATTCCCCCAATCTATGTAAAACCAATTATTTATCATACTCAAACACCTATAGATCATCAAATCAATGTTCTTATCTCTTGGACAAGAAGGTTAGATTCAATCTGTACTATCCAAATGTTACCAACTAAATATGATTTTGTCCTTCACCCAACAACAATCAATTTTTAATATCCAATCATTCTTATGGGACAACGTATTTACCTAGCATGTCAATGTCATGATAAATTACCTAAACAAATGCATAAAATCAAGTGTAGATTTATTATGATCTGACATTTATCTATCAAACATCTATACACTACTGCATATTAAGCAAAACTATCATATTCTTCACAAATCACAAATCAAATAAGTTTGAAGCATATAGAACCATGTCAAAAGCAAACATTGTCAAGTATTGAAGGCTAGATCATTAGGTGTATTCATATATCAAAGAAACATCACTGCACATTCACATTAAGGGGAAGAACTACATGTCGCTTGATTTCCCTATTTGGAGTATTTGATACATAGACAATAGTCAATCATTAATATAGGTTATTGAGGTAAGGTCATTCCATTACACTTCCCAAGTTTCTAGAGGTTTTATCCCCTCACAAGTGGACCTAGGGTTTCAAAGAAATGATAAGAATTTTTAAATACTACACATATGATTAGGGCTTGAAATTACACCTAACGCTGAAAGAGAGGCATGTGCACTTGTTTGTGTCAAAATATAGGATCAAAACCTATAGGGGCAGAACCGTCCAACTCATAACATACCATTTGACAATATTTACTTAAGGCAAACAATATCATCCCACACAAACATAGATCTATATCTTGCATCGAATGACCCACGGCCCTGCTTTTCACCAAACTTCTTCCCTACCACCTATCTCAGAACTGCATAGTATAGACTAATGCTAAGTATCTTATCCTTTGTTGTATTTTTCATATTTAGCAATTGTCTTTGTGAAATCAATTTCAATCTTATACATTAAGATATGTGCATCATTTTTTTAGTTTATGATCCAAATTAAACACAGTTTCTATCTTAATTAGGGTTAACATCAATCCACATTAGGATAAAATAGACTCTATTATGGATTTTGAAAGGAACGTCAACAAGATTGTTCCAAGCCCAAGATCTGAAGCATTAACAACAAAACTATCACAAGAAGAGTTGTAAGAGCTGCAAAGATGATATGCAAAGACAAAGGCAATATCATATATTATTCATAAAATAACTTTTTTGTGTTACAAATCAAAAGCCTTGCATATATAGGCAAGGACAAATAAGAAGTAAGTCAAACTAACCAATGTGAGATAAATCCACAAAATGACAAACTAAGAAATAGACAAAAACTATTTATAGAACCTAGCAAACACAAGAACCAACTCTAACAGATTTGGCAACTTAATCGTCTTATTAATTTCTAACAATTCACCGGAACTATGCAAAAAAATTTAAAATGGTGGATGTCACAATGCTCCCAAAAATGGTTGCTCTTTCACATGAATCTTCTTATTATATCGGCACATGACTCTTCATATTATATCGGCTAGGCTCCATGACATTGTATATAATCGTCAAATCTGGACAACATGGCAATGGGGCACTATGACCCTTTGACAGTGCGAGGGGAACCCCTCGAGTCATATGGGGACTCTTCCCATTCAAGAACGAAGGTAGCAATGTTGTTGGTGCTCAATCCCAGAATTGGCCAAGGTTTATTGCAGGGGAAACAATTTAAGTGTTTGGACAACCTAGAGAAAGAGAAAGACTCCATTATATGTTTGGCAGCACAGTTGTCCTAGAAACTTATAACAGTTCAGACCTCCTCTTTTTCCGCATTTGGAGCATGGAGGGTCGTTTCTCCCATCCTTTTGTCCTTAGAGCATCTAGGACAAGCCTAGGATGGGAGGACATGTCTTTGCGTAACACTAAAAATGTATATAACATAATGACTACTCATGAAGATCATCTTGAGAAGACTTAAACACACAAGTAAAATTTCGCGAAAATTAATATCTAATTAAGTTGTTCATGGAAACCTTCAACTACTTAACAATATGTATTTTCTTGTGGATATTTGTGTCTTTGTAAAATATCTAAGTCTCAAATGTACATATGCCCTCTTTAACTATCATCAATCTTCTAGAACTCTCTCCTGTCAGCATATCAAATAAAGCTCAGTTATGTAATGACACTGAATTTAAGCACAAACAAGATACATGGAACGAAGAGCTCCAAATTTTTATTCTTAAACCAAATACTGTTTACTGTACATAAGTTTTTAGTCCTAAACCAACAATTTGTCCCATATGTGTACACATATATTTGTTGTATATACTAAGGAAAATGTACTACTGTATAACAGGCAATGCAAATCAATACCAATGCTTGTATACTGTAATCATTTGCCATGCTGAAATAAACTGAGTCTGTCTGTCCAGCTTCAACTTTTGCTTCATTACCTGCCAACATAATTTGCTCTGTGTTTCCACTGAACCCAAAATGTAAAGAGCAGATAAATCAAGAATGAAATATTGAAAGGAAAGCAAAACCAAAACCAAAGTTTACATTAAGGTATTCGGCAGATTCCTTAGTATTACCTGTTTTGGGGGGCGCCAGAGTTGGTCAAATGCCTCATTCCAGACAGATTTTAGCACCAAGAGGTAAACTACACAACAACTACACCCACCACCTCCTAGCAGCAGTTTTAGCTGTTTGGTATGTGCTTACAAGCAATCCAACTCCTACTCCAACTGCAAGGCTCATTCCTAGGCCAATTCCCACACCGATGCTGACACCGGCATTGAACCATGACAGCTCTCCATCTCCCTCTTCAATGTACTCACTACTTGGATCAAATTCGCTAAATGTAGGTTTAACATTTTCATCTAGGTCTTCACTATCACGGGAATCAGTAAACTGTCACAAAAAAACCAATGATAGTCAAAAACATAAGGCAGAGAAGACATTTTAATTAAAGTCTATATAATATAGTCATTCCAACATTTAAGAAGAGGAAGTGGCTTTTCTTATGGCATAGAATTTTTCCATTACATATGTTTCATTGGTTGGTGCAACAAAGGAGCCCTACAGTTTGAATCGCATAACAAAGCAGCAAGAATCCTGAAATATTGGATTCAACCTCAGCCAGACTGTTCATAGAAACTAAAATCCAACAATAGCCTAGCCATTCTTGAAAAACAAAAGAGTGTATAAATAGAACACACTAGTTTCCAGATATATGTTTCGAAAATGAGAACCTGTAGAAATAATCACAAAAATCTAATTCTAGATATATTTCCATTAATAGCTTGCTATAATGACTTTTCCTAATACATTTAAAATTGTGGCATTAATGGCAAATTTGCAGAGTCCTCCAGATTTCCCCAGTTTTTGAAATGCTTCATTATAAACAGGAAGGATCTAATTACTTGTTCTAGAACAACAAGAAATATTGCCAGCACAATTCAAAGAGGACTAACATACAAAACAAGCTCATGGCATCTATTATCTTTTGTTTCCTTAAAATGTCTAGTTGCAAAGACTACCAACGACCATTACCATCCCATAGTCTAAGAGTGTGAATTTCTTGCACTTCTCATTCCAACTATAAGCATTACTTCACAAATACAAGTCATCGCATCTGACACACTAGAAATACAACAAAAGCCAATTAGAACTTTTCATTTCTTTCAGCGGCTATGTTTTAGAAAACTCACATCATTATCTTGTATTTTAAGCCTCTCCTGAAGTGTCTTTTCATTTGAAATATGTGACAGAAACAGATGCTAATTCATATCGTAATTTTACATCCAGAACCGGTCTATGGTCTAGAGATATCTGACGAAGTACACCTTGGTCAATAGAGGAAGGAGAATATTCATGCTAAGAGGGTTTAAATAGAAGATCGGCCAAAGCCAAAATTAAGCTACAAGTACTTCAAGGAATGTTTGTTACAAATTGAGTTTTTCCCATGAAATACCCTAGAGAAGTCTAAGACAGACTCCGGAGTGTCTTAAGAATGCTTACAGTCTTGAGCATAAAATATGATTAGTTACAGAAGGAGAAATGGTTAAGATGCCACAGTCCAGGACACAGAAGCAACAGGATGCAACAAAATGCCATAGATGGATGAAAACTCCTTTTCCAATAAACTTGATAGCAGAATTATTCGAAAGAAAAGTAGCAGGAACTACATACATTAGAATAGAAGGCAGGCCACTAGCACAATGCTTTCGTCAAAAGAACCAAGCTACAAATTCCTTTGCATCAACATCAACAGAGCTGAAGAGTACATGGGAATGATCAACCAATGCTCTGATGAAACCTTATGGTTCTTATTTAAGTCATGCTAACTCCATTCAACTGAGTTCTTTGATTTTCTTTAAGATATGCTTCATTGTATGTATTGAGGCCTATCTTATTACTTTCCTAATTTCAATCAGTTCTATGCTATAGTGTGGCAGGCCTTTCACTTAAGGAAAAACGAAGTGGTACTTCAGCTAACATCAGAACTATCAACTTCTTCTTTGTTCGAGCCAACTCTCTTATTGGCTCCAAACATGCATCTAATAGTTATCTACATGCTAGAGCTAGTCCAAATAGAAGGCTTTCAGACAGAGATGACAATAAGTATAAGGTTTCAAAACCCAAAAAATATACAGTGAAACATATGCGTCCTGATAGAAACACACTATTACAGATTTTTTTCACAACTGATTTGGTTTTAAAATTGATATTTGTTGTTCAGCCTTTTGTACAGTAAATATTTATATATTTTTTTGTTTAGAGTCACAGTAGGCACTTTTTCTTGGATTATTGCATCATAATTTATCTTCAGTCGCATTAACCTTTGTGGTTATTTTCGAACATTAATAATAATTTCAATCTTAATACGGAGAACAAAACTAGTCTATATCAAGATGACAAAAAAACCTAGTAGGGTGAGTTACGAAACTCAGCTTTGCTCTATTGGCAATTTGTTATTAACTATCCAAAATAGTAATCATATCTACTAAATAAGAATGCAATTCCCAATGCACAACTAGGTAAATGACAAACAAGGCAGAGGGAAGTAGTGGGATGTGAGAAGTTTAACAACATAAGGGAAGAATCCATTTCCAGGGACTCTTTGACCCCATGAAGCAGCCATGAAGTAAGGGTAATTGATGCTTCACTCCATAACTCACTTATAATTTGAATCAAGATACAACCAATAATTAAAGAGAGCATGCCCATCCAGAGCTGAACCTGGGTCATCAAGCTGTACACACTACAATTTACAGTCAACACAACAACACCGACCTTTCAAACCTTCCATTTATGTTCAAAACTCGGTAAGCATATGCTTAAAAAAAGGGGTTTTCCAAAAAGAAAAGGACTGCAATACCCTACAAACTTGGATGCAATTCTTGAATCCCAGTCATTTATCTTGTGCATACCATGTGAGTTCCAAGACCCTGCTACCAACGATGCATATATTCTACAATTCAGAGCTCAGATTTTCTATAAACCAGAGACCTATGGCACAAAAATGTCACTTTGTACTCACCATCCCACTATAACTTCATAAAGCATTTGAGCATTGCTAAGGACTAAAAGGTGAAACCGACATACCTGAAATAAAGGATCCCTCATTGCTCTGCTCTTGCAAGGTTTTTCAATTTCCTCATCCTCTGGAATTGCACCCAAACAAGGTCTCGCTGCACCCTTTCTCCCTGCAACCTTTCTTGTGCAAACAAGGTGAATTTTCTTTGTGAAAATAACGGGTCTCTCTAAAGAACAACCAGCAACATAGACCTCCATCACAGGTGCCGAATCACAGCAAGGTCTCAGCTCAGGATTCCCCCTCAGGAGCACCCAATCTACCAGTCCAAATGCTGCATAGCAATCCATGCTCCAACCCAACTCCTTGTCTTTTACAAAATACTCAGTCCCGGAGTCGAATGTCTCCAGCTTCCCGCATACCAACAAAACATCCTTATGATAAACCTCAAATCTCAGGGGCCCTGTTGTCCTAACACTGTATGTACTTACGTATATAACTTCTTCACGTTTCTCATCAATCCTATCTCTTTGCAGAACAGAAGCAACAATCGCAGAAGGAACAATATGCTCGCCATTCACTTCAAACCCAACGGGAAAATCTCTAGGAAGAAAATGCATTGATAAAAACCTTGGACTTTTATTTACCGGGGATGAGCTCATTCTCACATAGAATACTTTTAAATCCAACCACTTCTTGGCCATACATTTTCTCTGCAAATTAATATCTTGAGAAGAACCCATGTTTTGCCGATGGAGCAAATCAACGACTCTGATAGATTTTTAAAAAAAATTGGTAAAATCAGAGGGATCCCATGAGGGGCAAAGCAATATTTTTTTTAGCAGGTGCTGCCTAGAAATTATTGGAGATTTTTGCACCTATGTTGTCGTCTCATGCTCTTTCTAAGTGGTTTCAATAGGAGCTGCTGAGAATATTTAAGAAATTATACAGATGAATAGTCTTATAGATTTTTGGTGAATGGTCTTGAAAATCCTAGAAGCATGACAAATGACATCGAATAATGTTACAGTAACAGCAAAATCCCATCTCACTGCTACCTTTTACTGGGAATGGTCCTACTATACGGCCATTGTTCCTAATTTTGTGACAGAGATTCTATATTTTATTTTTAACTTAAATTTACAGTTGCAGTTGCCCCTTCCCTGAGACCCTGCCCAAGATTCATTTTTAGAGATGTAAAACAGATTGAATTGACTTACAATTTTCCGAGTTTGTTGAGAAGAGGGTAAAAACTTTTACGAATTGTTTAGAAACATGTGAGCATCGAAAATATACTTCCACGTAGCCGCTGACCCAGATGATGATTCTGAGGGTCCCAACATGCACGGATGAGGATCCCTGAACTGGTTTGAAACAGCTAATACTAGGTGTTATCTTTAATATTGGTATTTACAAAGCTAAGTCATGCCATAAACTGAGGGTTCAAGCTCACGAGTCTATGGCCAAACTTGTTGCTAACTGAATCGGTTCTGCAAGTTTCTAGGCACTGTTATTTTCATTTTGCTAGTTTGAAGAAGTTTAAAAGAAAAAGAGCAGTAAACAGCTCTGTAATGTAATCTTCTTTATAAACCTTTTTTGATTATATATATAAAGTTCAATAATATTTTATTTATTTCTCTCTCTTTCCTCTTTATATTTAAAGTTTTATTTTTTATCATAAGAGCAGTTGTAGACACCTAAAAATGGCCCATACGCATGTATCACTGATAAAATTTCATTGTTGTCAGGGACCTATGTGTTTGTTGATTATTGGTATACATGAAGTTTTCCTTTCTTTTTCTTTTTCTTCCTTTCTTCTTTCTCTTCCCTTTCTATTTTTAGTGGTCTCTCTAGGGATGTATAGTTTACATTTATGGGGTGTATGCCCTTTTCACCCATTAAGATCCCCTAGATATTAGTGGTTCTATCTTGTCGGGTTTTTTTTGTCTTTTTGATGCTGGCCCACATGTCAACAAGGTCCTAATTTGAATTCAAGAAGTTTATAAATGTATAGATACCTTGTGCATTTAGAACAGTCAAGACAATCATATAGAGAATACATCCAAAAGTCTAAAAGAAACTGAAATAACATCTAACATTTATTCTTACATCATTCTAGAGAAATCGAGCACTTAGAACATTCATTGTAACATTGAAATTCATGCAAGTAACACATTGTATCACTTTGGCCTACTTCGCTAAATCATCGTTGCATTTATTTATGTTGTCTTCGATATTGTATACTATTGAGGGGCATGATAAGTAGTCGGTGCTTGAAAATCGTGTTGGCCCCAAGCACTAGGCCCAGAGCAAATTCTTATCCTTTTTAGGTTCAACTACCTTATTAGGGTTTGAAGAAGAAAAATAATTTCTTAGTGATTGGCATGAAGTTTCATAATACTGAGCAAGGTTTTCAGAGCCTCAACCCTGATACTCTCTCTTTCATGGGATCAATTTCCCCTTGACTTTACAATAATATATGGAGCTTAGCATGTCTGGGAATACGGGAGAGCGCGCTTTTGCTGACATTATTACCAGTATTCGATACTGGGTTATTCATAGCATTACTATACCTTCCCTATTCATTGCAGGTTGGTTATTTGTCAGTACGGGTTTAGCTTATGATGTCTTCGGGAGCCCCCAGCCGAATGAGTATTTCACAGAAAGTCGCCAAGAGGTTCCATTAGTAACTGGGCGTTTCGATTCATTAGAGCAACTAGATGAATTTACTAGATCTAGATCTTTTTAGGAGGTAATAATGACTATAGATAGAACCTATCCAATTTTTACAGTGAGATGGTTCGCTGTTCACGGACTAGCTGTACCAACAGTTTTTTTCTTGCTCTCCTCTATATAGGGAGGGACTCCTCTCCTCTATATAGGGAGGGAGGGGCTCCTCTCCTCTATATAGGGAGGGACTCCTCTATATAAAGGAGGGAGGGACTCCGAAAAGGAGGGAGGGCAGGTCTAAGAGCTAGCTCCGAGGGAGGGGAGGGGAGGGGAGGGGAGGAAAGAGAGGGAGGGACTAAGCCCCTCTCCCTCCTATCCTCTACAAGCCCCTCTCCCTCCTATCCCCAGGCGGATAGCACCGCAATCTGATTCCTCCCTCTGAGAATAGATCTAATCTGGAGGGAGTCACTCCCCAGAGAGGTTTCAGAGGGTGAACAAGTACTGATTCCTCCTATCTAGTCTCTGGAAAGACTAGATAGGAGTCACTTCCCAGAAAGGTTTCAGCTTGCTTATCTGTTCTTTTCTCTAATTTAAGTTTCGTTTCTTAGATTAGAGAGAAGAAGCAGCCATCCTTCGAAGAAAACGTAATAGCTCACTGGTCTAGCTCCATAGCACCGAAAATGTATTGAGGCTCAAGTGATTCACCGAAGCGACGAGATCCGTTCCCATCCATCCTATCCATCTAGATATATAGCTAAGCTCTAGTTGAACGCCATATAGGTTGATTCTATTTTTGTTGTCAAACGAAGACGATTGTTTCTAGATTACCCATAAATCAGGATACTCTTCTAAACCCTCTCTTCATCATTTATATATCTAGATTTGGAGTATTGATTAGGTCTGAATTTACTATTTGACATTTGACTGTACTTAATCAAATGTGTATGGATATATGTATTGTATTTTAATTTTAAACCCATTTTCCATGCCACATTTTGATGAACTTTGTGGTCTCTTACGCCCCTTATGGGTAATGTATTGTTTTGCATGCTTTATATCATTCTAGAGTTAGATCTTGCTTCATTTGTGACAAATAAGATTTTCTCAAGGTAAATCCAAGTGTTCTAAGGCTTGTTCTATTGTATTCTTTCACAATCTATTAACCATAGCTCATTATTTGTTATTTCAAATCCTAGGTCATTTGTATGGTGCATGTATTCAATGTTTGATCTCCTCTTGTGCCATCAAAATTGTTTATATCTAAAATTATAAATAGGAAGAGTGCCAAGTGTAATAGTGACTGTTGACCATTTTGGTCCTGCAGGCCAAAAATCACTCTCTTTTCTTTCCCTATTGTCCTATGCGTCAGTCTTGGATGCATCCACCTTACCACAAATGCTCCATTTCCCTTTGCAAAAACCCTGTTATTATGAAAAGTTGAAAGATCTAAGACCTGTAGGTTCTCGGCTTGATATGGGGCTTATTTCGCTTTGGGTAATTGCCTTGGACATGCCTTTTATTGATAAAGGAAGGAGCCAGTTTCAAATAAATACAAGTCTTTTACAAGGCCCCGAAGGTCAAGTACCTTTACGGAGGGCAGACAGGTGACAAATGGGACCATTTGGCAAGCTCCGAAGGACAACTAAAGACAAAATATTTCTTTGCGGAGGGCAAAGTTTTTTTTTCAGAAAAATGACAAGGTAGAATCCAAAAGGGTAAGTTTTCCTTCGGAGAAAATCCATACAAAAGACAAAGGATTTCTTCGGACTTTTTGTGTGAAGAAAATCCATGTAGAAACCAAAGGGTGAATTCCTTCAGACAAAGTGCCCGAAGGAATTCCTTCGAACATTTTGTTTGAAGAAATTCACAAAAGAAACAAACCCAAGGCAAAATTCTTTCAAACAAAAAGCCCAAAGGAATTCCTTTGGACTTTTGTCTGAAGGAAATTACAAAGAAAGCGTTGGGACTTTGAAGGAAGGATTTCCTTCGGGCAAAATATCCGAAGGAATTCCTTCAGATATTTTGTCCGAAGGAATTAAGATGACCAAGGGAGCCCAAAGGGCAAGTGCCCTTATGGAGGGCTCTCAGCGACCAAAAGGGGACCATTTCCAATCTTCTGAAAGGTCACCTTTCCTTCAGGAAGGTTAAATTGCAAAAGGCTAAAGGTTCAGTTATAGAAAGCCGAAGGAATTACCGAAGTAATGACGGGCCCTAGCACATCAATTTCAGCATAGCGAACGAGTTGTTGGAGTTTCAAACGTCCGGTGACGTCCTTACAGACATCAAAATCAAGACAATGAAATACCATTGGCTTTCAAAATGGAAACAGGCCTACGGACGTCAACTTTATGGTGATAAGATAGCCATTGATTTTCAAATGCTTAAGGACGGGCCCGCACATGGAAATGAATTAACAGTTGGAGAAGAAGCCGAAAGAATTCATAAGCGTGAACCCAAAGGAATTCAAAGGCCTTAAGGCCAAAAGGAAAAGACCACTGAGAAAGGAGCCTGAAGAGACAATAAAAGACAGAAGAATAGCCTGAGAGCTCAAATCATCAAAAAGAGACAAGAAATAACAAGGAAAGAGGGAATAAAATAGAGAATCTAGAACATATCTATGCCCACATATGACAACATTTGGAATGTTCCAAAGGACGCACCCAACCAAGCATAGCCATGAATCAGATCAGCCCAGGTGGTGTTGGGATGAATAACGGAAGCACACAATTGATTACCAAGCAACTTAATATGCGGAAATTAACCAGAATCAACAAGTAACTAGAATTCAAAAATAACACAGCATATGAGAGACAATACACAACTTGTATTAAAACTCTTTCAGAAGGAAATACAACAAAGAAGGCTACCACAGTTCTTCTTCCTTACACACCTCTAGGGCTCCCACACCTCTAGGGCATAAATAGTAAATCTTCCCTCAAAGCTCTCTCCCTTAGGTCCCAACACCCAACTCAAACACAGAGTTGGTGTTCACCTTACACCTGTGCTCCACGCACTCCAAGTACACGAACGTACTCCAAGTAGATCTCTCTTGATTCTGCTCCCTGTTGTGTTGCTGTCCTCTCTGATCTTGCACACCTGCAAATCAATCTGGTTCTGCACACCTGTGAACCTTGACCTTGCACACACATACACCTGCAAATCAATGATCTTACTTACCATGTAGATCTCCTAAAGTAGCCATGCTCCCCTAATGACCAAGATCATACATACATGAAGAACCCTGCTGATTCTCCAATCTAGCACCCACACTTAGTACTGTGGCACTAGGAGGAACACACCATGCTCACCTCACACACAGAAGGAGCTTATATTATTTCTCTCTTACTCTCTAGCACAAGTTTACAATACAACCAATGAGTCTCTTAAATAGATCTCATGCAAACAATAATTAGACACCTAATTACAATAATTAGATCCGCAGCTTCTAGTCTAAAATTGGCTCTTGACATGTAAACACTTGGTTCGTTAGCTAACTTCCTGTAAAACACTCGGTCTGAACCACACAGGTGACCGACGTCGGTCCCTATCTGCCTGGGGGGTGCCGACGCCGTTCGACTTCTGACCGACGTCGGTTGCCTTCCTGTCTCTTCCCTGCCGACATCGGTTGGCCTAACCAATGCTGGTGCCTGACACACTCAGCAACCTTCTGAAACCTCCTCCTCTGTTTGCATCAGTGAAGCTTTTAGCTCCACAACCTAACAATCTCCCACTTGGAGATAAACGACTGCACTGTAACTGTAATTGTACCCCATTTAATCTATTTTCTGGCTTGTATCCCTCTTCAAGCTCCCACTTGAAGACAACCCACCACACAACCTGTGGTGCACCTCCTGTCATCCGAGTACTCTGCCACATCCGAACCTACAAACCCATGTAGTGAAGTCCTGACCCTGCGTAGCATGAATCCCTGCTACTAGTCCCTCTCAAATCCCTGAGAACCCACTTCCCCGAATTGGCTCCTAACTCTCTGACAACACCCATTGCTTGGGCAAACTCAGGTCTATCCCAGACCTCATGTGATTTCGGACACTGAACTGTCCAGCCCTTAGTGTGCTCCAGCTCTGCATCCTGAACCTCGCCAACACCTGATTCACATTAGCTCCCACTGGAGACAAAATCAACCTGTGATTTCCATGTCTCCCATGCCAAAGAATTTCGCTACTCCAAATTCTTCATAGCAAACCACTGAACTAATCTTACCCTTAGCTCAGCAAAACCCTGTGTGTACAAACTTGCTAGCTAGCATACCATCCACATACAGCAATAGAATGATGTCATGACTCATCATCCCCCTGGTAAGATAAACCACAGTAGTTACCCTGACATTGACTGAAGCCATGCTTCGTCCTCCACCTGTCAAAACCTGTACCACTGTCCTGTAGCTCCCTCAAGACCATATAACTTGGTCTTCCGTCTCACGTGTCCGTTCTCTCTATTCTTCAACTAAGGTATCCATTCGTCTCTGTGCTTTCATACCTGCTGGCAACCCTACCAAGTCTCCGCTTGGTTCTGCATCATATACCTGCCATGCTCCCACTGTTTCCTGGATCCTTCCTGCTCTGCAATCAGCAACAAGTACAAAGAAGAGGAACAATGAATTTGAGGCTTACTTACCATCTTCAGTCCTCCATATGGGTGTTTGAGACTCCTTGATAGCTTGCTGTCTGCCCAAAATCTGTTACAGTGACCGACCTCGGTCACCACACAGTCTGCATCCAACCGACTTCAGTTCCTGCGCCTGTCCTGACTACCAACCCTGCCGACGTCGGTGTCCTCCTGCTGCCGACGTCGGTCCTCCTAACCGACGTCGGGCTTATCTACTGCCGACGTCAGTTTTCCTGCCAATGCCGATACCTGTGTTTTCTTGTGAGTGATGACTTTTTATCTGCGAGCTCCTTTGAATCAAGACCCATGTCCAAACTGCCCTGCTCAGAAGTATCCAGCCCCATCCACTGGTCTCTATCCGCCATCTCCTCCATAAACACCAAGGCTTTCCAGTTCTTAAGCCTGTCAAATATATCAGTCTTCCACTTAAGAACATGCATCTCCCTCTTGCTCATGTGACCAAGCCTATGAAGCCACGTCTTCGCAATAGAAAAGAATCAGTAATATAAACAAGTAGATAAAGAGTACCTATTTTCTTACCACCAGCTAATTCAAGTGCATCCGCTGTGAGAGTTCTTGTGCATCTCTCATCACCCAACTTTTTTGAAGAAATTAGCCACATCTCCAAACCTGAGACCTGCATGACCTGCTTCAACACCCATGTGTTGACCACCTGCAATTTTAGCATCACTTCCCTTTTGCCAATTCTTTGACAAGGCTCACCAGCTCCTCTCCCTGGGGCTGCATGGAAAGAGGCAACAGAATCTATTATCCAAGATTCAACTTTATCCAAGAAACCTCCCAAAGCATCTTGTGCAACAACCCCTGCAACATCTGCATCTTCAGTTCCTTCATGCTGATCTGCTACCAACCAACAATATTCTTTTACCTACTCTTTCTTTCCATAGGACCGTAAGTGACCATCTGTGCTTTTCAACTCCTCCATTCTTAGCTTACTTTCATCTGCCATTGCTCTACTCCCACTCAATCAAAAACCCCTAAGAGTGACCTGTAACCAAACACAAAACCTGCTCCCTGCAACCTTAGCTCTGATACCACTTGTTGGGATGAATAACGAAATCACACAATTGATTACCAAGCAACTTAATATGCGGAAATTAACCAGAATCAACAAGTAACTAGAATTCAGAAATAACACAGCATATGAGAGACAATACACAACTTGTATTAAAACTCTTTCAGAAGAAAATACAACAAAGAAGGCTGCCACAGTTCTTCTTCCTTACACACCTCTAGGGCTCCCACACCTCTAGGGCATAAACATTAAATCTTCCCTCAAAGCTCTCTCCCTTAGGTCCCAACACCCAACTCAAACACAGAGTTGGTGTTCACCTTACACCTGTGCTCCACGCACTCCACAAGTGCTCCACGCACTCCAAGTACACGAATGTACTCCAAGTAGATCTCTCCTGATTCTGCTCCCTGTTGTGTTGTTATCCTCTCTGATCTTGCACACTTGCAAATCAATCTACTTCTGCACACCTATGAACCTTGACCTTGCACACACATACACCTGCAAATCAATGATCTTACTTACCATGTAGATCTCCTAAAGTAGCCATGCTCCCCTGATGACCAAGATCATACATACATGAAGAACCCTGCTGATTCTCCAATCCAGCACCCACACTTGGTACTGTGGCACTAGGAGGAACACACCATGCTCACCTCACACACAAAAGGAGCTTATATTATTACTCTCTTACTCTCTAGCACAAGTTTACAATACAACCAATGAGTCTCTTAAATAGATCTCATGCAAACAATAATTAGACACCTAATTACAATAATTAGATCCGCAGCTTCTAGTCTAAAATTGGCTCTTGACATGCAAACACTTGGTTCGTTTGCTAACTGCCCGTAAAACATTCAGTTCGAACCACACAGGTGACCGACGTCGGTCCCTGTCTGCCTGGGGGGTGCCGACGCCGGCTGACTTCTGACCGACGTCGGTTGCCTTCCTATCTCTTCCCTGCCGATGTCAGTTGGCCTGACCGACACCGGTGCCTGACACACTCAGCAACCTTCTGAAACCTCCTCCTCTATTTGCATCAGTGAAGCTTTTAGCTCCACAACCTAACAGGTGGCAAAAGAAGCGTTGACATAGAAACTTATTGCAGTGACCCATGCTTTTGCAGTGACATTTAATACGACCCATGCTCTTGCAGTGGCATTTAATATGGGTCGAGCACCAAAGTCAAGACTGGTGACACCTATAGCATGGTTCTTTTAGCAGTTTCCTCTTTCCAATGTATTCAATGCAGCATGGGCCTCTTATTCTTGAAAGTGCGAAAGTCTTTTCCTTGATGCTATATATATTGTAACCTTTTAGTTGAGAAGGATATCTCTCATTTTGTAAGGTGAAGCCCTACCAAATTTCACCTTTGATCAATACGAATGTGTTTTACTTCTATCTGAATTGTTATGCTTTTGAGTGTGTCTATGTATCAATTCTGTGTTCAAGCGTTTTAGCTTGATGCTTTCACAAGATTGACACCAACATACCTAGTGTAGCCAAAGCCATTTCTGCAGAATTAACTAGAAGTGCTTCATCTGGAGTGCAGAGATAGAAGAGTAGCTATCAGATAGTGTGTTTTCTACAGCAACTGTGGTAAATTCCTTTTCCTTGTGTCTCCATTAAAGCCCTATTAAAATACCCCTACAGTGTGGTCTTTTTACCAGATAAAGTGTATGTTCACCCCCTTCTAGTTTGAAGTGTGAATAGCTAAGTAGATCAAAATCGTTTGGTGCATCACCACTTAAATTAGTTTCTATTTTGGTTGTATCCTTCTCCCTTTTCACCCCCCCCATTGTTAGCAGTAGTAGTAAAAGACTTCAAAGATGCATCCAAGGGAGTTAGCCCTTATCTAGACATTCTCTCCTTAGTTTTTTCAAACCCATAGCAAGAGGGGAGTCTCCATTATGCCGTGTGGAAGAGAGAAGCTCAGTCTTCTTTCAAAGGTGCAATCCACAGCATCAACAATTTTTAACACGTCTGGTGGGACAAAAAAATTTAATGCTCAGAAGAGTTCTAGGATTGGTTTTGGTCTTGTTACAGCAAGAATGAACCACTAATCTAGCATCTAGTGACTCCATTTTCAAGAACATTAGTCTCTGGTCAAAGATCAGTCTGACATCTTATGCCTAAGGTCACCACAAGATCTTCTGTTAAGGGTGTCCCTTTTGAATTCCTTGAATTACCATTAAACTCAGCAAGGCGACTGAGATTTGCAAGGACCCGTCCCTATAAAACAAGGCATTTTCCCAAACCTACTATAAAATATACTTACGCAAGAAGACCCCGGTAGAACCCTGTTATCACCATGGCTTTACTTTTTGTTGCCTTTCATGGTCAGAGCCCTTTAAACCTTCTGCATTATGACCCAATCCCAAGGATAGCCCTTAAGAGTGTTCCTCCCTTTAATGGAGAGGGGCCTATTACTGCTATTGAACACATCATAAATATTTCCAACCTTTGTAATATTCATAATGTCACTGAAGAGAACATTGCTATCAGGTTGCTGGCATTGTCTTTTAAGGGTAAGGTTCGGGACTGGTATGGGACCTTGCCTATGAATTCAGTTGGCACATGGAATGAATTAGGCACTCTCTTAACAAACAAATTCAAAAATAAGAGTGACCACCTCTCACTTTCTGAGCAACTAACCACCATTAAAAGAGCTCCACATGAATTCATGCAGGATTTCAATACCAGTTTTCAAAAGACTTGGGACAGAATCCCCATTTTGGTAAGGCCAACCCCAAGCTATGCTTTCCTCTATTACTTGAAATATTTGAACAATGACATTGTTGTCATGATACAGTCAATGGGAGGATAAGTGTTGCCAGTTGCCTATGAAATTGCCATAGCCACTAAAAATTTCCTAGTATAAGTAAGAAAGATAGCCCCTATACCTCATATGCCACTCTTTCTTGAATTGCCACCTCTAGTTCAAACCACTGGACCCACCTTAGCTCTTCTGCCTAGCATAGAAAAGCTAAATGCTACCTCACCCAATGACCTTCATGAAGTTAAAATCTTGTTACAAAGTGTGACCAATGAACTAGTGGCTCTCAAAAGGCAACAGGGTCAAAACTATCAGTCAAATTAGGGATACCAACAGTTCAAACAAGCAAGTAGACCCCCTTTTCAGAATTATAATCAAGGACAGGATCAATTTACATAAGCTAGACCATATCAAGGGTATAATTCAGGTGCTCCTTCATCATCCAAGGCTCTTGTGACCACTCAAAATAATCTGGTATAGGAACAACCAAATTGCTCACCTCTGAGATATGGTCAAGATCAGGTTGCTTATACAAATGAGACCCTGAGTCAATATATGAATGCATAAGACAATCAGGCTACCCAATTCCCAAGCTTTGAGAAGTCAATACAACCCGGCATGGGTAGCAGTCAGGGTCAACCTGATTCCACTCTCATGAATCACATGGAAGGTGATTTTTGTATAGTCAACTATGTGGGCAATATGAACAACCAAGGTGATTATGTTGCAACCAACACAAGGTCTAAAAGGAGAGCTATGGAGGAAGCTTAGGTAGCTGCCCAAACATCTGCAGCATCTTCTTCGTCACATATGAACCAAAAATTTCTAAATTATAGGCCGTCGGTTACATCCTCAGCTCCTCAGCTTATGCCTCAGGCTGCAAGTGCTCCCAAAGAAAATTTGAAAGGTAGCAACCCTCAGATCAATGTGGTAGACCAAATGAAGAAGCTACACATGAATATCTCTTTGTGGGATTCATTAGCAATGCCACGACAAAAGGACATACTCCAGAAAGAGTTGCATGAGCTAAATGAACTAGCTATCCCAACAAAAGTTGATAACATTTTGATCATGAATGGGCAATTTTCCACAGCAAGCCAAGAAAAGAAAGATGAAAAGGTTCCCCCTTTCTATCTATCCTTAGTCACAGGAGATTTCTTGGTACACAACTGAATTATCGATAGTGGGGAAAGCACCTTGGTAATGCCCAAATGCATAATGAATAAGTTGGGACTCAAATAGGAGAAGATGACTAAGGGAGTCCTGAAGCTAGATGGATCACCAACCAAGACACTAGGAGTGGTATGAGGCTTGAATTTAATGTTGCATGCATGTCCCACTTTCTTAGTTCCCCATGATGTAGTAGTGGTGGATGTTCCTCCCTACTTTGTTATCTGCTTGTCTAGGGATTTCACATCCAAAATAGGTGGGTACCTAACAACAAACTGGTTTTACATAGTTTTTAGAACCAAATATGGGACTAAGGTCAACATTGAGTCAGATCCAATCCATAGAGATCATCTGGAGCTGTACTCACTCAAAGCGATGAATGTTAGCTACACCATTATTGATGAAGAATAATTTCAAGTGGATCAATCTCCACCCTCTACCCTTAAAGGAGTTGCTGACCTACTCTTAGACGAATGGGGAAGTAACAACTTCAAATATGACCCATACAAGTTTATAGAATAGGCAGGGCTTGGAATTTATTGCATGCATGAAGAAGGTACCCTTGTGCCAAATTTGATGAAAGCAAACCAAGAGACCTCAAGTTTATGGAAACTCTTCTTTGATGGCTCAAGAATCAAACTGAGAGCTAGTGGTGGAGTGGTGTTAATTTCCCCCTCAAAGGAGAAATACTTCTCGACTTTCAAGTTCCAATTTTCTTGCACTTGCAATGTTGAAAAATATGAGTCTTTCATCCATGGTTTGGAGTGGCAAGGAAAAGAGGAATTAAAGAGCTGCAAGTTTTTGGGGACAATGAGTTGATCGTAAATCAGGTGAGAGGCTAAAATCTGACCAAGAATTCCATGCTTAAGTATTACAAGCACAGGGTATGGGACTTAGAAGAGAGTTTCCTTGCTTTCAATATTATTTCCATTTCAAGAGAGCAAAATAAGCAAGCAGACAGACTACAACAATTGGTGCCCAGTTTGACATCCCCAAGGAGATAGGTCGAGACAACAATCCATGCCATTTAAAAGTGGTAATCAAACCCTCTATGCCTGATAACATCACCAACTGGTAGGTATTTGATAGCGATCAATAGATAGCATTTTTATTATAAGAGGAGGCTGAGTTTGCCTCTAAAAATTAAGCTAAGCTACAACAACAGTATGGTATCCAGATTATTCAGTTGAGGAACAACAAACTTCCCAAAGGCTTGGTCACTCTCGAAAGTATCTTCAATAAAGATGACCAATTGAAAAATGATAAAACAAGCATCACAACAAAGAAAGAAAACTATGAAAAAGTTGAAATATTCAAGAACAAGTTGCTTACACTTGGGAAGGTATGTACAGATCATGAAAGGCAGGCTTTCATCTTGTTGTGCCAAGAATTTGCCGATGTCTTCGCTTGGGAGTATAGCGACTTGAAGGGTTTTGACACAAGTTTGGCCCAACATACCATTGAGTTGGAGGAAGGTGCCAAGCCCATAAAAAAAAAAAAAAAGGTCTGTCAACCCAAAGATTGAACCTCTCATGCGGAAGGAACTCACCAAGCTGATTGAGTCCAGGATCATATTTCTGATCAAACACTCTTTTTGGCTAGCCAATCTAGTCCTTGTTAGGAAAAGGAATTGGGAGATCAGATTGTGTGTGGATTTTACAGACCTCAATAGAGTCTCGTTGAAAGATCACCATCCTCTCCCAAGTATGGAGTAGATCCTCTAAATGGTGACAGACAACTAACGTTTCTCCCTCCTAGATGGGTATTCAAGGTACAATCATATTTTAGTGCAAGACTGTGATCAATACAAGATAGCCTTCACTACCAAATAGGGATGTTTGCTTACCAAAAAATGCCATTTGGACTATCCAATGCTGGAGCCACTTTTCAATGAGCCATGGGCATGGCTTTCTAAGGCCTGATAAATAATGTTGTACTGGTCTATCTTGATGATGTGATAGTATTTTATAAGGAAGAAGGCCAACATCTAAAACACCTTAGGCAAATATTTGAGAGGTGTAGAGAGTTTGGTATCTCTCTCAACCCAAAGAAATGTGTGTTCGCTATCCATGAAGGTAAACTCCTTGGCCATGTTGTTTCAAAAGGGGGCTTAACCATTGATCTAAAAAGAGTTTGCACCATCCTAGCATTGTCCTTGCCTAAGCATAAGAAAGTTTTGCAAAGTTTCTTTGGTAGAATAAATTTTATCGGGAGATTTATCCCAAATTTTGTCGAGATAGTCAAGCCACTGACCTCCATTCTGAAGAAAGATGAGAAATTCACGTGGACAGCACAAAGGAAGGATAGTTTTGATCCCTGGAAGGATAATTTTGAAGGATCAAGCAAGATATCACCCAGGCTCCTACCTTGATTGGTCCTAACTTCACCAAGGATTTTAATCTCTACACCTTTGAAAATGAAGAGGTAATCTCCACCACGCTTATCCAAACAAATGATGAGAACCTTGAACAACCGCTTGCATTTTTTAGCCAAGGTCTAGAAGGTTTTAAGATCAGATATATATATGTGGAGAAGCAAGTCCTTGTGTTCATATGAAGCTTGAATAAATTTAGACATATGATGTCCAATAGCAGGGTTCATCTCATGGTGCCACATCCCAGCGTTAAAGTTTATTGATCAGTCGTGATCTAAATGAAAAGAGAGTGGGATGGATCACTAAAATAATGGAATATGACATAGACATCAAAACCACTAAGCTGGTAAGGGGAAAAGGCCTATGTGAACACCATGCTACAGATCTTAAATAGTAGAAATAGGATGTTTTACTAATCCATGATGAAGCTATAGCAAAATAACCAGTAGTCATGAAGGATTGGGCATCAGACATAAAACATTTCCTTCTCACCGATGAGTGCCTGCAGGGCCTTGATAGGACCAAGAGGAGATATTTCAAACTCCAATCTCTCCCTTATGTCCTAATTGACGGGGTGCTATTTATAAGGGATTTTTTTGGAGTACTCTTGAGGTGCATAGACCGAGGTTAGGTCGACAGGGTGCTGTCTGAGTTCCATGACGGGCTGGCTAGTGGTCACTTTGCTCCTAAGCCTACAACTGCAAGGATTATGAGAGCTAGTTACTTCTGGCCCACTCCATTCAGAGACACCCATGCTTGGGTACAAAAGTTCCAAAAGTGTACTCTCTTTGATGGGAAACAACGGCTGGCTGTAATGCCTCTACATCTTATTCAAGTAGAATAACCATTCATGGAATGGGGCCTAGACTTCATAGAGATGATCAACCCTCCTTCTAGTGTTGGCCACAAATGGGTCTTGACTGCTACAGACTAATTCACAAGATGGGTAGAAGCTATTGATTTGAAGGAGGCCAACAAAAGTGCAGTCTCAGAATTTTATGAAGGCCTGGTGACAAGGTTTGGAGTCCCAGCTACCATCATCTCAGACAATGCATTGGCTTTCTAGGGAACCAAAACAAGTGAGTGGGCATTGGGATACAACATCTACCTTAGTACTTCTTGAAACTACTACCCACAAGGGAATGGGTTGGCTAAGTCCACCAACAAGAATCTAAATATAATTATCAAAAAGACAATGGAGGAGAATGAGAGAACTTGGCATGCCAAGTTGAAAATAGCTCTGTGGGTAGACAGAGTTACTCGAAAGAGGGCATTTGGCAATTCACCATACATGCTTGTGTATAAAAGGAAAGCTAGACTTCTTATTTCACTTGAATTTCCAGCTTTGGATCTTGCTCACTGGCTACAATTGGAAGAAGGCAATAACATGAAGGTTAGGCTGTGTGAATTGATGGAACTTCAAGAGACAAGGGACCAAGCCATTGTTTCTATGACTAGCCATCAGCAACAAATGAAGAATCACTTTGACAAGAAATATTTGTCAAAATGATTCTATAAAGGTGACATCATCTTAAAATGGGATGAAGATCAATCTAAACCTAGAAAACACACAAAGTTAGATACCCTATGGAGTGGTTTGTATGTCATCACTCAGTGCAAGCAGCACAATGCATTCCAACTCTCTAGGTTGGATGGTGAAGAATTGCATATCCCAGTTAATGGGATATATCTTAAGCACTGTCACTGAGCCTTATCTCATCATGTATATATTTTATTTATTTTTTCCTATTTTACCTAAGTGCTCTTGCGCATGTTCGTAGTTTTTTTAGCCTTGTGTGTGTTTTTTTCTCGTTTGGGGTAAAAGATTCATGATTGATTCTTGGATCTCTCAAGGTTATTTTCAACCTTTTAGGTTATTTTTTGACTCCATTCCCAATGGACCTATAAGCCACTAATTTTCCTAAAACATAGCAGGCATGCTTCCCTTGAGAATCACCAAATTTGTTGACCATTTTGGTCCTGCAGGCCAAAAATCGCTCTTTTCTCTTTCCCTGCTATCCTGTGCGTCAGTCTTGGATGCATCCACCTTACCACAAATGCTCCATTTCCCTTTGCAATAGCCCTATTCTTATGAAAATTTGAAATATCTAAAACCTATAGGTTCTCAGCTTGATATGGGGCTTATTTTACTTTGGGTAATTGCCTTGGATAGTTCTTTTATTGACAAAGGAAGGAGCCAGTTTCAAATAAATACAAGTCTTTTACAAGGCCCCGAAGGTCAAGTGCCCTTGCGAAGGGAAAATAGGTGACAAATGGGACCATTTGGTAAGCTTTGAAGGACAACTAAAGATAAAAGGTTTCTTTGCGAAGGGCAGAGTTTTTCTTTAGAAAAATGACAAGGTAGAATCTCGAAGGGTAAGTTTTCTTTCAAATAAAATCCATACAAAAGACAAAGGATTTCTTCAGACTTTTTATCTGAATAAAATCCATGTAGAAACCAAAGGGTGAATTCCTTCGGCCAAAGTGCCTAAAGGAATTCCTTCAAACATTTTGTCTAAAGAAATTCACAAAAGAAAAAAACCCAAGACAAAATTCTTTTGGACAAAAAGCCCGAAGGAATTCCTTTGGACTTTTATCTAAAGGAAATTACAAAGAAAGGGTCAAGGCTTTGAAGGAAGGATTTCCTTCAGGCAAAATGTCTGAAAGAATTCCTTCAAACATTTTATCCAAAGGAATTGAGATGACCAAGGGAGCTTGAATTAGCTTGAAGGGTAAGTGCCCTTGCGGAGGGCTCTCAGCGACCAAAAGGGGACCATTTTCATTCTTCTGAAAGGTCACCTTCCCTTCGGGAAGGTTCAATTACAAAAGGCCAAAGGTTCAGTTGCAAAAAGCTGAAGGAATGACCAAAGTAATGACAGGTCTCAACACGTCAATTTCAGCATAGCAAACTAGATGTTGGAGTTTCAAACATCCGGTGACATCCTCATGGATGTCAAAATTAGGACAATGAAATAGCTGTTGGCTTTCAAAATGGAGACGGGCTTACGGATGTCAACTTTATGGTGATAAGATAGCCGTTGATTTTCAAATTATTAGGGATGGGCTCGTGCATGGAAATGGATTAATAGTTGGAGAATAATCTGAAAGAATTCATAAGCATGAACCCAAAGGAATTCAAAGGGCTTAAGGCCAAAAGGAAAAGACTGCCAAGAAAGCAGCCCGAAGAGCCAGTAAAAGATGTAAGAATAGCTTGAGAGATCAAATCATCAGAAAGAGATAAGAAATATCAAGGAAATAGGTAATAAAATAGAGAATCTAGAACATGGCTGTGCCCACATATGACAACATTTGGAATGTTCCAAAGGACCCACCTAGCCATGCATAGACATGAATCAGATCAACCTAGTTGGCAAAAGAAGCGTTGACACAAGAAGTTATTGTAGTGACCCATACTTTCATCGTGACATTTAATATGACCCATGCTCTTGTAGTGACATTTAATATGGGTTGAACACCAAAGTCAAGATTGGCGACACCTACAACATGGTTCCTTCAACAGTTTCCTCTTTCCAATGTATTCAACGCAGCACAAGCCGCTTATTCTTGAAAGTGCCAAAGTCTTTACCTTGATGCTATATATATTTTAACCTCTTAGTTGAGAAGGATATCTCTCATTTTTTAAGGTGAAGCCCTACCAAATTTCACCTTTGATCAATAAGAATGTGTTTTACCTCTATCTGACTTGTTATGCTTTTGAGTGTGTCTGTGTATCAATTCTATGTTCAGTCATTTTAGCTTGATGCTTTCACAATATTGACACCAACATACCTAGTGTAGCCAAAGCCATTTCTATAAAATTAACTAGAAGTGCTTCATCTATAACATAGAGACAGAAGAGTAGCTATCAGACAGTGTGTTTTCTATAATGCCTATGGTAAGTTCCTTTTCCTTGTGTCTCCATTAAGCCCCTATTAAAATGCCCCTATAGTGTAGTAATTTTACCAGATAAAGTGTATGTTCTTCCCCTTCTAGTTTGAAGTGTGAATAACTTAATAGATCAAAATCATTTGGTGCATCACCACTTAGATTAGTTTCTATTTTGGTTATATCCTTCTCCCTTTTCATCCCCCTATGTTTAGCAATATTAGTAAAAGACTTTAGAGATGCATCAAAGGGAGCTATCCCTTATATAGAGATTCTCCCCTTAGGTTTGCCAAACCCACAACAAGAGGGGAGTCTCCATTATGCCATGTGGAAGAGAGAAGCTCAACCTTCTTTCAAGGGTGCAATCCACAGCGTCAATAGTTTTTAGCACACCCAGTGGGATAAAAAAATTAATGCTCAAAAAAGTTCCAGGATTGGTGTTGGTCCTGTTACAGCAAGAGTGAACCACTAATCCAGCATTTGGTGACTCCATTTTCAAGAACATCAGTCTCTGGTCAAAGATCAGTCTGACATCCCATGCCTAAGGTCACCACAAGATCTTCTACCAAGGGTGTCCCTTTTGAATTCCTTGAATTGCCGTTAAATTTAGCAAGGTGACTGAGATTTGCAAGGACCCATCCTTATACAACAAGGAATTTTCCTAGACCTACTATAAAATATACTTATGTAAGAAGACCCCGACAGAACCCTATTATTACCATGGTTTTACCTTTTATGGCATTTCATGGTCAGAACCCTTTGAGCCTTTTGCATTATGACCCAATTTCAGGGATAGCCCTTAAGAGTGTTCCTCCCTTTAATGGAGAGGGGCCTATTAATTTTATTAAACACATCAAAAATATTGCCAACCTCTGTAATATTCACAATGTCACTAAAGAGAACATTGCTATCAAGTTGCTGGCATTATCTTTTAAGGGTAAGGTTTTGGAATGGTATATGACCTTGCCTATGAATTCAATCGGCACATGGAACAAATTAGGCATTCTCTTAAAAAATAGATTTGGGGAGAAGAGTGACCACCTCTTGCTTGCTGAGTAGCTAACCACCATGAAAAGAGCTCCAGATGAATTCATGCAAGATTTCAATACCAGTTTTCAAAAGACTTGGGACATAATCCCCATTTTGGGAAGGCTGAGCCCAAGCTATGCTTTCCTCTATTACTTAAAAGATTTGAATAGTGATATTGCTATCATGATATAGTCAATGGGAGGACAAGTGTTGCCATCTTCCTATGAAATTTCCATAGCCACTAAAAATTTCTTAGTATGAAAAAGAAAGATAGCCCCTAGACCATATATGCCACTCTTTCTTGAATTTCCACCTCCAGTTCAAACCACTGCACCCACCTTAGCTCTTTTTTATGGCATATAAAAGTTGATTTCTACCTCACCCAATGACTTTCATGAAGTTAAAAGCTTGTTACAAAGTGTGACCAACAAACTAGTGGATCTCAAAAGGCAACAAGCTCAAAACTATTAGCCAAATCAAGGATACCAGCAGTTCAAACAAGCAAGTAGACCCCCTTTTCAAAATTATAATCAAGGATAAGGTCTATTTGCATAAGCCAAACCATATCAAGGGTATAATCTAGGAGCTCCTTCATCATCCAAGGCTCTTGTGCCCACTCAAAATTATCTAGTATAAGAACAACCAAATTGCTCACCCCTGGTATATGGTCAAGATCAGGCTACTTATACAAATGAGACATCGAGTCAATATATGAATACATAAGACAAACAGGCTACCCAATTCCCAAGCTTTGAGACGTCATTACAACTTGGCATGGGCAGTAGTCAAGTTTAGCATGATTCCACTCTCATGAATCACATGGAAGGTGAATTTTGTGTAGTCAACTATGTGGGCAGTATGAACAACCAAGGTGATTATGTTACAGCCAACACAAAGTCAAAAATAAGAGCTATGGAGGAAGCTCAACTAGCTACCCAAACATCTGCAACATATTCTTCATCACATATGAACCAAAAATTTCTATATTATAGGCCATCGGTTACATCCTCAGCTCCTCGACCTATGCCTTAGGCTATAAGCACCCCCCAAAAAAATTTGAAAGGAAGCAACCCTCAGATCAATGTGGTAGATCATATGAAGAAGCTGCACATGAATATCTCTTTATGGGATTCATTAGCAATGCTAGGACAAAAGGACATACTCCAAAAATAGTTGCACAAGTGAAATGAACCAGCTGTCCCAACAAAAGATGATAACATTTTGATCATGAATGGGCACCCTTACACAACAGGCCAAGCAAAGAAAGATGAAAAGGTTCCCCCTTTCTATCTATCCTTAGTCATAAGAGATTTCTTGGAATACAACTGCATTATTGACAGTGGCACAAGCACCTCGATAATGCCCAAATGCATAACGAATAAGCTGGGACTCAAATATAAGGAGATGACCAAGGGAGTCCTACAACTAGATGGATCACCAGCAAAGACACTAGGAGTGGTATGAGGCTTGAATCTAATGATGCATGCCTATCCTATTTTCTTAGTTCCCCACAACGTGGTAGTGGTAGATGTTCCTCCCTACTTTGCTATCTACTTATCCAGGGATTTTACATCCAAAATAGGTGGGTACCTAGCAGCAAATTGGTCTTACATGGTTTTTAGAACCAAATAGGGGACTAAGGTCAAGATTGAGTCAAAGCTAATCCATAAAGATCATTTGGATCCATACTCAATCAAAGTAGCAAATGTCAACTATGCCATTATTGATGAAGAAGCATTCCAAGTGGATCAATCTCTGCCCTCTACCCTTGAAGGAGTTGCTGACCTCCTCTTAGACGAATGGGGAAGTGACAACTTTAAACATCACCCATACAAGTTTATAAAAGAGCAGGGCTTGGAATTTATTACATGCATGAAGAATGTACCCTTGTGCCAAATTTGATGAAAGCAAACCAAGAGACTTCGGGTTTATGGAAACTCTTCTTGGATGGCTCAAGAAGCAAACTAAGAGTTGGTGGTGGATTGGTGTTAATTTCCCCCTCAAAGGAGAAATACTTCTCAACTTTCAGGTTCCAATTTTCTTGCACTTGCAACGTTTCAAAATATGAGTCTTTCATCCATGGTTTGGAGTGGGCAAGGAAAAGAGGAATTAAATAACTACAGGTTTTTGGGGACAACAAGTTGATTGTATATCGGTGAAAGGCTAAAATTTGACTAAGAATTCCTTGCTTAAGTCTTACAAGCACAGGGTATGGGACTTAGTGGAGAGTTTCTTTGCTTTCAATATTATTTCCATTCCAAGAGAGTAGAATAAGCAAGTGGACAGACTAGTAGCAGTTGGTGCCCAGTTTGACATCCCTAAGGAGATAGGCTGAGACAATAGTCTGTGCCATTTAAAAGTGGTAATCAGACCCTCCGTGCTTGATAACATCACCAACTAGAAATTGTTTGATAGTGATCAGTAGATAGCATTCTTCTTATAAGATGAGGTTGAGTTTGCCTCTAAAAATCAAGCCAAGCTACAACAACAGTATGGCAACCAAATTATTCAGTTGAGGAATAATAAACTTCCTAAAGCCTTGGTCACTCTCAAAAGTATCTTCAACGAAGATGACCCATTGAAAAATGACAAAACAATCATCACAATGAAGAAATAGAACTATGAAAAAGTTGAAATATTAAAGAACAAGCTGCTTGCACTTGGGAAGGTATGTACAGATCATGAAAGGTAGGCTTTCATCTTGTTGTGCCAAGAATTTGCCAATGTCTTCACTTGGGAGTATAACAACTTGAAGGGTTTTGATCCAAGTTTGGCCCAACATACCATTGAGCTGGAGGAAGGTACCAAGCCCATAAAAAAAACAAAGGCCTATCAAGCCAAAGATTGAACTTCTCATGCAAAAGGAACTCACCGAGCTGATTGAGTCCAGGATCATATTTTTGATCAAACACTCTTCTTGGTTGGCCAATCTAGTCCCTGTTAGGAAAAATAATGGAGAGATCAGACTGTGTGTGGATTTTAGAGACCTCAATAGAGTCTTGTTGAAATATCACTATCCTCTCCAAAGTATAGAGCAGATCCTCCAAATGGTTATAAGCAACAAACATTTCTCCCTCCTAGATGGGTATTCAGGGTACAATCAGATTTTAGTGCAAGACTATAATCAATACAAGACATCCTTAACTACCAAATGGGGGACATTTGCTCACTGGAAAATTCCATTCAGACTATCTAATATTGGAGCCACTTTTCAATGAGCCATGGGCATGGCTTTCCAAGACCTAATAAATAATGTTGTACTGGTCTATCTTGATGATGTGATAATATTTTTTAAGGTAGCAGGCCAACATCTGAAATGTTGGGTGAATATTTTGTCACCAACTAATTGATGGGAAAAATAGGTCTCTTCAACCATAGCATAAGGAGATGGGTCAGCCAGATGTGTAGGTTTACCACATCAAAAGGGAGAAAATATATCTTCTCATCAAGGGGAGGTTCCTTTATAACTATGAGGAGCTATATACTATATATATATATGCAAAAAATAATACTCAAGGGTAGGATAACACCATCCATCTCTCTTTTTCTAGAGATGATGTTCACAAACAAAGGAGAAATCTAGGTGAAAACACTGAAGGCACTTCTCTTTTTTAAAAAGTGGTCTTGCAGCGAATAGCAGGAGTTCTTTCTGATAGAAAACAAGTAATTGGTAACAAAGGGGTGTAGTAACCAACAGACTGAGATGTAGCACAAAGTCTCCACTCGACTACCCAAGAGTGAAATACGAAAGATAATGGGGGCACAAAGTCATCCCAAGACCCTTTACATAGAAATAGAAAATAGACAAACACACTAAAGGCAATTGTGGCAACACAAATTCTTTCCATAGTTGGCTTAAGGACACCTTCTTGATTACTTCCACTAGTTTTGATTATTTCATTAAAATGGACAAGAATGCATTCAGGAAATAGACATAAGAACAATCTCCTAAAATGACACAAGCTATAACAGCACAAAGTCTGAAAGTAACCTACTTTTTCATTTAAATAAAGAAATATGATCAACAATCTAAGCTCAAAGTCTTAGTAATCACGTTTCAATTTTGGCAGACTTTTTTGCTTCTATATCAGAGAGATCTCCTTTGCATAAAATTAGAGATTATAATATATAGTAGCCAAGAAAGGCTTGGCACTTTGTTTCATGGAATGGCCCATGCTGCATTCAATGCCTTGAATGCATTTTTAATTTTGTCAAAGAGGGCCATGCTGGAACAAGGCATCTGCCTTAACTGTGGCGTGTCGATTCATCTCAAATGTCTTCTCCTAGGCCTGGGTCATCTGGTCCTTTTCTTGATGTTTGCACAGCTATCCACTTCACCTTTACTCCAAGGGAGAAAAATAGGTCATGCTTTTAATGTTTGCAAGCTTAAATATCTACTTGGTGGACTGTTCCACCTACTAGAATAACTCTTGCATAGATATTTTTGGTCTTCCCTCTTTTCTGTTGCAATTTGAGCTCTTGGGCTATCTTTTCCCCTTTTTGCTGGCCTTTTTGACTTCTTCTTTAGCTGGTCACTGAGCTTTTTTTTAGGTTCCATGCCACATTTGAAAATCAATAGATATTTCATTACCTTGAATTTGACATTCACAGGGACATCATTGGTTCATTGTTTCAATGGTTCAGATGGCCTTCTTGGCTCCTTGGTTCCATCGCTTCTTTGGTTCATTCTCTTCTTTGCTCATTAGTTGAACCATCTCCTTGAAATACTCTCTGGAATCTTCTACCTCTTCCCTTTGCTCAAAGCTTTCATTGAATCATAGAACCCATTGAACCTTTGAACCATTTTGGTTCAAGGTTCAACGGTTCATCCTCTTTCTTAAAAGCCTTTGTTTTCTCTAAGTCTCTTAAGATTTGAAAGAGTTCATAGAAATGTCTGCAAAGTCCATAGAATCAAGCCTACAGAGTCCATAGAATCAAGCCTACAGAGTCCATAGAAACAAACCTATGGATTCTATAGAAACCAGGCCTGCAAAGTCTATAGAAACCAGCTTGCAGAGTCTATAAAAATGAGTCCATAGAAATCAACCTGTGGAGTCTGTAGAAATCAACCTGTGGAGTCCATAAAAATTAGGCCTATAGAGTCCGTAGAAATTAGGCCTATATAGTTCATAGAAATCAAGCCTATAGAGTCCATAGAAATCAACCTGTGGAGTCCATATAAATCAGGCCTGTAGAGTCCATAGAAATTAGGCCTATAGAGTTCGTAGAAATCAAGCCTGCAAATTCTATAGAAATTAGGCCTGTAGAGTCCGTAGAAATTACGCTGTAGGCCTTTGATCATTCCTTCAAATTTATATCTTTGGTACCTCTCAAAGGGAAGTTGTCTCTTCAGGCCTTGAGAAAGGTCCATTTCCTGGTCGCTAAGAGTTCCCCACAAGGGTACCTTCCCTTCGGGGTCCTTCGGGCGGTCTTCCTCTTCAATTCCTTTGGAAATTTTGTTTGAAGAAAATCTTCCCTTGCCTTATCCACTTTCCATTTGGCTTTTGATCATTCCTTCAGACAAAATGTCTGAATGAATTCATTCAAACATTTTGTCTGAAGGATTTGCCTTGTAAAATTTCACTGTGAAAAATATTTTCAAAGGGTATTTCTTTGTCTGCTTTTGCTCATTTCCCTCTGCAAGGGCACTTGGTCTTTTGTTCACTACCCTCCACAAGGGCACTTACCCTTTGGGCTTTGGGGCACTCCTTTGAACCTTCCGATTGAACTGACCAATTGAACCAACTTTGGTTCAACGGTTCAATATTGTGTCTCGCTCATTTAATTGACCGCTTGAATCAATATCGTTGAACCAACTGCTTTAAACTTTGATTGAACTCCTTGAACCTTGAACATTTGAACCATTTTGGTTCAAGGTTGCCAACATCATGAAATATTTGACTCTTTAAGCTTGCCAAGGTCATTGAACCTTTGAACTTTTTGGAAGTGGGGTTTAATGGTTCAATGGTTCAATCCTTTGTTTGAAGCTTGCCAATGGACATTTTTGGTTGAACCAAGGTGTTGAACTAACCTTGAAATTGCCTAAGTGTTGGGAACTTGTTCCTTTGAGAGAGCTCACCTGTTGAAGCCATTGAACCTTTGAACCTGCTAGTCCCTTAGCTGAAAAATATTGAATAATGAGGAATTTGAATGCTCAGAACAATTTTTTGAGAAGGGAAAAGAGGATTTTGGCCTGTAGAACCAAAATAGTTCATATGTTGTCCCAAAAATGAATGACAGATTTTGGGAAAAATAGATGGCTCCAGTTGGGGAACTTCGTTTAGTTGAAATTTTGGAACAACTGAGGGGAGTAGAAACCAAAATCTCTAGTGCCTTTAAGTATGCCATTGGGTTACAAAGTCGTGCTACCCAAAAAAAGAAAGGCACAAAAAAAAAAGAAAATGAACAACACAAAACAAGCTAAAGACTATACAAAAATTATACATATGTACAAATTGATCTTATCTAATACTTCAAGGATTGAAGTGCTTCAGATTCTACCCACTGTGAGACAATGAAAAAGGCATTCCATCTTGATAAACTAGCAAGAAACCATTTTCTCCCCAGAATCGGTGATGGGGGAATGAAACTCTCCACTAGGAATCACATTTTTTGTGCACTCCTTTTGGTTCTCTCTTCTTGCCCCATGGCAAGACGTGGTCTCCAATCTAAAAACCATAAATCCTTGCTCTCTTGGTGAAGAGTTTCTTTCTCTAACTTTGGTGCGCAGTAGTATGGTTTACTACCATAGCTTGTTGCTCTTTTGGTCCAATGAAGCACATGATTTGATTATCAGCATCAAACTCCTGCCAATGGTTAGCTTTATCAGGCACACTTGGTCGAAAGACCAATTTGATAGTGTACCTATTATCTTTGAAATTGAGGTGAGGAACCATGAAGGTTGCAGGGACAACCATTGAATTTGCATGATTATGAGGCTCTCTAGGCATTGCAAAATATTGAAAGCTTCAAAACTTTCAATTTGATCCCATACCAGATTGCGATAATGTCACAATCTTTTGTTCTTGTTTTGACACAAGTTCTTCACCTGAAAAACCATCAGTTCATCATCTCCTTTAGCATGAAGAAGTTTAACACCTCTGTCTTGAGCTGCCTTCAACCCGAGTAATAGAGATTCATACTCAGCAGTGTTGTTGGTGTTGCTGAATTGCAACTTGTATGAAGAAGGAAAAATATCTCCTTAAGGAGATATCAACACAATCCCAGCTTCAGTACCGGTAGAAGAATTGTTGCCATCGAATTCTAGGATCCAAACATCATCAAAAACTAATCTTCTATCAGATTTTTCTTCATTAGAGAGGGAAGATCCTTTTTCATCTGTACTACACCCTTCCAATTCTTTTAATGTCTTGTTTGAATCAATTTTTGGATTGTCACCTTCAATATTTTTGTCTATTGTAATAAGAACATCTTTAGTAGACAAAAAATAATTACCCCTGCCTAAAGACTCAAACAAAATTTGAGCTTCAGGTGCTGACGTTTGGGTGACAACATATTTTGCTTCCGTCTCAGGGAGCAGACTCTGCATAACACCTTTGACTGGGATCCTTGTTTCAGATAGGTCCATGCTTAACTCACCACCAACATCCTTGCAAAAATTTCACCCAAGAAGAATGTCATATGAGGCTGGGACGTCAGCCATCAGGACTGTCATCTTGATTCTTTTATTTGGGAATGTGGCAAATGCAAATTGGGCATCCTTGATTTGTCCTAGCAGTGGCACTTGTTTTTTCTCCATGGAGAAACATCTACCAAATGTCTTGGTCAATGTGAGACCAAGGGATTCAACTGCTTTGGCATGCATGACATTGTTTGATGTACTTGAGTCTATGATACAACTGTTTAGCTGATGTCCATTTATCAGCAGGGAGACATAAAATGGTTCAGTCCTTTCAGGAGCAACAGGAGGAGCAATGACAAGGTTATTTCTAGTGGACATGGGAGATACCTTTGGAATAGCTGGTCCTGTAGGGATGGTTTTATTCTTCACACATTCCACTAATTTATCCAACTACTTAGGATTAGATTGCAAGAATTTAAATTCAGACATTTAAATTTTAGTTTTCTTGACATGGTCGACTATGTCAAATGTCTGAAATGAATTATGAACAGGGGAAGGGAGTTCATCCTTCTAGTTTTTAGGAGGGGGAGGACTAATCTACAAAATTAAAGTTGAAGATGAAGGAGTGCTTGATGTATTTACCTTTTTTTTGATCGCCAAGTCCTTTGCTTGGAAAGGCAGAGTGGTTCCCCACTTAGCAATTGAAATTGTAGGTTGAGATCTTTCTCCTATTTTGTCCTTATCAGCTTGTTGGGATGACTAGTTCTTAGACCGAGTGAAAATAGCATATGATCCATCAACTGCTTTACCTTCACTTTTGGGTTCATCTTGGTAATTTAGGAAACCAATATTAGAGTCGCTAGCTAATTCTTCTTCTCCCTCTATGAAGAGATTATTTTCATCTTTAGGGTTCAACTCAGGTTGGAAGGAGAAATCTGATTCTGCTTCAAGATATCCAACTGCTGAATTGGTTAGAGGTGCTTCAATGGCCAATTTTCCCTAAGTAGGAGGAAGACAATTTGGCTGCCCTTGATTCCTAGTAGCATTGCCTTGATATGACTGATTGGAGAATGTCCTCCTTGGTATATCTCTATACGAAGGGGCAGATGACATCTTTTGCACCATTTACTTTCTGAGAGCTAGCACTTCATTTGCTAACTTTTACACCATTAGATAAGTGGTGCCTATAGATGGATATTCAGAAGATGAAGAAGATTTACCTCTGTTAGGATCTCTCCTTATCTTTCCTGCCAAGATGAGATCATATTCTACCTCAGTGGCCAAATCTTGAGTAGTAGCAAGGTCTATGTGGCCAACACATTTCAGCAGAAAACTCACTTCAGGCAGTTGTGAGTTGATGAAGAAACATTTAAGGTTCTCAGGTGTTGGCTGAGCAATTATAGGAATCCTATTCCTCAGCTTGTCAAATTTGGCTATGAAATCCCTCATAGGTTCATGAGGTTCTTTCTTCATCTATGTGAGCTGGGCTAGCAGGGCATGTGCATCTTCTATAGGCTTGAACTTGGCTTCAAATTTAGCTTTGAGAGTGTTCCAGTCAGTCACAGTCTGGGCTTGTAGATGATAGAACCAGTTTGCAGCAACACCTTGTAATATTTTCACAAACAACCTGACTGCTACATCCTCATACTCCATGCCTATCACACCGTAGGCTATGCTAAAAGCTACAATGTGTTCATCAAGATGAACTCTCCCATCACCAAAGAATTCAGGGAAATTCTTCGTTGAACTACATGGAAGCTCATGTAGAGGTGGAGTTAAATTGAGTGGGCCAAAAGAGTTACCCCAGGGGCCTTGAACTACCATGATTTGATAATGGAAAGGGGGGATAACAAATATGGGTAGAGTATGTATAGGCAAAGCTCTGTTAATAGTAGAAAAAGAAGCTCTACCTTGTATTGGTGACCTAGTATTGGTAGGAAGAAGGCTCTTAGCTCGTTGAACTTGAAGTTGTGGAGGAAACAAATTGAAATTGCCTTGCTGCACCAACTCAAATATAGGGTCAACAACACCTTGGGCTCTCTAGCTTCTAGTATAACGTAGATTTGCCAGATTGTAAAATAAAAATGGAAAAGAACTGGCCCTGATTTAGCTTGAAGCTTAAGGCTTCAAACTGCGCATTTTTCCCCAGCAACTCTGGTTTACAGACCAAATTATATAATGGAAATGGATAAGGTTATAAATATAATGGATAAGACACATGTGATGCTTCAATATGAAGCTTGAGGCTTCAAATTATGCAAAAAATGTTGTGTCCCTAGTGGAGTCACCAAAAACTGTTTGGTGAATATTTTGTCACCAGCTAACTAATGGGCAAAATAGGTCTCTTCAACCACAACATAGGGAGATGGGTCAGCCAGATGTGCGGGTTTACCACATCAAAAGGGGACAAATCTCTCCTCTCATCAAGGGGAGGTCACAAACAAAGGATAAATCTAGGTGAAAACACTAAAGGCATTTCTCTTCTTTTAGAAATGGTCTTGTAGCGAATAGTAGGAGTTCTTTCTGATAGGAAACAAGTAACTGGTAACAAACAGGTGTAGTAATCAACAAATTGAGATGTAGCACAAAGTCTCCACCTCAACTACCCAAGAGTGAAATACGAAGGATAATGGGGGTACAAAGTCATCCCAAGACCCTTTACACAAAAATAAAAAATAGACAAACACACTAAAGGCAATTGTGGCAGCACAAAGTCTTCCCGCAGTTGGCTTCAGAACACCTTCCTGATTACTTCCACTAGTTCTACTTATTTCATTAAAATGGACAAGAATGCATTCAAGAAATAGACATAAGAACAATCTCTTGAAATGACACAAGCTATAACAGCACAAAGTCTGAAAGTAACCTACTTTCACATTCAAATAAATAAATATGATCAACAATCTAAGCTCAAAGTCTCAGTAATCACCTTTCAATTTTGGTAGAGTTTTTGCTTTTATATCAGAGAGATCTCCTTTGCATAAAATCAGAGATTACAATATATAGTAGCCAAGAAAGGCTTGGCACTTTGTTTCATGGAATGGCCCATGCTACATTCAATGCCTTGAATGCATTTTCAATTTTGTCAAAGAGGGCTATGCTGGAACAAGGCGTCTACCTTAATTGTGGCATGTCAATTCATCTCAAATGTCTTCTCCTAGGCCTGGGTCATCTGGTCCTTTTCCTGATGTCTGCACAACTGTCCACTTTGCCTTTACTCCAAGGGAGAAAAACATGCTATGCTTTTAATGTTTGTAAGCTTAAATATCTACTTGGTGGACTGTTTCCATCAAGCTTTTGATTGTTCCTTCAGACATTTTGTCTGAAGGATTTGCCTTGTAAAATTTTGCCGCAGAAAATCTTTTTGAAGGGTATCTCTTTGTCTGCTTTGTCTCACTTCCCTCCACAAGGGCACTTGGTCTTTTGTTCACTGCCCTCCGTAAGGGCACTTGCCCTTTGGGCTTTGGGGCACTCCTTTGAACCTTCTGATTGAACCGATCGATTGAACCAACTTTGGTTCAACAGTTCAATGGTTCAATCTTGTGTCCCGCTCATTCAATTGACCACTTGAACCAATCTCGTTAAACCAACCACTTTGAACTTCGATTGAACTTGTTGAACCTTGAACCTTGAACCTTTGAACCATTTTGGTTCAAGGTTCAACAGTTCAATGGGTTCAATCTTTCTTCTTTTCTTCTAATTCCTTTGAAGCCATTGAACTTGTCGAAGCGGTTGAACTTTGAACTTTTGCCAAAGCGCTTAACTCTTTAAGCTTGCCAACATTGTTGAAACTTTGAACCCATTGAAACTTTGAACCTTTTGGAAGTGGGGTTTAATGGTTCAATGGCCCAATCCTTTGTTTGAAGCTTGCCGATGGACATTTTTGGTTGAATCAAGGTGTTGAACTAACCTTGAAATTGCCTAAGTGTTGGGTACTTGTTCGTTTGAGAGAGCTCACCTGTTGAAGTCGTTGAACCTGCTAGTCCCTTAGCTGAAAAAGCTTGAATAATGAGGAATTTGAATGCTCAGAACAATTTTTTGAGAAGGAAAAAGAGTATTTTGGCATGCAAGACCAAAATAGTTCATATGTTGTCCCAAAAATGAGTGACAGATTTTGGGAACAACATAAAACACCTTAGGTAAATATTTGAGAGGTGTAGAGAGTTTGGTATCTCTCTCAACCAAAAGAAATGCATGTTCACTATCCATGAAGGTAAACCTTTTGGCCATATTGTTTTGAAATGGGGCTTGACCATTGATCCAAAAAGAGTTCGTGCCATCCTAGCACTGTCCTTGCCTAAGCATAAAATAGGTCTACAAAGTTTCTTTGGCAGAATAAATTTTATCAGGAGATTTATCTCACATTTTGTTGAGATAGTCAAGTCACTGACCTCCATGCTAACTAAAAATGAGAAATTCACATGGACAGCATAAAGGAAGGATAGTTTTGAAGGGATCAAGTAAGATATCACCCAAGTTCCTACCTTGATCAGTCCTAACTTCACCAAGGATTTTAACCCCTACACCTTTGAAAATGAAGAGGTAATTTCTGCCATGCTTACCCAAGCAAATGATGAGAACCTTGAACAACCACTTGCATTTTTTATCCAAGGCCTAAAAGGTTTTGAGATCAAATATACATATGTGGAGAAGCAAGTCCTTGTAGTAATATGAAGACTAAAGAAATTCAGACATATGCTGTCCAACAGTAGGGTTCATCTCATGGTGCCACATCTTGGTGTCAAACATTTCTTGATCAGTCATGATCTAAATGAAAAGAGAGTGGGATGGATCACCAAAGTAATGAAATATGATGTGGACATCAAAACCACTAAGCTGGTAAGGGGAAAAGGCCTGTGTGAACACCTTGTTATAGACCTTAAATAGGAAAAAGAGGACATTTTGCTAATTCATGATGAAGCTACAGTAGAAGAACCAGTAGTCATGAAGGATTGGGCATCAGACATGAAATGGTTTCTTCTCATCAATGAGTGCCCACAGGGCCTTGATAGGACCAAGAGGAGATATTTCAGATTCCAATCTCTCCCTTATGTCCTGATTGATGAGATACTATTCAGAAGGGATTTTTCAAGAGTACTCTTGAGGTACATAGACCCAAGTCAAGTTGATAGGGTGTTGTCTAAGTTCCATGACAGACCAACTGGTGTTCACTTTGATCCTAAGCCTATAGCTACAAGGATTATGAGAGCTGGTTACTTCTAGCCCACTCTATTCAGAGACACCTATGCCTAGATATGAAAGTTTTAGAAGTGTGATCTCTTTGATGGGAAATAATGGCTGGCTGTAATGCCTCTACAACCTATTCAAGTAGAACAACCATTCATACAATAGGGCCTAGATTTCATAGGGATGATCAACCCTCCTTTTAGTGCTAGCCATAAATGGATCTTGACTACTATAGACTACTTCACGAGATAGGTAGAAGCTATTGCTTTGAAGGAGGCCAATGAAAGTGCAGTCTTGGACTTTTACGAAGGCTTGATGATAAGGTTTGGAGTCCTAGCTACCATCATCTCAGACAATGCATTGTCTTTCTTGGGAACCAGAATGAGCGAGTGGGTGTTAAGATATGACATCTAACTTAGCACTTCTTCCAACTACTACCCATAAGGGAATGGGCTAGCTGAGTCAACCAACAAGAATCTGATCATAATTATTAGAAGGACAATGGAGGAGAATCAGAGAGCTTGGCATGCCAAGTTGAAAATAGCCCTGTGGGTAGACAGGGTTACTCCAAAGAGGGCATTTAGCAATTCACCATACACGTTTGTGTATGAAAGGGAAGCTAGACTTCCTATTTTATTTAAATTGCCACTTTTGGATCTTGCTCACCAGCTACAATTAGAAGGCAATAGCATGGAGGTCAGGCTATGTGAATTGATGGAACTTTAGGAGATAAGGAACCAAGCCATGGTTTCTATGACTAGCTATTAGTAGCAAATGAAGAATCACTTTGACAAGAAATCCTCATCAGAAGGATTCTCTGAAGGTGATATCATCTTAAAATGGGATGAGGATCGAGCTAAGCTTGGAAAACACACAAAGTTTAATGCCCTATGGAGTGGTCCATATGTCATCACTTAGTGCAAGCAGCACAATGCATTCCAATTCTCCAAGTTATATGGGGAAGAACTACATATCCCAATTAATGGGATATATCTTAAGCACTGCCACTGGGCCTTCTCTCATCATGTATATATTTTATTTTTTTCTTGTTTTCCCTAGGAGCTCTTACACATGTTCATAGTTTTTTTTAGCCTTGTGTGTGTTTTGTTTACCGTTTGGGGTAAGAGCTTCATGATTGATTCTTGGATCTCTTAAGGTTTTTGTTAACCTTTCAGGGTATGTTTTGACTCTGTGCCCAACAGACCTGTAAGCCACTGGTTTTCTTAAAGCATAGCAGGCATGCTTCCCTTGGGAATCACCAAATTTGTTAACCATTTTGGTCTTGTAGGCCAAAAATCGCACTCTTTTCTTTCCTTGCTGTCTTATGCGTCAATCTTGGATGCATCCACCTTACCACAAATGGTCCATTTCCCTTTGAAATAGCCATGTTCTTATGAAAATTTGAAATATCTAAGACCTGTAGGTTCTCGGCTTGATATGGGGCTTATTGTGCTTTGGGTAATTACCTTGGAAAGGCCTTTTATTGACAAAGGAAGGAGCTAGTTTCAAATAAATACAAGTCTTTTACAAGGCCCTGAAGGTCAAGTACCCTTGCGGAGGGCAGACAGGTGATAAATGGGACCATTTGGCAAGCTCTGAAGGACAACTAAAGACAAAAGATTTATTTGCAGAGGGTAAAGTTTTTCTTCAAAAAAATGGCAAGGCAAAATCTCGAAGGTAAGTTTTCTTGGGGAAAAAAATCCATACAAAAGACAAAGGATTTCTTCAAACTTTTTGTCTGAATAAAATCCATGTAGAAACCAAAGGGTGAATTCCCTTGGACAAAGTGCTAGAAGGAATTCCTTTAGATATTTTGTCGAAAGAAATTCACAAAATAAAAAAACCCAAGGCAAAATTATTTTGGACAAAAAGCCTAAAGGAATTCCTTCATACTTTTGTCTGAAGGAAATTACAAAGAAAGGGTTAGGACTTTGAAGGAAGGATTTCCTTCAGGTAAAATATCTAAAGGAATTCCTTTAGACATTTTGTTTGAAGGAATTCCTTTAGACATTTTTTTTGAAGGAATTGAGATGACCAAGGGAGCCTAAAGGGCAAGTGCCCTTGAGGAGGGCTCTCAGTGACCAAAAGGGGACCATTTCCATTCTTCTGAAAGGTCACCTTCCCTTCAGGAAGGTTCAATTGCAAGAGGCCAAAGATTTAGTTTCAAAAAGATAAAAGAATTACCAAAGTAATGATGGATCCCAGCATGTTAATTTTAGCATATCAAACTAGCTGTTGGAGTTTCAAACATTTGGTGATGTCCTCATAGACGTTAAAATCAAGACAATGAAATAGCTGTTGGCTTTAAAAATGGCGACGGGCCTGTGGATGTCAAATTTATGATGATAAGATAGACATTGATTTTCAAATTCTTAGGGATAGGCTTGTGCATGGAAATGGATTTAACAATTGGAGAAGAAGCTGAAAGAATTAATAAGTGCAAACCTAAAGGAATTCAAAGGCCTTAAGGCCAAAAGGAAAAGACCACTGAGAAAGGAGCCCAAAGAGCCAATAAAATATAGAAGAATAGCTTGAAAGCTCAAATCTTCAGAAAGAGAAAAGAAATAGCAAGGAAAGAGGGAATAAAATAGAGAATCCATAACATGGCTACACCCACATACGACAACATTTGGAATGTTCCAAAGGATGCACCTAGCCAAGCACAAACACAAATTAGATCAACCTAGGTGGCAAAAGAAGCATCGACATAGGAAGTTATTGTAGTGACCCATGATTTTGTAGTGATATTTAATACAACCCATGCTCTTGTAGTGACATTTAATACGGGTTGAGCACCAAAGTCAAGACTGGCAACACCTACAACATGGTTCCTTCAATAGTTTCCTCTTTCCAATGTATTCAACACAACATGGGATGCTTATTATTGAAAGCTTCAAAGTATTTTCCTTGATGATATATATATTGTAACCTCTTAGTTGAGAAGGATATCTCTCATTTTGTAAGGCAAATCCTTGCCAAATTTCACCTTTGATCATTAAGAATGTGTTTTACCTCTATTTGACTTGTTATGCTTTTGAGTGTGTCTATGTATCAATTTTGTGTTCAATAATTTTAGCTTGATGCTTTCAAAATATCAACACCAACATACCTAGTGTAGCCAAAACCATTTCTGTAGGATTAACTAGAAGTGCTTCATCTAGAGTGCAGAGACATAAGAGTAGCTATCAGACAGTGTGTTTTCTACAATGCCTATGGTAAGTTCCTTTTCCTTGTGTCTCCACTAATCCCCTATTAAAATACCCCTACAGTCTAGTCTTTTTACCAGATAAAGTGTATGTTCACCCCCTTTTGATTTGAAGTGTGATAACTGAGTAGATCAAAATCATTTGGTGCATCACCACTTAGATTAGTTTCTATTTTGGTTGTATCCTTCTCCCTTTTCACCCCCCCATTTTTAGCAGTAGTAGTACAAGACTTCATAGATGCATCAAAGGGAGCTAGCCCTTATCTAGAGATTCTCCTCTTAGTTTTTCCAAACCCACAGTAAGAGGGGAGTCTCCATTATGCTGTGTGGAAGAGAGAAGTTCAGCCTTCTTTCAAGGGTGCAATCCACAACGTCAACAATGACCTTATTGATTCAATTGAAATTCTTTTGGTTAATTTTAGATCTTTCTTGTAAAATAAAATGAACTCTAGATTTAAGTAGTTAGTGGTTCTCCCACAATTATGTTTTTTGATGCAAATGATATAGAGATCCTTTGGAATAATAATGGTGTGAATGAATCTCAAGATATCCTGATCACCAAGCTTCTTTAAATGAAGAAGAAAGGGTTTAAAAACTTACAAGTTATAGGAAAAATATTATGTCAAAACCTAGTGACAGCTGAATTGATGCATGTATTGAAATATGTTGCAAGAAAACCTCTAGGTCAAGAGGATTAGTATGGAGTTAAGATGTAATACATACCCTATAAGGTATACAATGTATATATGAGTGCTCATATTGTATATCAAGTGATTTTCACATGTAAAGGATTGGATTCTATGCCTCATAATGTATTCATTTCTCAATTTCCTTTTGATCATACTCTTCCTCATGTTTTTATAGCTTCTAGTATGGCTCATGTTTATTCTTATTTTGGAAATACTATGGTTGGTTGTAAAATTATTCAAAACATTCAATATTATTCTCAAAATCATCTTCTTTAATCATCACTGCTTTCAATATTATTAACCCCTTTTTTATTTATTGCATTTTAATCTATTCTACTACTTCAACCTATCTTCTGAATTGAAATGACTAATATGATGCGCACATTGCATGACTTATAAAATAAGATTAATGTTATTTTTCAAGGGTCTCAAAAGCCAAAGAATAGGGTCACCTCTAAATATATTCTTCTCAACCCCTTCGCTTATGAAATGATTGCATACCCTTTTCTAATAGGATTTGTGTCTCCATATTTTTAATTATCTAATAGAAAATGATAATCTTCTCATCATATTAGAGCTTTCCATGTCTCTTTCTTAGATATTTCTCATAATGATAAATAGTTAGCTAATCTCTTTATAAGGAGTTTTAAATATTATGCACTTGATTAGTTTTATTATTTAATATGTATTGAAATGAATTAATCTTTTATTAATTCAACAAAGGTTACATAGTTTTATTTATAGACATAACAATCCCTAAGAAAGAGGAATTTAACAATATTAACATTGTAACTAACCAAATGCCAACTAATAGGAACCTAAATACTTTGTGAGTTGTATTATACAATAAAATTACATTTACAATTATATTATGGTTAATTAACCAAATATTTTATTTTAACACACACACACACCCCCATTCAACATGGTCTATAGTGAACAACAAAGAGATTCTCTGAATGCCTCAAGATTATCCTGTGCAAGTGACTTGGTAAAGACACATGCATGTTGTTCTTTGGTTGGGTAAAACTAGAGTTGGATGTTATGTTTTTGAACATGTTCATGTATGAAATGTACATATACCTCAATGTGTTTTGTGAGTTCATGAAACCCCAAATTATGAACAAGTTAAGAATACCTTCATTGTCACAATACAAGATGGTAGGTCACTTATGTGGTACTCCCAATCCTTCAAGTATATGAAATATTCATATCACTTCACATAAAACTCATCCTAAAACATGATATTATAATCTAGTGGAAGACTAAGAAACAAAGTTTTGTTTCTTTATCCCCCATGGTATAGGACCAGATCCCAAAAATAACACATATCCAAAAATGGATTTTTTGTTAGCAATATTACTTGTATGATCTAAGTCTAAATATTTTGATCCAAAACTCAGAAGCTTTAGTTGAAAGATAATTCAAGAAATAAGAACAACACAAGTTTAATAATACTATCTTTGAGAAGAGATGTTTTATTGCTCAAAATTGTAGATATAGCATATGCCTATCTCTGGGAAGAGATGTCTCCTTTCCTTTTTGGGCATATTAATTTATATATATTTTGAAGGTATTATGTGGATGTGGAAGGTCACCAATATATAGGGATATTAGGTGGTTCAACTTCCATGATTCACAACAATACAAAATTTGAGGAATTACTATTTTTAGAAACTTATTATTTTTAAACTGCATTACTAAAATTGAAACTTGGGGAACTTTCATTTGATTTTTGAGGGTCAAACCCCACTAATTAAAGATTTTAACATCTCACAATATTTTCCTCATTCTTAGCTTTCCAACGGTTCAAATGGGGAGTCAAACGGAGCTATGGTACAAAAGTTATGGCTCCTAGAAGTTCTACCACCAATTGGGGTAGAACCGCCACCTAAATTGTCACCTAAAATATTGCTTGGATCATATTTTGTCAATAAGAATTGATCATTCTTATTATATTATAGGTCATAGTCCATTATACCCTTTATATATTGTAGTGTTTGCTTTATTGCTTTCTAATGGGACCTTTTTATCTCCTACATGAACCATGAGAGATAGTTAACAAGATAGTTGATGTTTGGCTTAGTGTATGCCAAGTAAATGAGACTCCAAATAAATTATAGATAAAGAGTTATATTTAATTATGGTGAGAGATCTATGTGAGACAATTGAAGCCTTGGATCCATAGTTTTAATAATAGGTTTACAATCCATCCATTTATTGAGCATTGTCTTGATATATTTCATTTGAGACACAAATATGTGGTGTTCTTTTTTACATACTCCCATTCCAAGAGAATATAATAGTAACCCAAGATCTGTCATGTCAAATGATTGGTTGATATATTCCTTAATTACATCAATCATCTTCACTAAACTACTAGTGATGACTAGATTGATTCAATATAAATAATAAAAATCACAATCTCCCCTGTTGCTTGAAGTATAGATTTGGATCATAAGGACTCCTCTAGAATCCATGACAAATGGTATTCTAATCAATTTTTATATGGTAGGCTCGAGGAGCCTATTTGAAACCATAAAATGATTTGATGAGTCTACACACTTTTCTTTATGTAATAGGTGTGACAAAACCCCCTTGATTGAGTCATGTAGACTTCTTCCTGTAGATCTCCATAGAAAGGCACTTTTCACATCTATTTGATGTACTTTCCATCTAAATTATGTAGCTAGAGAAAATATCATTTTGATAGTCTTGATCTTGGTCATGGGAGAAAAAGTATACTCATAATCAATGCCTTCTTTCTGATCATATCCTTTTACTACAAACCATGCCTTGTGCACGTCAATACTACCATGTGATTTATATTTTTTTTGAAAACCCATTTACAATCGATTGCCTTATTCCATGGTGGAAGATATGCAATATTCAATGTGATATGTTTCATCAATTATTGATATTTTGTATTCATGTCATCCTTCCAAGGTTTTGAATATAGAGCTTCATAAATTGTAGAGGGCTCAATTGATTCAAAAATAGTGCATATTAGGGCCAAACTAACCTCTTCTCAAGTTATTATGTGAGTCCTTGGTCTAGTGATTGATGTGTCTAGAACTCTATCCAATATATCATAGTGTTAACTATAGTATCTGACTGGTCAGCATTATCCCTATCATCATTATTACCATCAATGCTTTTATCATCTATAGCTATTATTTTTGAATCAGGTGAGTGTTTCGAAGGCAAATTGAATTTAACTTCCTCATCAAACTCAATATCCATGCTTATGTATATTTTCCTTATTTTTGGATCCATAAGTGTGTAAGCCATTGATTATTCATTATATCCTAAAATTATATATGTCATGTATTTATTATCCAATTTCGATATCTTATTTTTAATAATATGCATATATCCCTTACATCCAAAAAAACTAATATGAGCTATTGAGGGTTTGTGCCATGCCCATGCTTCTTGTGGAGTCACTCCATCAAGTGTTGTGGTAGGTGATATGTTTAACATATATATTAGTCTGCATACTACTTCTACCCAATATGTATGTCCCAAATATGAGTCCTCAATCATATAACACACCATTTCCATGATAATGTATTTTTGCCCTCATGTAACACCATTCTGTTGTGGAGTATGTAATAACCCCATTGGGTTCTACCTAGAAATATATGATTTTTTTTTAATTAAACATATACACTATAAATATATTACACCACAAGAATCTTACTAGTGACCATTAAATACTCTATGTGATGATAAATTTAAATGAAACACGCTACATCATATATCATTTATCACTATATTCAATAGAACCACATCATAATACAAATATAAAAAATAATTACAATTAACCAACCACAGATGATATGTAACCACAATCATTACTATCAATGTACAATAAATAAGTAATCATAGCTCATCATGATAATGTTTCCAATAATGAATACAACATAATACAATGTACATATATAATATACATGGTTTCTTGGAGCATGAGTTCCCTGGATTCTCTAGTATCTATGGCAATTTCAAATGTTGTCTCCAAATAAGTACTGATGTGGGGAGAGAGATCATCATTTGAGAACTTTTTCACACCAAACATGGATTAATGATATTATGCACTAATCTCATCAGGGAATAGCCTTCCCTTCATGGATGAGTAGATAGTGATGACATGGGAATCCAGAGAGACAAAAAAATACCTATGTGTTGTATGATTACTAAAATCAAACATGTACTGTATCATACAAAACCTGTTTTACTGCAAGATATCACACAAACATGTAAATCATACTCATGAAATGATAATGTCTCACTTATATACTTTGGTCAAAGTTTTCAAGAATAATAAATAATAACGATCAATAGATTAGTCAAAATTCATACACACCACTTGATCAAATTGCCTTCATATGACATTGTGATGCTAGTAAGTCAGTGAAGTCCATCTCACTCCTTACTCAGTATCAATAATACGAGATTGATTAACATAATATAACCAAAAGATTCATAAAATTTACATCCTACTAGCAATCTATCACATAACATGCTAACCATAGGAGTAATCAAAAAGCATATATTTATTCCATCAAATGTATGAATTAATCTCACATTATTAGCTATTCCATACTATAAATAATGACTAAAATTTATACCACCTGGGTAAAATACATATTTAACTATAGATTCTAACTACCAAAATTAGTTTCCAAATATACTAAACCTTATGATAACCTATAATACCACAGTCTAGTATTCTAAGATATAACTACTAATTTTCCATAGTCAGTCATAATAAATTAGTCTTAAATATATGAAAACATAATCTTCTATTCAAGAAACTGGATATAACAAAACAAGTCACAGTTTCCATGAAACATATAATATTTTATCCTAGCATTCATTACACTCTCAAGGAATGTATGTATGCATACATACAGTCCTACTCACTAGTACAAAACATGATATTCTTAGTAACAACTAACACACATACATTTAATCAGTCAAATGCAGGTGTGAGTCTATACATAACAATTATGGTATGCACCACCCATGTATAACATAATTTTAGACTATAATTTACAAATGAAATCGCTCTATGACATCATTTAATGTCATAGATCATTGTACATGAGTACACTACTCAATCATGAAAAACTAGTTTCACAAATTCAAGAATCAAAAGCCCACAATCCTAAATGTTAGGCAAGCTAGTATAGTTTATGTCAATCAAATAATTTTGATGATTAAATTGCATACTAGCAATCATAAGAAACATAAATTATAGGCACACATCATGATGCACTAATATAAGTTATATACGTCTAAACACTTGTACATATTAATATATTTATAACATGCATTGTACACAAGTTTTTAATATTGTCTATATATATAGTCATATTTATGATACAATTCAAAGTTTCTATAAGATTTCCACAATCATTACATCCATGAATCAATAAGATATACCTTGAGTACTATAGCAAATAGACTTCTCTATATATCAATAGTCCATTCTTTTAGTTCTCAACATAGAAGAAAACAACCTCTAGTTCAAACCTAAAAAATAAGGCATTCGCAAATTCCTTTATGTGATGTACTCAACAACAGTCTGTGTATTTCATATATGTATGTTGTTATAGATTTGACTCACCACATGCAATGATTTTTAATCATTGCAACGTATTTATGATTCCATGTATTTATGACTATCTGATTTTTCACAAGTTTCAAAGCCATTATATCTATTTTATTAATATATTATCTAATTAATAATGAATATTATTCAAGTTCATGATTAATATGAATTATATTAGTGCCATTATATCATATTATGAATCATGGGTACAATTCACCATACCGTAATTATTAATAGTCATTGAATATTCATATTACTAAGATGGTGATATATTTTCAGTAATATCATATTTCAGATGGTATAAATTATCAGTAAATATATAAATTATTATATTAAATGAAACTAAATTGTTATAATCATATCACCATTTTAGTATATATAAGAATATACGAATATTCATACCTAATAGGATATTGCGATTATGAAACTAAATATTAATGTTCATACTATTATGGCTTAGAGTATATGCATATGGAGAGTGAATATACTTGTGTAAGCATAAATATTATTCATGTTTATCTATTCCAATAGTATTATTAATATCATCTGTCAATATAATTTAAACTATATTATATTCTTCGATGATACACACATGTCACGCAGATCTTGAAACTCTAACTATATCATAATGTTGCATTCTAAGTCACTGGCTATTTTTTCTGGTAATTAATATTGCTATATTCACCTAAGCATTGCATATTTTTTTGTAATTAATATTGTTATATTCACCTAAGCATTGCATAATATTTTAAATTGATGCATGCTTAAATCACTGGTCATTATATAATCAATTCTAGTTTTCCCTAGGTATTAGGGAATATTCTCATTTCTCAATTTTCATATAGCTAGAATACTCAATCACTGTACTTTTTTATATAAGTCATTGCACTATTTTTATGGCTCACTAAACTAAAATACCAATACAATGTGATCGGTTTCCAAATGTAGTATATACAAATGTACCAATAAAGTTATTTGTATCCATATAGTTTGTTGTTAGCATGTAATATATGATCCATATATTAATTTCACAAGTTAAGTCATTACACCATATATGTGAATCGTTTCTCTTTCTTAGGAGAGTCGCTACAATATGTACACAAAAAGTATGTTATGACAGACTATAAATTTGTTGTTTCTATATTTTCTTAGCATAACTCAGGCCGCACCAACCCTTATATATATATATATATATATATATATATATATATATATATATATATATATATATATATATAAGGTTTGTTAATATTTATAAAATAAATCAATGTACTTTATAAAAATAAATCGTTCTACTCTAAAAATAAATTTTTGGAGTTTGACTACTGCTGACAAAAGTAATTTGGAATAGCAATCAGCTCTAGGACATTTGTTAGATACCTATTAGATCTTCTACCAGGCATAAGAGGTATAATTTATATATTGGTAGAGTATTCATTTGCATATCATACATTAAGTTTGGATTAATAAAATCAAATCACAGCATACAACAGTATGGGGTGACTTTAAATTCCTACACAAAGTTATTTTGTGCATGCAATTTCACCTAGTTTGTGATAGAATTTCCATATTGCTACACTTATTCAACATGGATACATACACAAAATCAAATACATCACCAGCGTAGATTTTGTTCAGTTATTTACAAATCTAAAAATCTACCTTTTGTTTCCATGCTCCACTCCAAATTTCCTTATCCTCTATAGAAATTGTGCCATTTTTCTCCTTTGGCTATCTCTATATATATTCTTTCTTACTCCCTTCTATGAGGAAAGCGTATCTTTTCATCCTTTTGTATTTCCATCATTCTTTTCTTTTTTTCCATTCCCTTTATGGATATTCTTTTAAATCTGTCTTTTGTTTTTCTTTCTTTTTGGTTTTATATGTTTTTATTATTATTTAATCAATATCTTTATTTATTCCCTTTTTCCTATTTTAAAACTTTTTTTTTGACTTACAAGATTTTTTCCTAATTATATATTTTCCTAATATTTTTACTTTTTCCCATTTTTCTCTCTTAAATGGTAAGTTTCTAAATTTTATTTATTTTTAACATTAATTATAAAAATCTATAATTTTCCTAATTTAATTAGTACCTCTTAATTTCATGATGGATTAATCAACAAATCCAAATTTAATCAAATTATGCTAATTTCTATAACATTAACAGTCATAAACATAATCACACAAGATAAAATCACCCAAGCATAACCCTAGACTATCATGCAAGACAATTCCACAAAACTATTAACTATGCTAGCAAACTAAGTATAAACAACTATCTAATTTAAATAGAATCAAAATACATTATGATAACCACTTTATTATGCATCTAACATGTGATAGTTATGGCGTGTGTAGGGTTCAGGTCAGTTTCTCTGTCTTCCTCCAACATCTCCATCTATGTCACTTTTTTTGATGATACTCTTCCTTCGTCACATTCTGAGGGATGAGTTTTCCTACATCAACCTCACAACAAGCAAGTAGTCAAATCATAACATCATGATATACATCATAAAATGTAATTGAAATAACAAATAAACATGTTCATAATGTAAATATTTACACTACATCTAACTCATAACAATGTATCATGTAACTTAAGCAATATCAAATTGTCTCATAACATCATATATCTTAAAGCTTAACTAAAAATAACCAAATCCAAATTTGTCAACTATAAATATCTATAGATAATCAGATAATTTACTTGATAAAGAATTGGGATGTAACATCCTTTCTCCCTAAATCTAGTCATCATCCCATATTACTCTTATTCAAATATAAGTTTTGAATTAAATCATTATTTAGTAGAGAAATAATATAATATAAATTACCAAATAAAATAAATAAATACAAAATCTACCTATAGATCCCATCGTAGTCCTACCAAGTAATTTTATTCTCAGAGTATTGGTCCCATAAAACCCTACACTATGACATCTTCTAATTATGCAACAAAGTTTGCGAGTGTCACTCTGAATGGTTCTATCATGAGCACCTCAGGGTCCAGAACTAACAAGACAAACCCATATGCTATAGGATTGACCACTTCTATGCCTCTAAGGGCTCTATATATTTTGGTGAAAGTTTCACTAACTTCCAAAAAGCACATGAGATCATCATAAAATCCAAAATAAATGGCTAGGGAGAGTTCCACAAAACCTTCTAGCCCCTTTGCACATCTTTCCAAACTAGAGAGTGTTTTTCTCATTCAAAATAAAAGTGTTTTAAGAAACTAGACAAGAATGATGTGTATAAGTTAATACCATCACTACTTTACATAGCTCTTGATAAGTATAACATGACAATACTACCACTATTCCACATAGCTTTTGGCAAGTATGATGATGAATAAGAACTAAAAATACTACATTTCCAGTGTATACCAAATTAAAGAATACCCATTCCACAATATACATGCATATGACCATATGATTGAAAATGACAAGTCTATTTGTCAAATCTTAGATTTGACAAACATATTTATCGGATCTAAACTTCATAACTACTGAGTTAATATGAGACTAAATAGGATCCACTCCCATCCTTTAGTACTCACATTGCTAATTCACAATTCTTTCCTTAGGTCTCCACTACCTAATGATCTCTAAAATGGGCACAATATTTAATGAATCACAATTCCATACTAACATATCATATAAAGTAATAGCATATGTTAAATAATTTTTAGATGTGCCAACATACATACAAGAAAAATTATCTAATCATTTTGTAATTGTATTAATTCATCACTATCCAAACATAAATAATATCATATTTCATGGCTTAACCTATTTTATTATATTCATAGTTAAGAGGAAATGATGTTAAAATTATCATAACATACAAAGTCCAAGGATCACACTATCCTTACAACCTTATAAAATAACAAGCGAGATAATATTTCCTTGCTTGCTCAACTACTACACAACAAGTTAGAAGTTTATCTCAACCCTTTTATACTAACAATATGTTTTGCACATACTATACCCTACTTGATCCTAGAAAAAGGTACATAAATATCTTTTCAAAACAACATGCTTTAAGAAAAAGAGAATAATATAAATTTAATCAAGGATATATAATAACATAACAATCATAATCAACTTACAATTCTCAATCTAAAACCAATATAAATTCAAGGTTTGCCACTCCACATTGTCTAAGTTCACATGATAGATAACGTAGTGACTCTAAAAACTCTTAAATACCCTCACAACAAAACTATTGAATACCCTCACATGGTATAAAGATAACATCACAACCCAAGTTTCTATAATCACTACCTACTTACCAAACTTGTAAAAGTAGTATCATAACCTGCTTCCACAACCGAAAGGAAAATATTAATCCACATAGATGCATCAAATCATCTAATCCTACAAATTCTATCTCAACAAGAAGTAAAAGGCACTATCCCACAAAATCAAGGAAATATGGTCAAAATAACATTTTAGAAACAAATTTTTGTTTATGGGAATATTAAATCAACATCATGAAAATATAAATCCATACAGTGGTTCCTAATGATGTCAAAAGAGAGTGAGTGAGTAACAACCCACCTCTAATCTAACTAAAAGAGATGATACTTCTTCCCATTCCATATAAACACATGGGGTGCCAACTCATGAGCCAACTCCTAACACACTGAAATCCTCAACCAAGACATCTACACACTATTAGAATAAAAATTCTCACCTCCAGGTGGTGCCAATAAAAAATGGTCTTATATGATTTCCTACTCTTATAATTAGTGGATAAGACACAAAAATAATACACATATACTTAAGTGAGAAGCATTCCATGTTTTTTATTAAACACTTATAACACAAAACACAAATGGTGAAGGTGACTTGATTACCAAGAAAGATGTAATCATCTTTAAGGTATTCAATCTAAAAGATCAAAAATATGGTAGGAAACTCTTATTCAAAACTCATGAACTATTCAATAGACTCACCCACCCAAACCTTGTATACAACCATCACCATAGAGACACTTGATAAACCAATCCTTTAACAATTTTAAGAGGGTACAAGTGCTCCTAAAGTACACACTCAATATACCACACACATTTCACTATTCTCCTTTCTGATAAATAGAAGGATATGAAAATTTTAATGGACTCATTATATCCTAGAGTTTGAGTTAAAGCTCTGATACCACATGTAATAACCCTGCTAGGTTTTACCGAGAAATACATATTTTTTTAATTAAACACATACACTATAAAAAATTACACCATAAGAATATAACTAGTGACCATAAAATACTCTATGTGATGATAAATTTAAATTAAGCATGATGAATCATATATCATTTATCACTATCTTCAATAGAATCACATCATAATACAAATATAGAAAATAATTACAATTAATTGGCCATGGCTGATACGTACCCACAACCACTGATGTCAATGTACAATTAATAAGTAATCACAACTCATCATGATAATGTTTTCAATAATGAATAAACCATAATACTATGTACATATATAAAATACATGGCTCTTTGAAGCATGAGTTCCCTAGACTCTACAGTATCTGTGGTAATCTAAAGTGTCATCTTTAAGCAAGTATTATTGTGGGGAGGGAGAGCATCATTTGAGCACTTTTTCACACCAACCATGGATCAATGATTCCTTATACTAATCTCATCAAAGAATGGCCCTCCCTTCATAAATAAGTAGATAGTGATGGCTCAAGAATCCAAAGAGATAAGCAAGTACCTATGTGTTGTATGATTTTAAAAACTAAACATGTGGTGTATCATAGAAAACCCATTCGATTGTAAGATATCACACAAACATGTAAATCATACTCATAAAATGATAATTTCTGAATAAACATACTTTGATCAAAGTTTTCAAGGATAATAAATAATAGTGATTTATAGATTAATCAAAATTCATACACATCACTTGATCGAATTACCTTCATCTAGCATTGTTATGCTAGTAAGCTAGTGAAGTCTGTCTCACTCCTTACTCAGTATTAGTAATGCAAAATTGGTTAACAAAATATAACCAAAATATTCATATAATTTACATCCTACTATAAATCATATCACATAACATGCTAAGCATGAAAATAATCATAAAGCATACATTTATTTCATCAAACATATGAATGAATCTCACATTATATCCATCCCATACTAGAAATAATGATGACAGTTTATATCACCTGGATAAAATGCACATTTAACTACAAATTCTAACTACCACGACTAGTTTTCAAACATACTACACCTTATGAGAACCCGTATTACCATAGTCTAGTATTCTAATATATAACTACTAATTTTTTACAATCAGTCATAAATATATGGAAACATATGCTTCTATTCGAGCAACTAGATATAACAAAGCAAGTCACAGTTTCTATGAAATACATAATATTATATCCTAGCATTCATTACACTCTCATGGGTTGTATGCATGCATACATAGAGTTATACCGACTGTCAAAAAATATATTATTCATAATAATAACTAACATGTATACATTTAATTAGTCAAACATAGGTGTGAGTTTAGACATAACAATTACAATATGCACAACCTGAGTATAACATACATTTAAAGTATAATTTATAAATAAAATCACTCTATGATATATCATAATGTCATAGATCATTGTACATGAGCACACTACTCAATCACGAATAATCAATTTCATAAATTTAAGAATAAAAAACCCACAATTTTAAATATTAGGCAAGCTAGAATAGTTTATACCAATTGGGTATATCTAATGATTAAAAAACATACTAGAAATAAAAAAAATATATAATTTATAGGCACACATCATGATACACTAATATAAGCTATATACGTCTAAATATTTTTACATATTAATATTATTACAACATATATATATATATATATATATATATATATATATATATATATATATATATAAATAGAGAGAGAGAGAGAGAGAGAGAGAGAGAGAGAGAGCACAAGTCAAGATTTCTATAAGATTTCCATGATCATTATATCTATGAATCAACAAGATATAACTTAAGTACTAATATAATTACAACATGCATTATATATATATATATATATATATATATATAGAGAGAGAGAGAGAGAGAGAGAGAGAGAGCACAAGTCAAGATTTCTATAATATTTCCATGATCATTATATCTATGAATCAACAAGATATAACTTGAGTACTACAGTGAATAGACCTCTCTATATATCAATATTCTATTATGTTAATTGTCAATATAGAAGAAAATAACTTCTAATTCAAACCTACCAAATAAGGCATTCACAAGGTTCATTTATGTGATGTACTCTACAACAATCTATTTATTTCATCTATACATGATGTTATAGATTTGACTCACCACATGTAATGTTTTCTAATCATTGCAACGTATTCATGATTACATGTATTTATGACTATCTAATTTTCCATAAGTTCCAAAGCCATTATATCCCTTTTATTAATATATTATCTAATTAATAATAAATATTATTCAAGTTCATGATTAATTTGAACTATATTAATGCCATTATATCATATTATGAATCATGGATACAGTTCACCATACCATACTTATTAATAGTCATTGAATATTCATATTACTGATATGATGATATATTTTCAGTAATCTTGTATTTCAGATGGTATAAATTATCAGTAAATCTATAAATTCTTATATTCAATGAAACTAAATTATTATAATCATATCACCATAGTAGTATATATAAGCATACATGAATATTCATACCTAATAGCATATCACGATTATGAAACTAAATATTAATGTTCATATTATTATGACTTAGAGTATATGCATATGGAGAGGGAATATACTTCTGTATGCATAAATAGTATTCATGTTTATCTATGTCAATAGTATTATTAGTATAGTCTATCAATATAATATAAACTATGAATCATTTAGTTTTAGACTAATCATGATAAGTTGAATTATAATAATTGAACTTAAGACTACAGGCTATATGTAGAATATATTATAATCTTCGATGATACACACATGTCACGTAGATCTAAAAATTCCAACTATATCATAGCACTACATTCTAAGTCGCTCGATAATTTTTTTGGTGATTAATATTGTTATATTCACCTAAGTGATACATAATTTTTTTGTAATTAATATTGTTATATTCACCTAAGTGTTTCATAATTATCTTAAATCATTGCATGCTTAAATCACTAGTCAATGTATAATCAATTGCTAGTTTTACCTAGGTGTTAGTGAATATTCTCATTCCTCAGTTTTCATATAGCTAGAATACTCAATCACTGCACTAATTTAAACAAGTCATTACACTATTTTTATGGGTTGTTATACATAAATACCAATATAATGTGATCAGTTTCCAAATGTAGTATATACAAATGTACCAATACAGTTCTTTGTATCCATATAATTTTTCGTTAGCATGCAATATATGATCTATATATTAATTTCATAAGTTTCTAAGCCATTATGTATATCACAAGTCATTGTCTTTACAAAATAAATCATTATTTTTAATAAGTCAATGAAATAGCATAAGTGGATAATATTATAAGTCATTGCACCATATATGTGAGTCACTGCAATATTTACACAAAAATTATTTTATAACATACTATAAGTTCATTATTTCTACTAGGTTTTCTTAGCATAAGTCAGGTCATACCAACCCCTATATATATACTTAAAAAGTTCATTGTTTTTTATAAAATAAATCATTGTACTCTAAAAATAAATAGTTGGTGTTTGACTAATGTTGATAGAAGTAATTTGGAATAGCAATTAGCTCCAAGACATTTACTAGATACCTGTTAGATCTGCTACCAGGCATAAGAGGGACGATTTATATATTGGTAGAGTATTCATTTGCATATCAAACATTACGTTTGGATTTATAAAATCAAATCACAACAGACAATGGTATGGGGAGACTTTAGATTCCTGCAAAAAGTTATTTTGTGCATGCAATTTCACCTAGTTTGTAGTAGAATTTACAGATTACTACACTTATTCAACACAATTACATACCCAAAATCAAATACATCACCAACCTAGACTTTGTTCAATTATTTACAAATCTAAAAATCTACCTTTTGTTTCCATGATCCACTCTGAATTTCCTTCTCCTCTATACCATTTTTCTCCTTTGGCTATCTCTATATATATTCTTTCTTATTCCCTTCTATGAGGAAAGCTTAGCTTTTCATCTTTTTGGATTTTCATGATTCTTTTCTTTTTTTTCATTCCCTTTATGGATTTTCTTTTAAAGATCTCTTTTGTTTTTCTTTTTTTGTTACTATTTAATCAATATCTTTATTTATTCCCTTTTTTCCTATTTAATTTTTATTTATTTACAATATTTTTTTCCTAATTATATATTTTACTAATATTTTTACTTTTTTTCATTTTTTCCCCTCAAATGAAAATTTTCTAAATTTTATTTATTTTTAATATTAATTATAAAATTACGTAATTTTAATAATTTAATTAGCACCTCCTAATGCTATGAGGGATTAATCAACAAATCCAAATTTAATCAAATTATGCTAATATCCAAAACATTAATGGTCATAAGCATAATGACACAAGATAAAATCATCCAACATAAATCTAGACTATCACATAAGACAATTCCAAAAAACCATTAACTATGCTAGCAAACCAAGTATAAACAACTATCTAATGTAAATGGCATCAAAATACATTATGTTAACCATTTTATTATGCATCTAACATGTGCTAGCTATTATGATGTGTGCAAGGTTCTACCTGATTTCTTTGTCACCCTTCGACATATCCATTTACGCCACCCTCTCTGATGATGATTTATGTCCATCACATTTTAAGAGATTAGTTCTCTTGTATCAATCTCACAACAATCAGGTAGTTAGATCATAACATCATGATATACATATGTCATAAAAAGTAACTAAAATAATAAATCAACATGTTTGTAATGTAAACATTTACACTACATCTAACTCATAACAATGTATCAAGTAACCTAAGCAATATCAAACTATCTCATAATAACACATATCTCAAAGCTTAGCTAAAAATAACCAAATCTAAATTTGTCAATTATAAATATCCATGGATAATCAGATAATTTGCTTGGTAAAGAATCAGGATGTAATAGAGTATAAGGTAAAAATATTTGTCGGTGAATACCATGTTCTTCTTCTTCTTCTTCTTCTTCTTCTTCTTCTTCTTCTTCTTCTTTTTCTTCTTGCATGAAATCTTATTGTTACAACATGTTGACCAACATTTAAAACATTAGTTTTTGAGCTATAAAAGTCAAAGTAGTCATGAAGCTTTTGTAGGATGTTGGTAGTGCTCTCAATAAAATTGGTACAAGTATATCTCACTTACCCAATGCTTGGAGTGAGGCCCTCAGGGTTGCAACACGTCTTATAAAATTCTCTACTTTTTTCACCTGACTTAAATTTGAGAGAGTAAAGCTAACTCTACAAGTGGATAATTGTGATTTTATTTTTGACCTTATACATTGTTTGGAGTTTATCCCAATATTCCTTAGCTATTGTAGCCTCAAAAATATGTGGTTGTACCTCATACAATACCACAAACATAATAATCAACTGTAACTTTTGATTTGCCTTATCACACTTATGTTGATGATAATCATTAGAGGCATGCCGAGTGAATGTGACACTAACAATATGTTAAGTGCCCTCAAATTCTAGATGAGTTTTGATTTTGGTTTTCCATGAATCATAGTTGTCGACACATAAAACCTAAAATTCTAGAAGAAATAATTTTTGGTCATTTATGACCATTGTGTACAAGTTGACAAAGGAAGATGGATTTTTTCTTTATAAATATAATAAGTTCCTTTTTCTATACACTATTATTCTGGTATACCACACCTCTATATATACATGCCATTCATGTATACCCATCAACACATGGAAAAATTACATTCTTTTGATATACTTATCAATACATGAAATGAATGTTTATGTACGTAAGATCAGAGTGGCATGTGATACCAATACAATACATGAAAAGGAATTATCCTATCAATGGCACCTAATTAGATGAAATTCATACTTGGGTGTAATTTCCCTATAAACTTAAAATTTCCACCTGTTAGGATTTACAGTTAAAGTTCATGGTGAATGGGTAATGAAGGAATGGTTTATTAATTTTTTGTTACCTTACTTCTCCCTGATGATTTATAGGGATGAAGCTCAAACCTTGTTGAGATGATTTTTTTTTAATTGTTAATATCAAACATTACTAGTGAGATTAAAAAATTATGTTTTGTGTTTTTATATTGTGTCAATGCTTTTGTTTGCCAAAAAAAGATAAAATGTAATTTTTACAATTAACAATTTGACGAAAAATAAAATCCAATTTAGGAGAAAATAATGTCTCCCCTTTTACTTTTCTTAGTTTGTTTCAATGAACAAAATGTTTTAAATAGTCCCCCTTTTGGTATTTTTACCTATTTTGTATTTTTGCATAAATATAAATTTGACAAAAAAATAGACTTATGAGTTGAACTCTAGATAGCCTATTTGATAGAGTTCCCAAAAAAAATAAAAATTAACAGCTCACATATGCACCATTTTAAAAATATATATGCACAAATGTCAACTTAAAGGTAAAAAAACAACTACTTTTAATGAAAACCATACCTCTTTTCCAATACCATGGGATTGACCAAAAGTAGTTTTGAATGAAATTTCCAACAAAGGAAAAATATAAGATAATTTTCAAAGGTGGTTTTGATACCAAATCACCTATGCAGCATTTCAATAATATATATGCATGAATGTATATTTAAAGTCTAAATAACAATAAATTTTAATGAAAATCATGCCTCTTTTCCAATACCACAGGTTTGATCAAAAGTGGTTTTGAATGAAATTACCAATGAATGAAAAATAGAAGGTATTTTTGAAAGTTAGTTTTGAGTGAAATTTCCAGAAAAATATGATACCAAATATTGAAATAAAATGATCTTCTATTAATTAAACAAAGGTTACATAGTTATGTTTATAAATATAACAATCCCTAAGAAACCTAATTTTAACAGTATTAACATCTTAGCTAACCAAATACTAATTAAAAATAACCTAAATACTATGTGAATTGTGTTATACAATAACCTCACATTTACAATTAGTTTATGGTGAATTAACCACCATATTTTATTCTAACAAAATGTTGATGATTTCTTAGTCATTTTTCAATCGAAATTGGCATAGAGTTACCTTTGTATAGATAGCTCAAATTAAAAAAGGATTCAATGAGACTATTATTTATTATATGCTAACTTATAAAATTATATTTACAAAAAAGACTCATCAACTATCAAATAGTGAACTTCAAGTTTTTTTTAGTCATAATTTTCTTCTAATTATTAAGGAAAAAGTGATGTTCAAGACTTACCATTATTTTGATGACATTTTTCACATGGTTAGAGACTTTTAGGTCAAGCTCTTAGAGTAATGTGACTAAGTATGGGTCAAATTCTCCAACTTCTACTAGTGTTAAGTTTCAAAATAAGACAATTTTCAAGGCTAGAAGTAATGAGAATGCCTTTCAACCTAATAATAATGCTAATAATTTGGTCAATGATGTAGAACAAATACCTAACAAGATATTATTATCTCAACAAAAATAACATGGGAATTGTACAAAGTTAAGTATAAGTCCACAAAATGTGTCAAAAATATTGCTTGAGTGCAATATATTTACTTTGTCTCATTTTAGAGGATTGGATCCTTCAAGACTAGTGCCTAATAATTATGATGCAAATACTTTTTGTGATTTTCATAAAGTTAAATGACACTCCTTGAATATATGCATTACCTTGAGTCATAAGATCCAATATCTCATTGATAACAACAAAAATCAAGTGGGAGGAAAAACAAAAAATTTAATGAATTGGTATCTCCACCAAATCAACATTTGAAAAAAATTATCAATCCTATTCTAAATTATCATACTCAACCAAAAAGTCAAGAAAAAGTTAATTTTATAGATATAAAAAATAAAATAGAAACACAAAAATATTCTAATGCCCATGTAATTTATGGATTTAATTATGTTGTTAATATAATTACAAGAGGAATCCTCCTACAATTATGCTTCATAATAGTGAGATTCTAAATGACAACTCCTACAATGAATCATTATTCTTACAAACTTTCATTGGGAAATTTTGATAATAAAAGGATGGAGTTAGGGTTGATAATGATTCAAGTCTTAATTTATGTACTGATAAATTCATTAATGTTCTTGGAATTTATAGAAAAATTTAGTAAGTACATCAATAGCTACTATGGAATATGATGGAATTACTATAAATCCACTTGAATATATTTTTCCCTTATTGATATGGGTTTAAGATGGTTTTAATTTGGCTTCATGTGGTCAAAAATAATGAATCTTATGATGTTTTGTTAGATAGGCCATGGTTACATCAAATGAGATAAATCATGTCCACTTTATGCATCTGTGGGCTGGGATGACCAATAACAATCATCTTTCTCTCTATAGACTAGGAAACAATCAAGGTCATAACAATAGAGCTTGTGTGTACTTAGATGTTTAGTGATGTCACTAAAGGTAGTCATTTATCTAGAAGAGATAAATACACACTATATATCAAGGGTATTTGATTCCAATTCCTATGCTTAAGATACAAGGTATGGCTCTACCTAGATCCCAAAATAAATCAATGATAGAAAATGGTAATAAAGAGATGTATCAAGGATATAATAAGGATATTTCATGTAAGGAACCTATGAATAAGGGTAACTTAGATCCAAGATAGTTGTAAAATACTAAACTAATAAGAAATTAAATGGTGCAATTATCAACCAATGGGTAGTCTATGCAACCTAAGGTAATAATGACAAAGCCTGAGTAACGCTAGTGCTATACCAACTTATTAGGTATAATGAGGAGCATAACCTAGGACATTCAAACATGCATATATTATAAGAATAAGTAAATTTGATTTATCCACTAAGTAAATAAATTAAATAGAATAGGGATAGATATACTTACCTTTAGAGTGACTCATTAACACATTAATATCTCCCTTGGCTCATGGTACTTTACAATAGATGTTGCAAGATGCAATCTAAAATTATAAGAATATGGCATAGATATCCTTAGTTGGGGGCTCATCATACTGGGAAACCTCCTTGGCACGAATCCTCCTATTGATCTTCAAATGCCTTTAAACAAGAGTAGACCTCTAATAATAGGACCTTAACCTATAACTCTTCCTTTTACTACATGAGAGCATAAATGTGATGCATTCATAGTAGATGAGTGTTGTAATATATTTGGAATGATAATACGAACCCTGCATAAATGGTTCTAAACCCAAAATTAACCCTAAACTCTAAGCTGATGGTATTGACTAGACTAATATAGTAAAAAAGGATGTTGACCGACATAGAACTATACGGTCTAGGATAATATAGTTCATCTAATAAAGATAAAACTCATAAATCTATTAGCCAAGATGATATGGTAGAAGGAAAGAGAGGCGTAAAACAAGTTGTATTGACCTAGCCAATAAAGTAGGAATACAGGGCAGCTAGCAAAATTGGATGTAAAGTAGATAAAGAGGTAAAACAAATAGAGACTCAAAGGATGTTGTATTGATAGTAATGAATGTATGATATACTATTATACTAACAAATCTCATAAATTACTATGATTCTATCCCACCCCATTCTTGGTGCTCTCTTTCGGACATGTACTTAAGGAGATTGATGTGTCAGCAAGCCCTTGTAAAATAAATTGTCTATAAAATGATAAAATTGAAAAATATCAGGTGTATACATATTATCCACTTGAAGCTCATCAAATTTCACTATAATGTAATGCATAATGGTGCTTTGAGAAAGATACATAATAACACTAACGATTGTAACTGAAAAGAAATGCCGACAAAATTGAATGTAAGATAAAAGTAAGTTAAAAAAGATAAATAAATACGTTTACTTACCTTGCCTATTTTAGAGATGACATTGCATGTGATGTAATTGATAAAAGGTGTCAATTTGAAAAATTGATGGGAAACCCTGAAAAATGAGATAAAAATTTAAAAAATTACAAATATTATTCATTAGTAACACAAAATTACCTACTTTATGATGATCTTAGGGATTATTTTGGTTTTTTAGATGGATATACAAGTCATAATATATGAGAAAATATGAAATGTAGAGGATAAAAATAGAAAAAGAAAAAAAATCAAAGCTAGGTCATCATAATGTGATGATGTATTGCATAATGTATGTTTCATTATTTTCTATAAAATATAAGTATATGCATGGTAAAAAGGAACAAAAACTAAGTGTATCAAAATGACATCCTAAGTAAGTAGATACAAATTTGACAAAAAAATATGTGTAGGAAATGATTTTAAATCCATCCAATGTAATACAAGTGAAAACTTTCAAATAAAGGGGATCAAAAAATGTAATATGACTATAAAAACACCCATGATAAGGGAAAACTTAATTTAAACAAAGAGGACTGAAATATTTTAAAATTACTATACAAACATCTAATGTAAAATAATTGATAAACTAAATGAAAAAAGGACATGTAACAAAATAGATAAAAGACTAATGAGTCAAAACTAAAAATCAATGCTTGTGTTAAAACATAATATAGAAATGCATGATCATATGGAAACATAACTATGATGATGGAGATGGTGCAGAGAGGAAGATTGATGTACATTTGTGAGGAATGCTTAGTTGTATTCCCCAAGGTTTTACAATGAAATTCATAAACTAAAAATTCAAAAAGCACTATGAAATGAGAGTTATGAGTCAAATATGAAGCAAAAATATAGAAAAGGGGAATGTAAAGAAGTGGGACATGATAAACTAGCAGCAATATCCACCAAAGGGATATTGAGAATGAGATAATAGAGATATAAAGATCCAAGGCTCCACAAGGGTGATGTAAAAATCCTTAGTGGATATGAATCTATTTAATCAAGTGAGAAAGGCTAAGAACTATTGATATCAATGACCTAGATAACCCCACCTAACAAACATAAGCATGGGATAATAAGTAAAGTATAAATATCATGCCATGAAAGATAGATCCATGAAAGATAAAAGGATCCTACATTTCTACAATGTGTTCCCTGCTCCTCATGGCCCCTTATAGAATAGTTGGTCTATGGTGAGAATTGGATACTCACATGAGAAAGTAGGTGCCAGAATAATGTAAGATATGGATAAGTAATGATAACTCCTACCTCAATATATTAGACTACTGAACCCTAATAGACATTGTCTTTGTCATGAGGTCAATTATGGAGTTTGAGTTTCGACTAGGATAGGGGGTGTGCCAAGAATAAGATTACGCATTTTGGTGTAATCTAAATTTTTAAAGATAATTTTTTCCTTTTAACAGTGTCTTTTCTTAAGATATGTATTTTGACTCTTTTAGAGTTTTATATTGTCCTCTTCCATAGGGATCTGATAAAAAACCAACCATGTGATCTGTTAACTAGGTAAAATAGTTTTTAAAATGGAGACTGAAATATCTCAATTCCTTAGTTAAATAGATTGGTGCAAAAAATTTGGGATTGAGTGAAATTAATTAAATAACTTTTAAAACTCATTTTCACATATAAAAACTTTTGATTTTGTGGCATTTACAACTTCCTATTCAATTCTAGTATTCTATCCATTCATTTTCAACTGAACTAAATAAAACAAGAATTAAAGTGAAATGGAAAGTGACACCAGAAGTGTCACCCATAATTTGGGCTATGTCTCTGGGATTGCAATTAACTGCAATCCAATCCATTGAAAATATGTAAATACCCATTTAAAACTTACATCAAAATGGATATAAAGAAACCTATGCTGCTGAAACTGATTCGAAATCCTCTGCATGTTGCCTCTCCAAATCTGTAGCACCTCACCTCTTTATCTTTCTTCGTGTATTTGGGTAATTTTTATCCAATAAGAGTATCTGTAGAAATTCTTAAAAATGACACAATACTAAATAGGAGTGCCTCTAATTATCAGAGCCCTGTAACTCCCTATAATGTCCTGATAACAATCTTGTAAATATTGCATCCCTCCTTAACCACTGGCTTTATGAAAATAAAAGTAATCAAAATTTACAGTGACGAGTTTCTTGGTCTCTCTATATATCAATACATAGGCAAACAATACATATTTTCTTTATCTATCACCATAAAATAGAAAAAGTGAATTGCAATATTACTCAGACCTTTGTTTGTCTACGAACACCATCTCGGTCAGATATCCACAGTGCATCCTTTCCTTGGGAAAGCCATAGAAATAAAAGGAACATAATGATACCCGTATGTTTCTTCGGTAATCAATAAGATTTTAAAATAGAAGAAACTTTATGGACATATTTAAACTGTGGAACTGTGTTCTAATTAATATGCAATCATACATACTCATTCGCATACCTCCTCCATGGTTATAAGGTCATACCAATTAAACGTATTCACCATAAGCCCGAAGGTCTACAACATAGGCAAAAATATAATCCATTTGGAAACTGCGTGTATATTAACATAGGCACATAATTTCCCATTGTTTCAGGCTCGAATAGCCTTTCAAATAGGTAGAGCCTTTCTACGTCTAGTCTATATAAAAGGAACATATATATATATATATATAGATATACACGCATCCAAATGACTCGGTGTTGATTATCTTTTCCAGATAGACTCAGCTTGGTAACTTATATTTTGGATTGCATCTTTGGTGTCCTTTACAAATCACACGACCGAAAGCCATTTCCACTTCAGACTCGAAATCAACAATCTTCTACTGCGTCCAATCTTTTGGGGGCCATGTGGTTAAAATTCAACCATACAGTTGTAAAATTTGAAGCTACAGCTGCATAAAAATTGAAGAAAAAACAGAGCAGCAAAAAAAAACAGAGTACAGAAAGGCAGAGCAAGAAGAAAAAATAGAAGTTACTGTGGTATTTTCTGCATTACACTAAAAAAAGACCTTAGCCTTAATAAAAGGTTACAAAGGCTGCTCAAACGCAGCAAGGAGAAGCAGTTTACTAATTGAAAGAGCAGTGTCAACTGCTGTTTAACTGTTGCATGGCTGGGGGAAGCAGAGTCAACCGTTGTTTAACTGTTGCATGGCACAGCGGAAGAAACAAGAGAACAGCTAGCATTAGTTAGCTTAGTTAAGCGCAAGCCGCACATGCTAAATTGACGTCGCTAACACCCCCCCTTAAGCTAATTAAGGAGAAAAAAAAAAAAAAAAAGAGGAAAGAGGGAAAACCCAGTGGGAACAAAAACCCCCCTCAAAAGAGACACTAACTGCACATGGCAGCTATTGTGTTGCAGTGTTCTTCACACCAAGAAGGTCTCGTAGAAAATGAAACTTTTGCTCAGTGAATGTCTTCGTGAAGATGTCGGCAATCTGTTCAGAAGTGGCACAATACTGCAAGTCGATGACTCCATCATGTATCAATTCACGGATGAAGTGCATGTCGATCTCGATGTGTTTGGTCCGTTGCCGTTGTATGGGATCTCTACAAACCTTCAGTGTACTCTGATTGTCACACCAAATGACAGTCGGACGATGAAAGAGGATACCAAGCTCAGTTAGGAAGTGTTGCAACCAAATGACTTGAATGGTAGCGTTGACTGCACCTCTGTATTCAGCCTCTGTTGATGATAAAGCAATGATAGATTGCTTCTTACTTGACCAACAAATGGGCCCTGATCCCAAACTAAGAACATATCCTGAAGTGGACTTGTGATCAATGTTATCACCAGCCCAGTCAGAATCAGTGTAGCCAATGAGATCCAAAGCACAACTTGCTGAATAATGAATCCCATAGCAAATGGTTCCTTGGACATAGCGAAGTATACGCTTGGCAGCCTTCCAATGTAGCTCATGCGGCTCTTGCATGTATCTAGAAACAACCCCCACTGCATATGAGAGATCTGGACGAGTGTGAGTGAGATAAAGAAGACTCCCCACAAGTTGACGGTAGCGTGTGCAATCAACCAATGGTGTATCCTTGCCATCTTCAAGCTTGACCCCTGATAGGAAAGGTGTGACAGCTGACTTGCAGTCAGTCATGTGAAACCGAACCAAGAGATCTCGTGCATACTTGGATTGAGCAACTGTGATTCCTGATGGATTCTAGCTGATTTCAAGGCCAAGAAAAAAATGTAGGAGACCCATGTCTGTCATAGAAAATCTATCATGCAAAATAGTTTTAATTGTTGCAATGGCGGTGGGTGAATCACCTGTTATTAGTAGATCATCTACATAGAGTACTATGAGCAACAAAGAATCAGAGGTTCTTAGCATATAAACATTTGGATCAGATTTGCATCGTATGAAATTTTGAGACAGAAGATGAGAATCCATTTTAGCATACCAAGCTCTAGGTGCCTGCTTGAGGCCATAGAGTGACTTCTTGAGTTTACATACCAATGAGGAATTTTGTATATACCCTTGTGGCTGCTCCATGTAGATCTCCTCCTCAAGATCACCGTGAAGAAATGCATTCTTCACATCCATGTGATGAACCTCCCACCTTCTTGATGCTGCAATGGCAAGAGCCAATCAAATGGAGTCCATTTTTGCCACTGGAGCAAAAGTCTCATCATAGTCAATGCCATGAACTTGTTGAAAACCTTTGGCGACCAACCGTGCTTTGTATCTGCTCACATGTCCATCTGCTGATTTCTTTGTCCTATAGACCCATTTACATCTGACAAGCTTGCGATTGGAAGGAAGTGGAACCAAATCCCAAGTTTGGTTTGCAATGAGGGAGTTGTACTCCTCATCCATGGCTGCTTCCCAAAGCGGATTCCCTGTAGCTTCTGCATAAGTTTGAGGGTCAGATGCTAGAACCACATAAGCATGCATCGGCATGATGGGCTCAGTAGCTGAGAGTGCATGAGGAACTTCATATATATCAGCTAAGCTCCTTGTTCTTTGATTTTCCACATGGGATACTGAATCATCACTAGAATCCAAATCAAGGATTGGTTGTGGATCAACATATGCATGCTCATGTTCCTCTAAATCAGATTCAGAAATATCTGAAATAAGATCAGAATGATTGCATGTATCTCAAAGATTTGTAAGATGAGGAAGCATAGAGGTGGTGGCATGTTGTACCTGAGATGCATGTGAAAGATTTTCATCAAAGTAGACACTCCTTTCAATGAAGAGTGTTTCTGTGGAAAGATCTAGTAGTCTGTATCCCTTTACACCATCTGGATATCCAACAAAGATGCATTCTTTGCTTTGAGGCTCCAAAGCCTTCCTCTTATCTGCAGGAATGCGTGCCCAAGCACGAGATCCAAAGATGCGAAAATGTGTGACTTCTGGTTGCTTGCCTCTCCATGCTTCAAAAGGTGTTTGTCCTGTGACAGATTTATGAAAAGATCTGTTTTGTATGTATGAAGCACAGTTGATTGCTTCAGCCCACAATTTGGAGGGAAGGGACCTAGCATGCAACATGCAGCTAGCCATCTCTTTCAAAGATCGGTTCTTTCTCTCAGCTACCCCATTTTGTTGTGGAGTGTATGGAACTGTGTTCTGCAATTGTATTCCTGCTTCATCACAAAGATGTTGGACATCAATGTTGACATACTCCCCTCCATTATCTGTGCGGAGGATCTTGATCATTTTTCCAGACTGCTTCTCTACATGGGCTTTGAAAATCTTGAGATTCTCAAACACCTTAGATTTGAATTTGAGAAAATACACCCATGTGTATCTTGTGTAATCATCAATGAATGTTAACACATATCTGGCTTTGCTCATGGAAGGTTCAGGAAATGGACCCATAAGATCGCTGTGAACAAGCTCTAAAGGAGAAGAGGCTCTCCATGCACTCCCCTTTGGAAACTTTTCTTGTGGATGCTTTCCAAGAGCACATCCTTCACAAATTCCATCAGAAAAGTCTATGGCTGGCAAGCCTATAACCATTCCCTGTTTGTTAAGTTGCTGCATGTATCTAAAATTTAAATGACCAAATCTTTCATGCCAAATTCTACTTTCATCATTTGCATGTGTTAGAAGTAAAGTAGACTCTGATTTAGCAACAAAATCAGAAAAAGTGTACAGATGAGAGTGATGATTTGCCTTACCAACAACAATTTTGGAGTTGTCTTGCATGTCAAATATGGTCACCGAATCAGGGGTGAATTCAACTCTCCTACCAGTTCCAGTATGTGTCATTTGATACACAGAAAGAAGATTAACAGAAAGCTTTGGAATATGTAAGACATTCTCAAAACTTCCAATTCCAACCTCTACCCTCCCTATTCCAGTTGCCTCTACAGGAGAACTGTCTCCCATGAGAATAGGAGAACCAGAATATGGTTTCAAAGAAGAAAGAGCTTCTTTTGTGGCTGCCATGTGGTGTGAAGCTCTAGAGTCTATGATCCATGCATCTGAAGAAGAATGAATAGCAATCAATGCATGAGCATTGTCTCTTGTTTCAGGTGCTTTTTCTTCCTGCTTCTTCTTGGCACTCTCAGGGATAAGGCTACCAAGATTATGTTGTTGAAGTGTCTGAGCCATGAGATCAATGGTCTTCTTCATGCATGATGATTCTGGATGGTACCCACGGTTGCAATAGCTGCACTTTGATTTGCCCTTTTTGTCCTTCTTTTCTTTTGAGCCAGTAGATCCATCTGGAGGTTTGGGATTGCCTTCCTTTCTTGGATATGAATCCTTTTTTTCTTTGCCTTTGAATTGCTGGTTGGATTTGGAATTGTTCTTCCCATTTGCATGCACAACAAGTGCATGAGCTTTGGAGTTCTTCAATGTGCCCATCTTTATAAGCTTATCCTGCTCATGTACTAGAGACTCAATGAAGGTATCCAGTGTGGGCATCTTCCAAGTTGCTCCTGTTGTGAGCCTAACTGTGTGGAAAGCAGAGACAAATACTGCATACTCTGGACCCAACTTTGATAGAATAGAAAGGATTAATTTGCTTTCTTCCTTGGATTTGTCAATACCAAATCCTTTGAGCTGAAGCAATAAGGCCTTGAACTTTGTGAAGAAATCTTGAATATTATCAAAAATTCTTGGATCTAATGAGTTGAGCTCATTTTCAAGGATATGACCCCGCATTTCATCTTGCTTTCCAAAAAGAGTCTCCAATGTATTCCAAACTTGGTTTGGAGTTGTACATGCCTCAACATGAAACAACAATTCTGGAGAGATGGATAAGCATAGCAAACCAAATGCTTCATCCATGCGGTTGAAGTATTTGGATTTTTCAACTGCTGGATTGGGTTCAATTTCTGTATTCATAACTATCCGATAGAGGCCTCTACTTCTGCGCTGAAGTAGAATCTTTGGCTTCCAATCAAAATAGTTGTATGGTGTGAGAATGGCAGAGGGTGAGCATTCCATTTTTCTGCGCTGATCTTCTAATCTGCAAAAAAAAATACTGTACTTCTTCTTTCTAGCAACCAGGGTCTGATACCATGTAAAATTTGAAGCTACAGCTGCATAAAAATTGAAGAAAAAACAGAGTACAGAAAGGCAGAGCAAGAAGAAAAAATAGAAGTTACTGTGGTATTTTCTGCATTACACTAAAAAAAGACCTTAGCCTTAATAAAAGGTTACAAAGGCTGCTCAAACGCAGCAAGGAGAAGCAGTTTACTAATTGAAAGAGCAGTGTCAACTGCTGTTTAACTGTTGCATGGCTGGCGGAAGCAGAGTCAACCGTTGTTTAACTGTTGCATGGCACAGCGGAAGAAACAAGAGAACAGCTAGCATTAGTTAGCTTAGTTAAGCGCAAGCCGCACATGCTAAATTGACGTCGCTAACAACAGTCGATAACATCAATGCATCTCTTTTCTTAGGCTCAATTAACAACAGTCGTATATATATGGCCAAGGCTATTGGCTTGCACAAAAGAAAATAGGAATATCTTCATCATGGTATTTGCTTTGAATTATGTAATAAAGAGCAGATTTATTTAATGGCTCAATTACCTCTGCCAATAGCCCTCGACGTCCTCCATATTTGTCCAACCGTTACATGGCTTTGGCAAAACACCCAAAACCGAATGTATATGGTTCATGGGATTCAAGACTTATTCATTCTTCATAAGCTTGAAAGCCATTTAGTAACGAGCGACCTTAAAAAATGAGCTCCTTCAATGGCTTTACACCATATCTAAAATGAATTCGTACCTGCCTCAGGCTCCCACGACCCGACCTCTACAAACAGGCCCCCCAAATATGTACCTTCGCCATGGCTCCCCTTTTCGGTCCCCAAAAGAAACCTTCGTTCCCCTTTTGGAACGAAAAGAATCTGCTATGCCATATCCAAACGGAGGTAAAATGTTTTTGCCCTTCTTGGGCTCGATCACTTGCGCCATAGATGCCTGATCCTCCTCCCATCCATTCGTGGCATGGTATTCTTTTATAAACAAAATCCCACATACCTCGAAATTAGAACGAGCCAAGCCTTTAAATAGGTGAGAGTTGGGATTACCTTCCATGTTTTGACCACGTATGGCATCATTTTGTTAAAGGATTTCCACATATTGCATTTGTAGTAATAACACGTACTATGTTTGGTAGTAATAACAAAGTTTACCAAACTTGGTTGGTTTGCTATAGTTGGAATCTCGAGTTTTATCAATAAGTTTGATGAAGAGCTCAAAAACTTGACTTAGAACTTGAGTTGAGCTATGAGTGGCAAGTATTTGAGCTCAAGCTCTTTGGTAGTAATAACAAACTTGGTTGGCAACTACCAAACTTGGTTGGTTTGTTATAGTTGGAATCTTGAGTTGGATCAATAAGTTCGATGAAGAGCTCAAAAACTTGACTTAGAACTCGAGTTGAGCTATGAATGGCAAGTATTTGAGTTCAAGCTATGCGCTGACATTTGGGTTGACTATTGAGTTGGGTTGATAACTTATCAAATAGAGGAGGTGGTAGCAGGGCACGTGATGGCTTGAGGCCCTGCCATGTGGTGCCCTGAGGACCCACCATGTGGGCTTCTCCAATTACTCCTGATCATAGCGACATAGTCCCCACCCATCATAAAAGTAGACTCCATTAGCTATGGTCTCCATAGCCAACCCTTTTACCGATAAAACAGTGACTCAAATAGTCCTCTAGATCAAACTTCCTCACAAAGAGGCTTTTTTCCTCAAAAGTACCAAGAATTCAATTGAATCTATTACATGGCTTTCTACATCACACCAACAAATAGAACTCTGCAAAGAGTCAACCATCCAACTATAATTACAACCTGTATATGGATAGTAAAATAAATTATGTATCAATTCTACCACATGACCTGTTACCTAAAATAGTCATACTATCTGGGGGCTTCTCTCAACCCTACACTACATAACAGTTAAGGTATTCTCCTTGTTATCACACAAAATAAATCATTGTGCTACATACACCTAACGATTTACAAATAACTTACACATTTGTATCCCTGCATTTTTACAAATGTTGCCCATTTATGGGTCTTTAAAAATACATTTACATGACATGACGGAAAAACATACATGTGTGTATAGAGAGTTTGTAATATAAACATTGCTCATATTACTGTGGGACTTAGACATATACAATGTCAAGTATGAAAATGTATAATAGATTTGTCTATCCTGAGGTGAATAATACACATTACTTGAGGGTAATCAACGGCACTGTAAACAATAAAATTAACTGTTATGTCCCTCAAATCTTTCTCTGTCAATTCCAAAGTTAACTTGGAGAATTTTTCACAATAAGAGCTTCTTTACAAACTCATAAATATGCAAGTAACTGTAAGTAAATATCATTTAAAAATGAGAAGAAACCAAGTATTTTAAACCTATCTTGAGGTTTTCTTCACCATATGACTGCTCCCTGATTCATACCTCCACAACTCATTCAACTAAGTTAGTTTCCAAAATCTTATCACAATGGAAAACTTGAAAAAAGAGATAACAAAATCTTTCAAACATAAGGGTTATAGATTTCCTTCCTAGATCCATTTAGGAATCCCTTGAATAAAGTGTTTGAAGTAAAATCTAAGCATACTAAATAATACCATAGTCATGCTTATTTGAAACTATCCAATTAAACCATGTAATCCATAAGGATTGTTCCCTCTTGATGGCTTCAGTCCACTGAATAGTAGTGGTTTCATCTTTATAAAACTTTATTTCAATAAGAGTTAGATGATCCACGTTAACATTCAAAAGACTTTAAAAAACAATTATGCATAAAAGGTATATTTTATATCTAGAATACCCCACACAAAGGTTATCCTAATTGCAACCAAAATTGTGCAAATAGTTACTTTGAAAATAACTCATACCTCTTTGCAAGACTCTAAAATGCACCTGTTGAGTACTGTCTGGTTTATGTTGGTGTCTAAAATAGTTTCTTGTTTGCTTCCTACAACTCTCAACAAAGCTATGAACAAACCAATCTATAAACCATTTTAAAGCTCAAAACTCAGAATGCAAAAACTTGTCCAATACTAAACATCATTTTTTTGTCATTTCTATATCTTACCATGGAACTGGGATTTTATCTTGTTCTTATCATTAAGGACATAGGGATCCATAATATAATTAATAACCCAAAATAATAACGCTGCACAACTGGCTAGCTAGACCAAAATATTGTGTCAATACCAATATGAAATTAAAATATAACCATACCTCAATCTACCCTCTATGTAAGACTAGTAATCAAACTGCAACTGATTTCTCTTGGGGATGCATTACTGAAAATGCCTTGCATTTTATATGAATGCTTCCCAAGGAAGAAAAGCTATTCCTTTCACAAAAAACATTTCACACTTCAAGTGATTATATGTGTTTTCTTCATGTGTATTGATTCTGCAAGGCTAGTGGTTCCAGAACCTTGGTTGTTAGAAGCTTGCCTTCTTCTAGCGAATTAGAACACCTTCCAATTTCCCTTCACAATAGTCTTCCTGCTAGCTCAAATAGAAGAATCAAAACCAAAATTTGATATCTTAAAAACTCCTAAATAGAAGTATACCACAATTGAAGCAAGGTCCTATAATCACTTGCTCTGATACCAAATTTGATCCATAAATCGGGTAAAACAGTTTTTAAAACGGATACTGGAATATCTCAATTCTTTAGTTAAATAGAATTGGTACGAAAAATATAAGATTGAGTGAAATTAATTAGATAACTTTTAAAACTCATTCCCGCATATAAAAACGTATGATTTGTGTCATTTACAACTTCCTGTTTAGATCTAGTATTCTATCCATTCATTTACAATTGAATTAAACAAAACACAAAATTTAAATGAAAGGAAAAGTGACACCAGAAGTGATAATAGAGTTGACCCATAGTTTAGACTACGTCTCTGGGATTGCAGTTAACTGCAATCCAATCCATTGAAAAGATGTAAATACCCATTTAAAACTTACGTCAAAATGGATTTAAAGAAACATGTGCTGCTAAAATTGATTCAAAATCCTCTACGTGTTACCTCTCCAAATTCGTAGCACCTCACCTCTTTATCTTTCTCCGTGTATTCGGGGAATTCTTCTCCAGTAAGAGTATCTATAGAAACTCTTAAAAAGGGCACAATATTAAATAGGAGTGCCTCTAATTATTAGAGACCTGTAACCCCTGATAATGCCCGATAACAATCCTATAAATACTACATCCCTCCTTAGCCACTGGGTTTATGAAAATATAAGTAATCAAAATTTACACTCATGGGTTTCTCGGTCTCTCTGTCTGTCAATACAAAGGCAAACAATACATACTTTCTTTATCTATCACCATAGAATAGAAGAAGTGAATTGACATATTACTCAGACCTCTGTTTGTCTGCGAATACCATCTGGGTCAGATATCCATATTACATCCCTTCTTTGGCAAAGCCATACAAATAAAAGGAACATAATGATACCCGTATGTTTCTTCTGTAATCAATAAGTTTTTAAAATAGAAGAAACTTTATGAATTAATTTACATTGTGGAACTGTGTTCTAATTAATATGCAATCATACATACTCATTCGCATACCTCCTCCATAGTTATAAGATCATACTAATTAAACGTATTCACCATATCCCTGAAGGTCTACAACACAGCTGAAAATATACTCCATTTAGAAACTGTGTGTATATTAACATAGGCATATAATTTCCCTTCATTTCAGGCTCAAATAGTCTTTCAAATAGGTGGAGCCTTTCTACGTCCAATCTATATAAAAGGAACAGATATATATACGCATCCAAATGACTCGATGCTGATTATCTTTTCTGAATAAACTCACCCTGGTAAATTATATTCTGGACCGTATCTTTGGTGTCCTTTACAAACCACACGATCGAAAGTCATTTCCACTTCAGACTCCGAATCAAAAATCTTCCACTGCATCCAATCTTATGGGGGCTGTGTGGTAAAAATTCAACGCATCTATTTTTTCAGGCTTAAATTAACAATAGTCATATATATATGGCCAATGCTATTGGCCTGCACAAAAGAAAATAGGAATATCTTCATCATGGCATTTGCTTTGAATTCTGTAATAAAGAACAAATTTCTTCAATGGCTCAATGACCTCTGCCAACAGCCCTCGGTGTCCTCCATATTTGTCCAGCCGTTACACGGCTTTGATAAAACACCCAAAACCGAATGTATATGGTTCGTGGGATTCAAGACTTGCTCATTCGCCATAAGCTTGAAATCCATTCAACGGTGAGCTACCTTAAAAAATGAGCTCCTTCAATGGCTTTATGTCATATCTAAAATGAATCCGCACCTACCTCGGGCTCCCACGACTCAGCCTCTACAAACAGGCCTCCAGATATGTACCTTCAACGTGGCTCCCCTTTTCGGCCCCCAAAAGAAACCTTTGCTCCCCTTCCTTTTGGAATGAAAAGAATCTGCTATGCCATATCCAAATGGAGCTAAAATGTTTTTGCCTTTCTCGGGCTCGACCACTTGCATCATAGACACCTGGTCCTCCTCTCATCCATTCGCCACATGGTGTTCTTTTATAAACAGAATCCCACATACCCCATAATTAAAACAAGCCAAGCCTTTAAATAATTGAGAGTTGGGAAAAGCTTCTGTGGCTCTGGCCGCTTGTGGCTCTATTTTGTTCAAGGATATCCACATGTTGCATTGGATTACACTTTTAAAATAAAGAAGGTGATGGCAAGCCATGTAGTGACTTGAGGATCCGTGGGCTTTTCCAATTGTAACTTATGACAGCGGTAGAGTCCCTCTCCATCATAAAAAATGACTTTTCCAATTGTAACTTATGACAGTGGTAGAGTCCCTTTCCATTATAAAAACGGACTTCATCAATGATAGGAAATTAAGTCTAAATATAAGTAAAAATATGTTAAGAAAGAAAAGTGTAAAAAAAAAGAATCATGATATATGCTTAAAAAAAAATGTAACATCAAATAAAAACATTTGAAATGTAATTTTATTTGTCTTAGAAAGTTTATTGAATTTAAACATGTTTGTCTATAAGGTGTGAAAAGTTATTGATTATTGCTTCATTGTAAGGATGAGTTATCAAGGTGTGAAAATGAAGATGGTCATCACAAGATTCTCCAAAAGCATGTATGGAGGGAAGGATGGGAATCATAAGATGCCATAAAGGATATAAGAGGAAGAAGTAATGTGTCACAAGATGCCCCAACATGTGTAGGAGGAAAATGGTGGGCATTGCAAGATTACCCAATATGTGTGATAAAAAAATGATTGGCATTACAAGATGCGCTAGCTTATGGAATGTAGGTGGATTGGAGTTACCCTCAAGATTGACATTCTTGATAATAATGCCATATTATTTGTAAATATGTGTTATAACTGAGAATTTGGCATGTAAGACAATGTCAGGATTTTTGGGAGGTGAATGTAAATTGTATTGTATAGTATCAACATAGCCAATATAATATATTTTGAAAAAAATAGGCTAAATTATATCAAGTTGGCCAATATCGTTAGGCAGATGTGAACTAATTTTGATTTTATCATCTACGTTGATACAATTGGATAAAATAAATGGATGATGATTGATATAATTTGGTTGTTTTGAGATATTATTATTAATAAAAAGATATATTAAGACTGTATTAGGACAATTTGTGTTATGGTTGATATAGTTGAGTGAGACCAAAAAATGTATCCACACATTCTATGTCATGGCCAATGAAATTGGATAAAGTAGGAAAAATGTGTTAGAACATTTTGTATCATAGCCATTGTAATTAGATAAAACAAGAAGAATTATATTGACACATTTTAGGTTATGTCAGGTGCAACTAAATAAAACATGAATAACTATATCAACACATTTTGGGTCATGGACAATGTAGTTGGATAAAAAAATGAAGAACTATATTGACACATTTTGGGTCATAGTCGATGTAGTTTATTGTAATAGGAGTAATTGCACCAAAATATTTTGGATCATGGTTGGTGTAGTTTTTTATAATAGTAATGTGATTTAGAATTGCATTAGTAGGTTTTGTGTCATGACCAATGTAGTTTTTTATAACAATAATGTTATTTATAACTTTATTAGTATATTATGTATCATGGACGATGTAGATTTTTGTAACAATAATGTAATTTATAATTGTATTGGTAGATTTTTCATCACAACCAATGTATTTTTTTGTAACATGAATATATTTAGAACTACATCAATAGTTTATGTGTCATAGTCAATGCAGTTCTTTATAATAGTAATATGATTTGTAAATGTATCAACAAATTCTATGTCATGGCCAATGTTATTAATTGTAACTAGTTGTAAATGAAGGGTATCGGGCTAGTTGATAAAGTCAGGTTGAGATGAAGGTAGTAGAACTATATCAACATGGATGATACAATTGAAAATAAGTGATTTTGGAGATTTAGATGATTTATAATAGGTTGAGACTAAAAGTGAACCTATATGACAAGTTTAAGCAGTCCTTTAAGATATAGGATAAGAATCAATATGACCTATAATGCATTTGAACTGGGTGTTCTTCATAATTTGGTGAGTTGAAAAAAGTTGAGTGTATAGATTAAGCTTGAATGTGAGCTAAATTTTGATGATCATCCACCTAAAATACTCTAAGTGCTAGATAAATTAGATTGAGGGCTTGAATAAATGGTAAAAAACATAAGAGAGATTTTCACCAATGTTATAATAGTCATCAATAAGAGGATCATCTTCTTCATCCCAATATAAGGATCATCGAGATCATACACAGAAATATCACTACAAATCATGAGATAAATGAGAAATAGTTCAAATATATTTTTATCAACATTAAAAGTGATGGGAATATTTTATCTCATTCTAGGGTTTTCACCTTCATCATAATAATCATCATAAAAAAGGTAAAATTATTATATTGGTTTTCAACCATTTGAGAAGTGAAATAAATCAAATCCTCTATCATGTTAGGATCATCATAAGTGGGAAGGTCATCATAATTCACTATCATGTTACAGTCTCCATCCATGCTTAAGGGATCCTCATAGGGATCATCATAAGTGGGAAGACCGTATTGAGGATATTAGGTCCTACTATAGTTTCATCATTAGGATCCTCATAGGGATCGTCATAAGTGGGAAAATCATCATGGGGATCTTTGACCATGAAAAATGGAGTGGAATAATTGATCTGTGAGGAGTTACCATCAATGGTGGTAGGTAGAAATGAATGACCCATGCAAAAGTGAAATGGGTTGTTGCTCACTAAAAATATATTAAGAGGACACATCATTGAAAAATGATGGAAATTTTATAAAATTTAGGATAACTAAAGGATTTGACATAAGATACTTGTCAAATCAAATCTCTAAGAATTACAATATGGAAATGTGAAGAAAATCCAACTAGTAGTGGGATAAGATTCACATTAGGTTCATAATAATATATGGATGGGATAGGATGGCCAATAAAAATACTCCTTCTCTATATAGACTAGGATACAAATAATGTCATAATAATATAGCCTATTTATACATGGAAGGTTAACAACATCATTTGAGGGATCCATAGATATAGAAGATGGAAATCCACACTCAATAACAAGGGTATTATGTTCCAAATCCTATGCCTTATATATGGGGTATAGATCTAACTAAATATCAAATTAAATCAATGATATAAAAAATGGTAACAAAGGGGTGTGTTAAGGATATATTAAGAATACCGCATGAAATTTTTTGATGAATAAATGGTAATATAGATCCAATATAATTATAACAAACTAACCTAATAAGAAAGTGGTGCAATGGTTAATCAATGGGTAGTCTATGCAACCTAAGGTGATAATGGAAAATCTTAAGCAATCTTATAGCTATAAAATATTATTTAGTATAAGGAGGAGTATAAACAAGGATTTAAAAAATCAGATACTATAGAAATAAGCAAAGAAGATATATCTACTATGTAAATAACTAAAAGAGAATAGGGAAAGAGATACTTACCTTTGGGGTGACTTACTGTTCAATAAATCTCCCACTTAGCTCATGTGGCACTTTGTAAGATATGTTAAAGGATGGATATATCAAATGGAAAGGAGACCTAGATATAATTAGTTTGGGATTGAAAATATTGGGACACCTCCTCAACATGACTCATCCTATTGAGCTTACAAAGATATTTAAATAAGACTATAAATCCAAGAGTAAGACCTTAACTTATAATTCTTCCTTTTGTTACTTAATAGTATAAATGTGAGCGCAAACAGAGTTTATGAGTGTTGTGATATGTATGGAATGATAATATGACACCTATAAATACGACTTAAAACATAAAATTAACCTTTAAATTTAAGAATACGATATAATCTGCGCTGATATAATAAAAAATGATGTCAGTAGACATAAAAATATATTGACTAAGATGATATAGTAAAAATGACAATGGCAAGACTCATAATTATATTGGCATGGCTGATACAATAGGAATATAGTGTGGTTAGTAAAATTGGACGTAACATATATGGATAGGTAAGATAGATAGAGATGCATATGAGACCAAATTGATAGTAATGAATGTATGAAATAATAGTATACAAAAACATCTTACAAAGCACCATGATATGACTCGACCCCATTCTTTGTGCACTCATTAAGATGTGTATTTAGGGAGATTAATACATAAACAAGCCACTACAGGAGTATTCATCAGTAAAGTGATAAAAGTGAATAATATTTGGTATATACACTTTACACTAATGTTTATAACTTTTGCATGAAGATCAATTCATTATAACTAGAAGATATGTCTATTATCAACCACTAACAAAAGTTATAGAAGAGGTCTTTTCTAATTAAATAGCAAATAAATAACCAATGATTAGACCTTAGACAAGAGAGTATTTATATAGACACCTGAGTTTTGGTATATCACCATTTTCCATAACAAATTTATCATGCTTTAGCGAAAAATTTCCACTTGTGTATATTTGGATTATTTTGGACATCTTTCACCCCTATTAGCATCTTTGCAGAATTGATTCATCTTGATATCATCAAGTTCATTTTAGATTTTCTAGTAGTCAGCTTCATGATCCTAGTAACCATTATCTAAGTAGTATTGTCTCTATTTTGATATTTTTCTCTCCTATTATATATTTGGAAGATGACCTGTTGATTCTATCTTGTACAAAATCATAAACTTTTTTATTTTTTCCATCTTTCTTTTGTGGTTCCTTCTTGCCTTGGCTTGATTTCATGAACCTTTAATTTCTCTTGTCACATTTTTCCATGGTTTAAATTTACACACACACACACACACACACACACACACACACACACACACACACACACACACACACACACACACACACACACACACACACACACACACACACACACACATCAAGTATAAAACCTCCTTAATTTTGACTTGTACATTGGTACTATTTATTACTACACTTGGCAAGGAGCCTACACATTAATCTCTCATTACCTCTACATCATTTACAAGTCTTGTTCCATCATCACCTTATGATATAATAAATTTATAGTGGAAGCATATAGATTCATTTTATTATGTATGAGAGGAAGTGAAGCCCTTACTCTCACTTGGGTAGGATCATACTCACATACACAAGATAACTACACTAAATTTGATTCCAAGCATGTAGGATATGTTTTTATAACTCCTAAATGGGTATATTGAGTCAATTAACTTGAAAAAACTTATTTTATTGTAACCTTTTAGGGTTAGTTAAAGGATCAAAAGAGAGATAATTTAATGCATTCTACCCACCAATTATGTAAAATGATTAAACATAACTCCTTTCCTTTAGTCTACACACTAAAGTATATAATTTTAGATTGATAAAATTATAAAGGTACACCTTTGGAGCCTAAGTACACATTCAAAAACATTATATGTATACATTCAATGACTTATTGATTCTATACTGTACACATTCAGTGACTTGTTGATTATGTCCTAGTATAGTCAACATTCCATGTTTCACTCATAAAAATATAAACAACTATAGAGCATAAATCCAGTCTCATAAATACAATTTAGTCATCAATGTTTTATTTTTCATCTTGCTCTATCTTTTCATTGTTTCTCATTTATTGTTCAATAGTTTGTCATAATTTTTATTTTTATTTTACGACTGATTTATAACTAATTTTTGTAGGTTAATATCATATCTTAGATGTAGCTTGTGCCCATATTTTAGTGAGTTTTAAATTTAGTATTTATCCCCTAAATCACAATTCATTAAATTTTCTTTAATGGACCTAATATTTTGATCATCCAACCTAGGGTTTCATAAACCCTCATCCCTCATAGGGTGTGATTTTATGATTTTATGACTAATGTATGATTATTATCTTTTACTTAGCATATTATTTTATGTTTTCATTTCATTTTGGCTTCTCAAATTTACATCCACTTCTCATAAATTGTTTAACCCCTTCATTCTTCGAATGCTTACACCTTGTAAAGGTTCTTCCTAGGGTTTGATTTCTGATTTTACATTTTAATATTGACATATTTTGTTTCTTACTTAATGTCTCAATAATTATCCCTAAATTAATTCATGTTTACCTCTTCTAAAAATTGAGAATTTTAGATCTATACATCCCACTAGGAGAAGTGGTAGATTGAGTGGTGTTACTTAATATTTGCTTCAACTTCCATTATGTGGTGTTCATGCATATTTGATTTCAAAAATGTATGTTTCTAATTGTGTTCCTTTTATGGTTATTTATATAAATCCTAAAATTGATCCAAATGCCAATGGTTATGTTGACAATGAATTTTTTTGTGATGATTACGTAGATAATGTTTATGATTATAAAAATTGTTTTGATGATGTTGATCCTAATAGAGTTAATATAATTTAAGTCTAAATATTTAATTCAAAATAATATCTCATGCTTAGAAAACATGTTTCTTAAGTTAACAAAAGTACAATAAAATCAAGGATGGAACCTACACTAGAGAATGCTACACATATTCCCTTAAATGTATTCTAATTCACCTATTAAAGACTCTACATCTACATTAAATGATGATCGTAGTGTAACTAATCCTTCCATGTATACACCTAATGTCATTCATACTCAATTTATTCATATTATTATCACACAACTTTATATTTATTTAGTGCCTTCTACTTTTAATCCAATGGATAATGTACCCTCATTACCTTTTTCTCTTATTTTATCTCTTGGTATTAGTTATAGTCAAGCTACGAATCATGCATGTATTCTTACTAATGATCACCTTAAAATGGATCCACACATTATCTAACATTCCAAGGTCCATTGATCCAACAATAAATTCAAGCTATGTAATTGAAAATCACACAACTATCTCAAGGGTCTCACAAGTCTAGTCACATGGTTAACTCTCACAACATACTACACAACACATTAGTTCATAAGGTCCTTACTCATCTTTTGCCTCCTAATTTTCAAGCTCATTAATTTTAATTTTACAGTGGCAATGATGACCCTTCACATCAAATTATATCCTATCTTTCTTCGTGTTTTGGTTTTTCTCGTGATGATCTATTGATGACAATGATTTTCCATAGAAGTCTCGAGTATTATGAATTGGATCAATTTTATGCCTTAATTATAGGTTTTGTGCGTCAGTTTGATTTTTTTTTGGCATATTCCTAGCTCATTTTTATATAAAACATAGCCATAATGTCTCATTTTCTCAAATTTCTCAACTCAAACAAGGACCTAATGATAATTTTGTTAACTATGTACTTAGATTCAAGACTATGCTTTTAAAGATGTCCAATCAAATCCCCGATAGTGAGCTCCATAGCATTTTATAAAATAATTTTCTACAACCACTCAAAAAAATGTTATCTTCAACAATTACTAATATTTTAATGAAATTTTCCTTATGCCTCACAACAATGAGGTTAAAATTTTAGAGTCTAGTATGTTCAAGTATACATCTACAACATATACCTCTACTAGCATGAAATATCATGGAAAATAAACATTCAAAGTTAAGACTAATTATGTGCTAAATTTTAAAAGTAAGAATAAAGCCAAAATTATAATTAAAATATTAAAATATCATGGTAGGGTTATCCTTCCACCTTATAGTTATCTTTGGCAAGTCACATGATTACCTAAACCTCCTCACAAAGTGCTTAAATTCTTACTTGAGTGCAACTTGATTACTTTACTGATCCATGTCAATTAGATAATTCTCTTTATAAGCATAAGATATATTATTTAAATCAATGTTTTGATTATCATAGGGATTTTGGGTATTCTAACAATAGGTACTATAAACCAAAACATCAGATACAAGATCTAATCAATAATGACACTATTCAAGTTGATGTCCATAATAACACATTAAATTAATTTCTTGAAGTGCCAACAATCATTTTACAAATCAAAATAATAAGTATTGTAATTGGTTTACAATAATGATACTAAGAGACATTATCAAAAATTTCCTATATATCAAACAATGGTTCCTAATGATGATAGTATCGATTTCATTATAAGAATGGTTAGTTCCTCTCAAAATCACACACCATCTATCACATTCCATAAACAAGAGATTCTACATAATGATTAAAAAAATGGTCCACTCTATATATATGTTTTTTAATTCACATTGTTCGATTTCATATGACATTATGGTTGATAACAATTCAAGTCAAAATCTAATTACAATGTCATTTATATCTAATAGAGGCTACTGATTTATTATTTTTGGGAAATTGGATGTTTAATTCCTAAGTAATAAATGGGTCCAAGTAGATAAAATCAGTAAATAATGTACAATAATTAGGCTACTAATTTGTGAAATTTGACTATAATCAGGGCTTTTTTAAAAATAATAGTGAGAGAGAGAAAATCAAGCTTATGTTATATTGTAATGTTTAGATTGAGATGGGATCTAAAATTATGTGTGTAGGTTTGATAAAATATCACAAACAAAAATTTGGAGTTCATTTCTTTATTGAACAAGAGCACCAAAAGTGGGACACCCTGGGTTTGGGTGTTGTAGTCTTATCTTAGCACTGTTGTCCTAGTGAGCTAATCTTTATGGGTTTTGTGTGTCGGGTCTATGTGATCCTACCTATTAAATATTGAAGCCTAAAATTCCATGGAACTCACTGTGTACCTGATTTAGTCTTCAATACTCTAGGTCCTCTTTGTGCTTGAACTTGAATTTAAAATTTAGAGAAGAAGAGGAAAGGTTAGTGTGTAAAGGATATGTTGAACACACTTCACACCCCGTGTGTAGATGTGTTGCCTACATACCAATACTTTGAGGATGGATCAAGCTATATGTAGTTATCCCATTGAAGTTCTTAGTGAAATAGTGTGATGAAAATGCAATTAAATGTGAAATTATGTGTACTTAGAATGACTAAGGACTGGTGTAAAGTTTTGAATAAGCTTGAAATCCTATTGAATGGTTTTATGTAGAGAATAAGGAAAAGTGCTTGAGTAGTCTTACCTATATTCTTGCTTCTCTCTTTTAAATGAGTGCCAACCCTTCTAAATGGACTCTGAATGGCCTTTTATAGAGGATTTAATGATCGTGGGTTAAATGAATTTGTGTTAGGCTAACATAAATTATGATAAGGATTCGAAAGAATATGATTGTTAGAAGACAAAATATACTTAGACAATAGTGCTAAAAATTGGACACCCTGGGTTTCAATGCTATAGTCCAAGTTTGGGCACTATTGTCCATAGCTAATGGGACTTGTGGAGATGGATTAAGCATGGAAAGATCAATCTGGATCTGTAAGGGTTCAGTCTGGGAGGCTGCATATGACTGGGAATTAGTGAAAACATGCCTATGAGGGTCATGAGAGCAATCAAGATGGACTATGGATTGAGTGTCATTAGCCACACTCAAGTTACCAAATTTTGCATTTTATATGACTAGATTTACCCCCAATTTATTCTAGTGATGCATCAAAGTGAAATACTAGGATAAAGGAAAAATAGAAAGCAAACCTGAACTTATCTGTAAAGGTGAAGCTCATGAAGTTGTGTGATTCTGGATGTGCATAGAGAGAGCATGTTATGAAGTGTGAATCTATAATGAAAAACATAGATTAGGTCAATCCTTACTAGATACTCTATATCTACAATAAGAATGTGAGGAAGAGAAAGAAATGAATACACCTCACCAGGTACATGAACCAATACAAAACCTATTGTGATGTTGGATTGTGCTAGGTGTGTGCTATACCAAAAGTAATATCATGAATGGAGTTGAGTGCTCAATTCCTTGAAACTGTATCAAGAATGCAAAGGCAAGCTCTTTGGCTCCATTATTGCCTACTAAGTGAAGCTAATAAATCATGCATGTGTCAATCTATGTTTGGACTATGTGTCCAATCCCTCTGAATAGGTGGCTCAAGAATACAAAGGCTAACTAATCCTTTGGATCCATTGTTGCCCCATGAATTGAAGCTATAAATTAATACTAGTATGGAATAAATTGCATATGAGATGGCTCCTGAAGCTCATGAATGTACTATGATCTGATAAAGTTGGAATGGATATCTGAATGTATGCTGGAAACTAGGCCACTCTTAGCCATTTCAAAAGATGAAGATTAGGCTTGTATGAAAGCTACTTCAAAATTAGTGCAATAGGCTTGTGTGGAAGCCAAATTGAGAACTCATGTACTCGAGAAGTTAAGCTTGTATGAAATCCAAACTTGAAAAAGGATGCCAACTACATGTAGATGGAGTAAGGCACGTAACTATTGAGAAATGCTTGGAAAATAAACTAAACTAAAAAAAAGGGGAGGATCAATGTGTAATGCACATTTCCCCCAATCACTGGTGTCTAGAACATGTGTTCTGATATGGAAGTTATATCAACTACCTAATATGAAACTGGAAGTGAGAGCCATCATGCTATGCATGATGCCCCTTGTATCTAGTTTCTTTGAGCAAAAATTATATTGAAACATGTCGAATCTAGATTTTACTAAGCTAAAAAACTTGTGACTAAACTCAATTTTCTATTTATTTATAGAAAAATTGAGTTTTCTACTGTCTGGATAGGAGCACCAAAAATAGGACACCCTGTTGTCCGGTGTTGTAGTCTAACTTTGGCACTATTGTCTAGGGCCAAATATGGTAACTATTAAGGATTCTCTATTATTTGCCTGTTCTATTCTACCTGGTCTGATGTCTGGATTATATTTTGAGTGTTCTAAAAACTAATTTTTCAACTGTTAAGATCTCTAATCTCTGTCACAAAACCCCTATTTGTTGCCTCCTCTTTTGAGGGTAGAATTGAAGATGTTACAATGACTACCCTCAGAAGAAATAGTCCTACAAGTGTGTTATGCTTCATAAATATATGATATAACAATGAAACTTGACAAGATATCTTGAGGTATAATAAGGTTTGTGTTGAGATAATGTTAGATCAACAAAGGTATGCCTAGATAGATATAACAATGTAATAACATGTGCAATGTACTAAACTAGAATCGAAAGTGTTAGTTGTTAGTTGTTAGCAAAGAGGGATGGAACATGATTTCTATCATGGCATCTAAGAAAGAAAAAAAATGCATGATATGAATCATGGCATTACAAACAAGAAAAGTAATCAGGAAACATGCATACAAAGTAAGAAGCAATCAACATACAAGAGTGACCAAGGGGCCAAGCAATCAAGGGACATGGGTACATGTCACTCAAACTAGAAAGCAAGCATACAAGGCATGTTCAAATGCCACATAAACATAAAATTGAAAAAAACAAAGTTGGCACAAGGGACACAAGTACATGGAAGAGTATAAACAAAGGACATTGACAAATGTCCTAAGGCACACACATGAATAGAAGCAAAGGACATTAACAAATATCCTAAAACACATACAAGGCATGGAACAGGAATTGATAAAATGCAAACACATCAAGCTAGGTTAAGCAAGAAAGGAAAACATTTATATATTATAAGTGCAATCACATCTAACTAATCAAAGAAAGAAGTGAAAGTATGCAAGACATGTTAGTACAAGACTAGGTATATGCTAGGAAATACACAAGTGCAAGATATTAGTGAGTGTCAATATGGTAACCTATGTAAGCTTAGTAATTAATGTATGTCAACATGATAACTAGAGTGTGTGGTGTAGGAATGACCTAACCTAGATGGTGTATTCATGTAGAAGATGCCCCCAATGGGTATGTATATTGATGTGTGTCTCGAATGTAGAAGTAGGATACCCCCTCAATGGGTAGAGGTAAGCAATCAAGGATCTAGATGTCATTGCACACACTAAAAAAAGATCAAGTGAAGCATGTTAATGTAGATAAATTGACAAATAATAGCATAAAACAACAAATGTAAGTCTAGCATAGTAGTATCAATGTAAAGCATGGATGATGCATACAATCAAAATGTTTGTGTTTTTAGAATTGTTTGAATATTTTTGGTATTTTTGATATTTTATATTATTTTTATATTTTTGAAATAAGCTATGTACAAGAAAGACTGAGAAGAAATGATACTAATCGATGAGTCTTGGATGAGACTCCCTGTCATGGTGTCGTATATCGAACAAAGGTATCCTGCATGATCATGAATCACGATGGAAAGGCTAAGACTGTGATTCTAAAATGTGTGTGCATTGTAAATGTTCTAAAATTTTTGAATTAAAAACTGATTGTGGGGTCCCTCTATAACTCTAAGAAGTGGATAAAATTGTAGGGCTCTTAGGGACCCATCTGTAAGTAAGAGAAGCTCTCTAAACATGTGATTTATGTGTAGAAGCATGAGATCTCAATGAAACTGCTCTAGGAGTGAATACTATAGCTAGAAGCTATCTAGAATTATGAAGATATGGAAGTGTATGAACCCTCTGTACTAGTGATGGATGCCTCAATTATGTTTGAATCTATATCAGAGGAAGAAATGTAATTAGTGGGGAAACTAAAACTGGTAAAGAAGTGGAACTGGATATTGCAAAGGAGATGGCTCTAAAGTGGGTAGTGATAACTCATATGGAAATCCACCAATTGTAATGACCTAATTAGCATGAATGAATTTCATACATCTATGAACTATAGATGGTAATGCTCAAATTTTTTGAATCTATGCATGACCAAGTAACATATCAAAAATTCCTACACTGGGAACTATGGTGAAATGTGTGGTCACATGTGTTGGACCAGTATATAAAAGAAGTACAATCTCACCCAATGAACTTTGTATGTACCCATTGAATCCACTGATAACTGTATTTGTCAGAGTGATATCATTCTCTAAATAGCCTAAATGCTACAATAATGCAATGGTGTACATGTTGACACTAGAACCATTATCGATGAGAACACTATGAATGGGTTGATTATGAATATGTGATTTGATAAAGAGTGCATTATAATCTAAATTATTCTCAACAATCTCCTGATCTGAGAAGGATATTGAAGGTCTAGTTGGAACCCTAGACTCATATCTCTCAAAGGATTTGACTCAATTGAAGGTGTCTAGTATGTAACTGGTGGAGGATGTGCATGGTATGTATGGTGAACACTTGATGTGTCCCCTTTTTCTTGTTTAGAATGTTGTGGAAATGGATTTGAGAAGATTTTCAAAGCTTTATCCTATTTTGGCTTTGCCTATGGAGGCTCAACTGAAGTGCCAAGATCAAGTAGGTTATCTATTAAGTCATGTATCTTATGTCTCAAACTGATGTATCTATTTTTAGTGTGGCCTGGTGCCCTATGAAAATCACAAAATGCATGTTGATCATATCCCCATGGAAGAGGCTTTGTTGGGTCAACTTCTCAAATAGGAGGGAGAGTGATGATGTTACATTCTAATAACTACTATAAAACTCTGGCTAGAGAAACTAGTAGATTGGTAAATACACGTTAAGGAGGTGCTAATAAAACCACACGCTAAGGGGGATCTAAAGCTACATTGATTGTTGGTTGATTTTGATTCTTTTTATCATTGACTTTGACCTTGTATGGAACTTTTTTATTACTCTTATTTGTTGTGTCTAGGATGCTTGTATAGTTGAGTTTGCCCATTGAAATGAGTTTTACTTCTCTTTCCTTTACTGTATGACATAATTAAGTGAAAGAAGAGAATATTTTAAGCATAATAGATTCATGCAATTCTGGTAGAAGGATTTATTTGAAGAGATCTTGTAACTCCTGATCTACCATGGGGCTTGTCATCTTAGCCAAGATGGTCTTATATTGAAGCACATAGTCTGTGAGATGCTCATTTGATTATTGTTTTTGTTGTATAATTGTGTATAAGAGACCTTATCACCAATGTTGATACTAAAATGTGCTAGGAACATGTCAGCTAAAGGATTGAATGCATTGATTGACTGATTAGGTATACTATAGAACCATTATAAAGCATAGTCCTTAGGTTCTATGGGAATATCTTGGTAAGTAGCCAGTCATTTGGTACATAATCTAAGCATGCTACATGAAAATCTCTCAAATGTGTCTCTGGATCACCCTTGCCATCATAAAGAGTAATCTTAGGTTGAACAAAACCTTGTGGCAAGGGTGTAGAAGCAATGTGATGTGCCACTGGTGTATGCAGAATATCAAAAGAGTCTAAATCTTGCATAGGTCTAGTGGCACCTTGCTCAAGATGTAGCACCTTGGATTGAAGAGATATTATCTCTTACACAAGGGCCATCACATCAAGAGATAGGAATCTACTAGCTATAACTAGTGGCATAGAGGTAGGTTAGGCTGCTATAGGGGGTTGTTGAGACATAGTTGCCCTGGTAGTGTCATTTGTAACTAGTTGCTCTATAGGAATGGGAAACTCAACTTGTTTATATATTTTTATTTCCATGAGAGATTGTAATATAAGATTATGATCTTGAGGCTATTCCATGAGTCTTTCTCTAAAACTTTGGAGGATCAAATATTTGTTGAGTACAACTTCATTATCAACAATGGGTAGAAGTGGATCAGTAGTCCAATGTGGTGGAGCATGAGCATCGGTGTGTACATCATCATTGGTATTTTAATACTGCTCATTGTTTGGATCATTCTAATTAAAATTGGTTTAATCTAGATGTGTAGAATCTATAGTTGGAGTTTGAACTAATTGTTTATCCATAGTATATGGCCGAGTTGAAGGAATCTAGGTGAATTTAGGAGGATTACCACTAAGTCTTGCACTTCGTCTTGAAATAAGAGATGCAAAGAACTTAGGTGGCATAAGGAAAATAACATGGATAATAGTAGAAAAGATTAAATTGATATAATCTAAACAAGGAACTAGAATATGCATAGAAAGGATATGGAGCTCCCAAACATGTAAGGTGATACCTCAAGAAGCAATATAGGAGCTAGTAAATACAACTAAAGATTTTTCAAAAATATTTTTGTGAAATACTATGAATTTTTGAAATTGAAATTGATTTTCTAAGTTAAATATGCAATTGATAAATCATAAATTTAATGGAAAATTAGTGATTTAATGGGACCTAGTAGATGCAACTATGGTTTAGGAAAAAGTAAATATTTTTGATTTTTTACTATAAATTTTTTAATTAAAATTGATTTTATGATTTTAATATGCAACAAAAAATTCAAAATATGATTGGAAAATTACTTAGAAAATTACTGGAACCTAGTTGATGCAAATATGGTCTAAAATAAATTTATTTTAAAATTTACTACAAAATTTTAAAATTTAGGAGCAATTTTTTATTTTAATATTTAAGAAACAATTCAAAAATCAATGTGAAAAAAATCAGCTAGGAATTTACCCTAAGGTTTCTAGGGTTTTTATGCGAAATTCAAAGTAAGTAGGGTTCATCAAATGATTTATTATTTTTGGGAAATTAGATGTCTAATTCCTAAACAATAAATAGGTTTGAGTAGATAAAATCAATAAATAATGTACAATAATTATGCTATTGATTTGTAAAATTTGACTATAATTAAGGTTTTTCTAAAAATAATAGTGAGAGAAAAAATCAAATTTATCTTATTTTATACTGTTATGACTGAGACATGATCTGAAAATATGTGTGTAGGTTTGGATGTACCTAATTTAGTCTTCAATACCTTAGGTCCTCTTTATGCTTGAACTTGAATTTAAAATTTGGAGAAAGGAGAGGATGGGTTAGTGTGTAAAGGATACACTAGACACACTTCACACCCTGTGTGTGGACACACTGCCTACATACCAATACTCCAAGGAGAGATCAAGCTATATGTAGTTCTTCCATTGAAGTGCTTGGTTTAATAGTGTGATTAAAATGCAAGTAAATGTGAAATTGGGTGTACTTGTAATTACTAAGGACTGGTGTAAAGGTTTGAATAAGCTTGAAATACTATTGGATTGTTGTGTGTAGAGAATAAGGAAAAGTGATTGAGTAGTCTTGCTAGTATTCTTGTTTCTCTCTTGTAAATGAGTGTCAACGCTTCTAAATGAACTTTGAATAGCCTTTTATATGGAATTAATGATCATGGGTTAAATTAATTCATGTTAGGTCAACATGAATTAGGATAAGGATTCAAAAGAATATGATTGTTAGAAGCCAAATTGCACTTAGACAATAGTGCCAAAAATAGGACACCCTAGATTTTAGCATTGTAGTCCAAGTTTGGGAATTGTTGTCCATGGATGATAGGACTTGGGGGGATAGATTAAGCATGGAAAGATCAATATAGGTCTACAAGGGTTCAGTCTGGGAGTCTGTGGATGACTGGGAATCAGTGAAAACATGCCTATGAGGGTCAGGAGAGCAAGCAAGATGGACCTATGGATTGGGTGTCATTAGCCACATTCAAGTTACCAAATTTTATATTTTATATGAATATAGATACACTCATTGAGGCTTGCATAGCATGATTATGATACTATGGATTTATGACAATACTACATGCACATCCCTTGGTGGTATCATATTACTAGTTAATGTTTATCCTAAGACCATTTTAGTTTGGTTTTATGTAATGTTAGATAATAGATTATTTAATCTATTACATATATTCCCATGGCTAAATCATATGAGAGGAATACCATCCATAATGCATCATTGAGTTACATTTATGCATAATAAAAAGTACATACCGTTCACATCACATTTTTGAAATACCTATCCCACATAAAAAATAATATGAGATATTACCAAAAATTCTTCCTAAAAATGAAATTATTTAACCTTATTTGGTATCATATATAACTCACACCTTTAGTTACAATTTCTATTATACTTTCATATAAAAGTTTTAAATCCAAAGTAACAGTTCCTAGAGTTTAGAATCCTATAGTTACAAAAAGAAGACATAGAGTGCCTAATCATCCATGTCCAAATATTGATTTACAACCTATTGAACTATTTCATACTAAAATACCTACAAAGATTCCAATTATACAATGACACATTCAAACTAATATGCCTATTTTTCAAGAGGTTTTGACATCTCCACGAGCCCACTATCACCATATCTCTCTTTGGGATGATGATTTAGATTAATATATAGATTTCAACCATTTTTACAACACTTTAGATTGTTTATTTTAATACCCTAGTCTAGGCCATGGAATTATACATGATATCATGGTTATCCATTCTAACCTAGCTCTTGTGCTTCATCAATATATCATTATTGTACTTTTTTTTTTGTTTAAATATTGTATTTTATATGTTGTGTATTTGAAGCAAGAGCATTAAAATTAGTTGATTTTTTTTTTTAAATTTTGGATTGAATAGGTTTTAAGCGTCATGTTTTGTCTTTGTGATGCTTTTTCATGCTTCACCTTTCTTTGTTTTGGTCTTTTTATCTTGCTTTTCATTTTCTCGCCAAAACTACCTATTTGAAAGTTTGAATTTGTAAAGGACATTTGAAGGGGGTTTATCTTCTCCTAGTGAAACCAAATGCCATGATTCTTATAGGAGGGGTAAAGGAATGTCTTATCTATGTTTGGAATAGTTTTAATATCTTTATTCATAATTGATTTTGTCAAAATCAACTAAGGTTAAGATTTAGGTTGAGTCTTCATAGTTAGTTAGACAATTTGAGTAAGTTTAGGAGTTTTTGGAGAAAATAAGGGAGAAATAACAATGATAATATATAGAGGTTTGTGTGATAAATAGATAATACAATAAATAAATTTCAATAAAACTTCAAGATTTGAAGAGAAAAAGGAGAATTTCTGAAAAATAGGGTTGTATATAGTGTTGTTGTACACATTTTGTATCAAGAACAATGAAAGAATATATTATTTGAATTATATGATTAAATATCAATATTTAAATACATGTAAGTGCATATATTTTAATTTTTGAATTATTATTCATTACTTTTTAAGGTATACTTGCATGTTAGAGGACTATAAAAGATAACTATAGGTTTTTATAGTTAACATAAGGGCATGACAGTAAAGTAAAGATATCTTTTATCACTTATTAAGATTGGAATAGAGATAAACTCAAGTTGAAAGGAAATATACATGGTTGATAAGAGTTTTTAAATTTAAAATATTTCAAAATTGATCTTAAATGTTGATTTTTCATTGACTTTTAGCTCAATACCTATATACAGTCAAGAAATGTGCATTTATAGACAATACAAAGTTGATTTCATTATGTTTTGTGATTAATAAAGGTGAAAAAATTATTTTAAGAGTAGGATATAATTTTTAAGAAGTATTAAAAATTTAAATATTTCAAAAATAGGTCTCAAAACTTAATTTTCACTTGATTTAGTGCACTCGACCTGTACATAGGTAGGTAGGGTTTTAGTGTACTAAAATAATCATAACTCAAAAACTAACCCTTAAAATTACATGATTTTTTTTAGAGAGGTGATTTAGTATTTTTTAAAGTTTTAAATTTTATTTAATAATTTTTGATGTGTACATCTCAATATATTTAAAAGAACTTAGACTGCAAGTCTAAAATAAGGTTTAATTTAGAGCACTAAAAACACTAAAATCATCATAACTTAAAAACAATTTAGAAAAATAAAATTAAACTTTGTATAGAGGTTAATGAAGGTAATTTTTATGTTTTAAAGTTATTTTCAAGGTTTTAATACACCTACAGATAAATTTATTGAATAAACTTAGTCTATAGGCCTAATTCTTAGGCCTAGAAACCTTGTTTTGCATTTTCTTGTATTTCCAAGTTTGGATAAAGGTACAATAATTTTAATGAGTTGAGACAACATAAAGTAAATTTGAAAAGCTATTTTTTGTTATAAAGGATCATTTATTTTTAATATTAGCAGTAAATAAGGCTTGTAGGCCTAGTCTCTATCATAAGCAAAATTACAAGTTATAAGTTTGATCCTTATTAATCCCTCTATCATTTTTGGTATCAAAGTAGGGTTTGGTTGTAATCAAAGAGTGATCTAAGGATAAATATTTCATTAATAAGAGTGAAGAGTAGGCTGTGAAAAATAAACTTACAAGAAGTGCAAAATGGCACTTAGAGGAGAACCCATATGTGATGGTATAGGAGGTCCAAAAAGACAACCAAGAGATGTATTGTTAGAAGAGATGAGAAACTTGCAAGCATGTTTAGAAAAAATATAAATTTATTAAATAAGAGGTATTTTGATAGGTGATATGAGTTAAAGAGAGGAATGACCACAAGAAGAGGTTGCATAAGAAGAAGAGGAAGAGAGAGTGAAAGAAATACTCTTGAAAGTAGTCGTAGGAGTAGTATCTAAACCTAAATTGGAGGTTCCAACATATGGAGGAACTCTATATGTTTAAATTTTTTTGGATTGGATACCTTTAATGAAAAAATACTTTGATTTTAAATAAATATATGAACATAAAAAGGTCAAATTTTCATGTACATGGTTGAAGGGACATGCATCTCTTTGGTGGGATTATATCTAAGAGGAAAGAAAGAAAAGAAACAAAGACAAAATCAAGTCATGGGATAGAATGGTAACAAAGCTCAAATCCAAATTCATACCTGTAAATGACCAAACAAATTTGTTCAAGAAACTCCAAAATTTGAAAAATAAAGTCATGACTGTAAAGGACTACACTGAAGAATTTTACAAGCTTACAATCAAAGTTGGTCATGTAGAAGAAGATGTTGAGAAAATAACAAGGTAAATTAATAGTTTGAGGTTCAATATTCAGGATGAGTTCAGTTTATTGTCATCAAAATTAGTTGAAGAAGCTTATCAGTTTACTCTCAAGGCAGAGGAGAAGTTGGCTAGAAAATAAACTTGATACTCTAGAGGAAGAGGCAGGAGTTTTAGAGTTAGAGGACAACAAAGTGGTAGAAGTCAATTATAGATTCATAATAAAGAAGAAAATGACTCTCAAGGTCAAGACAACATTACAAGTGGAGGCTATTCATATAGAGTAAGAATGCCATATAGAAGTGGCAGAGGAGAAGGTTTTTGGGGAAAATACTTCAAGTGTAATAGGTATGTTGGTCATAGGTCATATGAATACCCTGAGAATCCATAAATAGTTTATACACTAACTAGAGGCAACAATCACGTTATTTAAGCTGAAGAAGAAACTATAAGATCACCATTACATATGGAACAACCTGAAGTAATAGAGTCTTTATTGATGAAGAGAGCACTATTAAATCTAAACAAGGAGGTGAATGAACCATCCTAAAGGAAGACCTTGTTTAGGACTACATGCAAATCAAAAATTAAGTGTTGTAAGTTCATCATTGATAGTGGTAGTATAGATAACTTGGTTTCTTCAAAAATAGTTAAAATACTAGGATTAAAAATAGTGATACATCCTACACCATATAGAGTATCTTGGCTTCAAAAAAGACATCAAGTACTAGTCAATACACAATGTAAGGTTGATTTTTAGATTAGTAGATATAAGTATGAGGTACTTTGTGACATTATGTCTATGGATATTTTCCATGTATTGTTGGATAGACCTTGGTAGTTTTATAGGAGGACTATACATTATGGAAGACGTAATACATATAAATTATAGAAAGATGGCAAGAAGCATACCTTGACACCATTGAAAGATGAAAATAGTATGAAGGTATTGTTAGTGAGTGGAAAAGAGTTATTACAACTGATAAAAAAAGAAAAGTTTGGTTATGAAGAACCCAAAGCTAATTGTAAAAACAACAAAGAGAAAGAAATTTGTGAGCAACCCATATAGGAAGGAGTTCTCATTAAGGATAAGATAGATGTGATAGAGTTGAAGGAAAATGGCAGACATGTAGCAATATATAAGGAGGAAGAAAATAGACAAGTATAGTTGCATGTTTTCACGATGGAAACATTAGATCTAGAGGTTGAGCAAGTAAGTGCACATAAGGAAATAATTGAGAAGGTCAACTATGCAAAGGATCTGAAATCAAAGTGTAATTGAGAAGAAGACAACCTTGGAGGTGGATTATATGAAGCTTTTGAGATCTCATTGTGAGAGTGAAAAGCATGAGAAGCATGCTAGTATTGGTGAAGGATTTAACAACATTCCTTTGGAGCATGATGAAGTGGTTGTTGAGATGAATTAGGGAACTCTTGTTTTCCCTAATATGTTTGTGCATTTTGCATGTCCATCCATGGATAGGATAATGAAGATAAGAACTAAGTATTGAGCAGTTCAACATGTTTATTGGTATGAGAGGTAGAGTGAAGAAGATGATCAAGTCATGAATATGGTAGCAGTGATTGGAGAGATAGTTGGTGTTATTGTTCCATCTAATTTGAATCATTTTCATATTAACATGGAGATAAAAGAGTGAAAAAATGATGGTATAAGAATGTTCTCAAGAGGGTATATAAGAGGGGATTCATTTTTAACAGTTAGAGGTGGGAGAAAAGACTCTTACAAGGACAAGTGAAAGAGATTGGAAAGAACATAAATATATAATTTTAATTTGGAAGACCTCTATCTTTACATAGGAGAATAAGACATAATAAAATATCTTGAAAATGTTTATCAACATGTCATTGATTGGTAGCAACATTGAAGACATTATGAGCATGAGCTTATGAAATATTTTATACTCATGGAGCCTAATGCAAGAACATTAGGATTAGTTCATTATTTTTGAAAATTTTGGATTGAATAGGTTTTTAGAGTCATGTTTTGTCTCTGTGAAGCTTTTCAATGCTTCAACTGACTCTCTTTTGGTCTTTCTATCTTATTTTTTATTTTCTTGTCAAAACTGTCTATTTGAAAATTTGAATTTGTAAAGGATATTTGAAGGGTATTTATCATATCCTATTCAAGTAAAAGGTAATGATCCTTCTCTTATGGGTCAAGTAATGTCTTAGATATGTTTGTAATAGTTTTAATGTCTTTATTTATAACCGATTTTGTCAAATTCAATCAAGGTTAAAACTTAGGTTGAGTTTTCTTAATAATTTGAGTAAGTTTAGGAATTTTTGGAGTGAAGAAGGGATAAATAAGAGTGAGAAGAAATATGGGTGAATGGGAGAGTGTGTGTATGTGTTTTTTTTAATCATTATTTAGTGTTTTGGAAGGTACACCTGTATGTTATAGGCTTGAAAAAGACAACTACAGGGTTCTACAGGCAACATAAGGGTATGACAGTCAAATAAAGTTATCTTTTATCACTTTTTAAGATTGGAAAAGAGATAAATTAAAATTTAATGGAAAAATAAAGGTGGTTGAATAGTTTTAAAATTTAAAATATTTCAAACTTGATCTTAAATATTGATTTTTCATTGACTTTTAGCTCATTGTTTGTATACAGTCTAGACATGTGCATTTACAACCAATTTTTTTTAATTTTCATTGTGTTTTGTGATTTATAAAGGTGAAAACTTTATTTTAAAAGTAGGAAATATATTGGAAGAACCATTTAAAATTTAAATATTTCATAAATAGGTCTCAAAATTCAATTTTCACTTGATTTAGTGCTCTCAGCCTGTACATAGGTAGTTAAAGTTTTTGTGTACTAAAATCATCATAACTAAAAAACTAATACTTAAAAGTGCATGAAATTTTGTGGAGAGGAATGTTAGGATGTTTTTTTAAGGTTTTAAATTATTTTAAATATTTTTTTAGGCATATAGATCAAGGTATTCAAAAAACTCAGACTATAAGTCTAAAAGAAGGCTTATTTAGAGCATTAGAAACACTAAAATTGGCATAACTTGAAAATGAACCAGTCAAATGCAATTCAACTTTTTATAGAGATGAATGAAGGTAAATTTTAGGTTTTAAAGTTTTATTAAAGGTTTTATGACATCTACATAGAAATTTGGTCAGGGAAACTTTGTCTACATGCCTACTTTCTAGGCCTAGAAACTCTATTTTGCATTTTTTTGTATTTCCAAGTTTGGATAAAGGTACAAATAATTTTAATGGGTTGAAACAACATAAACTGAATTTGAAAATTGATTTTTCAGTATAAACTCCTTGTTTTGTAATATTAGAAATCAAAAAGGCTTGTAGGCCTAGTCTGTCTCTCATAAGCAAAATTGAAAGTTGTATGTTTGATCTTCCTTAATGCCTCCATCAATATTTTATGTGCCTTCCTCCCTTGCGTTTGTGTATTACCTAATATTTATTATAAGTTTGAAACTAATTTTTTATGTTTGTCTTGCATTGACATTATTTTATCCCCTTGGTTTATATTGCTTGTTTTTTTGCATTGGCCATTGAACCTTGATTATTGATCCCATTCTAGACACTTATGTAGATTTCATGATGATGAAAACACACACACACACACACACACATTTACATACATACATTACATCTTGGTATGCATTGAGTTATGATGGAAGTTGTAGTTTTTTTTAGAATCCTCATCTTACTATTTATTCTAGATTTTCAACATGTGGCTTGCTTGTTTGACTTTTGATCTTGATTTGGGGGCCTTGGCTTGCCTATTTGTGTTATCCTCTTAATTTTTTCATATTTGATTTTATTATTTATTGATTAATCTTACCTTTATTTTTCTTGCATGCACTCCTTATTTTTCCTATTTATGTGATCTTAATCTTCTATAGAATTACAAAATGTAAAAACAACATAAAAATCAAAATGTATTTCTTTTAAGTTTGTCAATTGATATAGATAACAATTATATACATATGCTATAAGTTTACATATACATGTTACACATGTTATTATCATGGTATTATTTGAGTGGGTGATATGCAAGATATACAAGTTACATATTATCATGGAATTATATATGCTATGTTGTTACATTTATGCTTACACATTGGGGGAATTTTCACATTGCTGGTATGCCTTATATAAGGGAAATCTTGATAAATTAGGTTCAAATAAATTGTTATTTATGCTTTCCATTTATCATGTAAATATACTTAAATTGAATAGACATATATTTTTATTGTTTAAATCTTGTGTGTTATATGATTATATACATTGAATTGTTATATGGATTCATTATGTGTTTTGTATGTTCCCGTGATTGTCCAATTTATTGCATGTGTGTGCCTATGATTTTACATATTGTTTGTCAATGTATTATCTAATCCTTATCCATAGAGGATACTATAGTCAATGTGTCATATTTTGAGGTGTATGCCCTTACATGATGATTTCATTTTACTATGTGTGGTGATGTGATCATGTGTGATTCATGCCTATAATATGAGATATACTAAACTTAGTGCCAAGATCCTTACCATGCATTATATTGCTTGTGGAATATTAGGTTTGGTGTCATGATCCTTAGCAATGCATGATACTATTTATGAATTAGTGTGTATGGTGCTTATGTTTCCATGGTCTTTACCATGAATCTATTTGAGCATAATACTATTGTGTGTGCATGTTTAAATTGTATATCTATCTCTCCTAGGGGAACATTTCCACATTGGGCATATCATTTAACCCTATATTTATTTGCCATTGGGGCCAATGTACCCTTGACTATCTCCTTGAGCTTATTATTATATTTATCTTATGCATACAAAGCTTACATTATGACATAACTTCATTCCCCATCACATTGATACATTGGGGCATATTAATTTTCCTCGATCTCTCATCCTCATAAGGGGTTACATGTTACTATTGAGCATTACATAATGATTTTTTTTAATAGTTTCATACATGTGTTTACATTTATTTTACTTAATATTCTAATAGTTTTAGCTATATTACATGATAACATGTGGTACACATAACTCTTTCTTTTGAGGTGAATGATTTCAATAACAAGTTTACAATTTGTCATGCTTCATCTTGCTCCCCATGGAGCCTGTGCACATCAACCTAGGCTATATCCCTCTCACCAATCAATTGATAATGAATGCAAGTCATCTGTAAAACCTCAAACCTCAGAGTGTCAATCTATGTATGTAATGTGGAGATATACCATGTGCATCTAACATCTCTATTTGTAGTTGGGCCACCCTAGCCTCTAATCCTAAAATCTATACCAATATAGCATCAACCTCCTATTGTAGACCATATATAGTGGCTTGGTCTATCTGTGACCTAGTTGTCTCTAAAGGACCTACTTGCTTTGCAGCCTATCTCATGATCACATCTTGCCTAGACTCTCTAGCTATACCAAGTGTATATTTTCCATCATGACCAATCCCTATCATGATCAAGTGATTTCCCCTCACTATTGATGTTACTACTACTACTCTTAGATCTAGAATTTATGATCATAGGTGTAGGTTGTTTTAATAGTGCCTATATTAGCTATTGAGGAGGCATTTATATGTATAGTGGTAATTATACCTACCTCTATCCCTACCCCTATATTTATCATTTTTGTTGCTACTATTTTGGCCACTAAGCCACATGTTGAACATGTTACCTCAACACTTGTGTTCCTGGTGGTCTGGCCCTGGTCAATCTCACTATCCTAAACTACCGCCACCAGGTTGTATATGCCCCTATAACTCAAGGATTTGTTATGCCTCTAGCATAGGCCCACACAATTGGTTGTACCATCAAAACATTGTCAACTACCTCAATCCTTAGAATAGGAGGCCCCTATTGACTAATCTTGTGTGTCACACGTAAAAATTAAGGAGGCATGTCAAGAACATCCTATTGGAATCCAAACTTCATATGCCCCTGATCAGGCCGATACCACTCAACAATGAAGTCATGGAAACCTATGATATAACATGACATAATCATGAACTACATCCAAGATTTTCCATCCATCCATCCTAATTGAATGTGCATATAAGGATGCTAGATAAAGTCTTTATCTACCATCTCATCTATAGCTCACCAATAGAAGGGAAGTTTCCCTCGATGTCCCCATTGAACCCTCTTGTAAAGTACCTATTGACATAGTGGATTGCACCCTCTAAAGGAGGCTTAGCTCTCTTCATCCATGCGACACAATGGAGACATCCCTCTTGTTGTGGGTTGCAAATATGAGGGATGAATCTCTAGATTAGGGGCTAGCTCCCCTTGATGCACCTTGAGGCCTTGGATTTCCTACTGCTAATAACAGGGGGATGAAAGGGAGATATATACTAAAATTAGAATCAACTCTAAAGTGATGATGCACCAAAATGTTTGGTCTACTTGGCTTTGACATACACTTTACACCAAAGACAAGCAAGCATACACTTCATTCAAATGAGAACCTTATTAGCATCAGTGTTTCAACAGGGTGTCCTATGGAGATACAGGGAGGGAGAACTACTAGAGTTGTTCTAAGACACACTATGGATAGCCTATTCACATGTGCCTATACTCTATTTTGGACACTTATTGACCTGCAAGAAAAGAACTCATAATACATTGGATATGTTGCATTTAAACTGTGAAAGCATGAATGAAAATGACTTGACAGAAGATCAAAACCATAGACATATGCAAAAGTGTAAACTCAAATGGAGGTAAAATGCTATGTTTGATTCAAGGTAAATCCATGTAGGGCTTCACCATATAAGCTGAGAGATATTTTTTCAAATGAGAAGTTACTAATATATAGAGAATTGGAAACAAGATAGCTGACAAATCAAGGAATGGAAACCCATGTTGAATTAAACACTTATACAAAGACCAAGAGACCATGCTGTCACTTTCTTTGAACTGCCTATGGGAACCATGTTGTAGGTTGTCCAAAACACCATTCGTGCTATCTTGGGCCTAAAAAAGCATGGGATACTCTTAGGAACTGACAAAGCCATCCCTAAGTTGTTGTGGCTGGACCATGCTCTCTTCAATACCTGGATGCAACTGGTTGTGAATTAATGGTGAAGCATGAAAAACATGAGATGTTGATCTCTATAGTTCAAAAACCAATCTATTTATTGGTTTTTGGTAGATATATTCTACCTAGATGTATTAACTCCTTTTGCTGAGTTGTTTATGCCACTCATCTTAGTCTGAGTGGTCATTGACTATGCCTTTTGTCTTTGTCAGCAGCTGGAACTATTTTGATTTTTGTCTTTTCCATTTTGTCTTTTCTTGTGTTTTATCTCTTTCCTTCGACTTCTCCTTTGCCTTGGTTTCTTCTATTTTATCTTTACTAATTTGGGCCTTCAAGTTATCGATAGGTTTTCTACTCCTTCTCAGGCCTTTACCTTTCTCTCTTTTCCATCAGGTTTTTTACTTCCACTTGTTTCTTTCTCTTTGCTTCCTCATTTCCTTTGCTTTACTCACTCTTTGCTTGTGGTGAGCTTTTCCTTGTAAAATTCCTTTAAACATTTTGTCTAAAGGAAATCATCCTTTGGCTTTCATCCCTTGCACTACCAGCCCTCAAGTTTTTGTGACCGTCAAATTTCTTTGGACAAAATGTCTAAAGGAATTTGACCTTGGCTTGCCTTCTTCAGTTTTCCTTTAAACATTTTATTTGAAGGAAAATTCCTTTTGCTTGTCACTTCTCCTGAAGGGCAAGTGCCCTTCGGGATTCTTATCTTTGCCCCTTTGCTTCAATTGGCTACCCTCTGCAAGGGCATTTCGAGCCAAAAGTGCCCTTCAGGCTTATGGAAATGGTCCCTATATTTCTCAAAGTCCCCTTTGAAAGGGAATTTTGAGCTTTTAGTTTCCCTTCAGGAATTTTGTATTGGTCTTCATGCTAATTAAAATCCCTTTGCAAGGTCCATTCTGCCTTCAAACATACCCTTCATAGGTTTTGTAAAGGTTTGTTTCATCTTTGAAGTGCCCCCCGCAAGGGCACATATCCTTCAAGGAAATTACAAATGACCCTCCAGAATGCCCAGGTGCCCTCTATAGAAAAACACTTGCTTTAAGAAGTGTCTAAGACCAATTCAGGCTCTTTTGAAGGACTTACTCAAAAAGATTTGAAGGAAAGACGTCTCAAAAACCTGATTGCTTCCTCATTACCCTTTCGGGTTTGTGAATGACTCCAACTCATGAAAATCATAAGTCAATTAATCCCATAAACCTGAATTAAACTATTTTGACCCTTATCAGGTTTCTCTTCAGCGTTTACTCATGAAAATTGGCAAGTAAAGTACTTTAAAAAAACTGACTTACATTAGAACTGGCCATAGACCCTTTCGGGTTTGTCAAGTGCTCCTATTTATTACTTGTAAATTTTACAAGTAATGATGTTCTGAGAACCTAATTTTCATGATGAAGACCCAATCAATTTTTTCCAACAACTTGACTTATGAAGTTTTTACAAGTAAAGTTGTTTGGAAAACCCAATTTGGTCTGTCAAGACCAAATCAGGTTTTGCAAGTAACTTAGCTTATAAATCTTTCACAAGTAAAGTCACTTGACAAAACTAAAATGCACTTGGCAAGCAAAAGAGGAAAACAATTGGTTTTTTCATGGGACTAAGGGATGAACTTGCTAGAACATGGATTGAATGACTCTTGCAAAGAAAAAGGAGGGGGTACCCAATTTTGGCCTACAAGACCAAAAATTGGTCAATAGTACCAAACATAAACTAGAAACTCCTTAGGACCCCACTATCATCTCTATCAAACTGGTCACTCAATCACAATGTGCTCCTAGGCCAAGACCTAAAGAAACATACAAGGTCTAATGCCCCTATTGTGATGGTACACCACCATATACAAATCTTTGTATAAAAAGCCCATACCATGGGGCCCTAAATAAAGTGAGCAATGTCAAAGATCATATCCCGTAGTACTCCACCAAGTCTCATATGAATGTATCAACCACTCTTGATAGGCATCAATAGACTGTTGATAATGGCCATAAGGATGAAAGCCTCTCGCTTAATTAATGACTGAACCTCCAACACATCTATATCAACCATTCCCTCTTATATAACCACATAAGTGACACTAATCAAATCCTCTAAAATTATCTATCATCCATGTTATAACTAGTGTATCATCTATCCATGGATCAAAATGCAAAAAATCTGTTAGACATCCTCCAACATCATCATCACCTCTCTAGTAGGTAGGTGAAATGTACTAGTCTCTAAATGTCAGTGCTTAATGAGTACATAGAGAAAATCCATGTCTACAGAGATCAAGGCATTTACGTTATATGTAGTAAACCAATTACCTCAAGAAGGGACACAACCTCTTTCATCCAAATCCCCAGCTATTGAAGAATGTGAGATCAAACTTACACACTATCAAAACTGTGACTCGCTCCTACAATGTGAAACATGTCAATGCACTTAGTCAAATCTATCTATCTCAACACTGACACCAAATCACATGAAACACATCAATCCTATCTAAACCATCAATTTAATCATTCCAATCAATCAAATCAATTTCCATTCAAGTAAAGACTTCATCAAAATTAGGCCCATTTCACACTTAGATGATCTCATCATTTTTTGATGATATCACCATTTAGCAGGATGTTCTTGTTATTTCTCAAGTCATTTCCATTGTTTTGGCAAACTTCAATTAAACCATAATGTTTTCACCACTTTCCCTCACAATTTTATGAGTTGACCTCATCATTTTGGTAATTTCCACTCTTTTATAGTTATCCCACCATTTCAGTGATTTCTATAATTTTAGATGATATTGATTCTTTGGTTAGTGTTATCATCAATTTTATCAGCATTCTCATCAATTTTTTCACATTATCACCATTTGTATGGGTGATCCTGTCATTTTCATGTTTTCTAAAAGTGGTGAGTTCACTAATTATCATACTTCTACCTAGCATTTATGGTATTAAATACATAAATTTTCAAAAATTAAAATTGCTCACCAAATGCCCACTCACTGATAGTCACTTGTTTATATGCCCTTAACCGTTAGTGTGTCTAGGGATGTGTGTGGCCGACTTATGGCTTACATACCTCTTTTATATACTTGTTATATTCTCTATGTTCTTAGATAGGTTGACTTATGGAATAATCTTGGATAAGTAAACTATATATAGAAGGTAGTGGTTACTCTTTATTCATTATTTTAAGTATACTGCTATTAGTGCATTGTTTTAGAGGTTTCCCCTTTGAAGTGGCTTTGCTATATTATCTAGTATTCTACTCTGCTATCAATTACTATTGTGTGATCTCTCATATTTGCTTATTCTATGTGATATAAAATCATTATGTATAAACATCTAAGTAATTTCATTACAAGTGGTATCAGAGCTTTGATTTGGGCAAGTTTCCTGTGGCATTTTTTTTGGATCTGGTGAGGCGTGGCTTCTAGGAGTAGTAGAAGTGAATAAACATAACTTGCAATCCAGGAAAAATTATTTTTTTCCATCAGTGTAGTATTGCTCAAAACATTTTTTTGAAAAAAATATTTAAAAAAAAAAATCTAAAAAAAAATTTCCCTTTGCACAATTGCAGTCATTGGATTCATCTCGATGAGATGATCACAAAGGTATATTTTGTTGGTACACTTTTTTGGTGCCAAAATTTTTACCCTAGTGCACAAAGGCATTCATTGGATTCATCTTGTCAAGGTGATCACAATGGTACCATCTCCTAATACACCTTTTTTGGGGTAAAAACCCTCTTAGGGTTTGTATATGGTAGGACCTAGTACTCGGGGAAGAAAAGGGGAGCAAGAAACTCCTAAGACTCCTGCCAATGACATGGAATCTGTAACTTCAACTTCAATAATTTCTTAGCTTCAAGTAGACATAAATAACTTGGTGAGGCATGATGATTTTATTACAGTCTAAGCTGATATTTTAAAGATGTGCATAGAGATTAATGGGGTTCACAATGAATTACATCATATCACTATGCAATTGGCTACCTTTGCATCTCAGTTTTAGCCCAACAACCCTCCACTTCAGCATTCAAATCCTCCTCTCAACACCAACAACTCCCATGCTAGTATGAAATTGATGTTGTCAAAAGTGGACATGCATAAGTTCGATGGTAAGGATCCTCTCACTTGGATTACGTAAATTGAGAATTTATTTGAACTGCATCAAACCCCTAGTTCTTAGAAGGTGATAGTGGCATCTCTATTTCTAGAACTTAAGCAATTCATTTGGTATCATTGGTTATGTGCTCAAAAGAAAAAGAATGGTGCTCCTATTACATGGTCTATTTTCACTGAAGAGTTGTTGGCACGTTATTAGAGTAATGTCTCTGAGAACTATTTCAGCCAATTAAACAAACTACAACAAAAAAAAGCTATGAAGGATTATATTCAATAGTTTTAGAATCTCTCTTTATGGGTGGAAGATATAACTGAAGAAAATTTGACTGATCTATTCTTGGGTGGCCTCAAATATAACATCTAATTCAAAGTTTAAATGTTTAACCCAACATTTGTATCAAAAGCTATCCCTAGGGCATGTATGGCAGAAGAAAAAGAGATGGTCAAAAGGAAAACTTTCACTACTGATCATGATTGCACCTTTTTAGCACCATCATTTCCATGGCCCACTAGATTAACACAATGACAAATTGAGGAAAAGAAAGTCAAAGGGTTATGTTATGGTTATGATAACAAATGGAGCAAAGACCATCATTGTGATGAAAAGAAGTTATTTTACATTAAAGGTGCCAATGACAATGAAGATAATGAAGAAGTACATGGTGAGGATGCAGAAGGTATTGAGGAGGAATATGAAGACTCTCAGCTTACTATTTATTATCATGCCCTTTCAAGTATTAGTACTCCTTAAACTCTTAAGGTGATGGGTTTCCTTAAGAAACAAATGGTCACTATCTTAATTAATTTTAGAAGCACACAACTTCATCAATAGTAAGATGGCTACTCATTTAAACTATTTCATTTATCCAATTCTAGAATTTTAGGTTATGATTGCATATGGTGGTACTATCAGTTGTTCAAGAAAATGTCATAGTATTAAGCTAGCCATGGGAAACTACTTGTTGGATTCCCCTATGTTTGTTATTCCCATGGGTGGAGCTAATATTGTTCTAGGAGTACAATGGCTCACCACTTTGGGCACTATTGAGATGAATTTCCAAGAATTATTCATGTATTTTCATTCTAAAGAGAGGACATTTGACCTAAGGGGATTAAGGGCTAAATCTCCACAACTTGTTAGCTCCCATCAAATGACAAAGATTCTCCATAAGGGTGTTGAAGGATTTGTAGCTCGCTTGTTTTCCATGGAAGTACAGCCAACTCAGCCATCTCCACCTCTTTATTTGCAACAAGTGATTGATACCCATTGTGTTGTTTTTGGTGACATGCCAAAAGGACTTCCGCCTAACTACACACATGATCATGCTATCAAACTTATTCTTGGTAGTACACCACCCAACATCAAGCCATATAGGTATCCTTATGCCCAAAAAAGTGAAATTGAAAATATGGTATAGGAGATGTTGGATGTAGGAATCATTCACTATAGCCAAAGTAAATAGTTTTCACCAGTTATCATGGTGAGAAAGAAAGATGACACCTGGAGGATGTGCCCTAACTATAGAGAACTCAACAAGTACAGTATCAAAGATAAGTTTTCTATTTCTATCATTGATTTGTTGGATGCATTAAATGGTGCTTTTTATTTTACCAAGTTAGATCTACGTTTTGGGTATCATCAAATCTAGATCCATAGTGAAGACATACCCAAAACAACTTTCAGGACTCATGAGGGCCATTATGAGTTTTTAGTTATGCCTTTTGGTCTAACAAATGCAACATCTACTTTTCAAAGTTTGATGAATATTATTTTTAAGCCATTTTTGAGAAAATTTGTTTTGGTATTTTTTGATGATATCCTCATTTATATTAAAAATTGGGAAGACCATTTGCAACATGTGAAACAGGTACTCTCCATTTTGGAACAACATCAATTGTATGCCAAACCTTCCAAATATACTTTTGGGGCTTGTGAGGTTGAATATTTGGGTCATCTAGTTTCTTATGAAGGAGTGAAAATGGATCCTAAAAAGTTCCAAGCAATGGTGGACTGGGAAATTCCTAAGACAATCAACTACAGGGAATTTTAAGGCTAACTGTTACTATCGCAGGTTTGTCAAAAATTATGGTAGTATTGAAGCCCCACTTACCTCTTTGTTGAATAAAGACTTCTTTCAGTGGACTGATGTAGCTACATAGGCATTTGAATAATTGAAATTGGTTATGTGCATTGCTCCAGTATTGGCCACTCCTAATTTTTCTAAGACTTTTATGGTTGAATGTGATGCATCTGTGTATGGTATGGGTGTTATACTCATGCAAGAAGGTAGACCACTTGCATTTGAAAGTCATCAACTAAAGGGTAAAAATAAACACATGCCCATCTATGAGAAGAAAATGATGGCCATTTTGCATGTAGTCAAATAATGGAGACCTTATTTGATGGGTTATCACTTTTAGGTAAAGAATGATCATGATAGTCTCAAATATTTTTTGGAACAACAATTGTCATATGAAGAACAACAGAAATGGGTAACTAAGATGTTAGGATATGATTTTGAAATAGTCTACAAAAAAGGCAAGGACAATGTGGTGGTAGATACATTATCTAGAAAGGATGAATCAATTGAGGCATTGCTATGTGCCATAACCATTTTGTAGGTAGATTGGCTAGATGAAGCACGATCAAAATGGGAACATGATAGTGCTACCCATGATTTGATTCAAAATCTTCAGCAAGGTTTAGGTGGATTTGAAAAATTCACATGGAAGGGTAATGCATTATGTTATAAAGACAGATTGTACCTATGTAAGAATTTTCTTCTTAAACAAAAAATCCTTTAGGAACTTCATGCAACTCCAATTGGGGGTCATTCAATATTTTTGAAAACCTATCACAAAATCAAGCAAGATTTTTTTTGGGAAGGACTCAAGGGGGATGTCCAAAAATATGTGGTTGAATGTATGATCTATCAACAAAATAAAGGTGAAACCATCAAAACCCCAGGTCTTTTACAACCATTATCCATCCCTAGCTAGCATTGGGAAGAGGTATCTATGGATTTCATTACAAGGTTACCAAGATATGATGGTCAAAATATTATCATGGTTGTGGATCGTCTCAGTAAGTATGCTCATTTTTGTTCTTTATCACATTCATTTGTTGCTAGTACAGTAGCTATTGCTTTTCTCAATACAATTCAAAAATTGCAGAGGACCCCTAAGATCATTGTCAATGATAGAGATCCCATTTTCACTAGTAATTTTTGGACTAAGTTTTTTACATGTTTGGGCACCCAGTTGGCTCATAATTCATCATATCATCCTCAATATAATGGATAAACTGAGGTAGTCAACAAATGTCTAAAAGGATATCTCTATTTTTTTGTTTTTGATAAACAAGACAAATGAGTTCATTGGTTGCCACTTGTTGAATGGTGGTATAATACTTATGTTCATAGTTCTTCCAAAATGTATCTCTTTGTGGAACTGTATAGATACCACCTTCCATTCATCACTTCAACCTTGAAGGTCCACCCTAAGGTTCATGCAGTTGAAGAACATATTCACCATCAATAGGAGGTCCTTGCAAGTTTACGTGAGAATTTAGCTATGGCCCAAAATTGCATAAAGCAATAGGTAGATCAACACAAAAGTGAGAGGCATTTTGACATTGGTGATTGGGTCTTTGTTTGCTTGTATCCATATAAGTAAATACCATTGAAACAACAAAGAAAAGATAAGAAGTTATCCCCTAAGTATTATGGGCCTTATCAGATCTTGTAGAAAATTGGTAGTGTGGCCTACAAGTTAGAGTTTCCTTCATCCACTCGCATACATCAAGTATTTCATGTATCATGCCTGAAGAAAGTCATTGGACATAGAGTTACCATTTAAATAGAATTAATAGAATTGGATGAGGAAGGTATATTTGTTCATGATCCTGAGGTGATCCTTCAAATGCGCACTAAACAGTTGCATTCCAAAGCAATTACAAAGTACATGATCAAATAGAAGAATCTGCCATGTGAAAATGCCACTTGAGAGGATGAAGTATTTATGTAACATCTAGAGTTGCCACAATGTTATTTTGAAGGGGAGGGGCTTGATATGCCATTAACCATTGGTGTGTTTAGGGATATGTATGGTTGACTTGTGGCTTACATACCTCTTTTATATACTTGTTACATTTCTCTATGTTCTTAGATAGGTTAGCTTATGGAATAACCTTGGCTAAGTAGACTATATATGTGAGGTAGTGGTTAGTATTTATTCATTATGTTAAGTATTCTGTTATTAGTGCATTGTGTTGGAGGTTGCCCCCTCGAAGTGGCTTTGCTATATTATCCAGTATTCTACTCTGTTATCAATTATTATTATGTGATCTCTCATATTTGCTTATTATGTGCGAACACCTAAGTAATTTCAATACACTTGTAATCTTGAATATACTCACCAAAATGTTTATGGCGAGAGATACACACCATTGAATCACTCACACATAAAATACAGAGTAAATAATTCTAAGCGAGGAGGGTGAAAATGAACTATTTTTACCCCCACTGATTAATTTATAGCTTAAATTTTGAATTTTTAGCCTCTGCCCTTTGATTACATCATTCTTCTTCTTGGGAGGCCTATATATGGCTCTGATGTCCATTTTCAATCTTGTTTTCATCTATTTCCCCAGTTCTCAATGTCTTCTTCTACAAAACATGTTGTTTTCTTCCTTTCAAGGGCCGTCCATCAAAATTATTTTTTGAACACTCCCTTGATGGGGTATCCTAGGCATCCCAAACATCATTTAGGGCATAATTTTGAACTCATTTTTCAATAAATTGAACAAGATTCAAAAAACATGAACACATCATTCTTCAATCATTATCAAATCATTTTAAAAATTGTTTCATTCTTTGAAAAGTCATTACTTTGTTTGTGTCTTGCAACACCCTTTCAAACAATGGTAAAATATAGAGATTCCATTTTCATCACTTCTATGTCGAAATTACAAATAAGAATGATTTCTTATAATAATATAAAAATCAAACAAAACATTCCAGATTATCCACACAATTTAACTTGCACATGTTTTGACACATTGGTGCATCCCTAATTGGGACAATACATTGCATCAAATCATCTAATCCGTCATCAACATCCTGCAATTGGTCCCCTTCTTGCAAAAGTCTCACTAAGCATATTAAATGAAGTAAATCAAACTTTCTAAATGAAACCATAAAAGACAAAATCAACTTAATTAGTCAATTATTTGATTAGGATAATTAAAATTATTTTAAAAATGAGGTTACATGGAATGCACGTCATATTTACCAAAAAACAATTAAATCTTAATTTCCTACATCACTCCACCCACTTGGTAATTTGAAATAATTTTTCAAAAGTCAAGGGTGTCCATCCCATGGCAAGTTTAATGTAAGGTGAGAGGAGTGCAAGCAATGTCGATGACATGCACTTACACAATCAAAACCTTCATGAATGTAGATCCTTACAAGCACTTACACACTCCATGTCATAGCATTTAATTTCCTCTCCTTTAAGGACTCATTCTCAACCACACATATTGATATAAGATGATAGTCCCAATTCAAATGAGAAATCAATAAATAGAAGGAATCCCTATCTCTTTCAAAAAGGTTTTTGTGTTAAACTCATGCTGTCAAATCTTTAAGAAAAGTTTCACCAATTTTTTGAATTGCTCAATAAATCATGCATAGTGCAAGGGGTGATGTCGTTAGAATATATTTATGACATTACCAAAGATCTAAAGCTTTATATCTAAGCCAATCCAAACTTGAAAGTTAGAAGGATATATCCACGAGGAGGGTATACTCATTTGATTTTTTTTTTAATTTGTTTGTTTGTCACTTCTTAGACCTTTCCCAATCCAAGGACATGCACCTAAAATATTAGTTTTATATTATTTTGGTTTGATTTTCATACTAACAAGAAACTAACCTCCTTTACAATCGTGTGTTTCACAAGCACTATTCTATCGTTTGATAGAGTTACAATGGTTAAAGAAGGAAATGGTTCTAAAAATATAGTTGTGTGCATGGTTATTGATAAGTCACATATAAGACACACAGAGTTGTCTCACCTATATCCTTATGATGATGATCCCAATTTTTACACACTTGGTTTATGTTGTACATGGACAAAGAGGTATGCCAATGTTTTTCTTGTGCATATGGTTTATACAAATGAATACGGAAAGTTTATGTTGTACCATCCTTCATTAAGTATGATAAAATCACATTTTTTTTGTAGTGGTTGTGATAACCATCATGAAATAGTTACCACTAGAACCATTAAGTGTTAAAACATCTAATGTCTAAGTGGTGTCATTATAGACCCTTAGTACATATTAGGTAATTAAATAATAATGATTTATTATTTATTAACACAGGTTGAAAAACCTAGTGTAAATAAATAATAAAACATATTTGTTTATTATTTACTATTTGATTACAATGTTCACGAGAAAAGTTGGACCCATTGGTTACAATGGTCACCTTCCCTCATTTCCATTATAAATAGGTTCTACCCCTATTGTTATTTCCTCGATACATTTAATGAATTATGTGATGGAGACAATTTAATAGTTGTAGGTGGAAAATATATTATAAAAATTTTGTGAAGACTTGTTAAGAAGAAGGGAGTTAAAGAAGATTGTAAATTAGGCATATAAGTTTCTCATATATGAATTTATCATTTTGTGATTTTTTACCTCATTTGAGGTTTTTTCATGTTAAATATTTATGTCAGTATGTGTCATTTACTAATTGATTTTACATTTAGATCTATCATGTGCATATTGCAGATATTACATGAACTTCATCATTAAGTGAGGGTATTATATGGTGTCCAATTCAGATGTGACTCCCTTATTTACAATTGGTAATTTTGTTAAGATCAATAAAAAATAAATTCATTCATTCGAAATGTCTATTGGTACATAGTTCAATGTTATTTGATTTTGTAATCAACCCAAATATGTATGCTTGTATTTATTATGAAAACTTTCATGGAATGACCAAAGATGAGGCACATAGAGTTTCATATCTTGTGGAAGTGTTGGAATGTTTAGTATATGTATGTGCCACTAAAACATTGGTATGAATGTCTAAAATCCACATTTATGTCATTGGTAGAGCTCACCAAATTCCCCAAGGTGCCAATTTACACCCACATGAATTTTTTTACTCCCAACAAGGTTTTTTTATTCCATCTAGTTCATTGATGGTATGTAATTTGTCATTCATTTTATTCATCTTTTTAGTAATATACGAAATCTATGTTTCATTTCTAAAGTTTTGTTTATAACATATTTTTTTTGTAGGCATTGTGGATTTTTTTTAACTTATAAATCTATAAGGAGGTGAGCCCAAAGCACTCAAGATGGAGAGTTATTTTTTGGTCTGTTCATTGCTACAAATGATGGAATTTTTACTACTTTTTAGCTTCCTGCAATAGATGGCTAGGAATTAATCTTGATTGCTAAATTGATTGCATCAACTAAGTATGGTACACATAATGCATTGCCATATCATCTCCATATTTTATAACCACGTCATATACATCACCACAACATTCAACTCATATCAAACAAAGTTTATAAACCTTACATGTCAAAACATGATACACTCTAAAACTTATGTATATATTCCAAGTTTGGATGAAAGCTTTATAGTCACTTTTGAAGTTATTGTAATGCATTTTATTCCACATGGTATTTTTAGGAGGAATAACTCATTAGATTTTACTCTTGAAAGCTATGAAAATTATGACAAGGCTATTTTACACATGATCAACATTTCCAGATAGATTTAGCAAGTTTATGGTTCAATTCATCAAACTCAACCACTTGGAAAATGGTGTGTCGGGCCAAAATTTAAATTTTGTTATTCACACAAAATCTTGCAACCTCGGATATTTTTTTTTTCATGGGTTGTGCACAAATAGGATCCCATTCATGATTGTTATGGAAGATACATGAGCACTGGTACACCCCATTTGTACATGCAAAATTATTCAAATTAGCTCAAAATTATTCAGAGTTAATTATTTGTCTATGTTAAAAAGTATAGGGTTGCTCACAAATGTATCCCCCTCATGTGTGAAAGGATTCTACATTTATGGAGTTTAGACCTAGAGTTTTGAAATTTACATTTACATTATGTTATCTCTATTATTGTGCTCTTTAATTACATTTATGTTGTAATTTTTTTAACTTAAAATTCATTCATAGATTAAATCTAAAATACAAAAAGTATTTTCAATATAATTGTTGTTTTTTATTATGCTTCCCTAAATTATATTGCCTTCTAAATTTCAGCCATGGAATTCTATTAAAATGGAATTAAGACATCACATGCTACTCCAATTAGCTCCCTTTTAGTTTGTGGTGTTATTAATACTTATTGGTACTATATTTGAAAAGTCCCAAACTTGTTAGCAATGAGATGAATGAAAAATGGATCAAAGTGAAATGATGGGTTTGGATAATATGGTACATTGCCTTCTTAATGCTCTGAAGGGTTTTGTTATGCAAGCTCTATTTCTATGCCTAGGTGGGTATGATAATTTGACCCTTGTGAAGTCAAATATCCTCATTCTACACCCATTGGGTTGAACATTGTGTATTGCTCTGCACTAGGGCCTCAAAGAGTAATTTATTTCAAGTAGGAACAACAATTTTTTCATCTCTATTGCATATACACTTTGGAGCATGTAACCTTGGGGAAGCATTGTAATTTAGTGCAATTCATGAATAGAGAATTTGTAGTGCTTGCTTGATAATGAGAACAAATAGTTTTGTAGTATTCAAGTTTAAGCAGTACAGTGAAACATGGTTCTTAAGGTAACATGATTCATGAAATTATTGTTTTCTTTTGTTTTGGTTTTTGACTTGGGTAAAGTTTTTATCTTGATTAGAGATTGATATCACATTAAACCTTATTGTGCCTCATCGGGAGTAAATTTGGATTTTTCTTGAAAGGTTAGTATTGGCTGATTATAGTTGTCTTGATAGGTTTGAAAGATTGTTCTTTCCATCTTGATAATGATATTAAGGGTGTTCAAATGAAAGTAAGCTTCACATATTTATTCTACTAGAGACAATTCCAACCATATTTTTTAAAATATTGAGATCATGAATAAAGCATAGTCCTTATAGATTACAATTGCAAGGATGACCCAAATTTTTTTGCTGAGAACCCTAAGACGTCTTGAATAACTCCACGTTTTATTGTAAACATCAAAAACACTAACTTCTATTTCATCTTGCTTATTTTAACATCAATATACGCACATTGAAACTTATTTTTAACTATACATTTACTAAATAAATAAAAAACATAAATGTTATTTTTCAACCATTTTAAAAATGTCATGCAACTTAAGTTGAGGGGGAGCCCACCCAAAAAGTAAGATGCCAAAATTTCACTTATCCATTTATAAACATCATTCTACTTTGATTCATTTCACCCTAGGATTTCATTAGTGCTTAAGCATTATGTTGGAACACAACTAGATACTGAGAGGGGGGTGAATCAGTATATCAATTAAAACTAGTTCTTTAAATACTTTCAATGCAGATTAATAGATATATGCAGATCAAATCAAACATGCAAAGATCATACACACCCAAATACTCATGACACCAGATTTATACGTGAAAAACCCTAAGGGAAAAACCATAGTGAGAATAGCTGCTAGAATCTATTGGTATAATCCAGCCTCACAATTCAAAGCCTCACTAGCAAACCTCACTGGTTATAATGTTTAACAACACCCATCCTAAGGAGACACCAATCCCCAAATTTAAGAGCACCAACTCTAAGGAATAACCCACTCCCTAATCTAAGCACCCACTCAGCTTATTTGATGGCACCAACCTATCAAACTTTACTATGGAGCTACAACTCCAATTTACAAATTAGATTCATACATGAATCCAAATCTCTGATCTTTGTTACAGGGGTAATCTGCAACTGACCATACTCTACACATTCTCCTTGTGCCTTTCTTCCTCTCTACTCCTCTCTATTCCTCTATCCCTATGTCTAGATATCTATCTATTTGACACACTTCATTGGCTTCACCATCCACTCTGTTCTTCTCTACCCTCTCTAGTTCTATGTCTTTATGATATTCTATTTGACACACTTCATTGGCTTTTTCTTTCTGCCTCTATCTATATTCAACTTAGCTCAATAGCAAATGCAATTATTCCAACTGTATTTTCCTTTGTCCTGAATATCATATTTATAAACAAATGATCTAGGGTTCCATATCTTCTATGTGTTCACACTCGAACTGCAACACATCATGCCAATTCTAGACTCTAGTTCATTAAGACTTGAACTATTAGTTCCTACGTCTCGATTCCATGCATCATGCCATACTTATAGGTCTCTTTACTATCTATAGCATCTGTTAGACTCAAATTTTGATGCACAGGGTCTTTAATGTATATTTGATCAATTGGATCAATCAATATCATTGTCTATATTGAGATATAGAGCTTATACGCAAGTCCCTACATGTTCCTCCAACTAACCATTTGTCTGGACATGAATTTAAATGTCAATCATTGATCTTTCCTTTGGTACCATGATCTGATGCTCCACACTCAAATGACTCAACTTTAAAATATGTCCATTCAATATTCCTAATCTGAGTTACCACATGCCATTTGATCTTCAAAGATGCATGATCTTTACTTCTTTTTTGATGTTAAACATCAAGATCTTTGTTCCATCTAAGTCCACTTGCTCTATTGGATCTTTCTCATCCAAGCTTCTGCATGTCATTATATCTTTGAACTTGCACAAACTTTACCTTGACTTGGTCATTAAACTTTGACACTTTAACCTCATCTCATTGATTCCTACATCTTTGGATTACTTTCTCTGCATTGATCTTCTCAAACCTACTCATTCTTTAACTTGCCACTGTGTCGATAAGCATCGATCAATTTGTAGCATTTGATTCCATTTGCTCTGTTAGATCTCCTTTGCACAATCACCCATGCACTGTCAAATCTTTTGACAAGCTCGATCTTTATATCTCTCCAATCCTTGAGGATATGGCACTTGGCATAAGCATGTGCCTTTTTTACATAACTATTAGTTCCTGCTATTGAGACATTTGGCATCCTCACATTGCTTATTGACCTTTTGAATTTAAGCCGCATCATAGATTAACTATCTAGGCTTCATGATTGTGACACTTATCACTTGCGTGTTAATTTATAGGTCCTTTTGTCAATTTAGCTTTATCACACTCCATTGGATGTCCAATGTCTGATTAAGCATGAACCATTGATCTTTCAACTAGCTTGAACTTTACCTTGTGCAGATTTGCTAAGTATGGGGACCATCTCATTTTGCCTAGAAGACTAACTTTGCACTTGCATAAATCTTGTCGCACTTAGTTGGATGACCTACAAATTAGTGCATATAATCCTCTTACATAGGGGATTTCATCCATATATCCATTTGCTCCTAAAGCCTTCATACGTGCAAGATATGACATCATAAAAATGCCTTCTCAACTTTTTCTTACAACCTACAAATTTGACTAAGTGTTGGAAAACACTATCAAAATGCCTTGGATCCCTACTTTGCTCAATCATATCTTTTGTCATGCTACATCACGTGATCTGAGGTTTAGCGCATATAAACTAAGCATAAAAATGAATAGACCCATGTAATCATTTTGTCCTAACACCTCCATGTGTGCAAACACTGACCTCATCAATATGCTTACTTGACTTTGTTTAACCCTTTTTGCAAATTTGGCTAAGTATAGAAACTTAGTGGATTTTGTCCAAGTAGCCAACTTTGCTTCCCCATATCTTCAATTGCGCTTTATCTCATGGCTTCAAATCTGGTGCATAACAACTAGGGACTAGTGTGATCACAACTATGTGACCAACTCCCCCATACTCGTTCACATGTGATAATGGTGATGTCAACAAAATGCCTTCTCATATTTTCTATCATTGACGCAAAATGTCTAGATGAACAATATGAAAAACTGAATGAATTCTATTCATGTACATAATTATTTCAATCATCTTTGACCTCTGATAGGATCACCATATTCATCCTTGAGCATTAATGACATACTCATAATGTCCCTATTGACATCAATGACAATCATATTTCCAACAATCTTCCCTTTTGTGATTGATGGAAAACTAAATGCTCTGATCTTCTACTATTCAGCTCCTTCTCTGGCATTGCTTGCATTGGCTTTTTATAAGTATGAACTAAAGCTATTCATACCAAATTTTCTCTCCTTGAGGCAATGGCACATTTGCATAATACTCAACTTGGACACTTTCTCTTCTTCTTTGACATTTATACTTTTGCAGAGAACATTTTTCTCTTTCACCTATAGAGAGCATTTGTACTTTTTCTCCCCCTTTGACATCAATAGCAAAGGGACTCTAGCTCATTATTTGTCCAACTATCTCTCTCCCTTTATCAGATAAAGGAGTTTGTCCAAGAATTTGTAACTTTCAAACAACTACTAATTTTTAGAAGTATACATACCTGAGTTGACTTTTCTCTCTTCTTCCAAGGATTAATTAAGCTTCCATGAGACTCCCCTAGACTCATGCCCTATAACTAATGATTTAGTGATGTGGTGTAGGAGCCACCACTCCCAACTTCTATCTTAGATATTCAATTTGTTCTTTGAAAAAAGGTTTGGTGAATATGTTTGTAATCTAGTCCTTAGTTTGCACATATTCCATTATGACCTCTTGATCTGCAACCCTTTCTCTTAAGAAGTGATACTTTATTGATATGTGTTTGATTCTTAAATTCATCACTAGATTCTTTGATATGTTTATAGCACTTAAATTATCACAAAGAATAGAAATAGGTTTGTAATCAACCTTGATGCCCTTGAGTGTTTGCTTCATCCACAAAACTTGAGTGCAATATGCCACTATTGCTACATACTTTGCTTCTATTGTAGAAAGAAAACTGACTCTTGCTTTTTGTTCAGCCATGAAACAAGTCTATTTCCAAGGAAAAATGCACCACTGCTAGTTCTTTTTATGTCATCCATACTTCCTACCCAATTAGCATCTATATATGTTGTCAAAGTGAATTCTTCACTTGTAGGGTACCATATACCATAGTCAATTGTGCTCTTGATATATCTAAATATTATTTTCACTATATTGACATGTGACTCTTTAAGAGTAGCCTGAAATCTAGCAACCATGCACACTGCTTGCATGATATCTGGTCTTGATGTAGTTAGGTATAGCAAGCTACCTATCATTGATTTATACATAGTATGATTTGCATCAAGTGACTCATCCTCTTTATTCAACATGTATCCAATTATCATGGGAGTAATAACTAGTTTGCTATCTTCCATTCCAAATTTCTTGAGCATCTCCTTTGCATACTTGGTTTGGGATATGAATATCTCTTCATCAGATTGTTCTATTTGTAGACTAAGGAAGAAGGAAAGTTCTCCTAGCATAGACATCTTAAATTCACTTTGAATTTGTGTAGAAAATTCTTTGCATATTTTGTTATTGCTACCACCAAAGATGATGTCATCTACATAAAAAAAACAATCAACATATGCTCACCTTCTGATTTAAAGTATAGATTATTGTTTACATATCATTTGTTGAAACCTCGTTGTTGCAGGTATTGGTCGAATCTTGAATACCATGCTCTAGGTGCCTGTTTTAGAGTATGCAATGCTTTATTTAGTTTGCACACATAATCTTCTTCATTTGACAAATGAAAACCTTTTGGTTGTTCAATATAGACTTCCTTTTTTATGTTCCCATTCAAGAAAGTAGACTTTACATCCATTTGATAGACTTTGAACTTCTTGTAAACAAAAAATGCTAGAAACATTCTTATAGCTTCCAATCTTGCAACTAGAGCAAATGTTTCCTCAAAGTCTATGCCTTCCACTTGTGCATATCCCTTGCACACCAATCTCATTTTATTTCTTATCATAGCTCCATCCTCATTGAGCTTATTTCTATAGACCCATTTTGTTCCTATCACATTCTTGTTTGAGAGTATTAGAACTAATTGCCAAGTTTTATTCTTTTCTATTTGGTTCAATTTTATTCCATGGATTTTAGCCAATTTTCATCCTTGATGGCTTCAACATATCTCTTAGGCTCAATTTCAGACATTAGAGCAAAACTTACTTGCTCCTTGTTCATTACATTTATTCTCTTTGTTTGAACTCCTTCATTCTTATTGCCAATTATATGCTCTTTAAGATGATATTTTTGAACAAATATTGAAGGTGCCTTTTCATTATTTTCCTCAACCTCTTCACTATATGCTTCTTCTTCAAGATCTATCTCTTCATTGTCGATTTTCTTATAGGTTCAACATGTTTTATGCTTTCTTCAACCTTGACATTTATTCTCTCCACCATCTTGTGTAGACTCGTATTGTAACATACATAAGCTTTGTTTTGAGTGGAATAACCAAGAAACATTCCTTCATCACATCTTGATTCAAAGCTTCCCAGTTTGTCCTCCTTCCTTATGATGTAACATTTGATTCCAAACACTCTAAAGTACTTAATAGAGACAAGCTTTCCATACTATAGTTCATAGAGAGTTTTGTCACTATTTACCCTCAATTGAACTCTATCCAAGATGTATACTATTGTTTGGACTACTTCTCTCCAATATCCATCCAGTAACTTAGCCTCTTTTCACATTATTCTAGCCATTTCCTTGATTGTTCTGTTCTTTCTCTCAATAATTCCATTTTGTTGTGGAGTCCTTGCTGCAAAGTAGTGCCTTTTGATCCCATGCTTCTCACAATAATCTATGAATTAATTTGAGTTGAATTCTCCAACTTATCAAATCTTAAGCATTTTATTTTTCTTCCAATCTCATTTTCAACCATAGCTCTAAAGATCTTGAATCTGTCAAAGGCTTGAGATTTTCCCTTCAAAAAAGTTGCCCATGTCATTCTTGAGTAGTCATATACAAATAACATAAAGCACCACTCTCATTTAGATCCTCTTGTCTTGGTAGGACCACAAAGATCAGTATGAACTAATTAGAAAGGCTTTGTAGTTGCATACTCCTTTGTTTGAAATTTGACCCTTGTCTGCTCGCCTAATTGATATTCCTTACAATTAGTATCTGTAGGTTTGGTTATCTTAGGCTTGTGTCTTACACACTTATTTGAGTTCACTTTGACTAGATTATCAAAGTTGACATGACCCATTCTCCTATGCTACAACCAACTCTCATCAATCTTTCCCATCAAGCAACTATTACCATTCACTTTAACAAGATTGTAGATATTGCTCTCAGTCCTTTTCCCTTTTGCAACTATTCTTCCAAATCTCTTTAACTTACAACCTTCTGCATTAAATGTGACCTTGTATCCATTGTCACACATTTGACTAACACTTAATAGATTATGCTTCAATCCATCAACATAAATGGCATCATGTGTAAGCAGTTTGCCATCTATGTTCAAGGTTCCTTATCCCTTTGATCTTTACTATTGTGTTGTCTTTCAAGCTGACATATCATTCCTTATATTTGATCAATTTGGTGAACTTTCTCTTATCACCAATCATATGCTTTGAGCATCCATTGTCTATTACCCACAAATTTTGCTTCTTGACATGGAGTGTAGTCTAAGCAATCATGGATTGAATTTTCACTCTCTGCACATCCTTGCATTTATTATTTAGCTTCTTTGCAGAAACTTGTGAACCTATGTTCACATTGAGAGGCATGTCTTTCTTTACATTGTGTATTTTTGATATTACAAAGCTAGTTCTACAATGTTTAGCTATGTGACCAAAGTTCTTGCAATTATAACATATTACATTTATATCTACCAAGGGTGCAAATGAATTTTTGCTTACAAAATTGATTTTCCTTGTAGTTATAATTCTACAATTACTAAGCTTATAACCAAAATGATTACAGCTATAACAATAACCATAAAAAGATGAGGAATGCCTGGTCATAACATTTTTTGATGCAACATAAGTTGTGGCTTATTCAAGTTTTTCACCTTGGTATATCCATCAACATCAGCTACCTTTGTCTTCTTTTTATCTTGAAGCTTCTTTTTGGGTTCAACTTTCTTCACATCAGCGATGTTTGAGTTTTTCTTTGTATCCTTGTAAGATTTCTCTTTCTTTGCTCCTGATTCTCTATTTTCTTTGAAGTTTTTATACGAGTTAACAGATGTATTAGTTAAGGAATTTTAATCCTTATCATAACCAAGACTTGGTCTCTTTTTTTAGGGCTTTTGAGAGTTTATCAGTTCATCAAGAATACCTGATCCTCCTTTCAACTTCAGACTTTTATGTAGTTGGCCTTTGGATTTTTTGAGTTCTTTTCTCAAAGCCACTATTTCTACCTCAAGCTTCACACATTCATCAGATTTAGATTGTAGTTCCATTTTGACATTTTCTATTCTTTTAGCCTTTTCAACTTATGTATTTAGGCTAATTACCATCTGATCAGATTTCTCAAGACTTTTAGTGTATACACTCTAAATTGGTCAAGAAACCACACATATCATGTCTTTTCACAATGCTTTCATATGAGACTTTGATTGGAGAATATGAGCCTTGTTCACATTAACCATGTCTTTTGTTTTACTTATCTTGGTCTTGTTTCATGCTTGAGTCACCTTTTCTCTCATTGCCAGACAATTGTAGCCTTCTAGACAGTAATTTCAGCTCAGCCAGACTCTATTTCCCAAGCCATTCCTATCCCCCAGGTCCTAAGTCTATAAGATACGAGTGCTAGGATTAGACTATAGTGTTGGACCTAGGGTGTCCCATTTTTTATGCTCCTGCCCTTTTGCATTTTGAATCCCAATGGTCATTTCTCTTCTCTCAAGAGGTCCTAAACCCTTCTTATCCCCTCCCTTAAGTTTTGTTATCTTTTTAATGTCGGCTAATGCAAATAAAGCTCTCAAATTCAAAATAAAGAGTCTCATGTACAAAGAACTTCAAAAATCATTTTATATCTAGCACTTACTGCTTTAGGATAGTATATAATTAAAAATTGATCAATGGTATAGTTGAGCATTCTGCATCACACATAGATTTACATGCTTGATCAAAAAAGGGCCTAGGTAGTTCATTCTTGCATCTTTTGTGCACGTTGATTATACACTTTTCTAAAGGGAGAACTACATTTGATCTAAGACCCTAACTTAAAGGTTAATGTAGGTAGCGATCAAGACAACAGGTGTTCTAGATCATGTGGTCATATTTTTCTTAACCCAATTTTTCTCATTTTGCTTTTGATGTGTTTTTTGTTTTGTGTGTAGATAGACATAAGGTTTGAATATTAAAACAACTCTATAGCAAGCTCCATTGACATTTAGCATGTAAAATTTCACATACAGGCTCACATAGGGACAATGAACAAAACCCAAAAAAATTAGATCTTTGTGACCAGTCTGGACAACAACGATAGGAGTGGACAATATCATCAGACCTCGAAGTGTCCTATTTTCAGTGCTCTTATCCTTTCACCGAATGAAAGCTAGATCCAAGTTTCTGACATCTTCTTAGTCTTGCACAGTAATTTCCAAGCTTTAAAATAGTCATCTTAGTCTATTTTTCTAAATAAGTTACTTCTCTTCTCTATATAATTAATTTAAATCAAATTAATATAGATCTATATTTTAGTGTATTTAATTACATTTTTTTGAGCATATATTATATCAGACAGAGTCCTCTTTTAGGGACTTATGTTATACAGTTCTAGCTTTGGAGAAGAAATTGGAATTGATTGAGTCAAATTTAGTTGATCGGATTACTCTAGATTTCACAACATTACCTCCATCTACAACTCCTAGCACTCAGCATCCACCATGTCCAAAATAAAATAGAAGTCCATAGCCAGGAAAGAAACCAATTAAGAACAAAGACCCAGTTTCTAGAGCACCACCTACACTATGCACTATAGAGAACAGAAGTAGGGCACCACTATAGTTTGATTCAGAGCAAGATATCCTATATGTCATATTATCAGCACAACTAGATACGAGGTTAATTATATTAACTTATACTCATCAACGAGATCCACATCTCTTACATAGATAGCCATATCGACCCTTTTGTAACTATCATCATATCTGTGGACACAGAGATAATGATTGTTATGGACTCAGAGATTGCATTAATAGATGTGTTGATAATGACATCATAGCATTCACATAGATGGCATCGAGATCTCCATCATGGAACCATAGACCCCATTCCTCCACAACTGAGTCATCCTAGGACATTCCTTCATAGGAATCATCGATTACTCATCATGAGAGTAATGTGGTTTCTAGGATAGAGCCTCATAGGAGATCTCCTATCCCATCTACTTAGAAGGTTTGAAGACCAGTATAATGAGAACAACCTATATATAGTAGTGTAATCCGAGGAGTACATAGTGCAATTCCATATACATATCCAGCATAGTCATAGGCACCATCACAGAGTACTACTCCAAAGAGAGATTCACTGTGGCTAAGTTTTTAGGGTCCTATCTCATGTAACGACTTATTATGGTTAAGATTAGATGAACCCACATCAGAGTACTGCTCTAGAGAGAAATTCACTACAGTTGAGTTTTCAATGACCTATTTCACATAGCAACCCACTATGATTGAGATTAGATGAGCCCTCATCACAGGTTACAGTTCCATCTCGATCTATTGCTCAGTCATATGCATCATAATAGAGGCCACAGGGTGTTATTTCACATAGCAATCCACTACGATTGCATATAGATGAGCCTCCTTCACAACACATAATTTTAGTTACACATCCATTGAGATTGCATCTTACAGAGTCTCCACGTATAGCTACAGTTAGTGAATCACAAACAATATCAGATACATAGCATGTTCCTACATAGCATGAGTAGTATGAGCACTTGTTCAGTTGGCTATCATAGTTCAGATAGTGATATGACACACATTCATATTGGTATCAGTTCATAGCTTCACTTAGTAGGCAATGATGGAGCTAAAGGACTAGTTAGCCTTTGTATTCTTGAGCCACTTACTCAGAGGGATTGGGCAAACAATCCAAACATCTATTAATACACGCATGATCTAATAGCTTCACTTAATGGGCAATGATGGAGCCAAAGGGCCAATCTTTGTATTCTTGAGCCATTATGTTACATCCCCTTCTACTAAAAACTAACATTCTTAGTTCCAAGTAACCATCCCTAGCCAAACCAAATTATCCAAATCTCGATCTTACCAATATCCTATTTTACCAATCTTAAGCCAACTCACCTTACCAAATCAATTTACAAATTACAAAACAAATAAAGTTTTTTACTTACATACGATTTGAAATCAAAACTAACATTACACTTGAACAATCAGATCATATCCCAAATAATATTTTACCAAACATATGCAACCAAAACTAATGTTGTTACTCAATGTCTATAGGCCTCGCATGAGCTCTTACCCTCATTGGTGGATGTGCACTCCTCACCCACACCCATGCTACGGGGGCACATCTTGTGGTACCCCAAATTGTCTAGTCATGCACTCATACTGAAAGTGATCGTACACTCCAACCTAGTGGTCATGTATCCAATATTTGACCCTCATATATCGTAATTGCACTCCATCTTCAGCCCACCCAGTAAACCCTCTATAAGGCCTCCATATAATGTCACCAACCACTAATATGTCTAACACCTGCCTATAATGATCTATCCTAGGAGATTAGATAGCTAATGTACTCATCCACTGCTCTCTGAATGACTGTGGAGATGCCCACCTCTCCCTTAGTAATCCTATCAGTTGCACAACTGCTATGTGCTCATAAGCCCAATAATGCAATAATGTTGATGCACTCAAATCACCACTAAATACCCCCTATGTAAACCTATAGAGATCCTTATATAGGTGGACAAGCTTAGTCGTACCTCATGAGAATACAGTGCCTTATACCTCCACACTACACATAATCCTATGCATCCTATATTCAATCGACACTCCACTCCCATCCACAACAATAAATGATACTAGCAAAATAACCAACCACTTTTGCAAGTGCAAAACACTAGACTCCACAATTATCGATAGTAATACATCACTATCACTCCCTCTTCGATGTATATGTGAGGGCACACCAGTAAAATATAAGGACACATGATAAATAGCATCAACATTCATGTCCTCCTACAACATCACATGCTGCCCACTAATCGACAAATGCAATATGCGAACACATCTTCAAGAGTCATAGTAATCTCCCTTATAGGAAGCCAAAAAGTATATGTATCTGCATTCTACCTCTCAAATAAGATGGTAATGAGATATTGATCCCACTGCCCCATGCCTAGGTCACAAACATGACCTAACCCAACCTTATCCATGATAGCTCCCTTATCAATAGATAATGATAACAACCTCAATATCTCCATCACCTAGCCCTTGAAGAACTCTCTCAATCATACCACACCTTGTAAAACACTAGAAATAGAACATATCTCAGTCAATAATGTCAAATCAAAATCCAAAACAAAACAACTAACAAATCTATATCTCAGAGAATCCTATCTACAAAACAACACTGGGTATAGGACAATAGCACTAGACAGGAGCGCTACAACTTGGACAGGGGCGTTGAAACCTGGACAGGAGCACTGGATGTAGGATAGAATCTATAGAACTAGTAAAACTTTTCCTATGCTACTTTAAAGTGATCAAAACAACTAAAATAGGGCTAAAATAGACAAAAACTAAGTATTTGGGCTACTTACCAGGGTCACATCACCACCAACTTGAACTTGCACTGCCAATTGCTCGAATCAGGTCATAATAGGTGCTCATCTCTTTGGCATCTCTCTCACTTCAGAGCTCAAGATCTCAACCTATTCAATGCACAAATGAGTCAAGAATCAATCCAAATTCCTATATTACTCAATTCTTTTGATCAAATCAAAATACCATTTTACCCATAACTTGAACCCCGTAACCTCATTTTTTAAACCATTTTCTTTCATAGAATCATGAAAACGATACCTTTGACATCACTCAAATTTCGCTCTCTTACTAATTCATCTATCTACTATGACATGAGCACCTCTTTATTTCTCTTATACTCAGGCACACACCTTGGTCATCACCAATATAAATATATCCCACTTTCAACAACTCAGTCTAATCAATCAAACAACCTCTCAAGCTATTCATAACATACCAAACCTTGTTTCTTTTATTATGCCACTAGTCATCACTTTTGGATTGACCTCCTCTATCACAAATTTCATCCCTCCCCAAAAGGGGGGCATCATTCCTATTATTCCTATTCCTACACTTATCTAGCATACCCACCCACTCTCATAAGCGGATACACCATAGTTCTTACACATCCAACAATCAGATTATCAGATTCAGCTCAGATTGATCAAGATAAACAATGATTCAAATTATATGGGTCACTCAGTATTATTCAAGACATTCAGAAGGATATACCTTCAGTTTATATGCACACAGACTATGCAAATACAGTGGTTAGATCATATGGATCCATAGTGATTTCAAATTATAGACATAAACTATTCAGATATAGTGATTCAGATTATATGGATTCATAGTGATTTTTGATATAGATACATACTTAGATACCAGATTTGGGGGCATGTGCATACTACACGTCTCACACATACAACATGACACAGTTACAAAATCAGATAGTAGACTATAGGCATAATATAGAGCACAGTGTTTTGGTCTCTATTTTTACACATAAGACATGGTAGGATATGTCATTTCACATGTGGTTATATAGATTACCAAATTATACAGATGCATACCAGATTTGGGGGCATGGCACAAATGTTCATGCTTTTCATCACTTAGGTTTATACAAATGGAATGGCAAGACATGCCATTCTCTTCTTACACATTGATAAGAGTTTTAGATTACACTTAGCTGTACTAGGTTGTCATCAGGTTGAACTGTATGACCATCTGCAGTTGTTGGTCCATTATATTACCTAGACCTAGACTACACAAGTTTGTGTTGGACAGATGACAGATATTGGTTTTGGGTCTCTGAGCATTTCTCAGTTTCATTTCAGATATTCAGAGTGGAGGCATGACAAATTTTACTCTTCATAGCATACAAATTTTATACACACATTCCAAATTACATGAGTTTATGTGGGACAAAGGATAGACATTGGTTTTGAGCCTCTGAGGATTCCTCATTTTTAGCTAGATTCAGCGTAAGGGGCAAGTATTGCCCTCCTCCATGTTACATGGATTCCACTTTCAGATTCAGTACATGGAGCATCTATTTCAAGGATTCTTTCTTTCTCCAGGCATTGTTCAGCTCTCCATCTACTTCCCTAACCAAGAAGTGAGTTGGACCCTTTGTAGCACATTTATATCCACACAAGTAGGTTCAAGTACAATTTTTTATTCTTTATTTTACTTTAGTACTTCATTTCATTACATCACTAGAATAAGAGGGGGGCAAATGCATACACCCTAAATTAGTCAAGCAACCACACATATCATGTCTTTTCATAGTCATTTCACAAGAGACTTCAACTAGAGAATATGAGCCTTGTTCGCATTAACCATGTCTTTTGTTTTACTTATCTTGGTCTTGTTTCATGCTTGAATCACCTTTTTCTCATTGTCAGTAATCCATAGCCTTCCAAACGGTCATTCCAACTCAGTTAGACTCTATTTCCCAAGCCAATCATATCCCCCCAACTCTCGAGCCTATAAAACAAGAGCGTTGGGATTGGACTATAGTGCTGGACCCTAGGGTGTACCGCTTTTGATGCCCTTGTCCTTTTGCATTTTGAATCCCAACGATCATATCTTTTCACTCAAGAGGTCCTAAACTCTTTTTAACCTCTCCCTTAAGTTTTATTTGTCCTTTAAATGTCAGTTAATGTGAATAAAGCTCCCAAATTCAAAATAAAGAGTCTCCTATATAAATAACTTCACAAGGCATTTTATATCTAGTAATTACTACTTTGGCATAGTACATAATTAAAAATCAATCAATAGTATAGCTAAGCATTTTGCATCACACAGATTTGCATACTTGATCAAGGAAGAGCCTACGTGAAAATTCATTCTTGCATCTACCATGCACATTAATTATGAATGTTCCCTAAGGGATAACTACATTTGATCTAAGACCTTAGCTTAAGGGTTAATATAGACAGCGATCAGGACAACATGAGTTCTAGATCGTGCAATCATACTTCCCCTAACCTAGTTTTTCCCCCTTTTATTTTTGATGTGTTTGTTGTTTTGTGTGTAGATAGACCCATGATTTGAAGATTGAAGTATCTCTATAGTGAGCTCCATCAACATTTAGCATTCGAAATTTCACATGTAGGTTCACACAGGGACAACGACAAAACTCAAAAAAATTAGATTTTTTGACTGGTTTGGACAATAACAACAGGAGTGGACAATAATGTTGGACCCTAAAGAGTCTTATTTTTGGTGTACTTGTCCTTTCACTGAATGAAACCCAGATCCAAGTTCCTGACATCTTCCCAATCCTGCACAATAATTTTTAGGCTTTGAAATAGTCATCTTAGTCTATTTTTCCAAATAAGTTACTTCTCTTCCCTATATAATAAATTTAAATCAAATTAATATAGATCTATATTTTATTGTATTTAATTACATTTTTTCTCTTACTTTATACCTTTTATTGTTTAAGAACTAGACCCTAGTTTCCCAAAAATAATAAAACATTTAGACATTTTCTCAATTTCCTTTTGATTAAGCTTCTTTTATTTTGAGTTCTCTTTTCTCATCTTGTCAATCTCATCTAGAGCACATATGAGCTCACATTCTAGATCTACTTTTCCTCCTTTATTTGAGTTTTCAACTTCATCTTGATCTAGATTTACATAAGTTGACCTACTATCATGGACATAGATTCATTTCCCTTAGCCACAAAAGCATAGTCATGATCATCATTTGAATTATCAATGTCTTCCATTGAGTCATTGTCTTCTTTTATGTACAAAACTTTCTTATTTTTGAGGTTCTTCTCAGGATAGTAGGGTTTCATCTTTTTACTACTCTTTATTTGTTCAGAGTTATCGTTTTTATTATGAGGGCATTTAACAACAAAATGTTATACTTTACCATAGTTAAAGCATTTGAAGGGTAACTTACCTCTATACTTTCCAGATTCTCTCTTTAATCTTCTGACAAAGTTAGCTTCTTCATTAGTCTCCTCAAATTCAGATGTTGATGTTTCTTATTTTACTTGTTTGGCTACTTTGAATGCAACTTCTCTCTTGAAGGTGTCTGTCTCTCCCATTCTCATCTCATAGGTTATGAAGGTCCCAAGTAACTCATCAATGGTGAGTTTATCTAGATCTCTTGCTTCTTCTATTATATAGATTTTAGAATCGTAACTTGATGGCAAAGATCTTAAAATCTTTTTGACAATGATTGAATCTTTATTTCTTCTCCAAGGCCTCTGATTACATTGACTATTTCATCTACCCTAAGGAGGTAGTCTGAAATCTTTTCCTTTTCATTCATCTTAAGGCTCTCAAACTTGCCTTTGTAAATTTGTAACTTGGCCTACTTTACCATGTCATCTCCTTCATATATGCCCTTCAACTTGTTTTAGATAGCTTGTGCATTCTGACAGTGCATAACTTTGACAAACTCTGAGTTTGATAATCCACAAAGAATAAAATTCTTTGCCTTGGCATTGTTCTCATATGCCTTCTTGGTAGCTTGATCAGTAGGAGTTGTAGCAAGGGTTGTATATCCATTTACCACAGACATCCATACATCAAAACCTAATGAGGATAGATATGTTTCCATTCTTATGCTCCAAAATGCATAGTTAGATCCATCAAAGAGAGATACTTTTTTTTATGAAGATCCTTCTTGACTAGCCATTGTATTCATTGTTCCAAGATCTACCTGAGCTGATTAAGCTTCTTTCAAGGAACCCTAGGCTCTAATACCAATTATTGGAATAGAACTAGATATTGAGAGGGGGGTGAATCAATATATCAATTAAAATTAGTTCTTTAAATACTTTCAATGCAGATTTAAAAATATATGCAGATCAAATCAAACATGCAAAGATCATACACACATAAATACTCATAACACCAGATTTATATGTGAAAAACTCAAAAGAAAAAACCACGATGAGAATAACTGCTAGAATCTATTGTTCTAATCCAACTTCACAATTCAAAGCCTCACTAGCAAACCTCACTGGTTATAATATTTAAGGACACCCATCCTAAGAAGACACCCATCCCCTGATTTAAGAGCACCAACTCTAAGGAAGCATCCACTCCCTAATCTGAGCACCCACTCAGCTTAACTGATGGCACCAACCTATCAAAATTTTCTATGGAGCTACAACTCTAATTACAAATTAGATTCATACATGAATCCAAATCGTTGTTCTTTGTTACAGGTCTAATCTTTAACTAATCATACTCTAGTCATTCTCTTTATGTCTTTCTTCTTCTCTGCTCCTCTTTATTCCTCTGGCCCTATGTCTGAATATATTTCTATTTGACTCACTTCATTGGCTTCACCAACCACTATGATTTTCTCTACCCCCTCTAGTTCTATGTCTTTATAATATTCTATTTGACACACTTCATTGGTTTTTTCTTTCTGCCTCTATCTATATTTGACTTAGCTCAAAAGCAAATGCAATTGTTCCATTTGCACTTTCCTTTGTCCTAGATATCATATTTATAAACAAGTGATCTAGTGTTCTATATCTTCTATGTGTTCACACTCAGACTGTAACACATCATGTTAATTCTAGACTCTAGTTCATTAAGACTTGAATTGTTAGTTCCTGCATTTTGATTCCATGCATCACGTTGTAATTGTAGGTCTCTTTACTATCTATAGCATCTATTAGACTCAAGTTTTGATGCATAGGCTCTTTAATGTATATTTGATCAGTTGGATCGATTAATATTGTTATTTGTGTCGAGATATAGAGTTTATACGTAAGTTTCTGCATGTTCCTCTAACTAACCATTTGTCTAGACATGACTTTAAATGTCAATCATTGATCTTTCCTTTGGTACCATGATTTGATGGTCCACACTCAAATGACTCAACTTTAAAATGCATCCATTCGATTTTCCTGATCCAAGCTTTCATGTACCAGTTGATCTTCAAAGATGCACGATCTTTACTTCTTTCTTGACATTAAACATCAAGTTATTTGTTCCATCTAAGTCCACTCACTCCGTTGGATCTTTCTCATCCAAGTTTCTACATGTCATTAGAACTTTTAACTTGCATGAACTTTACCTTGATTTGGTCGTTAAACTTTGACACTTTGACCTCATCTCACTGTTTCCTACGTCTTTGGATCACTTTCACTCCATCAATCTTCTTGAACCTGTTCAGTCTTTAACTTGTCACTATGTCAATAAACATTGATCACTTTATAGCATTTGAGTCCATTCACTCTGTTGGATCTCCTTTACACGATCACCCATGCACCATCAGACCTTCTAACAAGCTTGATCTTTATATCTATCCAACCCTCGAGGATATGACACTTGGCATAAGTGTGTGCCTTATGTACATAGCTATCAATTCTCGTTATTGAGACATTTGGCATCCTTGCATTGATTATTGACCTTTTGACTTTAATCCACTTTATAGATCAATTGTCCAGGCTGTGATTGTGACACTTGTGACTTGCATGTTAACTCGAATGTCCTTTTGACAATTTGACTTCGTCATGCTCCATTGGATCTCCAATGTCTGATTAAGTGTGAACCGTTGATCTTCCAACTAGCTCAAAATTTACCTTGTGTAGATTTGGCTAAGTACGAGGACCATGTCATTTTGCTTGGAAGGCTAACTTTGCACCTTCATAACTCTTGTCGCACTTAGTTGGATGACCTGTAAATTAACACATATTATCCTCTTATATAAGGGATTCCATCCATATATCCATTTGCTCTTGAAACCTTCATACATGCAAGATATGACATCATAAAAATGCCTTCTCATATTTTTCTTGCAACCTACAAATTTGACTATTGAAAAACATTGTCAAAATGCCTTGGAGCCCTACTTTGCTCAAGTATATCTTTTGTCGCGCTATGTCGTGTGACTTGAGATTTAGTGCATATAAACTAGGCAAAAAATGAATAGACCCATGTGATCATTTTATCTTAACACCTCTATGTGTGCAAACACTGACCTCATCAATATGCTTATTTGGCTCTGTTTAGCCCTTTTTGCAAATTTGACTAAGTATAGAAACTTGGTGGATTTTGTCCAAGTAGCCAACTTTGCATCCCCATATCTTCAACTATGCTTCATCTCATGGTTTCAAATCTAGCACATAACTAGGGACCAATGTGATCACAACCATGTGACCAACACCCCCATACTCATTCATGTGTGGCAATGGTGATGTCAGCAAAATGCCTTCTCATCTTTTTTGTCATAAACCTAAAATGTCTAGATGAACGATATGAAGAACTAGAAGAATTACATTCATGCACACAAGCATTCTAATCATCCTTGACCTCTTATAGGATCACCATGATCACCATATTCATCCTTGAACATTAATGGCATGCTCATAATGTCCCTTTTGACATCAATGATAATCATAATTCCAACACATTATACTCGAGTGGGCAAGTTTAACTTCTTCATAGCAATTGTTGACTTCTCACCATGGTGGTAGAAGAATAATTCTTTCTCTCACTCTCCTACATTATCCAATAATGTTTTTAAATCTGGAAGATAAAGTTTTTGATATTTAATTGGCTTGTCAATTTCAACTAACAAACAAATTTTAATCATTTTAAGTTCACACCATGAATATTTGTCCAATTCTTCTCGATAAAGTGCATTAATATGTTTTAGAAGGTAACTTATCCAAAAGATGAAAACTAAATCTTGTTAAATATAATACATAGCTTGGGAAAGGAAAACTATTTGAAAAAATGGATTTACAACATAAAAATGTTATACTAAAATATGTGGGTAGGATAAGTAAAAGACAAAAAAAAGGGAATGGAAGGCTTATAATACATAACATATTGAATAAAAGAGTTGTCTTTTCCACTATATTTGGCTAGTATAATACATGATAAACAAGGATGCAGAGCGCCAAGTCCCTACGAGAAGAATAGTGCACAAACAAGGGAGTTGGTGTCAATAGTATTTAGGCATGATCTTGTAAGAGTATTGCAAATTTGATACAATGGTCTAAACTACCACCACTAGATGTCAAAATATTGATTTGAAAAGGGCACCATGCCAGAGCTATAACTACAGCACAATGGTCATCTAGCTTGTGTAGATATCAAGTAGAGGATGACATGTCCATGCCCCATATAAAGAGTTAGTGACATTTCTTCCACTTTCAAGCTTTTGTTCCAATTGGGATCATTTCAATCCACAAGCTTCATCCTCATGGTCTATGTATGTTTTAACAATAGACTTGTGGATACAAACATCGTGATTAAGTGTTGAACTATTCAAATCACCAATGGTAAGCATGTTACCACTCCATGCAAGGGATGGTACACTGGGCATGATTATTGTTGACCATTTTTTGCCCAACAAGCCAAAAATTAGTCCCCTTCTTCCCCTGCTATTCTAGGCCAATTCATTTTTTTTATTTTTCACAAGTCCAGGAATTTCTACGGACTCTACAGGTCTATTTGTACGGACTCTGCAGAGCTTAGTTTTCTACGGACTCTGCAGGTCCATTTCTACAAACTCTGTAGGTTTTATTTCGACAGTTGAAGAACCAGTCAAAAAGGGCAAGTTTTTACAAAGCTTCTTTAGATTTTCTTCTGAAGGAATTCACAAGGAAGGTTGGCATCTTCGAACCATTGAACCATCACTTAATTTCAAGCCTTAGTTCAATTGGCAGTTCTTTGGCTTTGGTTCAATCAGCTAAGTTCAATGCTTAGTTCATCAAAAAAGTTTAACAAAAAATTCATGCTGCTTCAGGTTCAGCGTTTAGTTCAAGGACTTGGCTCAGCATGTGGTGTTGAACCATTGCACCAGTTCAATGCTTTGGTTCAACACGTTGGTTCAATGCCTTGGCACTTCGGCTTAACACTTCGACAGGTTCAAGCGAATGGTTCATCACTTGTTTTCAGTCTATAGTCCTTCAACGAGTTCATTGGTGCGCAGCATTGAACCGTTGAATCGATTCAATCACTTGGTTCAATGCCTCTAGTTTAACATGCAAGTTTAATGGCAGAAGCGAATAGGGAAAGTTTAAAGGCTTAGTTAAATTGGCTCAGTGCAAAGCCTTGAACCATTGAACTGTTGAACCAAATTTTTAGTTCAACGGGTTGGTTCAATGGCTTGGTTCAAGGGTGTGCCCTACAGTCGAAGGGCAGTTCAAGATCCAAAAAATCCCTTGCAGAAGGTAACCAAAGGGCCCAAAGTAGAAAAGCCACAGAAAAAGGCCCGATGAACTTTGCCAAGGATGGTGACGGGCCCGAGAGCATTAAATTTTACACCAGGCAAGCCAGAGCACAGAGAGCACCAAGTGGCAACTGTGGAGGACTTCAACATGCTTTTTTAGGAGCATCAAAATGTGCCACATGTCCTCTGCAGGGCTCAGTGGAAGTTGACAGGTGGCAACATCTATGGGTTTCTCTTATTGGCTTCAAGGAAGATTGTGGTGGGCTCGAATGAGTTACTAGGAGCTATGTAGAGTGTGCCAAGTGTCAACGTCCACTAAGAACTAAAAAAGGGCCCAAAAATTTCTCTAAGGTAGCTAAAGGCTCTACAAAAGCGACCACATGTCAACTTCTGCCTGACTCTCAAAAGGCCCTCTAATGTAAGCGGATGCTGCCACGTCCCATTATCAGCTCGGTGAAAGCCGCCACGTGTCAATGTTCACATTTCAAAGTGTCTTTTAGGTGCCCAAGCAGCAGATTACAACACGTGTCAAAGGTAGATGCACTCTCAGTGAAAGAGGCAAGGCAGGGAGCTGAAGGAGAGTCTAGGGGTGATGGGCCTGAGGACATCAAATTTAAAGCTACAAAAAAGCTGTTGGTTTTTAAATGCCTGAGCGCCAACCATGGAATGAGCCCAAAGAATGTAGCGACCTGCCAGAAGATCGCCCCTTAGGGTTGAAGGAGCGAAAAAGGACAAAGAGCCTAGAGAACAAAGAGCAAGCGGATGGTGTGGCTAATAAATTCAAATCTTGACAGCAAAATGGCCATCATGCAGAAGCAGACGAAGCAATCCAAGTGATGCAGGAAGGTCTCAAGAAGTTATTTCAGTGGTTGGCACAGTGCCTACCATGCGGTCATCAAAGAGGCACAACAGTGGTTGACGCAACTGGTTTTCTTCAATATACACTACAGAGCAGGAAAATGGCATGGCTCATAAATTCAAATCCTGACAGCAGAATGGCCATCACGTAGAAGTAGATGAAGCGATCCAAGTGACGCAGGAAGGTGTCGAGTCAAGAAGTTATTTCAGTGGTTGACACAGTGCCTACCATGGGTCACTTGTAAAAAAGGGTGCCAAAAGGCCCCTTTTCTTCCTCTATATATTGGAGACTTGTCTTTGAGAAATCATCTTCCACATTTGTAAGGTGTAGCCCTAGCAAATTTTAACCTAAATCAATAAACGCATTTTTGCCTCTATCCTGGTTAGATATCTCTGTGTATGTATGAGTGTTAGTTTGTGTTTAGTCATTGCTTCTTGATGCTTCCATAGGTTCAACACCAACATACCTGGTGTCTATAAGGTGCCGTTTTTGTAGCTGACAAGGAGAGTTGTATTTGGAAGTGCAGAAATAGGAGAAATTACTATACAGTGTGCCTTTCCACAACACCTTTGGTGAATCTCTATTTTCTGTATTTTTCATTAAAAGCCTCCCTGCCAAGTTCCTTGCAGCCTGGTCCTTCTGCCAGTTTGCAGTGTATGTATGTGTTTGTCTGATTTTAAGTGTGAGTGTGAGAAGGTCAGATCATTTTGGTGCATCACCTCCTTTAGAGTAGTTTGTTTTCCTGTAATCTTTCTCCCTTTTCACCCCCCACCATTATATATATATATATATGTATGTATATATGTATATATATAAATGTTAGCACTTACTGGAACAAATCAGATGTATCAAAGGGAGCTAGCCCTTACCTAAAGACTCTCCCCTCCAGCTTTGCTGGTCCCACAGGCGAGAGGGGAGTTTCTATTATTGCGTGTGGAAGGTAGGAGCTCAACCTCCTTGCCTCGGGTGCAATCCGGTGCATCAACAGTTTTTGGCACGCCCGGTGGGACTTAGTCTTACGCTCAGTAAGGTTTCAAGATTGATGCTGGTCCTATTACAACAAATCAACTATTTTTAGCATTTGGGAACTCCACTAGTAAGAGCTTCAGTTTTCCAATCAATGACCAGTTTTAACTTCCTATGCCTAAAGTCACCACATGGTCTACTTCTAAGGGTGTCCCGTTTGATTTTGTTGAGTTGCCTTTGAACTCAGCAAAAAGACTGAGGTTTAAGAAGACCCATCCTTATTCAACAAACCACCCTCCCAAACCTGTTGTAAGGGATGCATATGCAGTAGAGTTGTAGTTACATCCCATCCCAACTATGGCATTGCCCTTTGTGGCTTTTCGTGGTCAGAACCCCTTGAATCTCCCATGTTATGACCCAATTTCAGGAGTGGTCCTCAAAAGTGTGCCTCCCTTTAATGGAGAGGGGCCCATTACAACTATTAAACACATCAAAAATATTGCTAACTTTTGAAATATTCACAGTGTCACTGAGGAGAATATTGCAATCAGATTGCTGGCATTGTCTTTCAAGGGCAAAGCTCTTGACTGGTATGGCACTTTGCCTGCAAATTCAATCCATTCCTGGAATGAATTGGGTACTCAATTGATGGACTATTTTGGAGAAAAGAGCGACCACCTCTCACTTATTGAGTAGTTGACGACCATGAAGAGAGCCCCACACGAATATATGCAAGATTTCAACACGCAGTTTCAGAAGACATGGGATAGAATCCCCGTTCTGGTAAGACCGACCGCTAGTTATGTTTTCTTGTATTATTTAAGAGCATTAAACAGTGATATTGTTGTTATGATACAATCCATGGGAGGGCATGTGCTGCCTGTTGCCTATGACATAGCCATAGCAACTAAAAATTGCTTAGTACAGGCTGAGAAAATAGCCCATAGGCCCCATATGCCACTTTTCCCAAAAATGCTACCTCCAATTCAAGCCGTTGCTCCCACATTAGCTCCTCTGCCTAGCATAGAGAAACCAGTTGTTACTCCATCCAATGAGCTTCATGAAGTTAAGAGTCTGTTGTAGAGTATGTCGAACAAACTTGTAGCTCTTAAAAGGTAGCAAGCTCAAAGCAATAGACCAAACCAAGGATACCAGCAGTATGGTCAAGCTCCAGGACCCCCTTTCCAAAAGTACAATCAAGGATAGGGTCAGCTTACTCAGACCAAACCTTTCCAAGGCTACAACCTAGGCCCCCTTTCATCATATAAGGTCATGGCACTCGTTTATAACAATCTAGTGCAGGAACAACCAAGTTGTTCAACCATGGGATATGGTCAGGAGCAAGCCGTTTATACAAATGAGATGATGGGTTGTTACCCAAATGTGCTAGACAATCAGGTAGCCACTCATTCCTAGGTCTTCAAGGCTCCAATGCAACCCAGCACAAGCATCAGTTAGAGTCAGCCTGACTCTACTCTTATGAACCACTTGGAAGGTGAGTTCTATGTAATTAATTATGTGGGTGCTGTAGACAATTAGGCTGACTGTGTTGCAGCCAACACAAGATCCAAAGGGAGAGATATGAAAGAAACTCAAGCAAATGTTCAAACGGTCACATCATCTCTTCCACCACAAGTGAACCAAAAAATCCCAAATTTTAGGCCGCCAGTCGCACATTCAGCTCCCCGACCTATGCCTCAGAAGGCTGCAAGCGACCCCAAAGAAAATATGGAAGGGAGCAATCCTCATATCAGCATGGTAGACCAGGTGAAGAAGCTGCATATAAATATTTCCTTGAGGGATCCATTATCGATACTGGGTGTGTCAGATGGAGACGTTAGAAGATTTCCCTTTGATCTAGGAGGGAATCAAAAATACCTGGTTAGCTGTATATAGTAGGTTGCTTTCAGTTTTCTTTCCTTGTTTTCCCTAAGTGTTGTTTGCACAAGTAGTTTTCTTAACTTTGTGTGTGTTTTTTCTTTTCCCTTTTAGGTGAATCTACGTGATTGGTTCTAGATTTATCAGAGCTATTGTTGATCTTCAAGTTACAGTCTAACCCCGTGTCCAATGGATTTTTAAGGCAACTGGCTTCTAAGCATAGCAGACATACTTCCCTTGGGAGTCGCCAATTTGTTGACCATTTTTTGCCCAACAAGTCAAAAATCAGTCCCCTTCTTCCCCTGCTATTCTAGGCCAATTCATTTTTTTAATGTTGCACAAGTCCAAGATTTTCTACGGACTCTGTAGGTCTATTTCTATGGACTTTGCAGAGCTTGGTTTTCTATGGACCCTGCAGGTCCATTTCTATGAACTCTGCAGGTTTTCTTTCGGCAGTTGAAGAACCAGTCAAAAAGGGCAAGTTTTTAGAAAGCTTCTTCGGATTTTCATCTGAAGGAATTCACAAGGAAGGTTGGCATCTTTGAACCATTGAACCATCGCTTCATTTCAAGCTTTAGTTCAATCGGCAGTTCTTCGGCTTTGGTTCAATCAGCTAAGTTCAGCGCTTAGTTCATCAAAAAAGTTCAACAAAAAATTCATGCGACTTTAGGTTTAGCATTTAGTTCAAGGACTTGGCTCAGTCTGCAGTGTTGAACCGTTGCACTGGTTCAACGCTTCGATTCAACACGTTGGTTCAATGCCTTGGCACTTTGGCTTAACACTTCGATAGGTTCAAGCGAACGATTCATCACTTGTTTTCAGTCTACAGTCCTTCAGCTAGTTCATCGGCACACAATATTGAACCGTTGAACCGGTTCAATTGCTTGGTTCAATCACTTGGTTCAACGCCTCCAGTTTAACGTGCAGGTTTAATGGCAGAAGCGAACAGGGAAAGTTCAAAGGCTTAGTTAAATCGGCTTGGTGCGCAGCCTTGAACCATTGAACCATTGAACCAAATTTTTAGTTCAATGGGTTGGTTCAATGGCTTGGTTCAAGAGTGTGCCCTACAGCTGAAGGGTAGTTCAAGATCCAAAAAAGAACTTGCAGAGGGCAGCCAAAGGGCCCAAAGCAAAAAATCCATGGAAAAAGGCCCGATGAACTTTGCCAAGGATGGTGACAAGCCCGAGAGCATCAAAATTTACACCAGGGAAGCCAGAGCACAAAAATCACCAAGTGGCAACCACAGAGGACTTCAACATGATTTTTTAAGAGCAGTGGAATGTGTCACGTGTCCTCTACAGGGCTCGATGGAAGCCAACAGGTGGAAACATCTGTGGGTTTCTCCTATTGGCTTCAAGGAAGACTGTGGTGGGCTCGAATGAGTTGCTAGGAGCTATGCAGAGTGTGCCAAGTGTCAGCATCTGCTAAGAACCAAAAAATGGCCCAAAAATTTCTCTAAGGCAACTAAAGGCTCTGCAGAAGTGACCACGTGTCAACTTCCGCCTGACTCTCAAAAGGCCCTCTAATGTAAGCAGATGCTGCCACATCCCATTATCAGCTCAGTGGAAGCCGCCATGTGTCAACGTCTGCATTTCAAAGTGTCTTCTAGGTGCCCAAGCAACAGATTATGACACGTGTCAAAGGTAGATGCACTCTCAGGGAAAGGGGCAAGGCAAGGAGCTGAAGGAGAGTCTAGGGGTGACGGGCCTGAGGACGTCAAATTTAAAGCTGCAAAAAAGCTGTTGGTTTTTAAATGCCCGAGCGCCAACCATGGAATGAGCCCAAAGAATGCAACGACCTGCCAGAAGATCGCCCTTGAGGGTTGAAGGAGTGAAAAAGGACAAAGAGCCCAGAGAACAAAGAGCAGGCAGACGGTGTGGCTAATAAATTCAAATCCTGACAATAGAATGGCCATCACGCAGAAGTAGACGAAGCAATCTAAGTGACGCAGGAAGGTGTCAAGAAGTTATTTCAGTGGTTGACACAGTGCCTACCATGCAGTCATCAAAGAGACACAACAGTGGTCGACGTGACTAGTTTTCTTCAATATGCACTGCAGAGTAGGAAAATGACACGGCTCATAAATTCAAATCCTGACAGCGAAATGGCCATCACGCAGAAGCAGACGAAGCAATCCAAGTGACGCAAGAAGGTGCCGATTCAAGAAGTTATTTTAGTGGTTGACATAGTGCCTACCATGGGTCACTTGTAAAAAAGGGTGCCAAAAGGCCCCTTTTCTTCCTCTATATATTGGAGACTTGTCTTTGAGAAATCATCTTCCACATTTGTAAGGCGTAGCCCTGGCAAATTTTCACCGGAATCAATAAACGCATTTTTGCCTCTATCCTAGTTAGATATCTCTGTGTATGTCTGAGTGTTAGTTTGTGTTTAGTCATTGCTTCTTGATGCTTCCACAGGTTCAACACCAACATACCTGGTGTCTATAAGGTGCCATTTTTGCAGCTGACAAGGAGAGCTGTATTTGGAAATGCAAAAATAGGAGAAATTACTATACAATGTGCCTTTCCACAGCACCTTTGGTGAATCTCTATTTTCTGTATTTTTCATTAAAAGCCTCCCTGCCAAGTTCCTTGCAGCCTGGTCCTTCTGCCAGTTTGAAGTGTATGTATGTGTTTGTCTGATTTTAAGTGTGAGTGTGAGAAGGTTGGATCATTTTGGTGCATCACCTCCTTTAGAGTAGTTTGTTTTCCTGCAATCTTTCTCCCTTTTCACCCCCCACCATTGTGTGTGTGTGTGTGTGTGTGTGTGTGTGTGTGTGAGCACTTACTGGAACAAATCAGATGCATCAAAGGGAGCTAGCCCTTACCTAGAGACTCTCCCCTCCAGCTTCACCGGTCCCACAGGCGAGAGGGGAGTTTCCATTGTTGCGTGTCGAAGGCAAGAGCTCAACCTCCTTGCCCCAGGTGCAATCCACTGCGTCAACAGTTATATAACTTGTATGAATAAGACACACATTTACACTGCAACCCGCATGCAGCCAATATCTAAATAAACTTCCTTAATAAAGTTCAAGATTCTTTATGAAACACCTCATTATGTATATAGGTCTTTAAAAGTGCCATCGTTGTAGTATAGAATATGATTGTTTAAAAAGGCCTTAATAAAAACTTTCATCTGTAGTTTCAAACCCAAACTCCATGACCCTTACCAAAAGGTGGAGGCATACTGTAACAATGATTAATTAAATGCTCAACAATCGGAAATAAAATGACAAAGTCAACACAAAAATATACAGTGAGGGTAATTTATTTAGATAACTATAAAATAAAAAAAATAGCAAACAACAGCGTTCAACAATTATCATAAGATACTCATCATTCTATGTTGTAGCTAGGCTAAACTACATTAATAAAATTTAACCTTCATGCCACGCTAAAAGCTCTGAATTGAAACGAATTGATGGATTGCTCCTAGTGACTACGAGTGGATGGTAAAATTTACACATTGGTTCAAACTTGTGGATATTGTATCAATTGTAAAACATGCATGTTGGTTTATTCTTTGATCAAAACAATAAAATAAATGTGATCCATAAAATCTGAAAACACTCTCACTTGCTCTTCCATACACTTCCTATTTTCTTTTATTTCCTAAGATCTACAATAGTCAATGGAAAAAATAATATGCAAGTGTGAAAAAATAAAAAATTATTAGGCTATCCCAAAGTGAAAAAAAATTCAAACTAGTATGTTACTACAAAGGAGAGACTCAAGTAAGTAAAGAAACACTAACAGGATGAAAGGGGAGACAGTGGTCCAAACTTGTGGATATTGTATTGACTATAAAACATGCATGTTGGTTTATCCTTTGATCAAAACAATAAAATAAATGTGAGCCATAAAAGCTGAAAACACTCTCACCCTCTCTTCTATACACTTCCTATTTTCTTGTATTTCCTAAGATCTACAATAGTCAATGGAAAAAATAATATGCAAGTGTGAAAAAATAAAAAATTATTAGGCTATCCCAAAGTGAAAAAAAATTCAAACTGGTATGTTACTACAAAGGAGAGACTCAAGTAAGTAAAGAAACACTAACAGGATGAAAGGGGAGACAGTGGCCCAAACTTGTGGATATTGTATTGACTATAAAACATGCATGTTGGTTTATCCTTTGATCAAAACAATAAAATAAATGTGAGCCATAAAAGCCAAAAACACTCTCACCCTCTCTTCTGTACACTTCCTATTTTCTTGTAGTTCCTAAGATTTGCGATCGTTAATGGAAAAAATAATATGCAAGTGTGCAGAAATTAAAAAAAAAATATTAGGCTATCTCAGAGTGAAAAAAATTCAAACTAGTATGTTACTACAAAGGAGAGACTCAAATAAGTAAATAAACACTAATAGGGTGAAAGGGGAGACCCATCTCTCTAAGTTTACAAGTAGATAATTTCTCACAATGCTCCTTAGAGTGGTGATATCTACAAGTTGCACCAAATTTACAATCCCCTAATTTCATGTAATGTTGACATTCTGACTAGCCAGGACTTTCAGGTAATGTCTCTTCCTTTCCGGCTAACTCAGGGCAAGATTGTGTTGTATTTCCTCCCATAATTGCAGAACATATAGGTTCACTAGAAGTAAGAACAAATTGGACACCACTAAAAACTGGATCGTTCGATTGATTTGTAGCAATCACAATGCTTATTGCATTGTCATGTTGCTTATATTCTTCCAATGGGAAGGGACTCCCACGACCCTACACAAATGCATGCATAAGATTATTAAAAATAACTATGGATCATCATTAAGAATATTGTAAACACTTGGTTTCACTTTGCGTGTGCACTAGGGTGACAATTTAGTTATAGAGCTTTCAATACACTTCTACATCATTCATAAAATAATTCTTGCATTCAAAAGGTTGCTTTGCAAAATACCCTATTCTTTATTGATCTTGCCCCTGAGAGGCATGTGTTTTCTAAAGCCTAGGGAATTCGCAGTTACAAGCAAACATGTCTTGCCACTTCTAATAATTTTTGTAATGCTTTCATTCACACAAGTTTCACAATTCAAATTATTGACTAATCTTGTTATGAAGTCTTTTAATTCATTGCTTGTTATATGTGACTGGCATCCTTTGGTTAATCCCCTAAAATCACTGCACGCTTGCAATAGTTACAAAGTCAGTCTTCTTTAGCATTGATTGTTATAAGGCTTGACATAGGCTATGTCATAAGATTTTATGCTGGTGAGCAACCAAGTTTATTGTCCCGCTTCACGTTTAGTTGAATGTCCATTTTTTTCCAATTTAATGAACCATATGTTGTATGAAATTTAATGATGATATAAGCCTCAAGGCCCAACTTAAAATGGTTAATTGGCATGTCAATTAATGGGCTTAAGAATCTGTATCCATCCCAGTAAGTAGTGCAACATATTTGTGGGACACAAAGTCTTTAATCCATTGCATTCAAAAATTTGTAAATTTCTAAAAATAAAATAAAATAGAATAGTAATACAAGGACATTGGCCGAATAGAAAATAGTATTTGGTCTTTTAAAAGTTTGACAAAAAAATAAAAATAAAATATAGGAACATAAATGCAAGCGAATATTTCTTATTAAAAAACAAGAGACAAATAAGAAATAACAACAGCTAATGCTACCTTGCATCATCGTTAGAATTGTAGAAGAGATTTTGCTTCAGTTCTTTGGCAAAAGTAAAATCTTAATAATCAAAATACAAAATGTTACTAAAATCTAAAAACAAAACCCTTGTATATGCATATCAATTCCCAATCATCCATAGCATTCAAAGAAAAGCTTCCGATCAAGAAATCACAAAAACAACCATATTTGAGCGAGGTTTGACAAAAACCTGATTCTCACTTACACTTTCGAAAACATAAATTTGAGATAAAGCATTAGTCTACTAGCACCCAAAAAATATACCAATGGGAAAGCCCCATACAAAAACCCACATAACTCACCTTCTTCTTGAGGCCGGAAGTCCCTGGGTTTTGTCCATTGCAAGGAGTAGTCTCCTTTCTAACCATTGAAAATCACTATTTTCTCATTTCACTTGCGCATGCACTTGAAAAAAAAAACACACCAAACTTTAAAATGGCAGCTTCTAAACACAATTTTCTATGATTTCATAGCAAAAATAAATAAAAACAGAACAAATTTTACATAACCTAGTTGTTGAGCCCGCAATGATGCCTATTCCACCTGCCATCCTATCTACACAATCAGAGGTGCCAGTAAATAATTAAACTGACATGCAGTGAAAAACACAAACAATTGGGGAATGCACCAATCCACCCTCCATGTAATAATGATGAATGCGAACGAAAAAGAAAAAGGATTTTTTAATTTAATTTATAATCTCCATGACCAGTTCCCTACCTGCCATTGACAACATAACGGTATAGGAGTTGACAATATTTAAATCAAGCCCTCATGACTGACCATACTGCGATTCTCCTCAAACTTAATTGTCTTGATCGATGCAAAGTTAGAAATAACATAATTTTTTTTCACTTCACCCAATCAATTTACACGAAAAATAATATTATGTATTATGTTAAACAATTTGCAACTTACCCATACAAAACAATGACATATTATCTAACACACCAATGGATACAATCCGATTAACCAAAACATAAAGATTAATAACCACTTAAAGAAAACTGATGCCAATAGTCCACCCTCCAGGACTAATAATGATAATTTTTGATGCTATATAAAGAATGCTTATGGAAGTGACTTTATTAATTTAATTACTAGGACAGAACTGTCATGACAACAATAGAGAAGTAAGTAAAGATCAATAACTGTCTTATTTAAGAGAGAATGTTTGAAAAAATGCGACGGGAATCCACCAACTTTAATGGCTAATCGTTCAATAAGATGGGCCAGATCAGTATGGAGTTTAGTACTCCAATATTACTTGAACATAACAATAATGAGGAAGAATTGTCGCAAATCAAGGTTTGAAATGATAATATATGGTGACACCATGGTGAAATGGCATCGAAAAATTGTATATTGATGATTGTTCATGGCACAAAGTGTCTATACTGCAATGAATTAGACAACTTAAATGAACACCCAAGAATATTCTGAAACATATATACTGCGTCCAAAAAGAAACATCTTGAACCTGTCTGAAACATCATTCCAATCACCAGCACTTGAATTGAGTAAATTGCTTGCCTCTTCAAGGAATTGTACTACACCATCTTGCAGCTTTGGAAGAAGCCCTCCACTAGTTGATTTGGTTTCTGATTTTTTTGTAATAGCCTGGGCCTCTGCCAAACAAACAAGACTCGTAATGGAAGCCATTAAGCTTGCTAGTAAGGAGTTTTCCTTGGAATGCTTATGGAATATTGTTGGTAAAGCCACCTTGGTTGAACCTATGTGGAAACAAAACGGCCAAGTTTAGCATGATACTTCATAATTCATACTTATTCTCAGGCCTGCAGCATGAAGGAAGTTTGATTGCTAGAGGGAAACCTGTGAGATTAGTAAGCATGCACTAACTAGTGGCACATCTCAGCACTACTACCTGATCGGCACACTCAGATTTAAGATTTATTATTTTGCCTCTCTTAACTGTTTTGGTAGATATGACTACACTTTTTGCTAGCGATAGGAACGTTGTAGAGTTGGCTTTATCATTGGTAAGTTGGAAAATCCATTTGAGGATCTGATTACTATAGCTAAGCTGGTTGAGCCAAGCATGACCTCCTTCATACTGAACTGGTTCCACACCTTGATGTCCCCACCTTTGGAAACCCTATTCCTCATTCTCTGGGCACCCTGTTGAAAAGAACGCAGGAGTCACCTCTTAGTTGAAGCACTCAATCAATTCCAATCAGAGGATCTCTGAATGAATCTGATGTGGACCATGAAAACATGACTAGGCATTAGGAGGTCAGACTGAGGAGGGATGGATGTGTTGGCATGCTTGGTTCCAATATAAAAAGGGTTAATACTACCTATTAGCCATGCATAAATGATTTATGTTATGTACTGTTGCTTTTCTCGTGTTGCTTGAGGGAGTCGACCATGTACTGACTGCAGTTTCAGAGTTTGCAGTTTGCCTAACCTTGCATTTACAGTGAGGTAGTTTCCTGCCAAGGAACCTATGTGTGTACACAGTGATCTTTAGTTCCATTACCTTCATTCTGCCATAACACGACTTGTCAAACACTATGTCTGTCAATAAAACGAAATCTATTTGACAGACAGTTGGACTAAGGTCTGAATTTAAGGGTGACCTTCCTTGTTCCATCCAGAATCGTATGGGAATGATCTCTGCTCTGTTAAGAAGGATTGTGCAGTCTATAGTTGTACATCTCTCTTGTTCTGAATTACAGTTAACCTTCAGGGGAGTTTTGTAGTACTGTTCATATCTAGTGTGTGTAGTGAAGTGTTTACCACATTTTTTGGCTTGTGCCTTTCATGGGACCTCTCAACCCTGGGGCTTGCTTAGACTCTGCTCTGATAAGAATGATTGTGCAGTCTATAGTTGTATATCTCTCTTGTTCTGAATTACAGTTAACCTTCAGGGGAGTTTTGTAGTGCCGTTCTCATCTAGTGTGCTGTAGTGAAGTATTCACCACATTTTTTGGCTTATGTCTTTCATGGGACTTCTCGACCCTGGGACTTGCTTAGACAAAAAAGGGTTGAAATATGGAAAGATCACTTTTGGTTCGGTCAAACCACCTGAGAAGCTAGCATCTAAAATTTGAATACCTTATTGATAAGGGATAGATATATCACATTTGTGATGTAGATTGCAAACAATATGGACAACTTGAGAACTATGAGCCCCTTTTTCCATGATGACAACTCTGTCTTATATCACGAAGTGACTGGAGTCAAGACCATTTTGCAACTATAGCTGAATGGTTATTGAGTAATAATGCAGATTATAATATTCCTTGATGCATTGAAAACCAACCCAAGGTATAGGAGCGCAAGCCCTAATCATTGTTACAATGATCAGTAACATTGGCTGCCAATGTTATAACTTTCATGTATTTACAAGAAGGGAGCAAAGGGGAGGGAGATGGCATGTAGTAGGTACTCCATGTCTTGCCTCTAATGGTGGTATGTTCTGCTGTGTCCATATCAAACCCTCTATGTTCTGCTGATCGATATGGTATTATTCTTAGACCCGCTGAGCTGATCAATACAAGTAAGTAGCTCTCCAGTCAGAACTCTGTATCAGTTATCCAATATAATCCTTGTACCCAGGGGATGAATACTAAAGTGTACCACAGCTGGGACGGAATTCCAGGGTACTGTAACATAGTGTCCTGGGATCGAACACGGTTGTACATTGTGTTGCTAACTATAAACAGAAAACTGAAAAGCTCTATCATCCTATAACTTGATGACCAGGGTTCCCTTGACAGGCAAGTATGTTATACCCATCCTTTAAAGCACTGAACTATCTACCCAAGTATCCTCTTCTTGATGAACTAGTCCAATGGAGACATTGGCTTGCTAAGACTCAAGAGGCATGGTATGTGGTCATAGATCTCTGACCAGCACCCTCGGTACTATTCTCCACCCTTGTTCTACTCATTTGCTTTGCTATGTTATTCCTTGCGGGGGCTGTTATCAGTAGGTTTGAGCGTATCTCAGATCACTGTCGGACCTAACTAGCTCATGGAGTTAGTGGTTTATTACCCTCCAACTCCGAACCAAGGGAACTTGGAGTCATCGTAGTGGCTTGACCTTTCAACATCGGGATTTAATAGAGGAAGGCCTAACCTGGAATGGGAACACTTGGTTTAAAGTTAAACCTCGCCCTGTGAATGAACTGATCAGGGACCTTGTTGTTAGCCTAAAATCAGAGGGTCTACTGTTGCCCTTCTTAGGCCTAGTAAGGATTTTGTGATTGATGGAAAGTCGAGGACTATTTTCTGGATAGGCTGCAATAGGGACCTGCAAGAATAAGGTCTGTTGTAACAATAACACAATCGGTTGTCTTGGGCAAGACCCTGTTTTAGTGGCAAGCATTTGGAAACCACTTTTAAGGATCAGTTATCAATCTAGCTAATGTTTAAAACCATGTTAATTACACTCATTATCGTAAGATGAGAGTGCTGATAACTTGGGTTGTAAGAGTTGCTAGAGGACTGTACCTAGCAAGCTTGAAACACAAAGAGGAACTTGAATCACTAACTAGATAGCAATGTTAAACCTTGGTGCCGGAATAGTATCTTGTAGATTATCAATCTCATTAATTTAGAATCTACAGTAATAAGACTGTATGGATCGCATAGTGTGATCCGAAATGTTGATGAACCTAAAATTTTAATATAGGTAATTTCTAACAGCCTTTTCCTATTGTATGAATAGTCTGCTAGTGTTGGCATTTAGAGCTTTCATTGATTTTGGAACCAAACAAACATTCAAGTGCGTTATTGGGACAAGTAGAGTTTGTCTCCTTTTGATGGCACTGTGCAATCCTACGATAAGTGCTCTTTCTTCTGCATAATTTTTGGTAGCTTCCTTTAGGTCTAGATGAAATGCCAAGATGCCCTAACCACAATGATCTTGGAAGGTGCTCCCTCTTCCTGTAGGCCTCATCTTTTCCCCTTTTCTTGCCGCATCAAAATTGGACTTCTTTCTGGAAGCCTAAGGGGCCTCTATCTGACTTTAGGCATGTTGGAACTATTTCGTCTAATCCCAATTTGGGGGTAATGGTAGATTTGTTTCCACCTGCTGAGAACACTCTTCAAATTTATCATTGCTATCTGCCTTCAAGTTCCAAGTGTTGGCCAATTTTGAACGAGAACCTTCCTCCCTATAGACACTTTCAGTTTCAATGGAGGGTTTTCTCTGGTTTCTTTCGAGACCAATGCAACATGCAGTGGCTGCTGGGACAATCTTCCAAAATACAGCCAAGGCCTCTGTGAAAGATACAAATCTCTCACACAAGATGGCCGTACCCAAGCCATATACCACTTTAAAAAAACATATCCCATACTTCTTTTGCATAGCTGCAATGAATGAGAATACGGTCTGCAAATTCTGCGCTGCCTTCACACGAGCTGCAAGTTGAAGGTTTGGAAAAGCTTCTTTTGGAAAGTAAAACCTGGTTAAGGATCTTCATTATAGATGCCAGGCACACACTTGGCAAAGCTGCTTGAATGAGGATTAGCTTCGCCTTCTATCCCTTCTTCACAGTGTGTTACCTAAGCTGTTGCCTTCCATTTATACAAGAAGCCTCTTATTGGCTTAGTGGCAAGTAGATCCATGTAAGTAGAGTCCCATTTGGGATTTATCTCTCTGATTAACTGATTTTACTTATACCTAAAATGACCAATTGTTTTATTGAAGTTGAAAAAAGTTGCTCTTTCTTTCTCTCTCCCCATTGTCCCATTTTTACGATATTGATGCAGTAGAAGGGATTAGTTTGTGTGACGAGCTTATCAAGCAAGAAATGGATAACCTTCTATAACCCTAATAAATGTCAGGCATCCCATAACCAGCTAATGAATGTTCTATTTTTTTTTGGCTTCTCTATTACAGCTCATTATATCCTTTTCCTATTCTATGCTTCTCTAAAAGGCTCTAACTTTGGAAAGGATGTGACACATTTGTATCCAAGAAATTTTGCTTGTAAGATTTTCTAAGAGTCTACGAAATGAAATAAAAGCCCTACAAAATAGGGAATTATTACTTAATGGTAAATATTGAGATGGTTGTTGATAGCTTCAGAAAATTAGGGAATTATTACTTAAGAGTCTTTTTTTTAAGAATTCTCGCATACAATCTAAAACTCATGCTGAGGAACTAAGTGCTACAGTCGTAGCAAGTGTTGTCTTGTTGTTTCCAAATGCTTTTAACATTATCATAGCTTCCGTTCTGTTAAAGTTTAAAGAGAATCTCGGGAGTGTGATTTGAGGTTGAAAGAAGTATGTTTCTCTATTCAGTTGTATAGCTTGCCACTAAGAAATGGTGATTTAAGCTTGGGATAGAATTTGTAATTGCCTTATGACTTAAGAGAGGGTATGGAAACTCACTTTGTACTCTGTTCCAAGTGTGTACTTGTTCATTACTGGGTTGTATGTGGGGTTTTTGTTGTGATATGTCTTGGAAGTCTAGAGTTTGGTCCTTAGTTTTTTGTAAGGCATTGCTATGCGTATGCTTCCCTATACTTTAATCTTTAAATCATTTTCCATGTCTTGAGGAAGGAAAAATCTAAAGTACAGGTTTTCATATTTGCTTAAGATCAGAGTTATGCGATGCATGGCTAGAAGATGGACAGACTGCCATATTTCCGTTGTTATGCAAAGGCTTTTACCATTGAGCTTGCATTGTTTTACCATGACTAGATGTTCTAGCTTTTTAGGAAGATGTTTTGTAACCTGTCTAGTGAAATATATGTCCCCAATCATTCAGAATTCAATACACTCATTCTCTAGTATGGTACTAGGGAGCAAAGACGCCGTTTTCCATATTCTCTTGAGTTATGGCCCTGGGTTTTGGTGAAATTAATTGTCTAAGTTGTGAACTGCTGTGAAAAACTGCATTAGGAAACCGGGGAACCTCTACCTAGAATGCATTGCAGGGTTAATTGGCCATCCTTCTAAATTAGGCGTTGATTGAAGCTTTGAGTAAATAATTGTGGATGACTACTTCCCTGCAATTAATCTCTTAGAAAGTAGATTGCATTTCTGAAATGGTGACACCTCGAGAACAGATATGGCTTGAATTTGTTGATATTATAGATAGGGTTGATATGCAGAAAAAGGGGGAAAATATCCAAATTGCCTATATGTTTTTGGATATGGCCGTACAAAAATATAAATTAAAAATCAAAAATATAAAAAATATAGCTATATAAACAAAATTAAGCACATATTATACATAGAGAAAATAAAATAAGTTTAATAACCCTAAAACATACTCATAATTCAGTGTTAAATATCATAATATTCAATGATCAAACTTATATTAGTATTGTAACAAGTACATAGTGCAAATGTTACAATGTATGGATAAAAATAAAGACAAATCAGCATATTTATGATTCACTATATTCAATTTCTTCTTCGGCTGTGATGTCTTCATCATCATGTAGATCATTAGAACTACAAACAGCTGCAGTGCCACTCCCACTAGCTTCACTATACAAGTCGTGTGAAGCACCGTCTAGCTGCGTGTCAAGCAATGAAAGGTAGGCAACGGAGGCATCCAAGTTAACAGTGTCTAGATCCACATCCCAACACATTGTTGCCCCTTCCTTGTAATCAGATTGTTTGTGTGGGAGAAGATGCAAATTGAAATGCACATAGACCAATTATTCCTCCTTTTTCGCTACCAACTTGTTGCACTTAAAAGTCATATAACCCAAATTGCAATGAGAGGTAAAAATACAATGAAAAGTAAATGTGTTGTTTTCTTTTGATAAAATGAGTGTGAAAGCTGCTTTTAGAGTTGAGAATCTACTTTATTTTGTTTTAATTGTTTTTTGAAGTCGACTTTTCATGAAGTGAAATCGAAAAAAAAATTAAAAAATCTTATTTTTCTCAATGAATACATCTGAGATATGACCAAGGTACCGCGAAGACGGGACATATCTGACTATATCCGCAGGGGCAGGATACATCCCGTCCCAGCAGGGGCAAGGGCGTACCCTGGCCGTGCCCCCAACATATCCTTGGGCATATTGTATCCGGATACGTACCATATCGTACCCAAGATTTGAGGAGCCGTATCAGTTAACATAGAAAAATATAAGTAATCCTAAAAAACCAGCTATCAAAAGCCTATAAATCCAATTACTTACAATAAAGACAGAAATATAGCGGGAAACTGAAACACAAACAATAGCTAATCTTTGACGCAGAAAATCCTTATACTTAGGAGTTTGAGCATTCCAATACAAAAGTAAGCAAAATAGGCACCTTCATCAATCATGCCCAACACATATTGGCTTCTCCATCACCGATCTAGCAAGATCACAAAGAATCCAAAATAAAATTTACCCTGAACCTCAAGATTCAGCTATACTCCGTCAATAAAAATACCAATTCGAAAGCATTATGCTACCACTCTAACACAAAACAAAAGAATACATACAGTTTTATCGTTTAAATTTTTCAAAATTTAACATTGATCCAGAACATAAAAAAAGAATTAAATAACATTTTTCTTAAATACACTAAATCCAGCTACGCTTTTCCTATCACAAACCCCATTACAAGGGTTGTAAGCATTTCAGGCCACAAAATTAAGCAGAAAATTCAAAAAATTCAATGACCTCATCCGATAGAGCATAATAAGAATCCAATGCAAAAATTCACTTAAAAACACAAAAGCCAGCAATATGTCACTCGCTGATAACCCTTCATTGAAGGGTTTGTAGCATTCCATGGAAAAATTAAGTTCAAAGCACAGTTTAATAATTCAAATTTGATAAAATTTTGCCTCCTTAACATTGATCTTGTAACATTAGAAGACCACAAAACAAAATTTAGCAGAAAAACCCTAATTTGAGAGGTATTTAGCAGTCCTAAGAAAATTCAAATAAAAAAAACAGTTTAGTCACTCAAATTTCACAAAATTCGATTGTCCCAACTTCATTCGTACAAATATAAAAAGAACTCAAAAGGTTTTCAACATTACTACGGCAAAATATAACAGAAAGAAATTTCACCATCCAAATTTTACGAACTCAATTATTCTGAGATTGCTGAGGGTGTTCGTGCCGGGGAAATTAAATCATACTTCAAAAGTTAAAAGTTAACTTCAGTTAACTTATTCTTTCTATAAAATTACTCTGGGTTTTTTATTTATTTTTAATTACTTTTAATTCAAAAAAAATTCATCTATTGTCGTTAAATATTAATTTTAAAGATTTCTTTAATCCAATTAGTTAATATATGAAGAGTATTCTTTTGTCGAGAAACAAAACAAACAATTTGTTCCATTGTGTAAGGCTGGTTGTAATCATTTGTGGTTGTTTGTGGTGTAATAAAAAATTATTGGTATATTTATAAGGTTGTCAGTGGTTTGTTGATTGGTTATTTTTTTTTTTTTTAGGATTTGAACCGTATTTGTATACAAAACTGATTTGTAACTTTAGTTGAAAATGTTGTAATTTCATAACTCCAATCAGAAATATTTATCTTTAATTTAAAAAAAAAAAATAATTTGTTCAATAAAAATAAAATAATCTGATAAACTTTATGAAATGATTATATATATTTATGATACATTTTATTGTAAAATATCAACTTATATTATAAATATTAATTTAATTTAAATAATATTTAACTATTTATATAATATATTTTTCAAAATATATCTATTAATTTAAATGATAGTAATCAATGTTTAATTATTCATGCTATAATAATATATTTATAGAAATATATCTATTTATTTAAAAGATTGTTTTTACAAATATTTCATTACTCAACTATTTCTTTATAATCTTATAAAAATGGCAGTTCTTAAAGAAACATGGTAGAAAATAATAATAACTAAAATTAATTGACAGAATAAAAATATATATAAAAATAAAACATTGTAACAATTCTTATACATTATTTTAATTTGAAAAAATATTAAAATTATTAATAATTTTAAAGTAAATTCTTTTAACTTTAAGTAACGTAACTGAAACTGTGCAACCGTCACAACCTCCTCTCACTTGCATTTAAAGCTTTGGAAAATGTATAGGATAAGTTTCGTAGGAGCAGGGGCCATTGCTACTGGGTTTTCTATTTCCCTTACATAAAATCCACTTCAATCCAGGTATAAATAAATAAACATTACCCAGTTCAATTTAATTCAAAGTTTTTTTTTAATTTTGTGTTTATAAAAAGTATTTTGGGTAGGTTGTATTGATATTTTTGTTAAATTACATTATCACTGGGAGAAAGAGTTTCAAGAAAATTGGCTGCTTCATTTTTGAATGCAGGTTTTGGTCCACATTTTGTAGTTTATTACCACAATAAATAAATGTGATTTTTCTATTTTTGAATTTAGATTAAGCTTTTGGGAGGTTATTCAAATGAATAAATGCAACCTGTGATTAATTTATATGGATACAGTGACACCCTGAGTGTCATAGCTATTAGGAACTCAGGGAGATCGACCTTATGACCTAGCGATTATCAATTATTTTATTTTTTGGTTTACAACTATTTTAATAATGATTTACAAAGTGTGACTTTATATTAAAATAAATTTTAAACAATTAATGAGATAGTATTTTGACGGTGTATTGATTAGATTAGAGAATTTCTGGGTAAAACTGTGTTAAGAGTTTTTTGACTATGTTTATGAACCATCATCAGGGTATTGGATCATAAACGTGGTCAAAAAACTCTTAACACAATTTTACCCAGGTACCAATAACAAATTCGTTTTCATAAATGTGGTCAAAAAACTCTAACACAGTTTTACCCAGGTACCAACAACAAATTCATTTTCATAAACGTGATCAAAAAACTCTTACACAATTTCACCCAGGTACCAACAACAAATTCATTTTCATATCCAGATGATGGTTCATAAACGTGGTCAAAAAACTCTAACACAATTTTACCCAGGTACCAACAACAAATTCATTTTCATAAACGTGGTCAAAAAACTCTAACACAGTTTTACCCAGGGACCAACAACAAATTCATTTTCATAACCTGATGATGGTTCATAAAAGTGGTCAAAAAACTCTAACACAGATTTACCCAGGTACCAACAACAAATTCATTTTCATACTCTGATGATTCAAAAACATGATCAAAAAACTCTAACACAATTTTACCCAGAAATTCTCTAATCCAATTTCTTAAACAATTTTTTATTTTTGGAATCCCTTCTCCTAACCATGATGAAATGCAGAAGCTTCAATCTTAAATTATCACGTTTTGTTTCTTGCAGGCAATATGGGTCAAGATAGTGGGAAACAAGATAATGAGAAAAGAGATAATGGGAAGAAGAAGATGGGAGAGGGAGAGGGTGCAGAGGCATGGGTTGAAGTGGGGAAGGCGGAGAAGAAAGTGTGGATATGGAAGGTGACTCCGGCTGTTTCAAAAGTATGGGATAATGCTTTTGAGCAGCGTCAAAGCTTGGGCAATGTCACTGTGGCACTTGACCTCCTCAATGAAAACAGAAAGCCACAGGTACCATCTTCTCTCTTTTGTATTTTATTATCAGTCTAAATTTGTTCCAAGTTTTACAAGAAAGCAATGCCATTGGTAGCTCTTCAAACAAAGAATTTTCCATCAGTATTTCCTCAAATAAGGCTAGCAAAATTTATCAGAGCAACTTTTGTAACTGCATAAACTCTGAGCAAATTCTTCCAGCTGATTCTTTCACATTTCAAATTAATCTATGATGCTTTCTTTCTATCTATTTAACTTGCAAATGATAGAAATTTTAGATAAATAAACAGTCTCCCATCTATTACAAAAATAAATCGTAAAACCTACAAGCCCCAGCATTAAATCTACACAGCTCCAGCACAAATCCTTAAAAAAACCCTCAAAGTTATGCATTAATCTATGATGTTTTCTCCCTATCTTGCAAATGATAGAAATCATAGAAAAATAAACACAGTTTCCCTTACAAAAATAGGTCATAAAACGTACAAGACTTGCATTAAATCTACAAAGCCCTAGCATAAACCCTAAAAAAAACCCTCAACCACACATATCAAAGATATTTATAAAATCCGTCAACCACACATCTTTTAAATAGAGGAAAGAAATTTGGGAGAATAAATTCTTATTGACTGTCTGCGGAACAGAAGCAGGGTGCGCGCCAGATGCTAGGCTTCTGAGACCGGTTGCAAACATGGTGGCATCCTTGGGGTCGTCGTAGAATGGAAGCTTCGGCATTTTGGGTTTTATGTAAGAATAGGATCTTTCTCTGTTATGTTTGGCTCTGTAAACAGTAGCTCTTAGCCACACTGTTTGCCACTATACACATACAAGAATATTTGCAGCTGTAACATGGTTATAATTGTTTCATACCAAAAAAACCGCTCTTTCATACATAACTGTAACTGTGCTTTGTAGAAAATTTGGAAAAGAAGACACAGATCCACAAACAAATCCATAATAATAATAATAATAATAATAATAATAAATAAATAAATAAATAATAGTCAGATTTCAATCGAACAAAGGTGAATAGATTTTGATAAAGATGGAGATGAAGATTAAGAAGCAGATGGAGATAATGACAGACATCAATCTCCAGTTAGAGCAATGACGTTTGAATGTCATACATATGACATGTCTGCCTGAGAATAAATTAAAATAAAATCTGTCACAGAGCTGCTGCAATGTTATTTTAGAGTTTTTGTGTGTTGTCGGATTAGTCCGTACCAACGTCCTTGAGACCAACGTCTCTGAGTGTTCATCAGTTGTATGAAGGCAGTATGAATCCTAGGCACCAGCTTTACAAAGCCAATATGAAATTTGAACTCTTGGTGGTTGGCGCTCACACCAGTCCTTGGTTTAACGATGTGGTGGGAGACTTTTCTCAGATTGTAAAATGTAATGATCCTTCTAATTCAAAAAAAAAAAAAAAAAACATTATCATTTTACCCCAAAAATTATTGGATGCACAAATAAAAGGTACAATTTAACCCCACTCAAAAATTAGATAAATATTGGTTTTTTTTAGTTGGTTGATCACTGTTTTACATGATAATTTTAGTTTAAGAATCAAGTTATGAAGAATATTTATTCTATCAAGTTTATTTGGGATAGAATCTTGGCCTCATCTTTTATATTGTGGTAAGGTTTTTTAACAAAAGAATAATTATAAAAATCATTAAAACTTTAATTTAATGAAAAGTAATTAACTTTTGATTCGCTGAAGATTATATAGTTTAATAATAGGTTAATTAAAATAGAAGGTATAATCTAACTTAGGGTGGATTCTTCCTACAAATTTCTTTAAATTAAATTTTGATGCATAATCAAAGGAAATTTGAGGACTTGATATTTGAGGACTTGATAGTAGGGTGTTTAATTAGAGATTGTTAGGGGTCATTGATTTGAATAGCATCTCAAAATTTGGTTTATGGAACAAATAATGAAGTTAAAGCATGAGCATTAGTACTAAGCCTTGAATTGGTTGTTTAATGTGGAATCTAGTGTATGATCATTGAGGGAGACTAAATGATTTATGGAATCACAAGTCAAGTAATAGGAAAATTGAAAACATTCTAGGGAGGGTGTGGTGTTTGCTAGAGTCTATTGTTTTTTGGATTGCGACCATTGCTTCTAAGAAGTGAATGCAAAAGTTGATGTCTTGACAAATCAGGGTATTTCCCAAATAGAATATTTAGTGATAGACAATTGTGAAGAGACTTGGCATGGTTTGAATGTGTGAGGAATGGTGGGTTGTGATGGAAACCCTTTCTATCATCAACCTAACTCACTGGTAATTCTTTTCTCCCCTCATTTGTTTTCTTCCCCCTTTCATCATTTCGGGTGATGCATGGATATTGTTGAAAGATTGTGTGGCTTTCTTGGAAATCATGGCCTTACATGGTATGTCTTGTCTGAAAGGGCATGATTGACTATGCATGTGGCATTAACAACCAGTGGGAGTGAAATTTCCCTTTGCCTTTTCTTCGCGTTGTGCATGGATCTAGTTTGCAAGTAGAGAATTGTGGTTTCCAGGTGCACTTGTGTTCATCTCCTTGCAACTATATTGTGGCTTTGCATTTTGTGCTCTATGAAGAAGATGGGTTTGGCAAACGAGATAGTAGCAATGGGGCCTCTTTTATATATATACATAGAGAAAAGGGAAATGGCATTTTGTAATGTTATTTCAGAAGGTAGGCTTTAAAAATATTTTTTGGCCTTCAGCTGGTCTTATTATTAGAGCGATTTGGGAGGTGGCGGGTGTGGACTATGCTCAAATGATCATTCATAATTGTGTCAAATCTGATCCTTGACTTTTATGTTCCTGATTGATTTCTTGAAAGCACTGGGTGACATGATTTGGACTTGTCGAGTGGATGAGAAATTTGTTTGGCCCTATTTCAAAGGTGGCTTGGCTAAGGTTCTTGGGCCAATTGACATGAAGAACCCTAGATGACTCCCTCTCTAACATTGAAAATAGGGTTTTGGTTTCAATGAAGACCCTTAAGGAATTGGAGGAAAGATTCTTCAATTTGGTTGCCTACATCGAGAATTTGCAAGATTTTATCTATGTTGGACATAGTCATTGATGTTTGAAGGATTGTCATTGATGTCAAAGGTAACATGTGTTATTATGCTTTAATGACAAAGGTGTTGAGTTGAATGGTCAAGTTATTGAGACCTCATGGAGTTGTGTATGTACCTTGACTTCCACAAACAGTCATATAAATGCCTTTGCTATTTTGTTTGGATATGGCTGAGTACACAGTTTGTTGGTGACAACATTTGCATACTTGGCAGCATCTAGAGGAAACAATCACACCAGGCCACTCAGGTTTGTGCCTAGTTTTGATGGTCCAAGTTTCATGTCTTGCAAATGAGAGAAGCAAAAGTTATGTTGGTGTAAATTAGGGCTTAGTCATTTTTTTACAAATTTACATGTATTTGGAAAGAGTGCTTCAAAAAATGTTTGGTCTCCTCGCTTAGTCAATTTTTCAAGCTTGGGAATTCTTTCTAGAGAATGGTCTAGACTTTGCAAAAAAAATGTTCGCAACAAAGTTTCCCAAGGAAATAGGTCCCGATGAAGTCTTTCTAAGTCCCCTTGACATAAAGTTTGCAACAATTGTTCTGCAATAATTGTTTCGAAGGATATGCTCCAAAGGGTATGTGCCCCAAACACAAGTCCCGAAGGTTAATTGCAAGAGATCTAAAGGGCACTCTCACAAGTGTCGAAGGGTAAGTTCGAATGGATCAAGGACCATTTCAAAGTCCCTAAAGGATAGTTTCGAAGGACATAGGGCACTTTCACAAGTGTTGAAGGATCAAGGCAAGATAAAGGTTGAGCAAGTATGAAGAGATCAATGGTGCGAAAGCAATACATAAATGCCAAAGAAAATGAGATGAAGTCAACATACCAAAGAATAATGATCAAGACGTGATAAAGATCACACATCTTCTAAAATCGGATGACACATGGAAGCTTGATAAGAAAAATCTAATGAAGCGAAGTGGAGTCATGGAGAAAAGTGATCTATAGTTAATGACACAATAAAGAGCTAAAGATCGAGCATATATGAGATAATCCAAAGGAATGAAAGTGACCTAATTATATAAGAGATGACGAGATGCAAAAAGGAACTTGATGGTTAATGAAAGAGCAAGGTAAAATGAATGCTATTTTGGAGATCCAACGACTTGCGAGCGCTTGGATAAAGAAATTGATTGATGCGTTTCAAAAGTTGAACTAATACTACAAAAGATCTGACAGAGCAAGATAGACTGTGGATGGCAGCAAAGACAAGATCAATGATCCTCATTTAAAGACATGACCAGATAAATGGTTAGCTCGATGTGTTGACATAAAGACCAAGATTGATCGATCCAATCAATCAATATGTGATTAGAAGACATGCACATTTAAGATTTAGCAAAGATGATTACCATAGTAAATAAGAAATAGCAGTGGGTTCCCTTGAATCGAGACATAGAAAGAATACATGTCAAGTCATATTGAATAAGAATCTAGAACTAGAACCAGAAAAGAGTAGTCTAAGTGTGAACACTATGTGATGGCCAACCCTAAAGAAAAAGCATTGTCATATATATTGACTTCATGAAAAAGGTAAGTGGGGGCTTTGTCACTATTACATTTGTTATTACTATTGCTAAAGGCAAGCATCAATGTAATATGAAGGGTATCAAATAGAAGATGCAGACACCGACTAAGACAACATAAAGAAGATGAAGAGAGTGTAGAAAGCAAGATAAAGTGTGTCAAATAGATATACATATAGACACAAAGTAAGATAGAAGCAGATTTGAAGAGAGGCACTTTGAGATAAGGTGCATAGTGTGAGCAGTTACAGACAAGACTTGTAATAAAGATATAGAGTTTGATTTCGTTGTATCCTAAAGTTGCAACTTCTTAATTCTGATTGGTTGGTGCCATCAAGTAGACTAAGTTGGTGCTCAGTTTGGGAGTGGGTGCTTCTTTAGAGTGGGTGCTCTTGAATGTAACCAATGAGGTTTGCTAGTGAGGCATTTTTATCTGTGAGGTTGGATTAGAACAATAGATTCTAGTAGCTTTTCTCACCATGGTTTTTCTTCCTTTATGGGTTTCCACGTAAAAAATGTGTAATGAGCTCTTGTGTGTGTGAATGATCTCAACATTTATTTTTTGTATTGCATATACTTTCATATTTGCATTAAAGAACTAATTTTTAGCTTATTTACTGATTCACCCCCCTCTCAATAGATAGTTATGTTCAACAATTGGTATCAGAGCCAGTTCTTTAGGAGAAGCTTAATCAACTCAAGTAGATCTTGGTTAGTGAACACAATGGCTAGTCAAGAAGGATCCTCCTCAAATAAAGCACCTCTCTTTGATGGATCCAACTATGATTTTTGGAGTATACGAATGGAAACATATCTATCTTCATTAGGGTTTGATGTATGGATATCTATGATAAATGGATACACGGCTCCTATTGTACCTCCTACTGATCAGGCTGCCAAGAAGGCATATGAGAACAATGCCAAGGTAAAGAATGTTATTCTTTGTGGACTGTCAAATTCAAAATTCATCAAAGTTATGCACTATCAGAGTGCAAAAGACATCTTAAACAAGTTAAAGATCATTTATGAAGGAGATGACAAGGTGAAACAAGCCAAGCTACAAACATACAAAGGGAAGTTTGAGAGTCTTAAGATGAATGAAGAGGAAAAGATTGTTGACTACCTCCTCAGGGTAGATGAAATAGTGAATGTGATCAGAGGGCTTGGTGAAGAAATGGAAGAGTCAACCATAGTCAAGAAAATCTTAAGATCTTTGCCATCAAGATATGATTCAAAAATCTCTACAATAGAGGAAGCAAGAGATTTGGACAGACTCATTGTTGATAAGTTGCATGGAACATTCAGAGCCTATGAGATGAGAATGGGAGAGACTGACACTTTTAAAAGAGAATATGCGTTCAAAGTAGCAAAGCAGGTAAAAGAAGAAACATCTACGTCTGAATCTGAAGTGACTGATGGAGAAGAAGCTAACTTTCTTAGAAAACTAAAGAGAAGATTAGGAAAATATAAAGGCAAGCTACCATTTAAATGCTTTAACTGTGGTAAGGTAGGACACTTTGCTACCAAATGTCCTTATAATAAAAGGGACAATTTTGAGCAGGTGGAGAACAACAAAAAGGTGAAACCCCACAATGCAAAAAGGAAGAACTTCTTCAAGAGTAAGAAAGGTTTAAACACAAAAGAATACAGTGAGTTAGTGAAAGATAGTGATAGTGATAGTTCAGATGATGATCATGACTGTGCTTTTGTAGCTAATGGAAATGAATTCATGTTCATGATAGAAGAATCCACTTCCATAAATCAAGAACAAGATGAAGATGAAGATTGGGATGAAGAAGAGGAAGGTGCAATTGATCTAGAAGGTGAACTTGATTGTGCTCTAGAAGAGATTGAGAAACTAAGAAAAGAGAACTCAAAATAGACGAAGCTTGGGAAAAAGGAACTTGAGAAATCTGATCAAATGATAGTGATTCTAAGAACTCAATTTATGGAGGCTAGAAGAATAGAAGTAGTTAAGATGGAACTACAGTCTAAATGTGAAGAATGCATGAATCTTGAGGTAGAAATAGTAGCCTTGAGGAAAGAAATTGAGAAGGCAAAATGTCAATTAGATAAAAGTCTAAAGTTGACAAAAGGATCAAACATTCTTAATGAACTAATCAATGCTTGGATATGAGAAAAAGAAAAGGTTCCTCAACTAGTATGCCAACTAACCTATATGATAATTTCAAGATAGGAGGAGAAGCAAAAACAAAGAAAGAGAAGGTCAACAAGGACACTAAGAATGATCCAAACAAAGATAAGGTGAGGAGAATAAATTTTGAAAAGAAGTTTGTTGAAAGGAAAAACACAAAAATCAAAGATGCAGAAGGATATACTAAAGTGGCAGACTTGAAGAAATAAAAGCATATGAAAGTTCAATATAATACACCAAAAAGTGTTATGACCAGGTATTATTCATCCTTTTATGGTTATTGTTATAATTGTAATCATTTTGGTCATAGGGATATTGAATGTAGAGTTGTACTTACGAGAATAACTAATTTTGTAAGTAGAAATTCATTTGCTCCTCTGATAGATTCAAGTACAATGTGTTACAATTGCAATAATTTTGGTCACATAGCTAGGAATTGTAGGACTAACTTTGCAATGTCAAAAATATACAATGTAAAGAAAGGCAAGTCTCCTAATGAGAACAAAGGTTCACAATTCATTGATAAAGAAAATAAAAGGACATATAAGAGACCCAAGAAAATGTGGAAAGTGAAAAATCGAATCCTTGATTTCTCAAACAACACTCCAAGCCAAAGAACATAATTTGTGTGTGATAGACAGTGGGTGCTCAAAGCATATGACTGGTGACAAAAGCAAGTTCACCAAGTTGAGAAAGTGTAAAGAAGGAACTATCAGTTTGGGAGACAATACAATAATAAAAATCAAAGGCAAAGGAACATTGCACATAGATGGTAAGATTCTTTGATGTTCTTTATGTTGAAGGACTGAAGCATAATTTATTGAGTGTCAACCAAATGTGTGACAATGGATATAAGGTCATATTTGATGTTGAAGGTTGCAAGTTAAAGAGATCTGGCAAAATAGTTTCAAGAGGGAGAAGGATTGAGAGTAATATCTACAATGTTGTTGAGGTAAACGGTAATAGTTGCCTCATAGGGAAGGTTGATGAAAGCTCGTTGTGGCATGGGAGAATGGGTCATGTCAATTTTGATAATTTAGTCAAAGTGAGTTCTAATAAATGTGTAAGACATATGCTCAAGATAACCAAACTTGTAGATACTACATGTAGAGAATGTCAATTAGGCAAGCAAACAAGGGTCAAGTTTCAAACAAAATAATATGCAACTACAAAGCCTCTACAATTAGTTCATACTGATCTTTATGGTCCTACCAAGACAAGAGGATCTAAAGGAGTTCATTACTTCATGTTGTTTGTAGATGATTACTCAAGGATGACATGGGTAACCCTTTTGAAGGACAAATCTCAAGCCTTTGAGAGATTTAAGATCTTTAGAGCCATGGTTGAAAATGAAATGGGAAGGAAGATCAAATGTTTTAGATCTGATAAAGGTGGAGAATTCACTTCCAATGAGTTCATAGAATATTGTGAGAAGTATGGGATTAAAAGGCACTACTCTGATGTAAGAACTCCATAGCAAAATGGAGTTGTTGAGAGAAAGAATATGACTATTAAGGAGATGGCTAGAACAATGTTGAAAGAGGCCAAACTATCTGATGGATATTGGAGAGAAGTAATCCAAACAATAGTATACATCTTGAATAGAGTTCAATTGAGTGTGAAGAGTGATAAAACCCCATATGAACTGTGGTATGGAAAGCCTACATCTATTAAGTACTTTAAAGTGTTTGGAAGTAAATGCTACATCAAAAGAAAGGAGGACAAACTAGGAAGTTTTGAGCCAAGATGTGATGAGGGAATTTTTCTTGGGTACTCCACTCATAGCAAAGCCTATGTATGTTACAATAAAAAGCTACATAAAATAGTTGAGAGCATCAATGTCAAGGTTGAAGAAGGATTTAAACATGTTGAACTTGATGAGGAGATTGGAATTGAAGAATTAAGAGCATAAAATGAAGAAGAAGATAGTGAAGAGGAGGAAGAAAAGGCACCCCCAAGTTTTGCTCAAAGGAACATCCCAAGGAGCAGATAATAGGCAACAAAAATGAAGGAGTTTAGATTAGGAGAAGAGCTACAATGAACAAGGAGCAAGTAAGTTTTGCTCTATTTTCAAAAATTGAGCCAAAGACCTTTAGTGAAGCCAACAAAGATGAAAACGGGTTAAAATCCATGGAAGAAGAACTAAGACAAATAGAAAAGAACAAAAATTGGGAATTAATTCCTAGACCCTCAAACAAGAATGAGATAGCAACAAAATGGGTTTACAAAAATAAACTCAATGAAGATGGAGCTGTTATAAGAAAAAAATCAAGGTTGGTATGCAAGGGATATACATAAGTAAAAGTCATAGACTTTGAAGAAACATTTGCTCCAGTGGCAAGACTGGAAGCTACAAGAATGCTTTTGGCATTTTCTATTCATAAAAAGTTCAAAGGATATCCAATGGATTTAAAGTCAACCTTATTGAATGGAAATTTAGAATAAGAAGTCTACATTGAAAAACCAGAAGGTTTTTAGCTAGTAGATGAAGAAGATTATGTGTGTAAATTGAAGAAGGCATTGTATGGTCTGAAACAGGCACCTAGAGCATGGTATTAAAAATTGGATCAATACCTACAACAACAAGGTTTCAACAAAGGATGTGAAGACAAAAATTTGTACTTTAGATTAGAATGTGAACATATGTTGATTATTGTTGTCTATGTAGATGATATCATCTTTGGAGGTAGTAATAGTGAAATGTGCAAAGAATTTGTTACACAAATGCAAAGTGAATTTGAAATGTCTATGCTGGGAGAACTTTACTTTTTTCTTGGTCTACAAATTGCACAATCCGATCAAGGGATATTCATATCTCAAACTAAGTATGCAAAGGAGATGCTCAAGAAATTTGGAATGGAAGACAACAAACCAGTTATTACTCCCATGATAACTAGATGCAAGTTGAGCAAAGAAGATAAGTCCCCTGATGTAAATAATACCATGTATAGATCAATGATAGGTATCCTATTGTACCTAACTACATCTAGACCAAACATCATGCAAGCAGTATCCATGGTTACAATATTTCAAGTAGCTCCCAAGGAAACACATGCCAATGCTATGAAAAGAATATTTAGATACATCAAGAGCACAATTGATTATGGTCTATGGTACCCTACAAGTGAAGATCTCATTTTTATTGCATATGTAGACATTGAATGGGTAAGAAGTGTGGATGACAGGGGAAGCACTAGTGGTGGTGCATTTATCCTTGGAAATAGACTTGTGTCATGGCTAAGCAAAAAGAAAGAGTCAGTTACGCTTTCTACAGAAGAAGCAGAGTATGTAGCAGCAACAACATGTTGTACCCAAGTCTTGTGGATGAAGCATACTCTCAAAGACATTAGGGTAGAATACCAAGTACATATTTTTATCTTCTGTGATATAGCTCAAGTGCCATAAAATTATCCAAGAATCTAGTGATACATTTCAGAAACAAACATAAATCCATTAAATATAATTTTTTGAGAGAAAAAGTTACAGATCAAGAGGTCACAATGGAGTATGTGCCAACAAAGGATCAAATTGTAGATATATTCACCAAGCCTCTCCCCAAGGATCGATTTGAGTATCTAAGAGAGAAGTTGAGAGTGGTGGCTCCCACACCACATCACTAGATTCTAGTGATAGGGCATGAGTTGAAACATCATTAACTCCTGAATTAAGAGAAAAGGCAATCTGGTGAGAAAGTTGCAATCCCTTTTCCATTTGATGTCAAAGGAGGAGAATAAGGTATGTTGGCTATGGATCATTATGCCTATCTATATAGAGATATGTAGATTATTGATTGGTCTTTTAGACCAATGCTAAATAAATGATCATTTGTAGAATAATGGAGCCAAGGGAGCTAGATTTAAATGTGTCTAAGTAGATTTGAGGCGAATGTGTCATTACCTAAGGGAAGTTCCTTGCTCTATGTTCTAGCCTACCAAGTCCTAGGATCAAGGCAGAGAAAGTAGATTACATGCATAATCAAGCAACTTATTGACATATTATGGTAGAGACTCTTTGTCATTAATGTTAAAGGGGGAGAAAGCAGAATGAAGATAAAGAAATGAAGCCATTTTGATGATGTGTTTCCATCAATGACAAAAGGGGAGATTGTTGGACATAGTCATTGATGTATGAAGGATTGCCATTGATGTCAAAGGCAACATGTGCTTTTATGCATTAATGACAAAGGTGTTGAGTTGAATGGTCAAGTTGTCGAGACCTCATGGAGTTGTGTGTGTACCTTGACTTTCATGAACAGTCATATAAATGCCTTTGCTATTTTGTTTGGATATGGCTAAGTACACAGATAGTTGTGATAACAATACTTGGTAGCATTTAGAGGAAACAATCACACCAGGCCACTCAGGTTTGTGCCTAGTCTTGGCGGTCCAAGTTTCATGTCATATAGATTAGAGAAGAAAAAGTTATGCAGGTGTAAAGTAGGGCTTAGTCATTTTTTTACAAATTTTCATGTATTTGGAAAGAGTGCTTCAGAAAATGTTTGGTCTCCTCACTTAGTCAATTTCACAAGCTTGGTAATTCTTTCAGGGGAATGGTCTGGACTTTGTCAGACAAAATATCTGTAACAAATTTTTTGAAGGAAATAGGTCCCAACAAATTCTTTCTAAGTTCCCTTGACACAAAGTCCACAACAATTGTTTTGAAGGACATGCTTTGAAGTGTATGTGTCCCAAACACAAGCCCCGAAGGTTAATTATGGGAGATCTAAAGGGCACTCTCACAAGTGCTGAAGGGTAAGTTCAAATGGACCAAATACCATTTCAAAGTCCCCAAAGGATAGTTTCGAAGGACATAGAACACTTTCACAAGTGCTAAAGGATCAATACAAGATAAAGGTCAAACAAGTCTGAAGAGATCAATGACACAAAAGCAATACATAGATGCCAAAGAAAATGAGATGAAGTCAACATACTAAAGAATAACAATCAAGACGTGATAAAGATCATACATCTTCTAAAATCAGATGACATGCAGAAGCTTGATAAGAAAATTCCAATGAAGTGAAGTGGAGTTAGTGGAACAAAGTGATCTATAGTTAATGGCACAATATAGATATAAAGATCAAGCATATCTAAGATAATCGAAAGGAGTGAAAGTGACCCAAATATATAGGAGATAACAAGATGCAAAAAGGAGCTCAATAGTTAATGAAAGAGTGAGATAAACTGAATGTTATTTTGGAGAACCAATGACTTGTGGGATCTTAGATAAACAAATCAATAGATGTATTAAAAAGTTGAACTAATACTACAAAATATTTGACGGAGCAAGATAGACTGTGGATGGTGACAAAGACAAGATCAATGATCCTCGTTTAAAGACATGATCGAATAAACAGTTAGCTCGATGTGTTGACACAAAGACCAAGATTGATCAATCCAACTGATCAATCTGTGATTAGAAGACATGCACATTTAATATTTGGCAAATATGATTACCATAGTAAATAAAAAAGAGTGGTGGGTTCCCTTGAATCGAGATGTAGAAAGCGTATATGTCAAGTCACATTGAATAAGAATCTAGAACTAGAACCAGAAAAGAGTAGTCTGAGTGTGAACACTATGTGGTGGATAACCCTGAAGAAAAAGCTTTGTCATATCTATTAACTTCAAAAAAAGGGTAAGCGGGGGGTCTGTCACTATTGCATTTGCTATTACTATTATTGAAGGCAAGCATCAGTGTAATATGAAGGGTATCAAACAGAATATGCAAACACAGACTAAGACAACATAGAGAAGATGAAGAGAGTGCAGAAAGAAAGATAAAGTGAGTCAAATAGATATACATACAAACACAAATTAAGATAGAGGCATATTTGAAGAGAAGCACTTAGATAAGGTGCATAGTATGAGTAATTATAGACAAGACTTGTAACACAGATATAGAGTTTGATTATGTTATATCCTAAAGTTGTAGTTTCTTAATTCTAATTGGTTGGTGCCATCAAATAGACTGAGTTGGTGCTTAATTAAGGAGTGGGTGCTTCTTTAGAGTGGGTGTTCTTGAATGTAACCATTGAGGTTTTCCAGTGAGGCATTTTTAACTGTGAAGCTAAATTAGAACAGTAGATTCTAGCATCTTTTCTAATCATGGTTTTTCTTCCCTTTTGGGTTTCCACATAAAAACCATGTGTAATGAGCTCTTGTGTGTGTGAGTGATCTCAGCATTTATTTTCTATATTGCATATACTTTCATATTTGCATTAAAGAACTAATTTTTAGCTTATCTATTGATTCATTCCTCCTTAGTAGATAGTTGTGTTCAATAGTTTGTAATGAAAACCCTCAGCAGGGGAAGACCCCTCCACTCTCAAATTTGGAGGCTTTTAAAGTTACCATAACTTTATCCTCTATTAAAATGAAACATGGTGTAAAAGATCATAATGGTATCCAACTATCTAGTCAAAATTATGGGAATCAAGGGACTAAAGGAGGTAGAGTAGGTAGGAGAAACTCGTATGGTCGAAGAAGCTAATAGCTCCAAAGATTTGCATAAAAAAAGAGGAGTCTATGTAGAAAATATAAGAAGAAAGAAGTAAGGTCAAGGCAATCTGGGAGGTAGTCTGTGAGTGGCTATGGCAAGCCATGAACTTGTTGATAATGGTGGTGAAGGGGACAATTTCAATGCAACCATGTGCTTTAGAGGTGGTAGTGGAATTTATGTTTGTGGCAAGGATGGCTTGTGTTGGGACTACTTGAAGATGGAAAATTCTATAGATGCAGAGGCATGGTCTGACCTTGTAGAGTTTGAATTCTGGTTTGATGCAACAACTACCAACTCCAAGGATGAGAGAGTGGCAAAACAAGCTTGAAATATGGATGACCTTGAGAGTTTATGATTCTAGTGAGTTAGTTTGGGTTGGGTTAAGTTCTCTTTTTCGTTATTAGTAATAGCTATGTTATGATATGTTGTTTATATTTTTGGGTAATTGTATGCTTTAATATAAGTTTTGGTTCCCCTTATGCAATAGATGATGAGGTGGTCTCAAGGTTATTCCCCACTTTTATATATTTGGGCATCAATTTTTCAGAAGCATGGGCCTATTTTCTGGAAGGTAATTTTATTATGAACCTTTTTGATAAGCTATCATTTTATTGTATTCGGGTTTATAATAGAAAGGTGAGGGACTCCACAACCCTTATTTAATTATTAAATAAAACCTCTCAAATATAAATAAAAAGAAACATTGAGATAAAGGCTATAATAACATCTCAAATGTATAATCCAATAGAAATTTAAAGAATTTGTATTTTATTAACAAATGGACATGTTCATTGTTTAACACATTGTGATTTTGTTTAAAACTTTGTGATTTTGAATAAATTAAAAAATGTGACGTATTTTTTTTAATTGAAAAAGGTTATTTTATGTTTAAAAGGGAAAAAATATTATTTATGAATTGTATTTTTTATAAATTTTTAAAAAAATAAAATTGGTATTCATGTCATAAAATTTAATAAATTAAGTTTAAAAGATTTAACAAAATATAATAAAATATTAATTTAATAAAATATTTAACATTTTAATATTAAAAAGTATGTATATTTTATTTAAAAAATCACACATAAATTTTAAAAATATATATATAATTAATGATTTTTTTTAATATACTATTTTCTTATACAATTATTATTAAAATTAAAATTTTAAACTTGATTTGACGACCATAACTTAAGTTTTTATAGATTAAATTACACTTACAATTATAAATGTAATTATATTTTAATATTTAATATAATTAAAAAATAAACATTAAATGAAGTTTCTTGTGAAATATGATGAAAAAATAAATTTAAAAATAAAATGAATTGCAAAATGTTACTAGAGTGTTAAAGTAACTCCAAAATTAGGAAAACTGTAGTTCAAGAGAAAATCTATGAAATAAAAGCTTAGATTAAGTGTATTAAGATTTGACACACTTGTATTTAGAAAAGATTTTTATTACTACTGAAAGTTATAAGTTAATTATAAGCTATAAATTAGTTATAAATTATAAATTAAAAATAGAGTTTTTAAGTTTTCATAGTCTATGAAAATAGTTACGGTAAAGATAATGTCACATGAGGTTTTATTTAGTTTTGACAATTTAATTAAGAATATTTTTATGTATTTTATTATATTTTAATATATGGAAAAGTTTTTCAATAAAAAAATATTTTTTATTATAAAAATTATTATCTCTTAATTGATATAATTGATTTATGTTTATTATGTATAAACATTATTTTCGACCTTTCTTTGAATCTTTAAAATTTAATCAAGGGCTCCATTTTGTACATATGTAAGGAAATTTTATTATAAAACTCATCATCATGGAAATGTTGGTAATAACTTATCCACGATAAAATAATATAGAAGAGATCTATGTTGTGCACTCCTTACACATATAAAGTCAGACAAATACATAAATACACACATTTTCCCTTAGAAAAGTATTTTCGAGCAAAAAACCTAACATAATATCACAATGCTAAACCAAGTCACAAGGTTTTATAACCTTCATATGACACTTGACTTTATATTACAATGCACACATTTGACCATGTATATTCAACATTCAAATCTCTATGTTACACACCTCTTCCTAAGAAGAATTGTGCCTTTATTTGGCACTCACTTTTAACATCCACACAATAAATGAATCTGCATTCACCAATCACTAAGCCAAGTGATCAACATGGAATGTTTCTCAATAGGTTATGTCAGAGCACCACCAAGACATTATTAGCACTTATTCAGTTTGAAAGATACATTCAAATAAGTGTATAAAATGCCTTTAGATAACCTATCATTGTTTGACATGTTACACAATTCCTTTGTAGTGCCTTATTATGACCCAACCATTACACTCCACTTCCCAACCTTCCATAGTGCAATGAAACCACATAGAGCCCTATCCAACTCTACCATCTTTTCCACACAATGAAAACCTTGAACAAATGTCATAGGCAGTCTCCACACAAGTCTATGCAACCATCCTTACATAATCGACATGTGCAACATCCCTTGTAACCAATGCTTGTGCAACATCTACCATGGACATTATTACTATTGCATTTAACCATCCAAAGTTGAGACATTATAAAACAATCTCCCACTTGTTGAACACTTTACATAAGGCAGCACACATTCATCGTTTAGTAGCTATGAGTAATCAAGCCTATCTTATTCCTACACCAAGAGAAATTTTTGGTACTTAGCCTTGGTCAATGATTCCATGACATCTTTCTTTGTATCCACCTTCTCTAAATGTATATTTCTCTCTTCCACCATTTCCCTTACAAAAATATTCCACACATCAATGTGATTCATACGATAATGATACTTGAGTTTATTTTCTAGACAAATGGATTGTAAATTATTTTTACAACTTTCTATGTGAACCCAACCATAGAACATAATATTTAAAGCCCTTTTTTGTATCTACCTTCTCTACATGTATCTTTCTCTTTTCCACCATTTCCATTAAAAAATCATTTCACACATCAATGTGCTTTGTACAATAATGATACTCGAGGTTATTTTCTAGACAGATGGATTAAAAATTATCTATACAACCTTCTATGTAAACCTAATCATAGAACATAATATTTAAAGCCACACTCCTTCCTTGCTTATATGAGCAATTTGGTATATTCAAATTTGGTGGTAGATATTGCAACATTAGCTTTTCCATTTGCTCATCCAATTTATAGTTTCATGAAACAAGTTGAATACATATGCACTAATAGACATACAACAATCAAGATATTAAACCCATTTAAAGTCTAAAAGTCTTTTTAGATACAAAGTCTTGATTCCAACGAATTTTCCCTGATATCAAATTACATAGTCAAAAGTTTTGCATAGATACATGAATATCCTCTTCATTGTGACCTGAATCTCCTTACCTAGATTAGACAGAAATCTTTGGATTACTCCCACTACTTATGTAATGTTAGGTCTTCTGCAAGCCATTGCATTCACATACAAAAATTGACTCATGTCCTCCAAATCCTCCTGTGCCTTTGGACATTATGGATTTGATAGCTTCCTACTAACTAGAAAAAGTGTGTATATAGGTTTTCAATTCTACACCCTGAACCCTTCCAATACTCTTTCAACATATTACCTCTAGTCTAACCAAAGCTTCTTGTTTGCACGATACAATTTGATTTCCATGCTCAAGATGAATCTTGTAGCACCAAGATCTTTCATATTAAATTGTGTAGAAAGTTGAGATTTCACCTACTTGATCATGCACTTGTCATTTCCTATCAACAACATGCCTTCTCGATAGAGGATTATGATGACAAAGTTATCACCCTCTTCCTTGTGATAGACACAAGGATCAAGATTGTTGTGCTCAAGCCCAAATTCAACCATATTACTGTCAAACTTATGATTTTGCATTCTAAGTGATTGTTTCAAGCCATAAAAGGAATTATTCAACCTACAAATGAAGTTTTCCTTCCTTTTTACCTTGAATCTTTTTAGTTGTGACATAAATTTATTCTTTAAGATCTCCATGTAGAAACATTGTTTTAACATCCATTTGGTTTATCTATAAATCAAATGGAGTAACAATAGAGAAAATAAACTCAATTTAAGTCAATCACACAACATGAGAGAAGGTTTATTCATATTTTTTCCCTCTACTTGTGAGAATCCCTTTATTACCAAGTGAGTCTTATACTTATACAATTTCCCTTATGCATATTTATTCTTCTTGAAAGCCCACTTGCAACCATAAGTTTTCATCTAAAAGGTAACTTTACAAAGTCCCAATTCTCATTTATGTCAAGAGACTCCATTTTCTCATCCACGTCTTTCTTTTAAAACTTATTCTTTGTGTGACTAAGAGCTTCCTTCACTATCTTGGGGTCTTCATCATCAATCATTAATGAAAAATAATGCCAAATGAAAATTAGGTGGGCTATACCTTTCAAGCATTCTATGCATCCGTTATGATCTCCTCAGTATAAGAGTCACATGATACTCCTCTCATTGTGACCCTTGTGACTCTACATTCATCGCACCAAACTCTGATATAGGATCTTAAGAATATACATCAACCTATACCTTTTCTATTTGTTCCTTTGGCTACTTCTTTAGTTCTTATTGTGAAAAAACCTTACACACTCCCTGAAGACTACATTTTGGCTATAGACCAATTTCTTTGTCTTGGGATTCCAAATCTTGGACCCTTTGACACCACTCCCATACCCAATAAAGATGCATTCATAGAATTAAAGTCAAGTTTTGATCTTCTCTCCTTTAGAATGTGAGAATCTGCTTTGCAACCAAAAATTTGCAAGTGTCACAATCATGGATTGTTACCAGTCCACACTTATTTCAGTCTTATCAACCAATGTTGATGTGGGTGATTTATTGATGAGGTAAAAATGAGTAGCCATTGCTTCAGTCCTAAATTTTTTCTCCAAATGTGCATCACTTAATATACTCTGAACCTTATCCATCATCATTTTATTTAGCCACTTACAACTACATTCTGTTGTGGTTTATGTGGAGTTGTCTTTTGCCTTTGAATACCACTATGCCTGCATAATTTTTCAAACTCTATGGAGAATTACTCATCCCTATTCTCTATGTGTAATTGTGAATCTAGGAATTTGACTCAAGAGAGGATGGTTAGTATTGTGTTAGTTCTAAAATGAAAACAAAATGAAGAAAACACACTAACTAGCATAACATCTCTAGGCCTTGACACTAGAGAGAGCTTAGTTAACAGACATGAATAAAACACACAACTAAAATGCAAAATAAACCCTCTTTTACCTTCCTTGGATGCTCCAAAATGCTTGTTATAGTGGCTTGCTCGGCTTGTGCTCATGAAGTCCCTGGGAATGGAAGCTTGGCTACCTCCATCTCTCTTTAGCACCTTTGGCTTGTGGCTTGGCTTGGATTGGAATCAATTTGGCATGGTAACACTAATTTCAATGGATTTTAGAATCATTTTTGCATTATAACTTTGCACCAAAAATAACTTAGAAATGATGTTCATGGCCTCTCTATTTATAGATTTTTGAGAATGTCTAGAATTAACCTAAATCATCCATCCTGAGATGTAGATGTGTGGTTGAAGATTAATTCAATTTTTGGAATTAATTTTATAATTATCCTGATCATGACATTGGAATAGGGGAAATTAAAAGGCATGGAGGGCATCATGGAAGGCATTGATGAGGCATGGAGGGCATGAATCCTGATATTTATGGCATTTATGGCCTAGAGATGTCTTCCCAAAAAATGAGGTCACTTGATGATGTAGATATTCAATATTCATTTCCAAAAATAAGTTTTCAACAAGTTTCTATGGAATTGTTAATTATGCCTTGATTTGGGTTAATTAGCTCTTAAGCATGTTTAAGCACTTTTACAAAAATTACTCAAATTGATCAGAATGTCTTGTTTTTAGTCCAAAATTTGACTAGATTATAATTCGAAGGTGATGTCAGATGCATTGGAACCATATTCCCATTTAGGATGTTACTAATAGAAAATAATGAAGGCACATGTCTTGTACAAGAGATTTGATAGGAAAGATCAATCCAAAGCACCTAGGTGCAAAATTGGCATTTTGACTTGGAATGATCTAATCAAAGTTAGTTGGCCCATAAATTACATTGCCCCATTGAGGAATACCCTAGCCAAAATTGGCACTTGAATATGTTGGTTTCACATTTAACATGTTTTAGTGTTTTTAGGCTAAATTGTGTATTTTAAGTGGAAATTGACCAAAAGCTTGATTGGAGGTTATCGGTAGCCAGATTTAGGTGTTTATAGTTTGCCCCTATTTGAGAAGGTGTTGTAAGCTATAAGCATGGTAATGTCTTCTCAAAAAATGAAATGGTCCTATATGCCTACAAATACAATGATGATAAACTAGCTATATGATGCTCCCTCGAGGGAATGATTGGCATAAGTAAGTCGGCAAACAGTCCCTCAAAAAAAAGAAGTGAAATAAGGGGACCAAAAAAAGGAAAGATGATGGGGTGAAAACATAATGATATTAAAAAAGTAGTCAAAATCATTGAGAATGCAAGTGGGATGGTGCACAATGGTTTGCCTAAAGGTGGTTATAAATATTGTACCCCGATAGTGGTAAATATGGTATGATAACACAATGGTTTGCCCAAAGGTGATTATAATCATTGAGAAGATGGAGCTTCCCTTGTTAGGATAGAAAAATAAGATAATAACATATTCCTGTATAGGTAGAAAAAGTAAAGTGGTGACAACACAATGATTTGTCCAAAGGTGGTTATAGTCATTGAGAAATGTAAGTGGGATAGAGTGCAATGATTTGCCCATAAGCATCTATAATTATTGGACCTCGATATGGCAAACATGATAAAATTGGTCAAGGATGATGATAACTTAACATAGAGGGTAATGATGAATTGGAATAACCTACTAGTAGGGAGATGTTCGTTTAAACTAATAAAGGTTAAAATTCTTTTGTGGTTAATTACTTTGTTTGGGATATGATTAGGATAGAATTAGGATGCCAGTGTTGACGAGATGCTGCCATTGCTGAATAGACTTCTTAAAGCTGAAATTTATTATATCACATGTTGGTAGGCATCATGGTATAACACCATGAGGACTTGGCCAAAATATGCATAAGGACTGACTCCCGTAATCCAATACTCAATAGATAATAATGTACCAATGATAAAAACCATGATAACAATGTAAACATATGAATATGGATGGATTCAAGTATAAGTGTGGGCAAGGAATCACCCAATGAACACACATAAACTAAATCAAGGCAACAATGTTAAAAGCAAACAAACAGACAAACACACAAATAAAATAAGTAGAAATAAATACACAAACAATGCAATAAAAATCGTATGAACATTTCCCCTAGAAAATAGGTGATAACTTAACAAATAAACAAAATGGGAAAATAGAAGAAAAAGAAGGGGGTGGCTGAGTTGTCTCCATATGCACTAGATAAGTGGACGATGCCTACATAGGTCCATGGATGTAATATCCAATAAAAAACTTCACGCTAAATGTAGTTCTACCATGAAATAGGAAGAATGTGATAACTGATGAAAACAAACATAATGAATGTGATAGAAGAAGAGGAATGGTCTTGCAAAATGACAAGAGCGAAAGAGGAAAGGCCAAAAAGGATGGGGGAACTAAATGATAAGTGATTTGATTGTAACTTAGTAAGGGTTCCCAGAATCTTTAAAGCAAAGAAGTGGTCAATGTTTTTGTTCTTTTTTAACGATTTTTCAAATATTTTTGGAGTCTCTCAATTTAATTGAGAATGACGAGACACTAAATGGTTCAAACTCATAAAACATTGAGAATGTGGCTTAGGTTGTTCACAAAATGGTGAAAGCATGGCTTAGGTTGCTCACAAAATGATGAGAGTGTGGCTTAGGGTGATTGAGTTGACCTCAACAAGTATCAAGTGCTGCCTACATAGTCCTAGAGTAGGACCTCAAGTCACTATAGTTTCACCCTACAACAGAGAAATTTGACTAGTGCAGCAGTCAATTCAAACAAAATAGGCACAATTGATAAAAAGGCATAGTATGACATAAAAAGGGGCAAGTTGGTACATCAAGGATTAATGTTGCCCCTTGTTTTCCCATAGGTAGTTATAACCATGACACAATGACATAGATCAATAGTACTAATTTTCTCAAAGACAGTTATAATTAGTAGCAAGACTAGTGGTAAGAAAGGAATAACAAATGAAGAATGTAACTACTAAAACTTTTATCATACTATCCCAAAATATGATCTCTATCTAAAGTACTTGAACCAACTGATGAAACTGATTAGATACCTTGATGTTGAAAATGCATAATGAATGGCAAAAACCAAGGTCAAATGGGCTAGGCTTTAGAACACACTGGATTGATAGAATGGAATGGTAAAATGGATACGGATAATAGAATGATTAAGAATGATATTTGTATAAAGAAGAATAGTAATAAAATAACACAACTTAAATGGTCTTTACAAACAATACACCTTAGCGCTCAAGCATAGTATCGTTTGAGATGAATAATATTCATCAGCTTCAGAAGTCCATCTTTGTTTGGTGTGGCAAGCATGTATGCTCCTAATCCATAATCTACAATAATGATGAAAAGTCCTATTCGATCTGGTTTAAATTTTTCTTTATGCTTCTTCTCAGCCATGGTATTCTTTTGGTTTTCTTTAAGAACAAGATCACCAAGTTAAAATGTTCTATACTTAACACATCAATTATAGTAGCCTTTGAGTCGCTTTTAATATGATTGAAGATTATGGAGTGCAACTATGCATTTCTCATCAAGTAGGTCTAACTCTTGCAGGTGAGCTACTCGATAGTCATGATCATCCAAGACATGCTTGAAATAGATGCATAGTGAAGTCAATTAGACCTCAATGGGAAGGATGGCTTTAATACCATAACCAAGTGAGTATGGAGTGGCTCTTGTGGGGGTATGATGATTGGTACGATATGCCCAAAGGGTAGGGAATATCTTTAAGTGCCAATCACGACCAATATCATTGATAATTTTTTCGAGAATATCGATAATAATTTTGTTGGATAACTCAGCTTAGCCATTACCTTAAGGGTAATATGTTGTATAAAAATATTGCATGATGTTATATTCAGTACATAGCTGGTCTACATCCTTGTTCTTGAATGATCCTCCATTATCAGATATAATGTTAGAGGGGATACCATAGTGACAGATGAGATGGTTGAAAATAAATTTGAAAATTTGCTTTCCAGTCACGTAAGTGAGGGGTTCAGCTTCAACCCACTTAGTGAAATACTCGGTGGTAGTAAGGATATGTTTATGTCCATTAGATGAAGTGGGATTGATATTCTTAATGAGGTCAAGTCCTCATGTAGAAAATGGCCATGGTGTCAATATCAATTTTAGATTTTTTGTTGGGGCATGAATTAGATTAGTATGCCATTGACATTTATACACTTTTTTATATATGTAGCAGCATCTGCGTCTATTGTGGGCCAATAATAACCTATACGTAAGAGCTTTTTGGATAGGACTGCCCTGCTAGAATGAGTGCCACATACTCCTTCATGAACTTATCTTAACGCTAGTGTAGACTCTATCAACGTTAAATAATGAAGTAAAGTTATATCAAAACTATGATGGTAAAGGGTGGATCTAAGTAGAGTATAGTGAGTGGAATGATGAATGAAGGATTTGGATTGTTTTTGAGATAGGTTAGGTGGCAAAACTTGGTCATGAAGGTAGTTATAAAGGTTTGAGTACCAAATAGAATTATGACCAATAATATCACAAATCATTGCAATGGTTGAAGGTTCATGAGCTGGTGCTAACAAATTCTTGACAAGGAACTGATACTCTCTAGCTTTATCTATTTGTTGAATTAGAGAGCCAATAATAGCCATGGTATCTGCAGTTCTATTACTAGCCCTTGGTATGTGCTCAAACTGAATGTTGGCAATTTATTGCTTAAAAGTGTCGACCATGGCTTTATATGGAACTAACTTGTTATCTTTGGTTTGAAAATGATCTATGACTTGATTGATGATTAACTGAGAATCACCATAAACTTAGAGATGAGATATATTTCAATGCACTAACCATGTTGTTTGTACAAGGAAAGCTGATTATGAATGATTTAAGGATTAGATCCTCCTATGGTGTAATAAATAATAGGCTTGCCCCTTATCCATGTGCAGTAAATGAACCATCAAAATACAAATTTCAGGGTTGCTCCTCAAGGGGTGTGTCAATGATGTTCATTATGGATTCATCAGGAAATTGAAACATGAGTGGTTGTGTCTATGAGAGGTGTTTTAGTAAGTTGATCTGTAATAACTTGTCCCTTGATCACCTTCTGATTAACATACTCTATGTCAAACTCATTAAGAAGCATGATTAATCTAACTATTTTAGATGGTAGATACTTGAGTGGATCTACTTTTGAAATGACCATGGTCTTATTATTCAACATGTAATGGCACAGTTTTTGCGCTGTGAAAACCATGGTCAGACAAGCTTTTTCAATGGGTGCATAGTTATGTTCATATGTAACTAAGGTACAACTTAGGTAATATATGACATGATCTTTTCCATTGTCATCATGTTGAGCCAAGAGTGCCCCCAGAGTATGGTCGATAACTGATAGGTATAATAAGAATGAATTTTTCAGCACAAGAGGTAATAAAATAGGTAGATTAACAAGATAATCTTTGAGTTGTTAAAAAGTTGTTTGGAAGTGATTATCCCAATGAAATGCAACTGTTTCTTCAAAAGGTGTGTAAATGGATGACACTTATCTGCTAATTGAGAGATGAAGCATCAGATTGATTGGATCTTACCCTGGAAACTATGGAGTTGCTTTAAATTAGTTGGTGGTGGCATCTCGATTTTAACATAGACTTTAGCTAGATCGACTTTAATACCTCTACGAGACATGATGAAGCCAAGTAATTTGATTGAATTTACACAAAACACACATTTCTTTCGATTGAGTCTAACTTTATACTCTCATAATCTTTCAAATATCTTACGCAACACTACTAGATGGTTAACCCTAGTTTTGGATTTTCCTAATATATCAACATAGTCTTCGACTATATCATGCATCATATCATGAAATATGATAGTTGTGGCCCTTTGATATATAGTTCCATCATTCTTAAGGCCAAATGGCATTACCTGATAACAAAATGTTCCCCATGGAGTGGTGAATATATTTTTATGTTGGTCTTCTGGTGCTTTTATGATCTAGTTGTATCTTGAAAAAACATCCATGAGTGAAAGCATTTCATAACCTGCCATGGAGTTGACGATCATGTCGATATTAGGTAATAGAAAATCATATTTAGGACAAGCTTTGTTTATGTCTCAAAAATCAGTACAAATTTTGATCTCTTCAGGCTTTTTACTAATAGGTACCACATTAGAGATCCATTCTAAGTAGTCAATGGATTGGATACATCCTGCTTCTAAGAGTTTTTCCAACTCTTTCTTGACCAATATAACAATACAAGGATGCATCTTACGTAACTTTTGTTTTACCAATTTGGCATCAAGATTAACCATAAGGTCATGCAACACCAAGGCAGGTTCTAAACTTGGCATGTCAGAATAGGCCCATGCAAAGATATCTACAAATTCTCTCAATAGAGCTATAAAGATGCTATGTTCTTCCTCAATGAGGGACACACCTAATTTTATCCATTTCAGGTCTGATGGAGTCTCGATATTTACCTCTATTATATTTTTGACTAGAAGGGTCGAACCATCTTCTAGGATAATAGGCAATGACTTGAACTATTGAATTATGTCAGGGTCCTCCATTAGGACTTGCTCTTCAACTTCTCCTAGGCATGATGAATCTGAGTCCCCTAATGAGAGATTTGGCCATGTGACAAAAATAGTCAAAAATTCTTGAAGAATTGAATCAAATACTTATTATTTCTCAAATCTAAACTCAGATCCATAAGCAAGTTCATCATTGGTGATCTCTTGGTCTAAATTCAAAGAAAAATAAACACCCCCATCTAAATAGTACCTGAAATAGGTTTTCACCACTAGATTGGCCTTTATCTTTACTTTTTCCCTGGGCAGAAAGTGCCTTAAAGAGGTTTTCACTTTAAGACCTCAATGTTTTACTTATTTTTTTTGGCTAAGGGTGTTCACTCACTCTCTAAAATAGGCTGTAGGATCCAATGTGATTGAGAATCCTGATTTGTGGTCTCCCAATGGAACATTGTCTCTAAGGCCTAAAAATTCATAGAATGCCTTATAATTTTGAAACTTATCAATCAATAGATTTGATTTTTGTTGGTCCCAATATATTAGTTGGGGATAATAGAATGGCAAAGGGTTGTGATGAATGGCCAGGCTAAGGGTACAAATGGCATGGTTATCAAATAGGGTGGTTTTAACTACGTCATCATAGGTGAGACAATGATTGGACTCTGCTTCATTGTCGACATCATCATCACTAGTTGTTGGTGATGGAGTTTGAATAAGATATGTTGGGTCACCCCCAGGGGGTTTAAATCTAAGTCCATAAGGTCTTTCATACTTAGTTATGGAAATTGGCTCGATAGTTTCTTGCTGATTTGGTTCGAGGCCTCTTCATTCATAATTGTGACACTCCATAATCCTAATGGGAATAGAATAATTTGCATTTTTATAAAAATTAGCTTGGTTTTCATTATATAACCATAATTCAAGAGGGTTAGGTTCTAGGCCAGATGCTGGTACAAATGTGATAGGTCCCTCATCTTTGTTCTTTTATTACCCATGCATATGTGGGGTGACTTTAGGTTGCCCAAAGGTTTTCAGATTCTGAGGAAGATTGACAATATGAAATGTATCATGGGTCACATACTCTCCTGGTCCATTATTTGAAATGGTGAAATGATTAGAAGCTTTAAGAGGTGGCATGTGGGAAAGGGAATCCAAGGTATTAAGATCTATGCAATTATTTGGTGAAGGATCAATAAGTATAAAGTTTCCTTTATCCCGCTTGGAACTTGGATTCATGTTGTACTGATAATTATAACTTTAAAATTTGGTCTCAAGATGCTTGTAGTGTTCATATGGGTGTAAATCTCCTAGAATATTCACTTCCATCCCTGAATGGGAAAACTTGATACATTGGTGCAGCGTTGATGGGACTGCACAAATCTCATGTAACCAAGGCCTTCCTAGAAGCATATTGTATGATAACTCAAGATCAAGCACATGGAAAAGTGTATCATGGGTCAAAGGTTCAATGATAATTGAAATACTAATGGTGCCTTGTGATTCTCTTTCCTGATTATCATAGGCTTTGATGGTTATTGTTTTTGTTTGGAGATTTTCCATTGTGTATCCAAGAAGCTTGATGAGATTTAGAGACAGACACTATGTTGATGACAGATCCATTGTCTATAAGGACACATTTCACTTTATGATATTTTTATACAAAATTCTATGTATATTGGATTATTATGGAGTGGGCCAAGGGAAGACATATCACTTTGGTTGAATGTGACTTGTTGGGTTGGAGCTAGGTGTCCAACCAAAGCTTGAGATTTATCAAAAGATATGTCACTAGCAATAGTGGATTGGGTCAAAAACTCATTTAAGATGTTCTTCTAAATTATTGACATTCATAGTAAATCTAAAATAGAAATTTGTGATGGTGTCTTCTATAGTTGTTTCTTAATATCAAACTTCTTGTCTTGGTCAATAGTGAATGTTTTTTTTTGAGGCTAAACAGTTGGTTGGATGATAGGAAAAATGGCAGATGGTTGTGGGCTTGCGATAATAATCTTCGACCTTTAAGTTGTGATTACACAATCATGATTAAATACTAGACTAGTATTGCTAACCAATGTTGGGAATGGTGTGGGACCAAACATAACAAGTCTCAATTACAGATGCACTCACATGTGGTCATGTGGCAAGGATGAGTTGCTAATATAAGGTCCAAAAGGGGAAGTCCTAGTTTGTTGGTTTGCTTGTATGCATTCCCAAGTCAAAGAAGGATTATCCATGTAATCTAACTGAATGTTGTTGTTTAGCAATAGTCTAGGCTGATTAGTGCTTGGTCTAGGATTAATGGAGATGGTATTAACGCCACCCCTTGTAATATGACCTACAACCTTGTTGTAGTCATGTGCAACTGCATGGTAGGTTTGTTGGTTTTTACCATTTTGACCTTGGTTTTATCCATTGTTTTGTCATTGTAGGTTATGCTACTGATTTTATTGATTTTGTTGGTTTGGCCTTTGATTTTGATATTATTGATTTTGCTACTGCATTGGCCATTATTGTTGTTATTATTGATTATTTTGCTACTACTGATTGTTATGTCAAGAAAAAGGGTTTTTTTATAAATTCCAAGAGTTTGATCGGAAGTAGAAGCACCATTATCCAATGTTATCTCCCCATTATCCAACATATTCTCAATTAAATGCTTGATTTAGACACATCTTCGTAGATTATGCTCATTGACCCGATGATAGTCACATAATTCATTTTTATGGTACCAATCAGGATAAGGAATGCCTTATGGATAATGCTTTGGCATAGGCAACTAATCATATTAGAAAAAATTAGCTTACAAAATATAGACTCAATAGGTTCTCCTATGTCATTAAAGACATGACATGCAGGCACGGTTCTCCTAGGAGGAAGGGTTTGCAAAGGTAACGACTATTGTATTTATTGTGTAGGTTTTGGTTATTATACTTATAATATTGGTTGAAGAGGTTGCTAGGTAGGAGTAAGATAAAAAGGTGGTGTAGATTATGTTTACACCATTTAGATATGATGGGATTTAGTTACTCCATTTCCCACAACTTTCATATTGTGGTTGAATTGCTTTAATTTTTTGTGGTTATTGGCCTGTGCTAGTTGTGATGCTAGCACTTGAATGGGATGTTGGTCATTTCCTTGATCGATACCTTGATTTTTATTAGTAAATTAAGCTTGATAACTCCTTTATTGATGAGCACTCACTCAATTAACAAGCCTTTGTTGATGATTTCCTTGAAAGTATGTGCACATTATAGTTTCAAATGATAAACTATCTCATTTTGCAAATTTTTGGTAAACACAATAGCTAACTATTTATCTAGTAAACTATAGGTGAAATGGCTTGCAAGGGCTCTCCATCACTATAGACAACTTGCAAAACTTTCACTATCTTTTTGTTTTGCTTGTGTTAAGTCCACTAATGAAATCTCATGCTCAAAATTATAAGAAAAGTGTTGCACAAACTTATCAAAAATATAATCAAAATCCATCACTAAATTTTTGGGAAACTTTAAAAACCATTCCAAGGCTTGTCCATCCAAGCTCTTTGGAAACAACAATAAAAGGTATATGTCACTATATGCCATTGGTTGACATGCAACAAAGAATTCAGTTAAGTGGGCTTTAGGGTTGCCTTTCCCTTTGTATTTGTCAAATTTTGGTGGTTAGTATCCTAGAGGAAATGGTATTTGAAAATACTCCATGTTGAATGGATAGGAACATACATCATCTAATTTGAACTTTTTAGTTTGGTTCCCAGCCTAAATGACAACAATTGCATCCTTTATCTATTGCAATTCTTGGGATAGGAAACTGGAAGGAACATTGGTTTGAGGGAGAATATTGGTTTGGGTAGATGGTTGGGAGGTCACAAGTGGGATACTTTGACCAGGGTATGATGGAACTACCTGTTGGGGTACATTGGTTTGGTTGGGGAATGGACTAGGAATACACATACATAGATTAGGATGTACTAGAAATTGCATAATTGGTTGCATGATATTCTGGTTTGGGTTGGCGATAAAGGTTTGATTTGAAGGATTTTATAGTTGGGATGGAGGGATATAACTATATTGTGCCTATTATGGTTGAAAAGGCACATGCTACTGACTAATCAAACCTTGTTGTTGAGTGGAAACTTGTGGTCTAAGACCCTGTCTCTGAATTTGTGGCACATTTTGAACCAACAGTTGTCTAGCAAGTACTTGAGAAACATAGGGACCTCCTTGTTTCATGAATCCCTGTGAGGAAGTGAAAACAAGTTACAGATTCAACATCTATCACTGACCAATATTTACACATTATTGACTAGTCATTGCTTGGTTTTGAATTGGCATATTAGTCTACGATTGAAGAGGTATGTTCATCATTACCTGGTGAGGTGAAACATTAGTTTCTCCTGATTGAGGTGGCAATGTATTATCCTCTATTGCATTGATACACTGGATTGTGCTTGCTATTTTGGAATACTACTTGTTACTTGTTGAAGAGGAGTAGGGTTCATAACATTTTATTATTGAGGTATGACATTAGCTATTGTTTGATTACCTAATCTTGTAGGTTGTACACTTGAGGAAGTAGCCGATTGAGGTTGTGATGGAAAAACTCTTATTCCTTGGTATGATGATTTACCCATGGGATTAACTATAGGCATATGTTGTTGGCTAGTTGTTTGTGCATTATTACCACTTTGATCAAGATTGGATGTTATTTACATATTGTTCACTACGTTTGGCTCACTATTCTGTGTAGAGGCCAAAAACACTTCTTTAATAATGGGCATATGCATTAAGTTATCTATTGAAGTAGTTTGTATGAATGGGTCAAAAATCAGATTCTCTTGTCCAATTAACTCTATCAACACTCTTATTGAAGGAACTAGGTCAATGAGAGGCTTAGTCACCATATTCATCTGATTAAAATCATGTGCTAGATTCAAGTAGGTTTGATATGCTATCTACATTTGGTTAAAGTGATCTTCCATAATGTTTTTGCCTTGATTAGATATATTAGGGTCTTGATACATTGTTTGGATTAGATCCATATGATTACTAGAAGAAGCCTATTGATTGTAAATGATATTATGGGGCACTCTTACTAGACTTTGGTAAATTTTCATGGGGGAAGTCTACTAGAAACTTGGCCCCTACCTCTATGGCTCTAACCAAAATCTCATCTTTGTTCTCTAACAAATGTCACTCAAACAAAAATGGATCATATGTGGAAGCGACATTAGTAGAATATGACTATTGAAGAACTGGCTCATCCACTGTGGGTATTGTAGCTAGGTATTGTGTGGTTTGTGTTAGGGTGTGGAGCTAAAAGCTACACCTTAAGGCAAACAGGAGGGTTTCCAGCGTATGCAGTTGTCGACATCGGTAGGCCACACCGATGACGGTCAGGGGATGCAGAAGGGAAACCAACATCGGTAGAAGATCGGCCGGCATCGGTCACCTCCAGGAAGGTAGGGACCGATGTCGGTCGCCTGTGGCAGTCTAAACTGCTGTTGACAAACAGTCAGTTAAGTGAACGCAGAGTTTGCATGTTAAGGGCTTGTTCGAAGCCTTGAGCGGCAAGTATAATTTGTGTATGCATGAGATCTATATAATAGACTCATGGGCTGTATTGTTAAATGAAGAATTTGGAGAAGAGCTATGTGAAGCTTAGAGAGTTCTTCCCATGGTGGAATCAAGTAGGATTCCCCATGTGTGTTTAAGTAAGATCAGGTTTGATATGCCGGATGTGTGTATGCGAGGGTCAGACAGAGATTGACGGTTGGCCAGGGTCCAAGGTGACAGCAATACATCAGCAAGATCATGGAGAGATCTACTTGGAGTACAGTTGTGTACTCGATTGTACTGGATGTGCAATGAGGTGAACAACAGCGTGTGTTAGCTGTGTGTTGTGACCTATGAGAGAAGATTACTCAGGTGGGAAGATTATTTGGAGCCCTTGAGGAGGAAGCCTCACAAAGGTGGAAGAAGAGTGTGATCTCTTTATTGTAATTTTCTTTGTAATGAGTTGAATATATTTGTATATTGCCTCTCATGTTCTGTGTGTTATCTCATTGATAGTTATTTGTTCTTCTAGTTATTTTGCATGTTTAATTGCTTATACAATGGTAATCATGTGTTCTCTTAAATCTGACAAGTTGTGTCAGAGCTTTGGGGTGTTTCGGTCCTATCAATTGGTATCAGAGTGATGTTGGACGTCCTCAGAGCGATTTTGACTAATAGATGTCCCAGATTTGTTAAGTGTTTGTTGATTACAGGGTACTCACAGGGGTTGCTATTTGAGTGGGAGTCTAGCAAGGCAAAAGATGGTATGATGAGAATCAGGCACAGGTTTAACACCACAAGGAGTGTGGTGGGTTGTCTTCAGGTGGGAGCTTGAAGAGGAATACAAGCCAGGATGCAGATTGGACAGAGTACTGGTTTTGGGTACAGGTGTAGCTCTTTATCTCCAAGTGGGAGATTGTTAGGGTGTGGGGCTAAAAGCTACACCTTAAGGCAAACAAGAGGGTTTCTAGCATATGTAGTCGTCGGTGTCGGCAGGCCACACCGACGACAGTCAAGGGATGCAGAAGGGAAATCGACATCGGTAGAATATCGGCTGACGTCGGTCACCTCCAAGAAGGCAGGGACCGACGTCGGTCGCCTGTGGTGGTCTGAACTGCTATTGATGAATAGTCAGTTAAGTGAACGCGGAGTTTGCATGTTAAGGGCTTGTTCGAAGCCTTGAGCGGCAAGTCTAATTTGTGTATGCATGAGATCTATATAATAGACTCATGGGCTGTATTGTTAAATGGAAAATTTGGAGAAGAGCTATGTGAAGCTTGGAGAGTTCTTCCCATGGTGGAATCAAGTAGGATTCCCCGTGTGTTTAAGTAAGATCAGGTTTGATATGTAGGATGTGTGTATGCGAGGGTCAGACAGAGATCAGTGGTTGGCCAGGGTCCAAGGTGACAGCAATACATCAGCAGGATCATGGAGAGATCTACTTGGAGTACGGTTGTGTACTCAATTGTACTGGATGTGCAATGAGGTGAACAATAGCGTGTGTTAGTTGTGTGTTGTGACCTATGAGAGAAGATTACTCAGGTGGGAAGATTACTTGGAGCCCTTGAGGAGGAAGCCTCACAGAGGTGGAACAAGAGTGTGATCTCTTTATTGTAATTTCCTTTGTAATGAGTTGAATATATTTGTATATTGCCTCTCATGTTCTGTGTGTTATCTCATTGATAGTTATTTGTTCTTCTAGTTATTCTGCATGTTTAATTGCTTATACAATGGTAATCATGTGTTCTCTTAAATCTGACAAGTTGTGTCAGAGCTTTGGGGTGTTTCGGTCCTATCAGTTTGTTCTTGGTCTTGTTATAAATAAGGTGGTGTTTTAACCAGATAGTTAGCCAATGGATCTTGGCTTTGTGCTCCTGATTGAGTATTATAAGAAGGATAAGAATCCATCTCATAAACAATATTATTTGCATAGGGGTCTTGCACCATTTCTTCTTATGCAACTACATTATTAATCCCTAGATTGTAGATGAGTCCCCTCTAAGTGTAGGAATACATGTTGGGATCCATAGTCAATGGTTTGTGATAAAAGGTCAAAGAGTTCTACAAACTCTAAAAAAGATAGAATCTAAAACAAATGATATTCCAACTTGGTCTAGATTTGTCAAAAGGATCAAAAGGTTTGTGCAAAGATTTGTGAGGAAACAAGTTAGCGTGAAGTATCTAACATTTCACTGTTCACATAAAGATAAGCAAGTAAATGGACCAAAAATCAAAATGCCAAACTCTAAGGTTGAAGTGTTTCAAATTAGTCTAATCTAGGAATTTAAAAGTTTCTAGGTCTTTTGGCCAAATGTGGCATCAAAATCTAGGCTTAAACAAGGCATGCACTAAGACTCTTGACGAAATGGCATCAAAAGCTAAACTTTGAAATAGATGAAATTTTTAATCTAAAAGATTTGAAACACTTCTAACAAACACTAGGCATTTAATTTTTGTTCATGAACTTGATCAACTAGGTATAAGGTATGAAACAAAATGCACTTTTAGAGATAGTTTATTTTCTCACAAATAATAGTATAAAACTTGGTTCTTTTGACAAATAAGCTAGACAAAATTGAATGGTATAACTGTGTTTTAGACAAAATATTACAAAAGTACACTTGGATTGGTCTGAAAATGTAGGAAAAAATTTAAATTCTATGCAAGAGGGTCTATGAAACAATATTTGAAATGTTTTGGGAAGTGTAATGATGCTATACTACCCAAAAGGTGTTACAAAAGTTTGTTTCAAAAACTCTAAGGCAAAGACATTTTCCCATAATTTTGATAGCATAACACTACTTTTCTTGACTCAAAATATTGTGGTGCATAGACTCAAAGTGCAAGTTTTTAGCACAAAATGGCTTAAGTCTATTAAGTGATGACAATGATTATGAGTCTTGAATGACCTTCAACCCAAATTGGAAATTAAACCTACGTTCCCTCAAGTTTAGTGCAAATGGTGAACACACTTAACACATCAACCCTATGAACTTATAAAGGCACGATTCTAAATTTAGATTATAAGTGAAGGACTTAAAACAACTTTGGTAAAGGTCTAGACTCAATTGGGTAACATAATTGTGTCAAAGTGGATGATATGACTCTCAAGCTTTTGATAAACTTTGAACAAGGCAAATTGATGATCTCACTCGAGCAACATAATGCCTCTTTGTTCAAAATAAAATTAGGACTATATGTTTGGTTTGAATTATTTGTTTACACCAAGTTTTGACTTCAAACAAGACTCTAATCTAGGACAAGAATAACTAATTAATCACTCTTAGATCCTAAACTAACAAGGTTGCTTGGTATTGTTGGAATCCATCAATATACATCATTTGAAAGGATTTTAAGTATTCATCCAAAAGTAAATGTGCATTATATAGTAGGGTTTTTACACCCCTCCTTTTCTCAAATGATAGTACTATGACATGGGCATTAAGGTGTACCTTACACCAACAATACTTCTATAGTAAGTAGGGATTTGTCTAAGATCTAGCAAGTTTTTGAATGTTCTAGGGGAATCAATTTCACAATGACTTTCACACCAAACAATGCAAAAGAAAAGCACACATTTTGGGTTTGTATCACTTGGCTTGTTGCAAAAAGGTCTAGTCTTTTTTGCAACCATTACATTCTGCTATTCGCTTAGTGTATTTCAATGTCCAAAGTGCCACTACATCCCATGTACAACTCCACTTAGGAGCCAAATAAAGTCAAAGCTATGAGGTGAAACCCCAGATCAAAGATTCCCTAAAGAACTCGTGGGAGGTGATGAAGTCCCCCTAGCAAACCAAGTTTGCATAAAAATAAAGAAAACATGAAAGTAGAAAGACTTTAGGGTCATTTTCAAGGTCACCCAAACTTTGATGAGTTTTTGGAGAGCATTCTAGATGACTTTCTTTTTAAGCCTTGGACTAAGATACTTGCAATAGGAATGATACTTTTGATTCTAAGGGTTCCCTAAAGAGGACAAATGGAAGAGCATACATGCAACATCCCTCTTTTTTCCAAAAAAAATTTAATCTAAACAAATAAGTGAACACAAAAAGCTTTTAAAAGGTGAGTTCATTTTTAAGCCCAAATGGAAAATGAGGTGGTGTTCATTTGACCCTTTGGTCTTAGTTGTAAACTTTGAAAACATTCACCATAAATATCTTATTTTTTTTTGGTTAAACACTAAAACAAGGTTCCTAATTGATTTTTAAGCATGCAAAAGGTGATCTAAACATGTTTTTAGAAAATGTCAAGCTTGGTCCTACAACAAAAATGTTAGCATATCCTTTAACTTTGAAGCTTTTTTAGTTTTGAAACAATAAACTTTAAAATAAGAGCTCTCAGGTCTATATTTTAAGAAAAACACAGTGACCGATGTCAGTTATATAACCAATGGCAGTTACATTTTCTAAGTGATGATGGTTATCTAATTGAAGTTAGTTTTACCAATGTGACCGATGATAGGTATCCAACTGATGTCATTTTTACTATCCAACATTGGTTAAGCTATCTAACTGATGTTGATCTTACTAACTGATGTCAGTTACTGTGTAAACCTGTGGCAAACAAAAATGGCAAAATAAAGTTAGAAAATCAATTTGCAAGAGTTTTAATGGTCTAAATGAATATTTTAAAACTACAAAATGATCTTCATGTGTGGGATGCATCTAGTCCCACTTGGTTTGCCATATGTGAATCTAATAATTGGACTCAAGAGAGGATGGTTAGTATGGTGTTAGTTCCAAAATGAAAACAAAATGAAAGAAACACACTAACTAACATAACATTTCTAGGCCTAAACACTAGGGAGAGCTTAGTTAACAAACATGAATAAAACACACCACTAAAATTCAAAAGAAACCCTCTTTTACCTTCCTTGGATTCTCCAAAATGCTTTTTGTAGTGGCTTGCTCAGCTTGTGCTCATGAAGTCCTTGGCAATGGAAGCTTGGCTACCTCCATCTCTCCTTGGCACCTTTGGCTTATGGCTTGGCTTGGCTTGGAATCAATTTGGCATGGTAACACTAATTGAAATGGATTTTGTATCATTTGTGCATTATAACTTTGCACCAAAAATAGCTTAGAAATGATGTTAATGGCCTCTCTATTTATAGATTTTTGAGAATGTCTAGAATCAACTTGAACCATCCATCCTGAGATGCAGATGTGTGGTTGAGGATTAATTCAAATTTTGGAATTAAGTTTATCATTATGCTCATCATGACATTGGAATAAGGAGCAATTAAGAGGCATAGAGGGAATCATGGAAGGCATTGATGAGGCACAAAGGGCATGAATCTTGATATTTGTGGCATTTATGGCCTGGGGATGTCTTTCCAAGAAATGAGGTCATCTGATGATGCAAATATTCAATATTCATTTCCAAAAATAAATTTTAAACAAGTTTCCATGGAATTATTAATTATGCCTTGATTTGGGTTAATTAACTCTTAATCATGTTTAAGCACTTTGTGCACAAATTACTCAAATTGATCAGAATGTCTTGTTATTGGTCCAAAATTCATCTGGATTGGAATTGGAAGACAATGTTAGATGCATTGGAACCATATTCTCATTTAGGATGTTACCAATAGAAAATAATGAAGACACATGTCTTGTACAAGAGATTTGATAGGAAAGATCAATCCAAAGCACCTAGGTGCAAAATTGGCATTTTGACTTGGAATGATCTGATCAAAGTTAGTTGGCCCATAAATTGTATTGCCCCATTTAGGGATACCCTGGCCAAAATCAGCACTTGAATATGTTAGTTTCACATCATTTAGCATGTTTCAGTGTTTTTATGCCAAATTATGTATTTTAAGTAAAAATTGGCCAAAAGCCTGATTGGAGGTTATCGATGGTCAGATTTAGGTGTCTACAGTAATACTTTGATCCTCTTTTTTGTCTACTTCTCCATAAGAGATTTGAATTAAATTTTATTGAGAACTTCATATTTCTATAGGATGATGTATATCTAAGTCTTACAAGAGTAGTATTATATGAAGGATGCATATAATATAGTCTTTTTTAATGATGGGTCATTCACTAATCCAAAAACATCATTGTGGATCACTTGTAACATTCTAATTTTACATAATAGAGAATTTCACTTGACTTAGTTTGCTGTAGATGTAATGTTCATAGAAGTTGATGTCTAGGGGACATTTATCCATCCCCTTTTCCATATTTGTACTTCACAATGTGCACATATTTTTTAATACTATGGCCAAACTTCTGATGTTAGGGCATTGTCTTCTCAACCATAAGCAATGCACAAGTACCTAATTTAGCCTTGGTCTTAAGAACAATAATGTAATTACGTGTGTTTTTTGCGACTATCACATCAAGCCTAAAAAGAGGCTTGAGCAAAGTGGCCTATCTATCTATCTGGATGGAGTGAAGTTTCCCTCCCTTCCAGCCCCTCCACTCCCCCCACTATATATCTTGTGTACACCCATTTCTAATACCATGGTTCCACACAACATTTTTTACCCATCTTTGTTGAATGAGACCTAGACATTGACATCATTCATTTTTCTCAGATATTATATTCCTTGCAAGGAAATGAACGTCTAAAATACCTAGAAGAGTCTTGATCCTTCCATTTATGAACTTCAGGTTCAGTCTTCCTCTACCCAAAACCATGTAGGTTGATTTGTCTCCTAGAAAGACATCACCACCATAATATTCATAAAACCACTCCCTCACATGAGTCATATGAAAGGAGGATCCAAATTTAATCAACCATGAATCATTGCATGCATGTGAGTTTGAGGCTATGAGATATACATATCCATCTCTATCACTAGAGGACTTCTCACTTGAGAAATGCATAACATCTAGTGGTTTGGCCTTTTCCACATTTTTTCACTTTACAATCCTTCTTGAAATGTCTTGTCTTGTCATAGTTATAACTTGTTTTCAAGGATTTATCTAGATTCTTTGATCTATCTCTAGATTTCAAGTGCTTATCTCCAGTATTTTCCTTGGATCTTTCTTGTCAATGACCACATATGAACAAGGTGCCATTCATATGATAGCTTTCCACACACATGTGCCTCATATCTTCTTATTACAGAGTTGTGATTATGTCTTCCACTTTTAGTTCTGATGTAGTACATGTGATTTCCATTACTAAATTATCCTATAAATTTAGAAAAGAGCCCAAAAATGTGACACATTTTTTCATCATCCATTATGACATCCATAGATGATAACAAAATTAACACAGTGTTCAAGGCATTAAGGTTCTCTGAAATTGAGTTACCATCATTGATTCATAATGAATACAATTTTTTGAATGAAAAGTTTCTTTATCAATGACTTGGCCTGATACAATATTCCAAAATTATCCCAAAGAAGCTTTGTAATCTTTTCAATTGAAACATTTAGTAGCTCTAAATCTAAAAATCATAACTTGATAGAGCTTCTAACTTTCCTATTAAATTTTTTGCACTCTTTTAGTTTCATTCCTATGGATGTTTTTTCTACTACAACAATCCACTAATCAACATAACCTGATAAAGCTTCTAACTTTCCTATCAACTTTTCCCCACTCTTAAAGTTTCATAATCATGGATATTTTGTTTTCTACATCACTCCATTGATCTCTATCTACCAAAATATCTTCCATATTGCTTTCCATACCTCAAAATTTTGACCATTAAATTTCTCAATATCAATCCTAGTGCTTCCATTCATTTTCTTTACACAATTATTCTACATAGCTTCCACTTAAAGAACCCATCCAACACAAGTTATTATAGTTTTTACAAAGATTACATTTGAGATTTGATACGAAATGTTTGGAATAGCTTATGCAAGATAGACTAATACATAAGAGAGATATGATATGTGAAACTTACACATAAAAAAAAAGACAAAGACACATAGATACACATGATTTCACATGGGAAAACTCTTTCAGGTAAAAACCAAGCATAATAACCTTCTTGATTATAACACAAACTAATTAGCTTTAAAATATTAAACCAAGTCATGAGGCTATATAGCCTTCATATAATGCTTTATTGTATATTAAAATGCATACACTTAACTGTGTGTATTCAACAATCAATAGTCAACATTCAACATTCAACTCTTTCTTTTACACACCCCTTCTTGAGAAGAACTATGCCATTATTTGGCATTCACTTTGTAATGCCTGCATAATATAATAATCTATATTCACCAAATACTAAACCAAGTGATATATGTCTAACACTCATCAATAGTTCCATGTTAGAGTGTCATCAAGACATCACTAATAATTCTTTAGTTTGATAGATACAATCACACAATGGTATGAAATGCCTTTAGATAACCTTTCATTGCTTGAAATGTTACACAAACCTTGTAGAACCTTACCGTGACTCAACCATTGCACTTCACTTAAAAATATTCCATAGCAAAATGAAATTTCATAGAGATCCCTACACAAATCTAGCATTATTTACATACACTAAAAACCTTGTATAACTATCATAGACAGTCTCCATGCAAGTATACATAACCATCTTTGCATGTGTAATCAACTTGTCCAATATCCCATGCAACTAATGCTTGCCAAAACACCTTGGACAACACCTAATTTGCACATAATTAATATTTTGTATATCCATGAAAATTTGAGACATTTTCCAACAAATTAATATTATTGATTTTTCTTCCACTATAAACATTGTCGTTAATGTTTCTAGGGCATTATATTTTAACTCAAATTTGGCTATGTTTTTTTGATGAAATTGTTTGTGAAACCCATAAAAACCTTTTTATGTGAATTGATTTTATAATTTAAAACATTTATTGTACTTTGGTTCATATCTAAAAATAAAAAACCCTACAATTTTTTGTCTAAAAATATACCAAATTTACACATATTTAATTGTCATTTGGTCCCTACAATCAATTTGCAAATGAATATTCTATAAAAATATATTTTTAAATTATTATTTTTAATCAAAAGTAAATTATTATAATCAATTAAAATTTGAACATAATTACATCCAAATCAAAAATATGGGTGGAATAGTATCACACCCCAAATATAAGTTAAACAAGTTAAATCAAGCACAAAGCCTCATATCAAACATCAATACTGAAGGCAACCAAAATATCAACCAACAAACAAAAAATAAGTGTATAAAATGAAGTAAAACTAGCACATAGAAACTATAAAAATACAAAATCCATGTCAAATTAAGCAATTGATGTGACAAAATAAATTGAAAGAGGAAAATAAAGTGATAGATTATCTAGTTTATCACTCTACCCACCACAACTAGAAGGATCAACATTGTTAGATGATTTCCTAACATTTTCATTGTTCATTCTTTTTTTATTCCTTATTGGCTTTGGGCATACGACGGAAGTTAAATAAATTAAGGTGAGGAAATTTTCCTTGAGTCTAGCCAACCTATCCATAGCCTTCATCCTTCAAAATAGGGCTAACCTCCATAAACACCCATCAAGGAATGTTGAGAGGGGTAGGCATCAAAAACATGGAATTTATAAATCTACATGGACCTATACCATGGTTCTTACATCCTTGTCTTCATCTAGGAGAGTCGTTTCCTACTCGGATTAATATTACATAAATTTACTTATGATACAAGGAGTGTTGCGCTAATGACCAATAAAAAAATGAAGGTTCTTTACCTCCAAGACCATTTTTCATCTTAGAATTAAATTTGTAGAAATTAATTTTATAATACAAAAATGTTCTTAGTAATAATGAAATACTTTATTAATTTCTCATGATTAAAAACTACATAATTTTTGTCTTTCAAAATCTAAAACATAATTTCAATGTAAAAATAATGCCATATTTTCATGAATTATGTAGGGAGTAAGGTATAATCCCCATGTAAGGTTGTGTTCAAAGAGAAGGGTTTCAAAGGTTAAATCAATCTCAATCCTGTTGGGCTCACACACACACAAAAAAGTGTTTAATAGTCTCAATATGACCACATTCATGGAATTATTGGGTGGGGATACCCATAAACAACAATATATAACCCATAGGAAACCCTGATAGAGAATGCATCAAGAAATTTTAGTTTTCTTTGGCTCAAAAATTGCTAACCACATAGTGAGAACCCACCTAGACCAAAAAAAGAGGAAACATTGAAATTTCAATGTTTGTTGAGCATACAAACCTGGGAGAGAGATATTGATAACAACACCAAGGTTATTACTAGAGCATAAGAATATCCACCAAGTAGGAGCCTTCAGGTCAACAAGAAATATTGCATCAATTAAAAACATAATCCAAGATTTGTGCATATTTGTGTGTGTGAGACTTTTTAAAAATATTGAAAATGTTATGCATGTAAAAGATCTCAAAATTAGTTTTAGAAGTAAGAACAAAGTGTCAATATCTTAGGAACATCATGAGGGTCAATTTTTCATCATCTTGTTGAGGTCAATTTGAACCATTTTTTAAAGATGAATCAACTATTTTTTAGTGTAGGTGATAATTTTGAAACCACTAATTTGCATTAGTTGGTAGTTATGACCTTGTTCATCTAAATTAATTGTTAGTTTCATCAATGGAGGTATAAAGGGTAAAGTAACTACCCAAAACTCAATTTTTTGACATGTGTATTATTTTTCAAGATGACGAGAACTCAAAGAGGCATTACAGGATGCCAGTGATAGTCAATTGAGATTTAGATGAGTCTTATAAGCCAAAGTGGTGTATGTCAATAATTTATTTGTGTGTGTATGAAGTCCATGAGGGAATAAATTATTTGTAATCTTATTCATGCTATGTTTTCAATAAGCTATTGAGATAAAGAGTTATGTGTGTGTGTGTGTGTGTGTGTGATATTAAAGAGTATTTTGAGGTTTCTAAATTTGAATACTATGTCCAATAATATGTGTCAATTGATGAGTGCAATTATAGGATAGGGAGTAAGGAAACATTTAATTTGGCCCTTTTGTTCTTGTTTTCATCAATTAGTATAAGCACAAGGTTGTTGTCTTGATGGGTGAGTTTGTGAGGCTCTAGTTGAGTCAGTTTCAGATTTTGAAGGAGTCATGCAGTGTCATTATTGAGAGTTGTGAAGAATAGTAATGGAACACCGAGGAGTCTCATTTTGGTAGAGGAGGAAGAGAACCTATATATGTAGACTTGACAAAGATGTTGAAAGGAATCCAAGAAATATTGGATACTATAGAGACTGCACAAAGGAGAGTAACTGTTGTTGTATATTTTAGTGATGAAGGAGAAGGAGCTTAAGATATTCAAATTAAAGAGTTGTTAAATAAACCAAAAGATATAATTTTGAAGGCCATTACCAAGCTGGGAGGCAAGACTAAGATGGACACCTCTAGTTATGGAAGAATTTTATGCCCCAAGGATTTTATTGATTAGATCATATAGCTAGAAAAATATTTTGATTATGAGATATTTGTGAATCCTAAGTGAGTGATTTTTTCCTACATAAAGTTGAATGAACATGCATCCTTATTATGGGATCATGTGTAATTTCTAAGTGTTAGAAGAGGTAAGAAAAAGTTCAAGACATGGGATAGGATGGTTAAAAAGTTAGAAGATAAGTACTTACCTTCATATTATCAGCTTAGTTTATTCAATAAGTTGTAAAATTTAAGGCAAAGGGAAATGAGTATAAATGATTTGATGGAGGGGTTTATAAGCTCTTCATTAGAGTTGGTAATGTTGAAAATGATGAAGAGAAAATTTCAAGTTATGTGAATGGTCTTCACATTTCCATATAAAATGAGTTTGTAATGTTTAAGTTGAGGACAATAGAAGAAGACTATTAGTGTGCATTGGACGTAGAATAAAAGTTTTCAAGAAGGACAAAAATATATCAAGAGGTAAAGAAATGTTCTTAGGAGGAAGAGGACAAGCAAGTAATTATAGAGCACAACATGTTCATGAAGGAAAAGTTAGCACTTCTAAAATTTAAAATCAAACACCAATAGGAAGATAGAATTATTCAAGAGGAAGAGGGGATTATGGTAGAGGAAGACGTAGATAATCTATGGGTACATGCTATGAAACTAAAGATTATATACATAGAGCATTTGAATGTATAATATAATTATGAAATAATTATAGAATAAATGAGGTTAGTAATCACATGCACAAATCAATGAGGAAAGTGTTGCATCCCAAATAAAGTATAGGAACCAAAACATGGAGACGATCTCATTATTAATAGAATGTTATTACAAAAAACCAAGGATCATAAAAACCAATGTAAAGAAATAATATTTTTCAGACAATCTGCAAATAGGGAGGTAAGTGTTTTAAGGATTTTGTTGATAGTGGTGGCATGGATAACTTGGTTTCTAATAAGATGGTAGAGAAGCTTGGGATGAAAAAAATTGTATATAAAAACCCATTTAATTTGTCTTGGTTGCAAAAAAGGACATTAAATTTTAGTGAATGAATAATTTATAAGGTTAATTTGTAGATTGGGTCATCTAAGGATGAAGTTGTGTGACATTGTTCCCATCAATGTGTGTCACATGTTTTTGAGTAGACAATGGAATATTGATATAAATGTCATGTATGATGAAAAATGAAATATACACACACTTGTGAAGGATAGTAAAAAGTTCACATTAAGCCCATTGAAGGATAAGATAAAAGAGGTGGACAACAATCCTATAGTGTTGTTAGTTACTAGAAAATAGTTTTTGAAGGTGGAAAAGGAGAATACATGTTTTTATTTTATTCCAAAACCTATTAAATTTGGGACAACATATAGGGTAAGTGAAATTCCACTTGAATTGTAAAATTTTTTAACTGAGATTGCTTCAAAGGATTTACTAGATAGATTTCCACCTATGAGGATCATCATCCATCATATGGATTCGATTACAATATCTAGTTTCCCAAACAAGGAAGCATATAAGTCGACACCTTTAAATATTGAGGAAGGGAAGATGAAAGTAAAAAACTTGTGAAATAAATATCTTATAGGATAAATCTTGAGTCTTTGGTACAATTTTAATAGTGCTAGCAACTAATAAATGTGGAGAATGGTGAATGTGTATGAATTTAAGAGCCATCAACAAGAATGCAATCAACTATAAGTTTCCATTGCCACAAATGGATGACTTGATGGATTATTTGTGTGGATAAAGGTACCTCATAAATATTTATTTAAAGAGTGGGCAACACCAAATCTGAATTAGAGAAGGTAATGAGTGTAAAACCATAGTCACGATGAAAGACAAATTATATAAATAACTAGTTATGCCATTTGGGTTGAAAAATTCTCCAAGAAAATTCATGAAATTCATGAATGAAGTGTTAAATCCATTTTTTAAAGTTTTTCATTTTTTAATGTCATTAAACGATATTTAGTACAACAAATAGATAATTATTTGGATTTGAGGTTAATATTTTAAAGGTTGAAAGAAAATAAGTTACTAGTCAACTTGAAGAAATGTAGATTTATGAAGGAAAATTTTGTCTATTTGAGATTTTTGATCTCACATTATGGGTTAATAATGGACCTCAAAAGTTTAAAAGTGATTGTTGAGTGGCGATCCCATAGGATTAAGTTTGAAGCAATAGTTTTGCATAAGTTAAGATAGTTTCTACTAAAAATTCATTATCAACTTTAGTGGATTATATAAAAACGTTATGGTAACAATAAAAGATGATATGAAAGAGTTCAATGGATAGTTTCAAAATATATTACTTTTCAAAATTAGAATAATAAAATAATGGAACAATGTATTTTTCAGATATCGACAAAGTATTCCAAGTTGATTATGATGCCAGTGAGGCAATGGTAGGATCAAAATTGAGTCATGAAGGTAATCCCATTGCTTACTTTAGTGATAATTTGAATGAAGCAAAGTATAAGTGTATGGTTTAAGATCACGAGTTTTATGTTGTAGTGCAATTTATCAAGAAGAGGAGGCATTATTTGTTGCCCAAAGAATTATTTTTGTACACAGATCATCAAAAACTACAATTCATAGAAAACCAAAGTAGGTTAAGCATATGAAATGGGTTGAACCTATTAAAAATTAATTTGTATTAAAACATTAATGTGGTAAGTCAAATAAAGTTGTGGATGAATTGAGTACAAAGTGTTGCATGTTGAATGAGGTGAGAGTGGAATAGTTGGGTTTGACTTAATGAAGGTATTCTATTAGGAAGTTTTGGATTTTTGAGATGTATGGGAAACATGTAAGAATATAACCAACATGAATAGAAATCCATGTTTGGAATTATTTTTGTGTTATGGTTTTTTATTATAAAGATAAGAGTTGTGTATACCTCAATGATAAATGGGGTATAATTTGATAAGGGAAATCATAATGGACTAGCTAGCCATTTTGACATGGATAATACATTGGCATCACTGAGTGAGGGTTTATAATAGATAAGGATAAGTTTGGATGTGAATATTTCTATGTGAGCATGTAGACTATACCAACATGCTTAGGGAAAAATTCAAAACATAGGGTTATTCAATGATTGTCAATACTGGATAGACTAGGGGAAGATAAACATAACTAAGGATTTTGTTCTTGGGCTGCTAAGGACAAAAATAGGTAATAATTATATCTTTGTTTTTGTTGACTCAAAGATGGCACACTTCATTGTAGATTAGAAGACAAGTGATGACACAAAGTGACTTTTTCAATGAGATATTAATATTACATGGTTTTCCAAAAGCATAGTTTTAGAATGGGATACAAACTTTGTTGTGTACATTTAGAGAAACTTGTGGATAAAATTGTGCACAAGATTGGATTTTAGTTTAGCCTAGAATTCATAAATGGATGGCAAAATAGTGGTAGTGAATACAAGCCTAGGTAATTTGTTAATATGTTTGGTAGGAGACAAACCTAAATAATGGGATATGAATATGACATAAGTTTGGTTTGATTATAATAAATCAATCCATAGAACTAAATCCAAGAGTCATTTTCATATCATGTAAGGTTTCATCCTTAGAGGAATTAGTGAGTTGAGAAATATAGTTGGTATGACTAGAAGAACTATTGAAGTAGGGGATTATGAAATGTATATGCATGAGGTGCATGGGGAATTAAAATAGAGATTTGAGAAGAGAATCATGGATTCTAAACATCATGTGATTTTAAGAGAAGAGAATAATAATTCCAAGTTGATGAATTGGTTTTATCTCATTTGCATAAGGAAAGGTTCCCAAAAGGAAAGTATAGCCAACTTAAGTGGAAGAAGATTGGGCCATAAAACATTATTAGAAAAAATTTTAGCTAATGATTATTAGATAGTGCTATTGGAAGGGTTCCCCTTTTTTTATATGTAAATTTCACTTATATAGTAACTTTTGCAATTTTTGGAGTTTATTAAAATAGGTTTTTGGGTTTGAAGAAATTTTTCTCTATTTGACATGGACTTTTATATTAACTATTCATTTCCCAAAGATCAATTTTTGTAATATTTTTATAAATTAATGAAAATGGTGAGGGACCCTCCAACCCTCTTTTACCAATAAAAAATAAAGAGCTACCAAAATAGATTGATATCTCTCTTATCTTTAATGTAGAATTTTTTTACCCTTACTATGAAGGACAAACAAATGAAGGGGAGAAAGAGGAGAATAAGCTTAGGAGAAGCTTTCTAGAGTGGTGTGTTGTTTATAATTGAGTAGTGTGTGTATGAAGTCCACAAAGGATTGAATTAGTCATTAATATTCATGTTATGTTTTTAATAAGATAGTGAGATAAGAGTGTGTGTGTGTGTAATAAAATCTATGTAGCCTTTTCTTTCAATCATTAAATAAGGTGTATGGGCTTCCAAGTCTGAGTACTATTTGGTTGTGTGTCTCTATTGGTGAGTGTAAGTATAGGATTTTGAGTAAGGAAAATATTAATATTACCCCCTTATGCATGTATGCATATTCCACATCCCAATTCCAATCCCTCCACCACCAAAGAGGGGATTTAATGTTTATTTTGTGTAAGGCATCGTAGTGGCATCATATGGGAAAACCATATGAATTTCATTGATAGACTCAAAATATCCATTGTTAAGATAATACTTGGTATTAAGCTTAGGCTTATAAAGTCATGCTATGGTGCATTTTTTCTATAGATCATCAATGGTGTAATTTTTTTTTGAATAATCTAAGTGATTTAATCTAATGCAATTCAATAATGATAACACCATGATAGTACCTAAGTACTTAGGTGAGTTAGTTAAGGTAATGGTCTTAGAATAAATAGGTCTTGTGTTTTAAACTCTTCACCTTGTCTTTTGAGGTCAAGCCTTCTAATAATTAATCAATGTCTGATAAGTATGCTTCCAATAGTTAGCCAGAAGTCCAAAGATGAAGTATGGGAAGAAGAAGTGGAAGTGGTGAATTATTCTTTACCAATATTGCAAAGTCTAATAAAAAGTTCACCAATTGTCTGCCAAAGGATTGACTATAGGTAACTGAAGAGTAATGCAAAGAGTGCTAACATGGGGATTGAATCTAAGGGAGGGAGAGTAACCACAATGAGATTAGGAATTCATAAACAACAAAGGAAGTAACTAGTGGTTCTCAAATACTATTACATGCCTCAATGAGCCTTAATTTCTCCAATATTCAGTTATGATGATCATATATTGGAATGTGAGATGGATAAATAATATTAATAAGCAAAGGATAGTCATAAAATATAGGACAAGCCATAATTTGAGCATTTTTTTGTTGCAATAAAGTAAGATGAGTGAAAGTAACTTTTTTACTAGTAAGATTAATGTTTGGAAAGATTCCTTTTGTTCTTATTTGAATATAGAGGGGGATTCAAGGGGCCTTGTAGTGATATGAAATAATTCCAAGCTTGAAAGAGGACCCTCCTCAGATATAAACATCACCTGGGGTTATTGTTCACAAATAAAGATAACAATTATTCCTCAATTTTATTTAATGTGTATGCCCCTGTCTCTAGAGCATGGAGAAAGAAACTTTGGGAGGAGTTAAATATTTCCAAGTGTTTGTGTAAATACCTTCCTTGGATGGTGGTTAGAGATTTTAATACTCCACTCTCTCCCATGGAAAAATTGGCATTTACATGATTTTTCAGAGAGCATGGATGATCTAGATGATTTCATTTCTAACAATGGTTGATTAACATGGATCCAAGAGGAGCTAGGCTTACTTGGTCAAATAGGAGGTTAGGGGATAGTTAATGGAAGTAAGATTGGACATATTTCTATTTTATTTGACGTGGTTATTGTCCTAGGATGGTACCCTCTTTGCTCTTCCTAAAATAGACTTAGATCACAATCCTCTGGTGCTCATCATGAAAATCAAAGGGGGAAGTGTAAATCATCTTTTCATATTAAAAAAAAAGTGGCTTCAACATCCTAATCTAGAGGAAAAATTCAAAGAGTGGTGTAATGTGGATGTTGAAGGATAAAAAATGTTTAGGATTGTTAGAAAGCTTAATAAAATTAAACTTAATCTTAATAAGTGGAATAAGGAGGTTTTGGAAATATCTTTGAGTAAAATGAAAAAATATTGGTGGATCTTGTCATTCTATAAAGCATAGTGAAAAGTCAAGGAATGGATTAGGATCTCTTCTAAAAATAAAAAGGTTTGATCAAGGAATTTCACTCTTTGGAAGCTAAAGAAGAACAGTTCTAGAGGCATAAGTCTAGGAACTTAAGGACTAGGGAAAGAGACAAAAAATCTAAGTTCTTCTGTGTCTTGAATCTCAAGAGGAGAAATTCTAACAAGAAAAGAGTTTTATAAAAATGATCATGAAGAATTTAGAGAAATAGATGCTATCAAAGAAGAAATAGTTTCTTTCTTCAAGAACATCCTATCTAGGTGGGTTCATCCAAAGATATTTAAGGAGGAAAGAATTTTGAACTTTTTTGATAACATCATCAGTCTAGAGGATAATAATACACTATTCTCGAATCCTACATTAGAAGAAGTGAGGTTTGTGGTTTTATCCATGGAGGGGGACAAAGCCCCTTGACCTTATGGCTTTCCTCCTATTTTCTTCCAAATATTTTTGGATATTATCTAGTGGGAAGTCTTGGAGGTAGTAGTGTAATTCCTCCATTTAGGAAATCTACTCAAAGCAATCAATAACACATTTCTCATTATTATCCAAAATAAATATGGGGGCAAAGATATAAGGACTTCAAACCTATAAACCTTTGCAACTTCATTTATAATATCTTCTCTAAGTTACTAGATATCAGAATTCAGTCCCTTCCCCTAGATTTTATCTCAATTCATCAAGGACCCTTTTTCTTTATAAGGTATATTTTGAATATGTGATTACTTTTCATGATTATATTCATTCCATTGATAATTCTAATAGAGTGGGGATGTTTCTCAAGCTTTATATGAACAAAGTCTATGACAAAATTTCATGGAGATACTTAGGGAATATTTTAGAGAGACTTGGGTTCCATTAGAAGTTCTGGAGAATTATATCTTCCTAATTTTCCACTACCATGTTCTTGGTCTTGTTAAATGGTCTACGACTAGGTTCTTCTTTATGAAAATGGGGTTAAGGTAGGGTGATCCCATTTCTCCTATATTTTTCATTTTGATTACAAAATCTCTAGGGAAGATATTTGAACATCCTAATGTTAGTGATTTTTTAAGTGGATTGATTATTGCTCCCAATGTTTCCATTTCTCACCAATAATTTGCTAATGACAGATTCATTTCGGGAGTTGTTGTAGTTTAGGAGGCTAAGGTGATAAAAGGGCTCCTTTAAAAAATATGTTGAGGTTTCAAGTCAATGTATTAATTTATACAAAAGTTTTATTTTTTCTTCAACATTATTATCCAAAGTTTAAGGAGAATTTCAGTCATTTTGAATTGTCATGTTCAATATTTTATGGAAACCTATCTAGATATACCTCCTTAAAAAGGTGAATTTCCTATCAACTCATGGAATAAACTTTTGGATAGACTCCAATATAAGTTGGTAGGTCAAAAAGGCTATCTTATATCTTAGGATGGTAAATTACAGCTATTGAAGAGTTCCTTGCAAATCCTTCCTATCTACTTGATGTTCAAGTTTAAGGTTTTAGGGAAAATTGTTGGAAGGATTGATAAAATCTAGATGAGGTTTCTATGGGATGGGGTCGATGAGAAAAAAAGTTTCACTTGGTTGTTTGGGACAAGGTTTACTTACCAAAGGACTACAGGGGATTGGGTTGAGGAAATTTAAAACTATGAATAAATCTCTCATAGCAAAAATGGGGTGGAGAATTCATTAAGGAGGATAACTTATCAATGTCGATCATCAAAGCCAAGTATTTGGGGATCTTAGAGACAACTCTTTTTTAAAATAATCCATGTATAGTGGGAATTAGGAATTTGATTTATTGAATATTAGAGAGGCTCACATATAAATCCTATAATAACTTCTAGAAATAAGGAAGGTAGGTAAAACAACAAATGGACGAGTAACTACAAATAGGGTTTGACTCATACAAAAATAATAACCAAAGAATTATATTTTGTTGATATAAAAAAAAATATTTAAAATAATAAGGTTACTTATTCTAATACCCTCCCTTAATGAGAACACCAAAAATAATAACAAGCTTTTTCTCAAAAGTTTACAAATTTATCTTTACACAAAGGTTTAGTCATTAGATTAGCTAGGTGTTCAGAGGTAGGACAATAATAAAGACATGTATTCATTATTAACCAAGTGTCAGATGTAATGGTGTTGAACATCAATGTGCTTTATCTTGGCATGGAAAACTACATTCTTCACTAACTTTAGTACACTCTTATTGTAGAAGATAGGTGTGGGTGTTGATGAATCAAGTTGAAGATTCTCAAATACTGATTGAATCCACATCAATTCTTGACCTACATTAACATCTGATTTATACTCTACTTCATTAGAATATAATATAACTACACTTTGAAGCTTACTCTACCATGAAAATGCTTCTAACCAAGAGTGAAAACATAACAAGTTGTAGATTTTCTAGAATCAATTGATCCTACCCAATCTGAAGCAATATACCTTATTAGCTCAAAATCAATAGATTGCTTATATAAAATTCCAAATTCAAAAGTGCCTTTGACATATCTAAGAACCTTTTTTTAACTTACCAGTGTCATTCATGTCGTTTAGACATGAAGTGAAAATAATAACTCCCTATAAAACACAAATCTGGTCTAGTAGTGGTAAGATAAATCAAACTACTTACTAAATGTTGATACACTATTTCATTGACCAATGGTGAATTAGTGTTAGTTGAGACCTTTGTCCCAACTTCCATAGGTGTAGATATTGGATTACAATCATGCACTTGAATTTTTATGACAAGGATTTGGAATATTTTATTTGGGATACAAAAATTGTATAACCTAAATTGTAACACTTCAAAAAATCTACACCTAGCCAATATTGATGCAAGCCTAGATTAGTCATTTAAAACACAATACAGATGTTGGATTTCAACTAATTAATCAAATTAGTGTTGGTAAGATCATCAATATATACAAATATAATCACTATGTCATCACCAACTAATTTAACATAGAGTAGATTCTACATCACATCTGTTAAAACTAGATTCTCTAAGATATTTATCAATTTTGAAATACCAAGCTCAAGAAGCCTACTTAGTCCATACAAGGACTTCACTAACCTAAAAACTAGGTTCTCTTTTCTATAAATATGAAATCCCTATAGCTATACCATGTACACCTCTTCCTCCAATTCTCCATTTAGGAAATCACTCTTTACATCCATTTGATATATGTGCCAACCAAACTGAGTAGAAATATAAACAACCATTCTAAATTTTACCATGTTTGTTGGAGGAGAAAATGTTTCTTCATAATCTACTCCTTTCAAAACATATCCCTTAAAAATAATTTAAGATTTTATACTTATCTATATAACTATTTGACTTACATTTTACTTTATAAATCCATTTGAAGCTAAAGTATTTATTGCCTTGGGGTAGATCAGACAAAACCCAAGTACCATACTTTATTAAAGCATCATACTCTACCTTCATGGTAGATTCCCATTCAGACTTTCCTTTAGCATCTCTACATAAGTATTTAGCTCAAAAATTTGTGAAACAACTGAATTGAGAGCAAAATTTACCTACTTAGTTTTTTTTACCACTTGTTTCATAGATTTGGTGGATCTAGATTCCAATGATTTTGTAAGCTCATCTTTTCAAACATCCTACAGTGTGATATAAACCCACTTTGGCATCTTATGTTGACTAGTTGAATCATTGTGTCTTTCACTAGATCATTCTATGGAGTTAGATTTCTCTGGTGTTTGCTTTTTTAAGTCTTACTCCACTTTAGTACTAGAACTTGATTCACATTCATCATTTATAATTCAAATATTAATAGTACCAGTAGGTTCACCAAATTTTGATAAATATGGATCTTTCTCATCTATTTTGACATCCTTATTCACAATTACTTTATTTGTAGATATATTAAGTAATTTATATACTTCAAAATTCTCACTGAAGCCAACAAACATGTACTTCTTACTCTTTGCATCTAAACCACTTGTTTTCTCTTTAAGAATTAATTAAAAAGTAATACAATAAAAAATATAGAAATCACTTACAAATATTATACATAACTTTACATGGACCCCTGTTTAAGATGAAAACTATAGCATTGATAGCTTCTACCTAGTATCGAAAAGGTACATTTTTACTTTGCATCATATAACGTGCCATCTCCATGATAGTCTCATTTCTCCTTTCTACTACTCCATTTTGTTGTGGATTTAAGGAGTTGTATGTCTATGTATACCTTCCTGTGTGTAATATTCATTGAATTGTTTAGATATAAATTATCCATCATTATTGAGTCTAAAGGATTTAAATTTTTTATCTATTTGATTCTCAACCAGTGTTTTCCATGCAACAAAATTAGACAAACATTATGATTTTTCTATTTATAAAACAAACCCACATTTTCTAAGAACAATCATTTACTATTAACATGAAATAAACAACACTAAATATAATGGTAGTTTTCATATGACCATGAAGATCTACATGTACTAATTCTAACACATTCTCTGCTCTCCATGCTTTACCAGTGGGAAAAGATTATGTTATATATTTTACCCAATCGACATCTTGTACAAACATCTTAATTTTATTGAATGGATGGAAACCCATTCACCATTTTATTCTTACTCAAGGTATTCAAATATTGGTAACTAAGATGACCATATATGCCAAAGAATACTAGTTTGCTCAATTGTTGCTAAAACATATTGTTATACTATTTTAGGATCTATAATTTTGTACATACCCGTTTCCCTTATACCAATAACAATTATTTAATCATTGAGTGTAGTTAATTTACATTTTTTTATTTCAAACTTTACTACCAATTGTTTGTTTTTTGGTGATTTCACTAATGGATAAAATATTCTTATTCACATCAGGTACATATCTAACATTAGATTACATGTTTTTGTACTCATTATTCAATATTATTTGCACATCCCCATATATTTTAATATCATGTGTCCATATATCACCTAAAGAAAGAGTTTCATTACTACTAGTATCATCAATGAAGTTTACATACCAATCTTGATGACACATGTAGTCTCATGATGCTCTTGAGTTTAAGTACATGCTCTTGAGTTTAAGTACTAAGTGTGAGACTCACTGGATTGGTCATGTGACATTTCAAAGACAAATCTAGTAAATGCTTCCCCTTCCACTTCTTTTAAAACATTATCATGTATGGAATTTTTATTTTCATTAGCCATATCTTATTGTCACTTGTGACAATATTTCTCAAAATGTCATGGTTGCTTACAATAAAAATGTTTCCATTTTGTTTTGTTTGATGCACTTACATTTGTTTTTATGGAGTCATTATTTACCAACTATTGTTTTCCCTTTACCTTTTGACTGTGATAAGAATGCACTTTTTGTAAATGTTGATGTTGAAATCAATAAATGTTCTTTTCATATTTTTTTCCACATGAGAAGTGTGAATAGTTTCTCAAAATATAGTGCCTATCTCTGTGATCATATTCAAAGAATCTACAAAGGAATCATATGATGATGGCGAGTTCAACATGATAAGACCAATTGATTCTTGCTTATCTACATGTTTTATCACCATTTTTAACTAATCACATATGTCTTTCAACTACAATAAAAACTCAAAAATAAACCCTTCTTTCTACATCTTAGTGGAAAATAATACATTATTTAAATATAATATTCTGTCAGCTTCAAAAGATTGCTATTTAATTATGATTTGTTCTAATTTGTTTCTACAATTTTGATGCAATAGTCATATTTCTAACCTCTAATATCAAATTATTAGCTAATTAAATTTTTAACAACATCAAAGTTTCTTGACGATGTTTATCATAGTTATCAGATTGAACATCTAGTCTAGTCATTTTACCAAGTATAATTTGATCAAAATTTTGATACTCACAAATTGTATCTTATGAGTTCATAAAATAAAGTTTTTACGTGTCAATTTTTGTGAAGTTGAGAATAACAGGTGTTAAACTAGTCATTTTGACCTATTTTTTCACTAAAATAATTAAATAGAAAAAACTATAATGACTTAAAAAAATCATTTTGGACACTGATTCTATCCAAAAATTGAAAATTGTTCAATTTTTTTAAAAATCTTTATAGTTTATGAAAAATTTAATTAACCAATTTTCATAATTATTCATAAAACATGAAAACAATTAAATTTCAAGTTTTACACATCTTTTTGCAAAAAATATTATTGTGCGTGGACGAGAACTAAAATGTGGAAAAATTTCAAGTATTTTAGAGTTAGGGTTTTCTGGTCATAGAATTAACCATGTAGTTTTTAGGAAAATGTAATTTACATTTGAATTAAATTTTAAAATATTTATTTTTGCCCTAAATTTGCATGAAATTTTAGAAACTTTGGTTTAAAATGAAATTAGTTTGATGAACCAATCACTATGCACTTATGTAACAATAGAAATATGGCACACTTCTGCATATGACTCTTTTTTTGCTTCTCAACACCTCCTTCACCAAGTTTATATCCTTTCAAATAGTTTCAATGTTGTTGTACCAATATTATACCTTAGATCATGGCGTGTCATTGTCACTAATAGAGTGAGTTGTGCCCTCCTTCATAAACAATAATAAACACATCAAAACAATGAAATGGCATAAAACAATAAACAAAAATGCCTTGCCACAAATATGAGAGGTTGATCAGAGACTCAATGCCTCTTATCCACCTCTTGTAAGTTGTCTCTTTATTTGGGTTGTGATTTCCTTCTCCATGGATAGTTTTTATGTCTTTTTGAAGCACTATCCACTTGGGATGCCACATATACTCATCTTAATGCCTTACCAATACTTAAAATGCCTTCTCCACTTCTACCATGACTTTATTATAGGTTATCACTTCCTCTTACACATGACCAATGCCTTATAAGGTTATATTCATCTCCTTGTAGTATTTTAATAAGATCTTGACACAGGGTGCATTTATTGATTATGATTACTCCCAAATCAGATCTCCCTTATACGGTTCCCTTCAAGATTGCCTAATCATGAGCTTTGAATACCATAAAAAAAAGAATCCATGTACAATGAGAATCAAGAATCCTCTTTATTGATTATTAAAGAGGCTCACATATAAAGCTTATAACAAATCTTAGAAATAAAGAAGGTAGGTATAACAACAAATGGATGGGAAGTTATAAAAAGAATGGAATAGTACAACAATAATAACCAAATAACTGTAGTTTGTTGATACATAATTAAACTATTTACAAAAATAAGGTTAATTATTCTAATAGCTTTATCACTTCAAAATCTTTCCCTAGTGGCTCTAATTTCTAGATGAATCTTATTAAAAGCAAATCCCTTCTAGGAAATGGGTCAATTGAACATTGGGGATGGTAACAAGGATTTGTTATAGGATGATGCTTGACTTTGCTAGGATACTTTGAGCATTATTGACCATGGCTCCTATAATCTCAAAGATCATGGGAGAAAAAGTTAACGACTACTTAGAAATCATTGATGAAAATAAATCTTGGATTATTTTAACTAGATTCTCTTCTAACCAAGAATAGATGGCTAGCCTTAATATTATTTAGGTGAATTTAAGTAGGTTATAACTTTGTCATATTTTAAGGGAAGATGAATTACAATGGGTGGATTTTGAGGATGGGGACTACAATGTGAAATTAGGACACCTGGTGGAACTTAACCCTATCTTTGAAGGTCTTCCTTGGATGTTTCTCTGGAACAAGGATTTTATTCCTAATATTAACCTATGTTTTTAGTTGGCATCCCAAAACAAGATTTTTATTATGGATAGTTTATCTAGGAAAGGTTTAGTTCTTCCCAACATATGTATTCTTTGTGAAGTAGAAGCTCAATCTATACCTCATATCCTCTTGAGTTGTTCCTTATCTTATAATATATTTGACCACTTCCTCTCATTGTTTAGCATTTATTGGGTTAATCTAAATTTTATTTTTTAATGGATCACTCAGTGGATGAATCCTTTCTCTTCTCCTATATTGAAATTAATATGGAAACTCTTTCTACCCCATTCATGTTGGGGCATATGGAATGAGAGAAACTACAAAACTTTCAAGAATAGGAAAATTTTCTCAAGGAAAGCTATCTCTTCTATATTGGGAACATAAATAAGAAGCTTCCCTCCATTATAAATGGTGATATTGATAAGGTGTCTAAGAGTGAGGGAGGATTAATTCACAAATAAGAGTTCATCATATAAAGAATTGTAAAAAAACATTCAATAAAAGTGAACATGAATTCTATTAAATGGATTAGACCAAATGCTTCTTTGGCTAAACTAAAGTTTGATGGAGCCTCTTAGGATAACTCTAATAGTGATGGAGGGAGAGGGATCATTAGGGGTAATACAAGGGAATTCATAGTAGCATATGTAGGGCCAATGGGTATTGAGATGAACCATGTTGTAGAAGCAACTACGACTCTATAGGGTATTTGAGTCATGAAGGAGAATGATATTAAATTGTTAGATATTGAGGATGATTATTGAATCATTATTAATTACAATGAATAAAATTTATCTCATAGTTGGACTATAAAAAACATGATTATCAAATATCTAAGTCTCATGTAGAGTTTTGAGAAGGTTTCCATAAATAATGTTTACATAGAGGGTAACAAAGGAGGAAATGGTTTCACCAACTTAGGAGTGATGGGCTAGAATCTCATAGAGCAAAATTTAATCAAGGATTAGATCCTTTTATCATCCTTATTATTAAAATTGAAACTTATATCAATAAATTTATACCATTATTAAGTGATGTGTTTCTCTTATCATGTTAATTGGTTCCATTATATCTCACTCTATATAATCATTTTCAACTACCTTCCAACTCTTATGATATCCGACAAGTACTTGATTGTCAATTATAATAAGTATGGTGGATTTTTTTTTCATGCTTAATTCAAGTAGAATATCCTAATTATTAATGATAAGGGATGGGATTGTAGTAACCTCATGTCAATTAGTAGGAATTTACTACTTTCAACCCATTTCCTAAGTACTTACTAGGACACTTTGAGAATTGTCTTCGACTTTAAGGTATACAAAGCATCTAGTAAAAATACCTTGTTGAAGGTAGTTAAGATGGGTATGACCTGTTATATGGAGAAGGTCAAAGGTTATGATCTTGGGATATTGGAGGATTTTGCAAAGGTGTGGAATAACATGAAAGTTTGCATGGGAGGGATTAGTATGGAGATTTTTGAGGAGTATATTTTCAAGGTTATAGGAATGAAAAACAAGGGCCTAAAGATCTTCAAAGATAGGATGTGTATGAATAAATACTTTAATGCCTTATTCAAAGACTAAAAAAAAATTCATGTCTTAGAGGATGACATTATTAGGACTTTGATTCCTAAGTCTAGGGGAAAGGGTTTTATTGATATTATGAAGTATATCACTTTGGATGGAATATTTAGAAAGATTTATAATTATCACTTATCTATGCTTAACCATTTTAGGCATAGGAAATTGCTTAGTATTAATTTATTCCTTCTGTGTTCCTTGGAGGCTTCAGTGCTTCAAGTTCAAAATGGTATTGTTATATTTGATACCATATTTCATTAGTCTTTGATCATTTTGATAGTTCATTATGGTCAACCCACATTATCCCCCAAACCCACTATGGAGAGGGGCATAGAGATTTCAAAATTTAGTGTTTCTAGGAACTTTGTCAATCCTCCACAATTATCTCCTATCCCTATTGAGCCTAATATTGGGGATGAGTCTCCTTCTATGTTTGTTTATGTGGTTCTAAACTAGCTTTCTAAATAGGTGTGAATCCTAGTTCATTTTCTTAAGACTTCTAGGGGCAAAGAGTTGAAGTTGTCACCTTAGTTTGAAACCCTTATGGATGTGGAGAATTTTGACCCCTTTGGGGCTCCCCACTCTAAGAAACTATGTGTTAAAAATTTAGAACCTAACAATCTAGAGGCTAAGGAGATCAAGCATGATCCTAATGGAACCAAGAATACAGTGAGAAAAAATGAATAAAATGACAAAACTAACAAATTAGAAAGTGCCCTCAGAGTCCACAAGGGAATACTAAAGGGTCTCTTCATTTTTTTAAGACTTATAGGGGAAAAGAGTTGAAGTTGTCACCTTAGGCTGAAACCCTTATAGATGTGGAGACTTTCAACCCCTTTGGGGCTCCCCAATTTGAGAAACTATGTGTTGAAAATTTATAACCTAGCAGTCTAGAGGCTAAGGATATCAAGCATGATCCTAAAGGAACCAAGAATAAGGTGAGAAAAAAGGAATAAAATGACAAAACTAACAAATTAGAAAGTGCCCTCAGATTCCACAAGGGCATACTAAAGGGTATATTCAATTAAATAAAATAAATAAAGATGAAAGTGATGAAATATATCATGGATAAAGGTAAGGTTAGGGATTTATTTTAGGAATGAGATTAGTGGGAATTATTCAAAAACATTTTCCAAATCAGGAAGAAATGAAGGTTATTAAAAATAATTTAGAGAAGATGGAGGGGGAGGTTTAGATCATGAAGAAAAGTGGTAGGTTATAGCCATAAATAAGGCCACTATAAAGAACTACTCATAAATCTTGAATACCCTTCAAGGGAATTTGAAAAAAAATAATGATATCGAGTTGCAAGTAGGGCTTGGGTCAAGGATGAGGGGGAAGAAAAATAAATAGGAGGTGGAGAATGGAAGTATTGAAGAGGCTCATCTTATTGACCAAATTTAAGGCCTAAAATAAATTTGGAAAGCAATAGAAGGATTGTGTAACCTTGTGGGTTTTTAGTCTTCTCTAGCTAGTTCCTATTTTTTCACTAATTTTTTGCTACTAGTATTTGTTTCTTTTACTATCATTTTGCTATAAGTAGACTTTGGTGTTGGTTATTGGGTTTGGTTTTTATTGGATATTTTGCTTATTTTGATAATGTTTTATCTTTGTATCTCTTTGTAACAAGGTTTTGGGACCTTTCAAAACAACTAGTTTACCTTTATAAAAAAAAATAACATCATGATAGTTGATAATGGGAGACCACCATAAAAATGGGTGTTGATGTGTAGTTATTTCCTAAACTTATCACCTTTATACACTAACCAATGATTTATGACTTGAAAAAATTTCTAAATTATTTTAACAATAAAAGTGATCACCATCTTGATAATAACATAACCCATATCGGTTGTTGACTACCCTAAGGGATGGAAAGGTGTTCTGATGGGACAGGAGATTTTATTTCCTAGAAGTACCACTATGGTTCCTATTCAAAAGGAAATGATGGAAGGAATAATACTGGACATACCAGATGATCTAGTTGAGGAAATCATGGCCTTCATGGATCTTACTCTTGTGGGTAAGTTTTTTCCCTTCATCTTAATATTGAATCAGTTTAAAAATGGGTTTGCAATTATTGGAAGATCAAAGGTAGTATCTCTATCATTGTGATGGTGGGAGGGCTCTTTATGTTCAAATTTACTAATAAAGAAGATATGATTTCCATTTTGGTAGGAGGGACATGGATTTATGGTACACATTCACTGGCATTTTGTGCATGAAGGCTTGGGTTTGATCCCAACACTGATTTGAAATGGACTGCCCCGGTCTAGGTGAGACTACCTGTGCTTCCTTTGGAGTACTAAGATGATAATTTTTTTTTCTATTATAGCTAATACTTTTGGTCATTATGTCACTCTTGACTATACTATGCAGTCTAAATCCCATTGTGTTTATGCTAGATTCTGTGTTAATGTAGAAGTTCACAAAACTCTCCCTATGTCCATTGAGTTGAGCTCTAAGTATGGGATCTGGATGAAACTGATCTTATATGAAAACTCAACTACATTTTGTCAACTTTTCAAGAAGAAGGGTTATCTAATCACTCATTATAAGCTTAAAAAAGTAGAGGTAAGCCCTAACCTAGAGAAAGAATAAAACACTACTACCACATGAGAAGTTATTCATGATTCTTAGGGAATGGGGGGTAATGAGGAACATGAATCTAATCAAATAGGTGAAAATAAGGATCCTATATTAGATAGTGATATGGGAGTGGCAGGTAATGAGGAATAGGTCCTTACTCATGAAGGTGAATGTTGAGATAACCTTGATCCAAAAAGTTTAGAAGTTAGTGAATAACTTGTTTAGTAAGTTTTATGGACCTTCCTATGCTGGAGGAAGGAGAGTTTCAATAGGCTAATATCGAGGCCCATTCTATCCCATTAGATAACATTCAAATTTTAGATGTAGTTTGAAATAACAAAGACATGAATGCTCATCCCTCTATAGGATAGAGTCTAGCTATCTCCTCTAGAGTTAGGATTAATGGAAATTCTAAGTCACCCAAAGTAGGGTTTATTGTGTTTCAACATGTTGATTTAATCCTGACCCTAGGATTAGGGCCAAGTGGGTGTAAGAATGATCATGATGAATGGACAACCCCTAAGAAGAAGGGATGCATGCTCAAGAAATCTACTAATATTGGAATAGATCCAAAGTCAGGGAGATCTCTAAGGGAAACAAGACAAAGAGAGGCAACTCATGAAATTGCTAGTGGTAAGCAAAAAAAATTGGAGGTCCACTCCCAAAAATCTCTTAAATGAGAATCCTATCTTGGAATATGAAGGGCCTTACTAGCCCCTCAAACTAGTTTGAGGTCAAGAAATATATTTTGGATCTTAAAATTGATATTCTTTTACTTCAGGAGGTTAAAATGTCCAAGGAAAATTTTAAACTGGTCGTTGACATAATTTGGCCTAATGCTACTTTTTGCACCAGACCTACTATGGGTGCTTTAGGGGGTATTGTTACTATGTGGAATAAGGCAAGTACCAGTGGTATTTTCACCATTTATAATAAGTTTTATCTTATTTTCAATTTTTCTATGCCTTCTTTTCACTAGTCCTTAATCAATATCTATGCCCTAAATACAAGGGTTCTAAGGAAAATGCTATGGATGGATCTGTCTACTCTCCTCTCCACTTCCCCTCATTCCTTTTGGATGTTGGTAGGAGATTTTAATACCCCCTTATATCCCTTAAAGAAACTTAGGAGTATTTTAGACTACTCTGATAGTATGTTTGATTTAGTTGACTTTATCAATAGTTTTGGGTTATTGGATATTAAGTTGTAGAATCAAAACTTTACTTGGTCCAACAAAAGAATTAGTGATCAAATGATTCAATTCAAACTAGATAGATTCTTAATATCTAATAATTGGGTTAATCATTCTAATATTAGCCTCTCGACTATCCCCAAAATAGTCTATAACCATAATCCTATTCTTCTTAATTGAATTGACTAGCAGAATCAGGGCCCCTTCCCTTTTAGGTTTGAAGCTATGTGGATCAAACATAAAGATTTTAGGAGTCTCCTGACCAATTGGTGGTATATTTCTATCCATGGCACTCCTATGTTTAGGCTAGTTAAGAAGCTATTACATATTAAATAGGAGGTGCATGGTTGGAATAAATATAGCTTTGGGAATGTGTTTGTGCAAAAGAAGGTTCTTTCTAGAAAATTAGCTGAAATTCAATCCAAAATAGCTCAAGGAGATTCTACAGAGGATAGTGGTCAAGATGAAAACAATTTAATTACTGATTGGAAGAACCTTATGAATAAGAAAGAGCTTTTTTGGAAACAAAAATCTAGGATTCAATGGCTTAAAGAAGGGGATCACAATACAACTTTATTTGATCTCTTTGCTATGAAACATAGGAAAGATAATACTATTTCCAAATTGTGTATGGAGGATGGTAATACTATCACTGATGATAATGAGATTGGGAATCATGTTGCTCTATTTTTCCAGAACTTACTAATGGAATAAGCTGATAGTGCTACCAGTGGGTAGATAATGAACTAGTTCCTCAACAATATTCCTACTTTGATCACTAAAGAGGACAATATTGACATGTTAAAACCCATATCTGAAGAAGAGATTCATGGTGTTCTTTCCTCCATTGGACCATTTAAAGCCCTTGGCCCTAATGGTTTTCCTCTTATATTTTTTTAGGAATATCGGGATATTGTGAGCTATGATGTCATTGTTATTGTTAGGGATTTTTTTAGAACTTGGAAACTTTTAAATCAAGTTAACAATAACTTTATTGTTCTTATCCCCCAAAAGCCAAATACTGAGTTTCTTGTAGATTTAGACCTATAAGTTTGTGTAATACCATTTACAAATTATGCACCAAACTCTTTATTTTGAGATTTCAATATTTCTTTGATAAAACCATTTCCTCTTCTCAGAAAGGTTTCGTTCTTAGGAGGCAAATTTTAGATGTGGTCATTGTCACTCATGAAACTATCCATTTTATGGCAAAGAGCAGGATTCTTGGTATGGTCTTCAAGCTTGACATTTCTAAGGCTTATGATAGAGTTTCTTGGCAGTTTCTTTTCAAGGTTATCCAAAAATTTGGAAGTTTCCTTACTCATCCAGGAAGTGGTTACCACTACCAAATTTTCTATTTTGGTTAATGGGATTCCTAGAGGTTTTTTCTCTCCTATGAGAGAGATTAGATAGGGTGATCCTCTTTCTCCCTATATATTTATCATGATGGCTGAAGCCCTTGGGAGATATTTCTAATCTAAGGTTCTTTCTAAGGAAATTATGGGGATCAAACCTGCTTCTACTCTACAACATATGTTTGTTTAGTAGTTTTTGGATGATACCATCCTATTTGGTATCTCTTTAGTTATAGAATCCCATAATTAGAGGAATATCCTCAATGATTATGTTAAAGCCTTTGGCCAACACATCAATTTTTAGAAGAATAATGTTTTTTTCTTTAACACACAGGAAGATCTCAAAATAAAAATTATTAACATCCTTGGCTGTGCTGTGGCTAATCTAGCTATTGTCTACCTTGACCATCCTCTAACTGTTAAACAAATAACTCAAGGATTTTAGAATGGTATCTTGGAAAGAACTCAAAAGAAGTTGATTGGATGGAAGGGTAAGCTCTTGAGCAATGCTAGAAAATTGTAGCTTCTACAGGCTTCCTTGCAAGGAATTCCAACTTACTTCCTTTCCCTTTTCAAAATGCCCAAGTATGTTGCTAACAAACTGGAGCAGATTCAAAGGAATTTTTTATGGACATGTGTGGAAGAAAAAAAGAGAATGTCTATTGTCAAATGGGAGAAGGTTTACCTTCTTAAAACTCATGGGAGGCTTAATATCAGATCTATAAGAAACATGAATAAATCCCTTCTTTCCAAAATAAATTGGAATTTGATTAACAATAATAAAGATTGGGGAACTATTATGCAGGCTAAGTACCTTTAGGGTGTTGACAATATTAATGTCCTTTATCAGGAAGGGTTTTCCCAAGGGTTAGTGATTTGGAACAAAATGCTAAAATCTAAAAGTTTAATTAAACATGGGCTTAAGTGGAAATTGGGGAATGGAAACCTTATAAATTTTTGGGAGGATCCTTGGGCTGATGATAAGGTGCTAGCTGATTATGTGGGTAATGAGGCTATTGCTATTATAGCCAAATAATTTTTTGGGTCAAAGGTCTGTCATTATATACATCATGAGAATAGTATTAGATGTTGGAAAAATCTTATTTACTATTGTATTAATCATATATATCCTATTTTGAGGATGAGATCTATCTAATAAATATTAGGGGATATCAAAATTCCAATTTTTCCTAGAGAAGATGACCTATATTGGTTGCCTAAGATAGGAGGATGCTTCACTTTTAATTCTGCTTACCATCTGTTGATTCTTAATACTTACAAAAATGAATTTTGGCATAAAGTTTGGAATCATAAACTTATTCCTAAGGTCAATATGTTATGGTGGGATATTGCTCATAATAAGATCTTAACCAAAGATAATTTTCAAAAAAAGGATTTCTCTCTGGTTAATCAATGTGTTCTTTGCCTCTAGGAGGAGGAAACAATTCCTCATCTTATTCTTAATTGTGCCTTTTCAAAGGAAATATGGAGTATTATTCTATAGAATTTTGGTATCCAATGGGTTTGCAACAAAGATATTATGGAGGTGATTTTTAATTGGCTTCCTACTTTTTCTCATCCCTGGCTTAAGGAGCTCTGGAACCAAACTCATCCTTTTATTGGTTGGTCTTTATGGAAAGAAAGGAACAATATAATCTTTAGGGAAGATATCAAATATTCTTCTCAAGTTTATCAATCCTTTGCTAATTCCCTCATTGAAAGAGTTGCTAGTTCCCATATTAAAAATGCTGAAAAACCCTTCACTCAAGAAGAGAAAAACATTGCTGATAATTGGAGAGTTCTTAACCAAACCCCTATCCATGATAATTCAAAGAATATTTTGAGATATAACATTAAATGGATCCCTCTAAAATCTGGTTGGCTCAAGCTTAATTTTGATGGGGCCTCTATGTCCAATGGCACAGCCATTGATGGTGGGATTATTAAGGATGATAAACGGGTGCTTATTTTTACTTATGCTAGTGGTTTAGGTACTCAAAGTAATAAATATGTTGAGGCCTTTAATTTCTTATGGGGAATCAAATTGGCCATTTCCTTTGGAATTTTTAATTTTCACATACAAAGGGACTCTAAATTTATCCTTGATGTTGTTACCAATGCTTCGATAGTTGAGTGGAGACTTAAAGATATCATCATAGACATCCAAATTATTATCCAAAGAATTTCTAGAGTGTAATTCTCTCACATATTTAGAGAAGGGAATGGTGTTGCTAATGCCCTCGCTAATTATGAACAATAGTTTATGAATTGGTGATGTTGGTGCCAATATACTAATATTCTTGTTAACATAAGGGAACTCATTCAGAAAGAGATGACTTGTCAAGGATGACTCATCATAACTACTAGCCTGGATGGTTGGATGTTTTTATTATGAAAATGATGTGGATGCTTAAGTATGGGGGCATTATGAGCTATTATAAATTTTTAACTAATGCCATTCTAGAATTATTATTATTTACATGTGTTCAGCTGAGCGGGATAAGTGATTTTTGATAGCAAGTTTCAAAAAATTATTTCTGAGCATGGGAGGAAAGGGCATCAATTAGATATTGTAAAGGCATATTAAGTTGTTGATGGCTTGCGCATGTTGGTTTATCTTCCCAATTATTGCTACATTATAATTTTTGATCTTTCTAGAATTAATTTGCAAACTTACAGAGTGGAAATTTGGCTATGCTCTTAGTATCTTTGGCTCTATAATCTCGAGGGTAAGGTGAGAATGGGAGGAGATAGAATTCACACTAAGCCTATATCTTGATGTGAATTTAAAGACAATTCCTTTATCTAGCATTACTATAAGGAAGTGGGCATAGCCCCCTTTTTGGAATGCTTCAATGGTTTTGATGAAAATGTATCTGTGTAATGTGCTCTTTCATGGAAAAATCACAGGGTTACCATTGGCATAATTGGCTTCAAAATCTTTTAAGAGGTCATTACCATGGTGACTAGTCTTTCAATAAAAGGGACTAACTTACAAAGGAAGACTAAGGTGGCTGACCCTCAGAACTAAAATCTTTTCTTGAGTGAAGGCAAGGAATTAATCTTGTTCTAGGGAGTGTTTGAGCATGCTAAGCTGCCTAAGCCATGAGATGAGATGTGATTTCTCCTTATGAAATACTTCACCTTAGAGGGATGATTTACCAGGTTTTATAATTACCACCTCCCCTTATTTAATCATTTTTGTCACAATGCTTTGATAAGCATTCTATTTTATTTTTTGTCCTCCCTTGAACACTCTGTGTTCTGAGCTAAATCTAAATATAACAAAAAACCCTCGAAACACTTAGTTCCTCTACATTAGGGCCTCATTCTTTGGTTGTATAATTTCCACATTGCTTTAGACCCTCTTAAGACAATTTAACCCTTTGTGATTAAAGTTCAGGCTGCCATACCCCCCATTGTTACTATTATTTTTGAGGAACCATGTTTTACCCCTAATAACCAAAAAATGAAAGGGGTTTCTTTTTTTGTTACTCCAGAGGAGATTGTGAAGGATTTACATACTCCTATTTGCAAAGGGAGTGTGAAAAGTAAAAAATAAAGACCTAGGAGGTGACTTCTAAAGGGGAGGTTATTGAAGATAAAATGGGGTCCCATAAGAATTTGAGTAGTGATTATGAGGGCCCTGTGAAAAAGTATAAAATGATAGAGAAGGGCAAGAAAGAGGATTTTTCATTTAGGGTGAGAAGATTTGGGAGAATTATAGGGAAACCAAACCTGAAGGACAAATTAATTGATTATTCTGAAAGTGATTATGAAGCTTCTACTCAGGGTAAGGTTCAGTGGAAAGCTGAAGACATTGAGATTCAAGAGATGTTTGAAGGGAACAAAGGTGGGGCAGATGAGCAACAGATGAAGGATTTTGGTAGTGAGGGGGGTAAACTTTTAGTTAATGCTGGTGAATGGGAGAAGATTATCATGGAGGAATTTGAAGGGGAGACTAAGGAGAAGGAAGACAGCTAGGAGAATGCTATTTTTGATCTTAGGGGTTGTGTGGAGTATGTGGAGTAGAAGTTTCATTCCTTGGGAGCCTCTATTAGAAGTATGCTCTATCACTTGGATTTGCTCAACCTAAATCTACTAAAGGAACAAGAGTTATTGGTGAATGGTGAGGATGATGAAAAAGTCAATAAACTGGATGAAATTGTGGATTTTCTAGCTAAAGGTTGGGAGGTTGTTTCTCCTTAGTCTAGTTTCTTTTTATTCTTTGTGTTGTTTTTTGATTTATAATATCTGCTATTTATTAGCTATTTATGTTGTTTATGATGTATCAGACTCTAGTGGCTCTTTTTATTTGTGAGCCTTTCTGTTCCTTTTTCTGCTTCTGTTAAGGTTTCGGCCCCTGGTTTTTGCTACCTTATATTATCAAAAACATAAGCAATAATAAGGGAGTGGAAATTAAGCCCTTTCCATGTATACCTACCATAAGGATTACCATTAGAGATGAAATTTATGAATAATACTTTCCAAGATTCAATATTTTAAATGGCCCTAGGTATCTATTTAACAATAAAACAATCCCTTATTTTTTAATATCACTTATGCCCATGCCTCTATCTTCTTTAGGATGACATTAAAGGTTCCAAGACACTCTATGAAAAAATTTCTTATCCAAAGAATTAGCCTAGAGAAATTACATGAGGAGATTTTTAATATGCTATAATAAAGCTTAGATGGGGGATAATAGGAATAGTAACAAACATGGGTAGTAGAGATAATCTTGGAACACATCTAAAACTTTCCAACAAGAGAGAGGGATTTGAAAAGACAATAATCAAGCTTCTTTTCCACTCTCTGAACCACATAATTTTAGAGCTTGACTAAAGAGTCTTGGAAGGAAAAAAGGGTACCTAATAACTTGAAAATTTAACCAAAAGGGTTCCACTTCTAGTTTTTCCACTGTATACCTCTTACTTCCATAACTCTACTAAAAATGCTTGGAAGGAAAGGAATACCTAATAACTTGAATATTTATCAAGAACGGATCCAATTCTAATTGTACCTATAAGGATAAAATATTTTTTATAGTAATCAATTTCACCCCAGTAAATGCTAAACCTAGAGGCAAAATTATTTTTTTGAAGACATTCCATAATATTTTTTACCACCTCCTCCTCTTCATGAATGGAAATAAAAGAATTATTAGCAAAAATGACCATTAATAAGAAGAGAGTTAGGGGAGTTAGGAATAGAGGTTCCCTTAATAAGAACTTTTAATGCATAATCGATTTAATAATATCCAAAGTCTTTAAATACTAAGACATAAAGAGAGGGGTTAACATGAAACCTTTATTGGTGAATCTAAAGAGATGGAATTACTCAAACTAGTGCCCATTAATGGTTAAACAATTAGAAGCATCCTTCAAAATAGTTTGAAAGGAATGAAAAAACTTGGGACCAAACCATATAGCCTTCAACATTTGTAATAATGAAAGGCTACTCAATTTTGTCATTAGCATTCTTAAAGTCAATTTAAAAAAAACATTCATCTCGATGAGAAGTTTGGACATATTTTACATCTTCTAAAAATCAACAATAGTTTTTAGGAATATAATGCCTTAATAAAACCATTTGTTCTAAAAAACAATAAGGGGAAGAAAATGGGAAATATTGAGAGTAAAATATTTATAAATGCATGATAAAAGAACTAGATGAATAATGTATCTAGATTTGACATCAATGACAAAGGCATACAAATAAATAACATCAGATATAATGTGGAACACATCATAAAGAAGTAAAAAAACATAATTGATTATTCATTCTCCTCACTTCTTCTATCATAGTATCTTCACAAATACTCTTGTTTTGTCTCAACTTGCTTGTTTAATGACATAGCTTGTTGCACATCACATTTTACAATGTACTATATTTATTATATACAAGATAATATGACCATTATAATTAAACCATTGTAATGTGACCCAAGTTTATTTTTTCTATACTTAATAACTGAACATTTATCAAATTACATTACCATTGATCTTTATTTTGATATGCCCAAGTATTTTTTTTGTTAATTTCCAATGATCCAAGATGGATCTTGCATGAATCTAGAAGCAACACCAACAACAAATGAAATATCTGGCCTAGTAATGGTTAGATAAATCTAACTACTAATGAGTTGTTTGTAAAGAGTGGTGTTAGTTTTATCACACGTAAGTTTTGAATCAAACTTAACACCAAATTTAATAGAAATAAATGTAGGCTTATAGTCAAACATATTAAATTTAACAAACATGTTATGTGCATACTTAGATTGAAAAACAACAATTGAATTTTTATCTTGAAATACAACCATTCCTAGAAAATGATTAATAATGCGTAGATCAATCATTTCAAAATTTTGATTTAGTTAATCTTTATATTTAAGAATTAAATCAATTTGACAATCAATTATTAATTTGATCATCAATTATGACCATTTTCATCTTTAACAAATAGATCATTATCAATATAATAGTTAGAGAAACATAGTTCTTTAAAATGACTTTTGATTTTAGACTTTAAAATGACTAGTGATTTTAGAATACCAAGATCGAGGAACTTGTTTTAAATGATAAATAGATATCTATAACTTAAAAACATGATGTTCTTTGTTAGGTTCAATGAAACCTTTAGACTGAGTCATGTAGATTTTTTAATTCTTGATCACCATTTAGGAATGATTTTTTGACATCCAGTTGGTGTATAATCCAACCATTTTGAATTTTAAGTGAAATAAACAATCTAACATTGTACTCATTTTTGATACAGGAGCAAATGTTTCAACATAGATAATCCTAGGTTTTTGAGTGAAACCATAAACAACTAAATAGATTTAAATTTATCAATTTTACCAATTGAATTATTTTTGATTTTATAAAGCCATCTAAAACCAATAATATTAATTTTAGGTAGAGGTAGGATAAGATCCCCAACTACAATTTTTAATAGATCATTATACGTAATTTGTATATCAACTTTTCATCTATCATCTTGAATAAAATTTTCAAAATATTTAGATTCACATTCATGACTCCTAGTTAGTTTATTAAGATTATCATATTAGATGTATGAATTAGGGATTTAGCCCATTTTGTTCTTTTAAATTGAATACAAAATGAATAAGTATCCCCAGACTCTAAGTTATCTAAAATTCGATTAACTTCCTCTAAGGATCTTTTTTTCATTAAAAAAAATAGGAGAGTCAAGTTCATTTTGACAGAGTCCCATTAAATGCTCACAAAAATAATTTTCAAAGTATTTGAACATTCTTATTCTCAATGATTTTTCTTTTAGATGGATCATAAACTCTGATATCTTAATTTTTTCTCCATAACCTATGAAAATGCAAGAATAGAAGGTAGGATTATTATTATTATTTTTTTTTAATACTTTAGGAATAAAGATAAAAGAAAGACTACCAAATATCATAAGGTGAGCAAAATTTGGTTTCTTATTAGACCATATTTATAATGGTGTATAAAGATGAAAATATTTAGTAGGGAATCTATTTAGAATGTGCACAATAGTATTCTTGGCTTTGATCCACAAGAATTTAAAAATATTTGTAAAATGCAACATTGTTCTTGCCATTTCAATAATGGTTTAGTTTTTCCTTTCAACAATTCTATTTTTTTGTGGTAAATAAGAACTTAAATTTATTTGAATAACACAACTAATTCAAAATGAATCAAATTCATTATAAATCTATTCATCATTATTATCAGTTACTAATCTCTTAATAAAAAAAATTATGAGTATTTTCAATAACTTTAAATTCTTTGAATTTTGATAATACTTTAGATTTCTTCTTTATAAAATATGACCAAATCATTTTAGTATGATAATTAATAAAAGTAACATCATATAAAGAACCATTAAGAGATGAAACTTTAAGTGGTCCTGTAACATCACTATGAGTAAGTCTAAAGGATGAGATGAGTTAGCTTCATGATTTTTGTGAAAAGGGTTTGTTTGTTACTTACTACATAAGCAAATATCATAAGCTTCATGATGAGAAGAAATAATAGGAAAACCAACTAAAAGATCAAGATGAGACATATCATGTAAACTTATAAACTTAACATGATTTAATCTTTCATGCCACAATTGAGATTCATTTCTACTTTGTGATGAAAGATAACATGTAGAAGAAGTAAAAAATTGTATAAACCATTCTCTTAATTTTTTCAACAATCAGAGAACCAAATTGATTTCTAATAGACCATTTATCCTTAAATAAAGTTACTATTAAATTATCATTCATAGAACATAATAACAACTTTTTATTAAATTTAGGAACATAGAAAACATCTTTGGTGATTACATTTGAAATTTTAACTTTTTTTTTCTTAGTAGTTTCTAAAAATGAATTATCACTTAAATAATTTTTTTCAAATATGATACTTGATAAAAAAAATTCATATGATGTAATGCATCACTATCTAAAATCTATTAATTTTTATTAGAAACAAACAAGGTAGCATACAAAACCATAATGTTATTCTTTTGTTCCTGATTGTTGTTTTGATTTTTCTGATGCTTCCCCTTGTTATTTTTAGAGTATTTTATTATTAATACATAGATTACAATTATCATTATAATTTATTTTATGATTCTTATTATCATATTTCATTTTACTTATTTTTCCATTAGTAAAGGTTGGGTTAGAATTTCGATTTCTAGTGTTTTTAAAAACATTATTAAGTATGAGAAGTTTCTGAGTGTCATTCTACGAGATGAGTGGCATTCTCTTTAGAATTAAGAATTGAAATGAAATTGTGAAAATTTTGATGACTATTTAACCAAATAATGAAATATAAAATTTTATCTTGAATAAGATTACTATTACAGCTATCTAAATGAGATTTAATGTTTTTGATTTTTGCATGACAATTATTATTATTTATCTCCTTTATGGGTGTAGTTTAATCCTAACAACAATTTCCATAGTTTTCACACCATAAACTCAAATTCAATACATATTTTCTAAATTTTATACTTTATGATGTATCAAAATGTTTTATGAAACCCTAATCACTAATGGTGGGCCAATGTCAAGTGCAATGACAACCAATGTCCTAGATTGAGGGAAAAGAAATAACCAGTTGATATAGGCAATGATGCTAGAGGACGGTGATGCCAATATGGTGGGAGGTAGGGTGAATACCGATCTAGGAAGTAGGGTTTTGGATATAGTAGAGATTGAAAATATCAGTGTTAAGTCAGAAATTATGGAGGTAATTTAAATCTCTTGTGTATTAACAACACATTATTTGAAGTGGACTTGTGTGCCATTGCAAAAAATATCAACTAGTAGTAGGCAGAGAGGTAGAAAATAAAGGTAATATTTGGTTAAAAACTAAGGAAGGAAATGACAGAGGGTACTATAAAATCCCTAGATCTGAAGGAGCCAATACGGGAAGGTCCATCATGTAGAGCTACATAATAGAGGACATTTGTAGAGGTGGTGGCCATAAGGGTTTATAAATCATTGGAACCCACTAGAAGATGCATTTTAGTATCCTTTGAGGAGGATGAACTAGAATATATGTTGGAAAGTAAGAAATAATTTGTTGATAAGGGAATTATTTATAGGTTTAACTAGTTCTAGACTAGCCTTATGGTGTTGCACTAATGGATTTTAGAAAAATGGCATCCCCTTTAAAAGATAGCTTGTAAATTTATCCATGATCCAAGGGATTATTTATAGTAGTTTTAAACCTTTCCAAATATAGAAACATGATCATGAAAGACTAACTATGGTACATGGATCAACATCTCCTAATGAAGCCATAGTTTCCCTCTTTCAACCCATTGACTGCATCTTTAAACATTAGACCTATTTGGGTAGGCCTTTTGTACCTTCCCCTACATTTTTATTTTGAATCCTCACTTTTAGCTATAGGCAAGGCCTTGGGAGAAATGTTGGTAGTGGATGAATCTACTACTGATTATCTTCATACCACCTATGCTCATATTTTTGTTTGTATGTATGTGTCTGAACTCCATGCACCCATTGAGTTGAAAGTTCAAAATCATGTTTGGGCCCAAAATTTAGACTATGAAGGAATTCTATTTAGATGTAGAATATGTTTTGATATAGGGCATATGGTTAATTCTTGTCAATTCTCTTGAAAAAAGATGTGAACCTCATGGTGGAAGGATGCCCTTCCTAACCATCTCATGATGTTAACTTCTGAGAGAGAAGATCAGGATATGCAAAAGGAAGAAGTGAAGACACGAGAGTTGGTTTTGGGAGATGTTGAAACTTATATGGGTGAAGAGATAAAGTCCTTAGGACACATGACAGATACATTACCAAAGGGAGATTATGCATCAAAAGTTAGTGAGTCTTTGGATTCAAATGAAGGGTCATTGGCTAGGGTTCTATGGAAGAACTACAAACCATTGGATACTATTGAAGTCTATATCCTTGTGTTTCCAAACTCAAGGGAAGGTGGGGATTGGACCGTAATAAGAAACATAAAGAAAGGAAGAGGAAAAAAGGAGACAAAACCTCTAAATATGATCCTCATATCTGAAAAAGAAAATAGTTTAGAAGGATATTAATTCTTTTGGATTTCTTTGTGTTTTTTAGAGGGTTTTAGAGTTATCACAACATAATCACAACATGTTTACAATCAGCTTTGTCCTTTGCTGGTAGAGGATCTCCATTATACTTTCATCATTTTATCTTTCTCTCCTTTGTAAAAAGGTGGGCCCTTTCAAAATGTAACCATTACCAATAATAAAAAGATATTTGTAATTTGTCTAGAATAAAATTAAGAGAAGCTATTATTTACCTTTAAATTTTACACTACTGTTTTGTGTTTTATACTAAACTAGCACTATAAAGGTTTATAAAACAAACTTTAAAAGAAAATTATACTTAATTTATAATAAAATAAATTTATAATGTATAAAAATATTAATTATTTAATTAAATGTGAAATAATTAGACAAATTTGTAAAAGATTAAAACTAAGGAAAGTGTTTTAAGAATCAATTATTTTTCAATATTATAGTTACATTGACCATTTCAATGTGTCCAAAATGTGAAAAAACCTAAATATTGACTAGTTACATGGCCACTTTCAATGAAAGAGGTTACTAGACAAGGGTGTCAAAATTGTCATTAAGTGTTTAAACATGTGGTGATAAAAAAACAAATGTATTTAACTAATGATTTTGAAAAACAAATTAGTTTTGACCAAAAGTTTTATCCAAAAAGATTGTGTCAAGGGGTTTTGAACTCTAGACCTTGTTTTTGCAAGTGTCTTACAAAACTATACTAGCCAACTTCCCTTTGACCATTTACAAGTCCTTTCATGGATATTTTTGTTTTTAAAACATATTTAATTCAAAATAATTTTTAAAAAGAATATTTGAATTTAACTTTTTTAAGTAAATAACTATTAGTGGAAAGTGGGACCCTCCACTTGCTCGCATATGTGTAATATTGACTTTAAATACAATAAATACTTTTTTTGAACTACTGAACTATTAAACCTACCTTTGTACACTCCAAAATCATTAATGGTGCTTTGGAAGAGACATAGGATATTTTGAAAGATGTAGGAGGTTAAATTAGGGCCTATAAACTTTAGAATCACCTTCAAAATGACTTTTGAAGCACATAGAACCTTTAGAAATAATTTCTTATGTCAAAAAAAAATATTTCTAGATTTTTAATATTGTACTAGCTATACCATGACACCTAGATGAGGTTGAAAAAAATATAGAACTCATTCAAATGCTTTTCATGTTCTTTAAGAGGTTTAGGTAGGCCAAAACAATGAAGATCTCCACTTTAGAAGAGAGAAAGATGGTGCAAGGGTGCTAAAATGAAATTTTCTTATTTTTTACTTCCACAGAGCCATAGATGGACTAGAGCCATACCATCATGACATAGTTGATGAGAAAATTAAAAAATTGAATTTGATTCTTTAAGGGCTTTGAAAGAGTGTTTGCAGACCAAAAATATGAAGATCTAGCACTTCAAAACATAGAAACAACATGCATAAGCACTAATTTTAAAATTTAATGAGTTTTCAGCCTTCTCAGGCCATACAAAGACAAATTAGGCTGATCCTTACTCTTTTGATGCTTGAAACAAGTGTTGATTTTCTAAGATCTACATTAGACTACTTCATAGGCAAGAGAGATGCAGACAAAATAAATTTTGAAAGAGAAAGAAGCTTCATAATTCTCCCATGGTTGTTCCATAAGATGTACAGGCTAATTTTTAATGAAAAATCCTTAAACACAAGCCAAAAAACTTGATCTAATGAATCTTGCCACTCAATCACGCATCACAAAGCTCTAATACCATGATAAAACAACCGCATGAGCACTAGATCTAAACATGAGGTCAATGGCAAATGCATACAGATAGATAATACTAAATATAATGTGAAAATTCTCATAAAGAGGTAAAAATCCATGGTTGATTATCCATATATGAGAAACAATAAATATAATATAATTCTTCCTTCTCCTCACTTCTTCTCTCAGAATATCTTCACAAATACTCTTGTTTTGTCCCAACCTACTTGTCTAATGACATAGCTTATTGCACATCACATTTTACAATGTAAGATATTTATTATATAGATAAGATAACATGACTGTTATATTATAACCATTGTAAAGTGACTATTGTAAATAATGGGTCTTACCTTCAATGGTAACATTAAAGGGTCTTACCTTTTTAATGGTCATATTAATATATTTTATTATTTAATTACATGAGCATGACCTCATGATAAATAATAAAATATATTATTATTTACTCAATGTTATTTAATGTATTAACGGTATGTAAGAAGACCGCATAACTATTAATTATTCCAACAATGAGCTTTAAAGAACTATTGTGTAGAGTTATTAACACCCAAACTAGCATTGATCTTAGGGTCCCCTTAACTTTTGGTATGAACTTAATGATCATTCCCATGGAGTTATCCTATAAAGATTCAAGGTAATTAATTATATGGAGATCATTACCAATGGTATTCCACATGGGGGAAATAAATGGAAAATATTGAGAGTAAATTATTTGGAAATTATTTCTTAAGAAATAATGTGCATAGTGATTGGCATCTAACTAGTGATGAGCTAAGGATATCCAACTTTGGGTTTGAACTTAATGAGCATTTTCATGGAGTTTCTTATAGAGATTCAAGGTAATTAATTGTATGTAGATCATAACCAATGGTATCCTACTTGGTTTGGTAACTTTCACATAGAAAACCATAAATAATTGGTGCCTTATTATGGGTCATTTAGTTAACATCTTGAAGGTCATCAATAGAAAGAGGTCTATCATAGGCCATTCATTTATTAGGAATGAACCTAAAAGGCAACACACTAATGCATTATCAAGTTAATTTTTTTTAGTAGTGGAAGATTAAGCTTAGAAAACCTACTTGTATTGACTTACAAAATCTTGAAGGATATCAGGTATATGCATGAGGAGGTATTTGACTTCCTCACACACCTTGATTTGAGTTGAGGAGTTTTAATCTCATACATGTTGCATTAACTCCCTGGTAACCTTATCTCCCACTTTAAGCAAAGTGAGCTCAAATTAGAGCATTGTGGGTTCAATAAATTCTAACTTTAGTTTTATAGTGAAGACAATAATTTATAGAAGAAGGGACTCATTGAAGAGAGAGCTCAAGATATTTATAATCAACTTTAATTTATTTTATAGTTGACTTGTTGGATATTTTTATGTAAATCTCCATTTTTTTTCCTAAACAAACTAAAAAAGGTGGCGCTAAAAAAAATAGCTATACCTCCCATCAACTAATCCAATCTATGTTATTCTTAAAAGATTGAGGATTTAAATTTTAAACCATCCTAATATGCATAAGGTTTTCCTCATGTTGTAGGCAACAATGTTTAAATATAACTAATTTATGAAACCCATGGTTAGAGGCATACAAATTTTCATGTAGATGGAGAATCAATAATCTGCATTTTATCATTATTTGAGAGGTTTACATATATAACCTAATACATTTCATAGAAATAAGGAAGTTAGGCATAACAACTATAAAATGGGAATCTACAAATAGGCTTGATCCATACAACAACAATAATCGAAGAATAATAGTTTGTTTGAGATGTATCAACAAACCATTTACAATATTAAACAAAAAGTAACTATTCTAATACATTTCCTTAATGAATGAATCAAAAAAAAATTCAAGCTTATATCAAAATTTTATAAATTTATTTACAGAAAGGTTAATTCACTATATCAAGTGGTTGTTCAGAGGTAGGGCAATAATAAAGACACATGTCTCCATTTTTAACCAATTGCCAGATGTAGTGGTGATGAACCTCAATGTGTTTAGTCGTAGCATGGAAAATTGGATTCTTCATCAACTTTAGTACACTCTAGTTATCGTGGAAGATAGGTATAGGTGTTGATGAATCAAGTTTAAGATCCTCCAATGCAAATTCAATCGACTTCAACTCATGACTTGCACTAATAACTGCTTTATACTCTACTTCAATAGAAGATAATGTAATTGTACTTTTAAGCTTACTATGCCATGAAAATACTCTTGAACTAAGAGTGAAAATATAATATGTTGTAGATTTTATAAAATTAACTTATCATACCCAATTTGAATTAGTATACCATATTAACTCAAAATCAAAAAAAATTCTTATATGAAAGTCAAGAGTGTCTTTGACATATCTGGGAATTCATTTTTCAACTTAAAAATGTTATTCATGTGGTTTAGCCATGAAATGAGAAATATAAATTTTTGTAAAACATAAATTTGGTCTAGTAGTAGTAAGATAAATCAAACTACCTACTAATTATCTATACACTATTTTATTGGCCAATGGTGAATCAAAGTTAGTCGATAGTTTTATCCTAACTTCTATAGGTGTAGCTACTGGATTACAATCATGCATTTTATATTTTTATAATAAGGATTTGGCATATTTTATTCGAGATATGAAAATTATATAACCAAAATTGTAACACTATCAAAACTCTACACCTAGACAATATTGAAGCCAACCTAAATCAATCAGTTTAAATGCAAAAAAAATGTTAGCTTTCATCTATTTAATCAAATCAACATTGCTTCCAATGATGGAAAGATCATCAACATATACAACTAGAACCACTATGTCATCACCAACCAATTTAACATAGTGGATATATTCTACATCACATGTTTTAAAACTAGATTCTCTAAGATATTTATCAATTTTGAAATACTAGGCTCGAGGAGCCTACTTAAGTCCATACAATGACTTCACTAACCTACAAACTAGATGCCCTTTTATAAGAATATGGAATTCCTGTGACTGAACCATAAACACCTCTTTCTCTGAGTCTTCATTCTATAAATCACTCTTTACATCCATCTAATATACCTACCAAATGAACTAAGTAACAATCGAATTAACCATTCTAAATGTTACCATTTTTTCTTGTAGGAGAAAAAGTTTCTTCATAATCAACTCCTTATTCATGTGCATATCTTTTTTACTTGTTTGATTCTCAATCAGTGTTTTCCATGCAATAGAGTTAGCAAAATATTTGATTTTTTTCTTTAAATTTACATTCACATTTTTTGAGAACCATCTATAGAGCACCATATATAATGTTAGTTTTCATGAGACCATGAAGATCTACATGTAAAAATTACAACACATTCTCTCCACTCCATGCTTTATTAGTAGGAAAAGGTTGTCTTATCTATTTACTCAACTGACATCCTATAAAAACATTTTGATTTTATTAAATGGATAGAAGTACATTCACCAATTAATTCTTACTCTAGATATTCAAATATTGGCAACTAAGATGACCATATCATTAATGCCAAAGAGTACTAGTTTATTCAACTATTGTTAAAGCATATTTTCTACTATTTCAGGATCTACAAGTTTGTACAGACCCCTTTCCCTTATACCAATAACAACTATTTCATCATTGAGTGCAATTATTTTATATTTTTTCCTTTAAAATTTACTACCAATATTTTGTTTTTGGTGATTTCATTGATGGATAAAAGATTCTCGTTCATATTAGGTATATATCTAATATTAAAAATGTGTATTTGTACCCACTATGCAATATGATTTTCACAAGCTCATATCCTTTAATATCATGTGGATATCCATCACATAAGGAAAGAGTTTCATCACTACTAGTATCCTTATTGAAGTTTATACACCAATCTTGATGACATTTGTAGTGTTGTGATGCCCCTGATTTTGAAATACCAAATGTGAGACTCACTAGATTGGTCAAGTGATGTTGCTAAGACAAATTTAATAGATGTTAATATTTTTGCTTCTTTTACAATATTAACATGCCTAGACTTCTTTTTTGCATTAGTCATATCTTCTTTCCACGTTTGAAAATCTTTTTAAAAATGTCCTGGGTGCTTATAATAAAAATATTTCCATTCGGTTTTCTTTGATGCACTTACATTGGTTTATGAAGAGTCCTTGTATAAAGACCATTATTTTCCTTTGATTTTTGACATTATTAAGAATTCACTTTCTTTAATTGTTGATGTTGAAGAATGTTCTTATCATCTTTTATTTTATATGAGAAGTGTTGAAAACTATTCAAAATTTAGTGTCTATGTCTCTGTGATCATAGGTAATGAACCCACAAATGAATTATAAAACCATATAATTTTTTTATGAGATGAGTAATTAAATATTGCTCATCCATATTATTTTCCACTGCTTTTTACTAATGACATCTTTCAGCTACAATAAAAACTCAAAAATGAACCCGCCTTTGTGCATCTTAGTGAAAAATAACAGATTCTTTAAATATAACACTTTATTGACTTCAGAAGCACGATATTTTGTTTCACGATGTTTTTATAAATTTTATGCAATGGTCACATTTATAAATTTTGATATCAAATTATTATTTATTGAAAGATCTAATAGTATCAAGACTTCTCAATGACATTTATCTTAGTTATTAGGTTGAGCATTTGGTATTTCTATTTGTCGAGTAAAATTTGTTGAAGATTATGATACTCACATATTGTAAATATCTTATGACTCCATAAATTAAAGTTTTTTCTTGTCAATTTTTGTGGATCTAGAAACAACAAGTGTTGTAAATTAGTTATTCTGACCTAATTTTTCACTAAAGCATTTAAATAGGAAAAACTATAATGACTTTTACAAAAATATTTTTTGCATTTTCTAAAACTAGACAATGTTACCAATTTTCAGCAAAAAAAATTCTTATTATTTATGAGAAATTTAATTAACTAGTTTTTGTAAAATTATGTATAAGAGAAACAATTAAATTTTAAATTTTAAACATTAATTTGGAAAAAAAGGTACAGATGAGGGCATCAAAATGAACAACATAGAAAATTTTTAGGTGTTTTGGAGTTATAGTTTTCCAATAACAAAATTAACCTTGCATTTTTTAGGTAAATACAAGTCACTATACAAATAAAAAAATTAATTTGAATAAATACATACGCATGTGTGTGTGTGTGTGTGTGACTTTGCCATAAATTTGTATGGAAATTATAAACTTAGGTTAAAATATTTCAATTTTATATTAGTTAATTATCTCACACTTATGCAACAATATAAATATATGGTGCACTTCTACATATGACTACTTCATTGTTAATCATTGTGTCAATGTTGATCTATGTCTTTGATCTTATTATCACATCTAGATCTATTAGTATATTACATATTTAGTATATATTACATATTTTTACATGGTATCAGAGCCATGTGATATGTTGTGATTAAGTGGCAAGGTTCATTGGAATTTGTACTGATCCTCTAATAATTTTTTAACACAAGCTCACATTGTACAACCTATGGTAGGCCTTAGGAGACATCTAAATAAAATTTACTCAAGAAAATATTCATTCTTTGGCATCACAGAGCCTATAATAGGTTATCAAACCTTTTTAGTGTTTTTAAGAGACTCAAAACTCAATCCAAGCTCTTAATAATCAATCAAGAAGAAAAATCAGTCCTAAGCATTGTTATACGACCTTGTATGACCCTATGGAAGAGAATTTAGGCAATTTTTTTGATGTGGCCTCCAACCACATAAATCACAAAATATCTTCATTAATTCTCATTAATCAACAACACATTACATATTCAAAAAGCCATGCCACAAATGCATGCCATTACACTCTCAATACTTGGCCAACATGCCAAGGAGGCTTTTTCAAAGGCTTCACATAAGCTTATCCTCATAAATTTTCTCCATTATAACCTAGTCTAACTAAAACAAAGGAAATACAAGCATATATAGTTTTTACAAGGAAGAATGAATGAAGACAATCCAACATCTATGCCCCATGTCTTACATGGATGAATCATGATAAAAAAGACATAGTAAGGCCTAAGGAAATGATATTCCACATGCTCCATGGGATCATATTTGACCAATGAAAAAGTATCTTGGAAAGTTAGTGCCACCTCTCATGGAAAGTCAATTTAAAAAAGGAATCAAGAATAGTAAAAGTTGTCTCCCCATGATCGCAAGCTTCTAAAAGGTGATGGATTCTCTTTTTGACCACTCTTTTCATGCCCCACATGAAAAATTCAACCCATGCCACCTAAGCACTCAAGAATAGTGTTATGGACACCTCACCAAGATAAATAGTGTCCACCACCTCATCAATGAATAATACTTATGAATAGTGTTTTTCCCAATACATCATTCTCTTTCGATTGAAAATAACTCAGCTCCCATTAGTTGTCCTAATTGTTCTCTAAGGTTTGTAGGCTCACACACATGAACATAGGAACACATGATCACACAAACACATGAACACATGAGCACATGAACACACCATTCTATTTTTTGATGATGCAAGATTGCACGAACCCCTAGATGCTCCTATTTAGACACCCAAGGTATTATAATTTTATCTCTTAATTACATGGATGGGTTAAGTGGTAAAACTACTCTTTTGGTCACATAGGTTGATGACCATGGCATTTTATTCCAATACATCACATGTATCTAGAGAATTTTCTTTTTCTTTCTCCATTTCTAGTATCTACATATTGGCTTTTCCAAAACTATCCTCATGGGACCACAGACCATTTTTATGAGATCACACATCTTGTTCAAAACCATATTCCTCTGACAAAGGCTAATCCATATACCAATGGATTTACATGTGGGATCTAACCCACCATCAAAAATTTACCTCCTCCTCCAAGATGCTCTATCATGCATCTTATCCACCCATGTGAGCTCTAGCCCACCACTAGCCATCCACCTCCACCAAAAGCCCACATGGATTTATTCATCCATTATCCAACCACCTGTTGGATCATCTACCACATCACATACCATCATCACTTTCATATCCTCCCTCTTAGATATAACATCATTCTCCACATGTGCACCCAATTGCACAAAAATTACATCCATTGTTTCTTTTAAAGAAACATGTAACTCCTCTTGGTTGTTTTATTCACTCACGTGCACCTCTTCAAGGCTGAAATTTTCCTCCTCATGCAACTCCACATGGGTGAAAAATTCTTCCACATGCATCTATTCTTGGATGCCTTCTTCCTCCACATCTTTCATGTGCATTAGCTTGCACATCCATCACTTCTAACTAAAAATTGGTAAATTCATTGCCATCACAAACCAAAATTTTTAAATTCTCCCACTCATGGGAACACATAATCTCTTCCCCATATTCAAATAAGGAGTCTCCTTTATCTGGTAGAAAATAAACCACCTCCATACAATCCTCATGTATCTACTCTTATATGTTTTCATTTATGGGATGCTCAAAAGCCTCTTCTCTCACATTGCCTTTCATGGTAATTTGTGTCTTCATCTTTTTTCTCTTTTCTGTAACTCTCCATGGTTTCAATCTTCAATCTTCCATGTGGCTATCTCTCTCTTAAACGTATCCACCTTTGATCTTATGGAGTCCATCATCTCCCACGCCATCTCTTCTTCCTCTTCAGTCTCACACTCTTCATATCTTTCTAGCAACAACTCCAACAACCTATCCCAGGTCTTCAATTTATTCATCCATTATTCTTCTAGTGATTCTATACCACTCTTCTTCTTTATCTTCAAAACTTGAAAAATAAAATTCAAACAAGGATGGACTCTAGCATATCAACACTCTTCTCCTAATAGGATTCAAACTTGTTATAATACCAATTGATATAACTCTGATACTAGTTGATGTGGATTTGATACTAGTTGATGTGGCCTCTAACCACACAATGGATTCAACAATCCGTTAACCTCACAATACACAAAATAAACTCAAGAATTCATCACAAAATATCTTCATTAATTATCATTAATCAATAACACATTACATATTCAAAAGCCCATGCCACAAATGTATGCCATTATACACTTCCAATACTTGACCAACATGCCAAAGAGGCTTCCTCAAAGGCTTCACACAAGCCTATCCTCATGAATTTTCCCCATTACTTATTCATCAGGAAATGGACTATGTCTTGATACCAGTCATCTTCCATGATGGCTTACATTATATACTATTAGAAAAAAAATTGTGGATCTAACTTAGCCATTACCTTACGAAGTCCCTACCGTCTCACTATCTTCCTTGGTTAGATTTCTAGGTCAAATTATTGTATAATAGTCATCAATTTGCCTCTCCATTCACCTAACTCATTCTATATTATCATAACTTTTTGGTGGGATCAGGCACAATGGTGAATACTTTGTTACATAGGATGTAGTGTCTGAACTTAACATATTTGATCAAATAAAATTCTTGTTTATTGATCATTGAATATCTAAGTTCAACATTCCTTAGTGGAGAGCTCATGAAAGACACTAGTCTCTTGTCTCTAACCTCCTTTCAATGAGTCAGGGTGATATCACATGGCTATTCTAAAGTGAAGGAATAAATGTAGAAGGGTTGTGTATAGTCAAGAGTAATAAGCACTAGAGTATTTACAATTGATCTCTTAATTTGATCAAAATTTATTTGTGCTTTAGTTGTCTAATCAATCTTAGCATCCATATTTAACATGTTGTTCAGTGGTCAAATTTTATTTTCAAACCCTAAGATGAATTTTTACATGAAGTTGATCTTACCAAAGAATTACTTTAGCATTTTTTAGTTGTCAAGTAACAATTTTTTTTAGAAATGCCTCGAATCTTTCTGGGTCTATAGAAATGCATTTTTCAGAGATAATGTGACCTAGTAGTTTGCCCTCAATAATCCTATTTGTTTTTTCAAATTTAGGGAGATACCATTCTCAAATCCCTCACATGATTTTCTTTGTTCTTAGAAAATATAGTTAAATCATCCATTTAGATGAAAATACATTTACTAATCATATCTTTGAACATAATATCCATGGCACATTGAAAAGTGACACCTAGATTGATTAGGTTGAATGACATCTTTTTTAATGTGAATTTACCCCATTTTGTTGTAAATGTTGTCTTAATTCTATCTTTGTAGTTGACTATCACCTGATTATAGCTTGAGTACTTGTCCTTAAATGACATCATTTAAGAGTCATTCACTATTTGGAGCACTTCATATAGTGAAGGTAGTGGGTAATTATCCTTTTTATGAAGCTTTTTTTAGGTTATGAAAGTACACACAAATTTGTGTCTCTCCATTCTTATTTTGAATTGGCATAAGATTTTCCACCCACATGAGCATCTTACTAGAAAGATGATTCTAGCTAAAATAAACTTCTACACTTGAAGATCAAAGGCTCTAATAATGGGTTCACCAACCTTTACCTCTGATGGAATAGTTTGACACCCAACTTAAGAGGAATAGTGTGAGTGAGAATAGAGGTATTAAATACCTTAAAGTATTTATAACTCTAGACAATGACATCTCTGAAGTCTTTTAGGGTTATGAAATCACCTATTTTTCATTTTGAGTGAAAGTTATGCCTAAAATCACATTTTTTGAAGCATTGGCATTATCCATATTACAATGCTCATGTCACATGCCTTTAGCAGGGACTGCTTTTTATTTTTCATGTTGATAATCCATATCAAATATAAATCACCTATTTTTCATTTTGAGTGCAAGTTATGCCTAAAAGCAGATTTTTTGAGTCATTGGCATTATACATATTATAATGCTCATGTCACATGCCTTTAGCAGGGACTAATTTTTATTTTTCATGTTGATAATCCATATCAAATAGCCTCTCCCAGGAGATCATACCCTTTGGTATACTATTTATTTTCAAATTTATCTCTCCATCTAGTTCAAACTCACCTCTATCATCTTCATCAATAATATGGGATTCAAATACCTCTGTGTTTTTGATAAAGTCAATAACATGCTGATCATCATTGAATATCTTGATGTTTCAAACATTATATGGGATGGAAGGAGTAGAGACCAAGTCAACTAAAAATTGCTTCAATTTGAAATTAGTTATTAATTCCAGGGTGCTTGAAACTTCTACCAATGCATCTGACATATGATTTCTCCTATGAGGTACTAGTTGAATATTGAATGCATCAAAATCCTTTATTAAATTTCATACCTTGTTGTGATACCTAAATAAATGCTTGCCATTACAAGCGTATTAGATTTTGAATTATTTAACCAACATATTTGAATCACAAGCACCTTTAGGTTCTTAATTTTTTTCTTGAGGGAAAATGAGAGGCTATTAAATAATGCCTCATATTTAGCTACATTATTTGTGCATGTAAATTGTAATCAGAAGGCTACTGAATATGACTTCCCTCTTGGGTTAATGAGCTCAACCCTAACACCACACCCGATCTTAGAGTTAAATCCATCAAATTTTAGGGTCGATAAGTGATTACAATTGTGTAATGGATTTTGAGAGGCAAGTGATGCTGTAATGTTGACTTCTTCACTAGCTTTTTCAACATCAAGTGTGCACACACTTTGTTCTTTGGCTAATAAATACCTTATGGTTTGGTTATCGATAGTGTAGGTAGGCATTAGGCTATTTAGAATAAAAGTATTTTCATAATAATAGCCTTTAAATTCCTTGTTTTCACTTGGAAAACTCTATTTTAGCTTATTAAATTTTGTCTTGGCCATGCCTAATACTTTAATTAACTATGAAAACCCATGTTCTACATTCACATCATCTAGTTTCACATTTTCATATTAAGGGAAACACTATGAAATGTAGATATTTATGGTGTATAAAGGATATCTTCTTCATCTAGTTGACCTAAATCTTCAAAATCTAATTTTTCTTGCATTCACAACATATTAATAGACAATTTCTCATGAGCTTTTGCTTCCTTTTTGAATGTGTAAACCCTGTATTCTGACTCATTGAACATAATTTCATTCATTTTGTTATATTCCATGATCACATGATCTTTTTCAACTCTCTCTCAAATCTAATTTGGTCAAGTATGTCATGTCATAGTAGCCATATGTAAGATAAATTGGTCACCATGTACCCATTTAATGTTCTAAACCAATCTCTATTGAGAAGCATATCACATGCAACATGTATATCAACCACCTAAATATCGATGAACTAATACACCCTTAGATCAAAAGCCAACTAAATATGAATGTGATTTAGTTCACCAACCACTTTGATCTCTAACATGTCTAACTAAATAATATTTTTGTTTGATTTATCAAGAGTCAAGCCTAATTTTTGTAAAATTAAGTAAGGCATCACATTGCCAAAAGCACATGAATCTACTAAAAGGTTGTGTAAGTTCTTACCAAAAATTTAGATTGTTAGGAGGAAAGAAATTTTAGTTTTTTCCTTATAAATAATATCATGAGCATCAATTGTCCTATCATCTTCTTTCCCTTTAGGAGAAGATAAATATTTTAATAACAAGTCTTTATGATTAGAGATTTAGAGCAAATCAAACATGGTTATGTTGTCCTTAGTATTATTTAGGTTTTTTACAATGTTGTATCGAAGTTTACTTTATTCCACTAGTTTATCATCTTACAATGGTGTAACATTGTTCTTTGGTTCATACGACATGTTAGGAACTTTAGGTAGAAATGGGGTATTGCTTGAGTTCTCATTAGATAAAACCTGAGTGTTATTCAAAGGAGTAGATGTAGTTAAAGGACTTTGAAATTTACTCCTTAACATATAATTATTTCCCATTTGAAATTGATTAAAAGCATGGAATTCATCTAAGTTTTCTTTAGGCTTGTTGTATATCTCATACAAGAATTCATATAATTATAAGACCATGGAAGCACCTGGATTCCCTTCGCTTTGGTTTGAGTTGTTTTTAGTATAGAAACTATTTCAAAGTTATCCATCTCTTTTGGGAAAATGTTTGAAGTCAATATAAAATCAACACAATCAATTTTATAGTGGTCCATTGTGTTATGCAACCTCCACTAGGTGGGCAACACCAAATCAACTAAGTTGACAGAGTTTAAAGCATCATTATTATTTTGATTAGTGTTGTCAAGCAGACTAGGAACATTTCCATTATTAGGCCTAGTGCTCTAGAATGTTGAAAGTTTTTATCCCTCAAATATTGTTTCTTTATGAAGCTAAAGTCTCTATTACTAATCAAACTCTCTCCCATAGAAGCTTTGGCCAATATTTAATGTTTTATCCAATGATTCTCAAGTAGCTTATGCAGGCATTGCTTGTTTGTGGAACCCCATGGAAATTATGGTGGTTAATGCTCTAGTTGTGTAGGGTATCATAGAGATCCTTGCAATAATTAGACATCCAAATCAGTAATTTTTGTTTTTCAAAGTTTATTTTTCTTTTGCTTTCTAGAGGGAGAAAAAGTAGTGGGAAAATCTAAAATATATTATTTAGCTTTTTCCAAGAGCTTGGATTATGATTAGAGGATATTTAATGCTATTAATTCCATAGAATAAAAAAATAGTGGTAACAACAAGCTTGATACTAATAAAGTCTCATGATTGAATATATTTCTTCTCTTAATCTTATTGACATTAAACCTGGTAATGGGCTACTGACATGGACCAAATAGAGTTTTGGTAATGTTTTCATAGCAAAAAGATTGGATAGGTTCTTGTTGATCAAGGAGTTTCTTGTTAATGGGAAAATCCCCAAGTCTTCAATTATCAACACTACTAGATCAAATTATTGGCCTGTTATGATAAAAATCATAATTCTTAATGCTTGAAATTTCCTTTCTATTTCCAACTGATGTGGTTTTGACATGTTGATCCCAGGAATAAAATTCAGCACTAGTGGATGAAAGGTAATCCTCTTCATTGAATAAATATGTTCATTTTTGTGCAAAAACTTAGATTTGTCAAATCCCAACTCATGAAATGAAATTGGGATGAATTTGGGGACATCAAAATAAAAAAGCAAGAGATATATGATAGATTGGAAAAGGTCATTGAAATGTCTAAACATGATTAATGAGAAAATTAAGCATGTGGAACTTGATTTAATCAATCAACTGGATGATTGGAGAGGAAATTATAAAGAAAAAACAATCTAAAATTAAATGGATTCAAGAAGGGGATAAAAACTTGGTGTTTTTTCACAAATCCATGCTGATGTGGAGGTCCTTTAAGCATATTTGTTCTCTTCAATTGGATAAAAAAACTTTAGTTCTCTTCTTAGGGTGTTTCTAAAATTACACTTTATTTTCTCATCTCTTTACTATTGTTCCTTTGGATATGGCAGCACATTAATGGATTCTCCAAGACATTCCCATTCTTATTTCTAGGAAGGACATTTTTTATCTTCTTAAGAGCATTTATTTAGCATAATTAAGACATGTCTTCAGTATGAGTAAAGGGAAATCCCCTGGGTCAGATGGGTTTCATATAGAATTTTATTAGGAATTTTGGGATATTATTAAGGAGGACTTGTTAAAGGTTGTGGAAGAAGCTATAACAATTAAAGTTATTTTTAAATAGATCAACAACACCTTCATTGATTTGGTTCCTAAGGCATATGGGGTAACATATATTTTTGGCTTTCATCCCATTACTATATGTAATGTTTTGTACAAAATAATCTCCAAAATTATGGTTGATAGATTGGAGCCCCTCCTCCATAAAATTCTTTCTCTTGAGAAATGTGGGTATGTTGCTAGTAGACAAATCCTTGATGAGATTATGTTATCTCAAGAAGATATTCATTCTGTGCTACACTAGAAAACTTTGTCTATGTTTATAAGGTTGGATCTCTCCAAATCCTATGATAGGATTGATTGGGAATTCCTTTTAAGAATGCTAAAGTATTATCGATTTTTGTAAGAATGGATTCTTTGGGTGAAAGGTTGTGTTTCCTTGATTTCTTTCTCAGTTCTGGTTAATGGTTGTCCCACCAAGCCTTTTAAAGCCTCCATAGGTATTCGACAAGGAAACCCTCTTTCTCCTTATTTATTTATCATTGTGGTAGAAATTTTGGGTAGAATTATTGGTAAATATAAAGAAGAAAGAATTATTGAAGGTGTTACTCTTGCAAAGGGTCTTAAGATAATGATGAATTTGTAGTTTGTGCATGATTCTTCCTTGATGGGAAAAGCTACAACTCAAGAGGATTTAAAATTTAATAAGAAATTAAAACTTTTTAACGGTGAAACTTGTCAGATTATCAATGAGGATAAGTCAAAAATTTATTTATCTCACACATATCTCAATCAATAAGCTATGATTCTGGATAGATTTCTATTTTGGAAATCTTCTTTGTCAGTGATCTACTTTGGTTGTCCCTTGAGGGAAAGAAAACTTTATAATTATAACTAGTTAGTGGATAGGATGAAAACTAAAATTTTTAAGTGGACCAATAGATGGTTCTATATGAGGGGACAAATCATCTTGATCAAGAATGTTATGCAAGTTATTCCCATTTTCTTCTCTTCCATATTACATGTTCCCAAATCCATCTTCAAATAAATCAATCAATTATGCTGTAATTTTTTTATGGAAGGGGCCTCAACTTATTAAAAAATGGTCTTTGGAGAAATGGACTACATATTGTCTCCATAAGCAAGGAAGAGGTTTGGGATTTTATTCGACTCAGATAATTGGTCAATGTTTAGCTATTAAGAGTTATTGACATTTTCTTCAGTCTCCATCAAAACTTTAGGCATAAACCTTAAGAGCCAAATATTTTAAAAATAAACATCATGATCAAATTATCTGGTTCTCCCTTCCCTCGAAAGGCTTTCCTGTGTTAGCTGATTTGAAAATTGGCAAGTCTTTGATTAAGAACAAGTTGTTTTAAATCATCAAGAATGGTAAAAAGGCCCATTTTTGTATCGATTCTTGTGATGGTTATCCCCCTCTTGATAAATAATATCCCCATTTTCATGGGATCATGGAATAGATTCATCATAAAGATTAGATTATGGTTTCCAAGTAATCAAATAGGCCCAACAGAGACTGGGTAATTGAAAGGAAGTGGATTTCACTTAAAGCTTGCTCGATTCTAATTGGGTTGGAATATAAAAGCCACATTATTCATATTCTTAAAGACATGATATTTCTTGCTTAGATGAGGAATACTTATTATCTTGGGGAGGACAATGTAATGAAATCTACATTGTGGTAGATGGTTATCATTCTCTTTATCATCCTTCTATTCAAACTTTCACAAATATTTTTAAATAACTTTGAGTCACAATTTGTGTCTTAAAGTTGGGTTTCTAATCTAGCTTCTCCTTCATGGTTGAGCTCTCATGGAGATCAACTTATGAAAAGGGGATTTAGTGGCCCCTTTAGATGTGTTCTATGTATGGATCACAAGGAAACTTTTTCTCATCTATTCTTTTCATGTCCCTTCAATACTAAGTAATGAAAGTTATTGGTGAGTCTTTTGGACATCTTGTGGAAAGGTATTTCCTCCCTGATTCAACCCCTTCAGGATTGGAGTTGCATGATCTAGTTTGATGTCTTTTCTAATCAAATTATTTGGGCTAAGGTTTCTTTCATCTTATGGAATGCATGGAAGGAGAGAAATGCTAGAATTTTCAAGCAAAGGGATACTAATAATGTTTGGATTTTGTAGGACACTCTTAATAATATTATATAATTGGTCATGCACTTGAAGAAACACCTACAACACCTTCCTAATGTGGGATGCTCATTATTTAGGCTCTTCACATTTATCCTTCTCCCCCTCCCTCCTAGGGAGATTCTTATGGAAAGAGTTGTTCCTTTATTCTAATACCAGGCTTTAACATAATCCATATGAATGGAGCTTCAAGGGAAAATATTGATTATGCTAGCATTGGAGGCATTGATAGGGATTTGGATAGTTTTATGGATTCATTTATTTTTACCAAAATTGGTATTACCACCAATAATTTAGCTAAAAGGAAAGCTATCGTGGAAGGATTTAAGACTATCTGACAAATTAGATGGAAGAACATCTAGATGGTTACTGATTCTATGTTTTAGAATAAGCTAGTTTTGGACCCTAGTTATAATAGTTCTAAGGATTGGATATTTTTAGAATCTTCCACAAAATTCAATTTGATCAATATAAATTCAATACAATTATTTATTTGCATACTCCTCAAGGTTTCAATAAAGTTATGGATGCACTTGCTAATTGGGATCTTAACCAATCTAAAGTGAAAGGCTTTGGTCTTCCTCCCTTATGGTGGTTGATAAAGCTAAGGAATGAGCTCTTAGGACTATTATCCATAGACAATTACATAATTGGTTTATAGAATCTTCGTAAGGATATCTTTTCCTCGTTAGTTGGCTGCTATTATTTTTTGGTTCTCTTCGATTGGCCATTAAATTCCTCTATATTACTTTTGTCAGTTGTGGGGTATGCTTCCATGTTTTTTCTTGACTGGAATTATGTTGGGTATTATTTTTAGCCTTAGTTATTTCATGATCCATAATGTATTAGTCTTGTTGGTTTTCTTGGTTGGTACATGCATGGTTCAGTGACTATTTATCTTTTGGTTAGCTATGCTCTTTGATCATGCTAAAGGGTGTAGGCCATGTGTGAACCTTAGGTGATTTTTGTGGAAGAGACACCCCTACCTCCTTTGGGTCTTACCTAAATATGGCGTCTTTATTGAGGCATTTTCCACAAAATTAAAAAAAGAGATAAAAACACATTTTCTAAAATAAAGTATATGTGAAGTGTTAAAAAAATATTGCATTGAGTTATTTAAATCAGTTAGAAACTTAAATTTGCTAAGTTATTTTTTGTATTAGGAGGTTAGAGGTTAAAATATACCCCCCTCATTATTTTACATTAGAAACATATTTTTAAAAGACAAACATGCACATATAAGAGTTATGTATGTGTTTTTGATAATATTTATGCAAGATATTTTGAGCATTTGGTGTCAAGAGTTCAATTCATGTAAAGTATAAAATTGTAGTTTTGAGAATTTTGTAATTTGTAGTGTTATACCCACACATTTTTTTTTTATCATTTTGTCTTTTTCAAAGAGTTAGGAATATAACCACTCATTTAGTAGGTTTTTTCCATTTTAAATCCATCATAATAGTCAATTTTTTGATTAAGAATATCCATTTTATTGATGCACTTTATGTGCTCCCTATGTCATTAGGGAATGGGGGGAAATTAATGAACTCAATTTTAAGTCTTGGAAGACTCGAGGCTTGAGTTTTTTTTACACAACTAATACTAGAAATAGCATAAATAGCAGAGATATGGTCACCACTTAGAAGTCTACAAGCAGACCCTATTGTAGGGATAACAAATGTTACATAGTTACACTTTATTTTTTGCTAATCTTTATGAAATATTTTAATCTCTGCCAATTATCACCCAAACACAAACAAACCATGGATATTTATAGTATGAACTAACTTAGAGTGAGTCATGGGTGGATCCAAAGGTAAGAAAGGTAAGATAAAATAGAATGTTTGCTTAAGATGATTAAAGATGTCAATTCTTCCAACTTCTATGACAAAACACAAAACTAACATTCACCGACCCTAGCTTAATACTCAAAGTGAAATGGACATAGTTGAAGCTTTAGAGGAAAGGAAATGCATATATCTAGAATCATATGTTGCACCAAAAAATACTCATCCATAGTAAATTGTATAAGCACATTTAATTGCAAATAAGATGCAAAAAAAAATATACATACTAGCAGATTTGTTAGCCTAGTGTTAAGCTCAAACTAATAGATGCATTTATTGAGTGTTATTATCAAATTAGTTAGCAATAAAGAAATCATTAATTATATAAAAATGTGAGAAACATAAACTACATGATACATTATCAGTCACTCAAATAATATCTTGAATTCTTGGATCTTTTTTATTAGTCATATAATAATTATTCCTGATTACAATGAAGGGGGTACCCCTATATATAGGCCTAAAAAATTGCCTATACAATTTTAATTGGAACCATTAAAAGGAACCCAAATGAAACCAAGTGGCTAAAATGCCACATATTACAATGGAATATTCTAAATTCAAATTTACAAAATAAAGTAGAATATTCTTTAAGGTCTTGGAGGAGGCTACTGGCTAGCTTGAAGTTGTTGCCTTTATTTCTTCTCTGACTCTTTTTTATCCAAACCTCTATGCAGGCTAGGTAATCTTGGTTAATCTAGTCAAATTTTAATATTATGGGCCAAAATAATTTAGGTGTTTCTTGAATGATCCTTCCATGCTCCATGAGAATTGGCCTTAATGCTTTTTCAATGGCCTCTACTCTCTCCAACCTCTATTTGGCAAATGCCACAATATTAATCACCTCAGTAGCAGTCTTGGTGCTGGCAATGTCCTATTAGAATTTAGAAAAAAATATTTTCATCTGAGCCTTGAATTTATGGTCATCTATGAAGTGCCATCAGGCTTGGTCACCCTAATGATCAATCCATCCTTTAATAAGAGGGCAATCTTAAATTCAATCTTCTATATGGATGCAGTTACATCCTTGACTTGATCTATCCATCTCTTCAATATCTTTCTCCTATTCATCATGATGGTCTATGTAGGGATGATATCCTTAAGTGGTAAAACCTTGAGGTTAAGGAACTTATTACTCCTTGCCACTCTATCCAAGTTGGCTAACTTGGCATCATAGAGTGTAAGATTTTGGTTTAATGACCATATTGTATTGCAAATTCCCATCTTCTTGTTTCCTCTTCATGACTTTGTACAGGTTGAAGACATTGATAACTACATTGATTATCTGAATAATAGTGTTTTTTGGTACTATAGGTAATGTTTGCTCTTTCAACCTTTTCAACTCTTACTACATCCCCTTCATCAAAGCTACTATGGATTATGCTTGGGCTTGGATTGTGAACACATGGTCCTCTACATATTCATCCACCTCTCTGGGGCTAAATTTTCTCTTCTTTGTCAAAATGAAGAGGGACTCTTCACTTTCATGGTCCACTAATGAGCTAGACTAAGGCTTCTCAACCTACCTTCTAACCACCTTCTTCATTGTGCCTATTGTAGCATAAAATCTCATCCCAATTTGTGGTGCAGAGAGGACCACTTGAAGCCTCTCTTGCCTTGCTACTTGTACAATGTCTTTGACCCAATTTGGGGTAGTAATAGGTGTTGGCTTTTTTGGAAGTGGTTGCAATAGAGGTGCCTAGGTAGAGGTAGAGGCTAGAGCTATGGAAAGAATGTATAAGCTCATTGGTTCTATTTTCCCAAGTGTGCTAAATAGAGATTTTATGGGGCCCATGTCAAGAATAAATAAAGGCAATTTAGGAGGCACACTCACCTTTGTAGTTGTAGTAATATTGAGTGGATTTTGAAAGGTGAATAGCATTGAAATGGGCCTTAATGGCCTTGCAGGTGTAGGGGAACCAATAGTAAGTGAGGTACTTGTTGTGGATACCTGGGAAGAAGAAATATTTATTGTGGCATGAGTAATAAAATGGGGAAAGGTGAATCCAAAGTAAGTACAAGCTTGGCTCATGCTAGTATCCATTAAGGATTGGGTATTGGTAGTTATAGTAGTTGATGACATTGAAGGCAATGGGGAAGCAATGGTGGGGGAGAAAATGTACAAGCAAAAGTAGAAGTAGAAACAAAAGTAGTTATAATTGAGAAAGAAGGCAATGGGGAAGTACTTATAGTGGGAGCTTGTGGTGTGCTTATAGCTACTTGAGATGCTAGTGGAGGAGTTATTGATCCCCTCATAATAGTCTTTGGCTCCTTTTTCCTTTTTTAGAACTTTTCAATGCTCCTGCTAGCTAGTGCTTGTAATTCCTCCATGGAGAGTTCAATGTCTTGTTCTAGCTCTTCAAGGTCAATGATAGTAGGGTCAGTTTGATCCAAGCTTTGGATAATGGCTCCCATAGCATATGTAGAGATTATTTGGGGCTCTTGGGAGGGCCCAGGATGACTTATTGCTCCTCCTTATTCGAAGCCTGGAGGTAGACTCTGACCACTTAGAATGGTAAGAAGTGGAGGTCTACATGGCTTGTTTCTAATAATAGGAATGTTATCTTCTTCCTCTTCATCTTGTCCTTGTTCATAATTAGCATCAAACATGCTCCCATGAGTTGGTGGAGGCTGAGACTTAACAATATCTTCTTTCTTCTTCTCTTTATCTAGTTTCATCTCTATCTCAATGTTCTTCCTTATAGCATTCTTGAGCACCACCTCATCATTCATAACATATCTATATTTACATTCATGAACCTCTTATTGATGCTTGTATTCCATTTATACATCCTTTTTATACTTGAAAATATGCTTGGTAATGACATTTTTTTGGATCCCATAGCCTAAAGTCATCCTTAGGCAATAGGTATGAATCCCTATGCCTAACAGCTATAATAACATCATGCCACTTTATAATTTTGGTCCTCCATAGCTTGTTGGGGGGGATCTTATTATTTTTGAAGACTCCATCAACTACATGCAACTATTGATAATCCATCTCTTCTTTAGCTAAATTCATTGGCATATACCGTGGTAATCTAAGAGGAATCACCATCATCCTATTCTAATTACTATGCAATCTAGGTATAATTAGTAGCTACCCATGTCTCTTAGAGTTTGCTTGAATTTTGGGGGAAACCTCAAAATCTCACACTTGATGATTGATTTGTAAACAACTAGGTATAATTATTCTAAAATCACCCTTATGTCACACCATAACTGATGAATGTACATTATAGAGAAAAGATGGGACACAAGCTCTTGTTACTCAAGAGACCATGAATTCTAGCCTAGTTGAGTAATTGTGCAAATGGCATCCAAAAATTAACTCATCATGAAAAATGGGGCACCATTCTTACAAATGTCATTCATCACATATACCAAATTGTTGTTAATGATTTCCTGAAGTGGGGGAATTTACTGGTCCTCAAGGATTATCTACAGTAGCAAAAGGGTCTTTATATCTACATAACTAATGTGTTGGTTACCAAATATTCTATTTAATAGGGCTAGGCCAATCCTAACTCCTTTCCTGATTTGATGAATAAGCATGTTTCCTTGGTCATCCATGAGAATGAATCCTATTGGGTCAATTACCCATGTAGCTAAGACCTTCTTTGGGGAGTGCACCTTTTATTAGTTGTTGATGACTATATGTTGTATTCAATATATGGTGAGGGTAGGTCATAATATATCTCAAATACTAACCATGATATGAAATTGATTGATAACCCTTGAGATATTGACTTGAGTAGCCCATCCTCACATTTTGATCTCCCAAAGATACTGTAAACTAGGTCAGTGCATGGCATGACCTCTAGCTTGGTCACGACCTTGTGAAGATTGGTTGTGGTGATGGTGAGGATGTCAGAATATATTTGGATTATATGAGGCATGGTCTTGTCCTCATTAACTTACCTAACTACTTTTACATTGAAGTATATGCTGATGTAATGTAGGTTACTAGATGTTATGGCTTCAAGAATGAACTCATTGTCTTTAAAAATAATTGAAGTACCATACTAGAATATGAAGTTATTATTTTTGAAATAATTGATCTTAATTAGAGTGGAGATACTTGCTTGTTCCATCTACATAATATCCTAGGTAACAATTCACAATGTTTTGATATCCTTTTGTAACTCTTAATATCTAATAATGGCGGTCGAGGTGTAACTTATAAATAACTTGAGATTTGTTAACTTGGGAGAGCATAAACAATAAAGAGAAAACACGTATAGATTAAAATGAAAATAACAATAGCTTTGATTGTGTTTCCTCTTAAAATATCATTTTAATTAATACAATGTTGATGGTGATCTTGGATTGTGCCATATTAATGGTGAGCTTGTCAACTTTGCATATATTTGAAACAATCTTTAAACTATTACTTTTGGTAATGCATTATAATTCAAATTTAACTTTAATTAATCTTTTATTTTACATTAATTTTATATTAAAAGCTAAATATTGCCACATATTGACACGTGGCTACCACTTCAGATCCAACTGGGTACTCACAGGGCCTGAATATGACTAAGTTGCCTAGTCGGCTCAAAATCTAGACACATGGCACATTTTGATTACCTCATAGATTCTTAGAATGCAGATTAGTGTGATGACTCATTTGTATCATTCAATGTTGCATCTTTCAATTCATGGTGAGCTCTCGAATGGTGTCTTTTAGTTTTGATTGTTCATGAAAATCCCATGCATTGCTCTTACAGACAATCAGATCTTTTCTTTGTCAGATGGCTCTCTCAAAAGGAAATCATAACTTTACTTTCCTAGGTGTCTTCATTGGAAGGATTTTAGATAACTGTCAGCAACTTGGTGCTAATTGGATGTCTCAAGGGGAGACATGCATCTCTCTTAGAGGTGATCTAGTTGATCTTGGGTAGAAGTAGTGTATGAATGATATGTGGTGTCATCGCATGGGTCCAAAGGTGACATGCATCAATCTTATGGGATTTTATTTTTTATTCTACCATGTGTCATCTTTGAAAGGCACCTCAGATAGCTGGTTGGTCACATTTGAGACATGCGGTGGAATCTTGCGGTCTTCTACATTATGGCAGGATGTGTGGTGGCTTGGATTGAACGGGTTTGCTCATGGGGGATTAGATTATGACACGTAGCCTAGAATTTGAATTCTAATGGATAGCTTTTTTGTGAACTCTATAAATGATGCCACATAGCTCATGGATTCATATATTTAATCCATGTGTCTTACATAGGATGCGATGGATCTTTAAGGCATTGCAAGTTAGATGAGGTGGACACGTATCCTTTATACTGTAGTCTGAATTTTGACATTCTACGAGGCATCATAAACCATAACTTGAATTTGACATCCTACAAGGCCAAATGAGAAACTAAATTAGCTTTCTAAAGATGTCATATCCCATCTTAAATAAATTAAAACAATTTTAAAGCAAAACTTTGCAAGGAAATGTTTTAAATAAAACATAATGCTAATTTAATAAGATCTAATGAAGCTCATTGTGGTTGTGTTGACTGGAAAGATAGGTAGAGCTTCCTTAGTGAAAGCTTGTCTGCACATCATTGAATTATCAATGGTCAATAATTCATTGTTGAATGAAAACATAAAGAAAACTTGAAATAATTTGAATATTTATATGCACCAATCATTATTGCAAAATGAATGATTAACCAACAATAGCAGAAGCACAAGTGATGGGAAATCAAATCAAATCTAAATGCAACTAAACATTTTAATATGATAGGCATCTTGGGCACTTTTTGGAAATGAAGAAAGGAGGGTCCCCATTCTAGGAATAGGGGGTAGTTGATCATCAACACATTTTAAGTTTTCTTTGTTATTAATAAGTGGATAAATAAGATATTTTAATATAAAATACGTCATTGTCAAGTTTATCCAACATCCTATTTTTATGTTGAGCTTGAAAATGTTAACTATTTGTGTAATGGAAATGGTTGTAATCCCATACCTTTCTACTACAGGTACCATTGGATTTTGTAACATAGTATCTTATGGGTTATAGGTCTATCATGAACAATCAGGTTAACAGAGCTAGATAATTACCCATCTTAAGTTAAATATTATTTTTGAGATTAGGTTTTACTATAGTGACACTTTTAAATAGGTGGTAGGAGTTTGATGTTTTCTATATAATTTTTAGTTTTTTAATTGGATATCATTGATGAGGAGCAAACTAGTTATTTGATGGTTTTTTATGGCATATACTTCTCACTTCTCACCTTATAGAATGGGAAAATATTGTTTTAATTTTTGATCAGTTTTTGATGTTTAATTTTTTGTGAAGTGGTTATAGTTTTAGGCATCATGTAAGATGTACCATACACAAGGTATAAAATTATCATTGAGATATTGATTGATATGGTTGAGTATTCCTACAGTATAAATCTCACATTATAATATAGGTAAAAATGACTAGAGGGGATAAGTATGCCAAGGTTGATGCTCATCTTTATGTTAGGTAGTGTCACAAGGCACAAGACATGGGAAGGTTAGGCTATAGTTGTAGTAGATGTATTGACATAGGTTGATTAGTGAAGGATATACAAGTAGCCAATTGATAAGTTTTGATGGGTATGTTTAGATTGTTTCATTATCATATTACTCTAGATCACTTTTTGATCCCCCTTAAATCAATGGGGGTTTTTTGGATCTTGCAGTACAAGCTCCATTTTGTTTTTAGTTTGTTAGTGGTTAGAGAGGGTAATGCATCTCATGTGTAAAATATACCATTATAATTAATAAAGTTATTTAAATCCTCTAAGGATAACTCGGGTCCTACAAGGGGTGGAAGTATTATAATAAATTCTAAAGGGGAGATGTTGGCTACATATATGGGTCCAATGGGGAACCCAAACAAATCACCTAGTTGAAGCCAAGGCTACCCTATGGGGTATAAAATTACAAATAAGTACTAACCATAATAGGATCATTGTTGAGGGTGACTTGATGAACATCCTAAATGCTTTAGAAAGAAAGACTACACCCTCACACACCATAAGTGCATCATTGATGATGCTAAGCATCTCCTAAAGGGTGTACCTCATGTCCAACTCTTACACACCTCTTGGATAGCTTTGGAGTTGATCTCAACCTTTTAACTAATTATCATGATATAGGTGGCATCCCATATAATGTTTTAAATGCCATACGAGTTAAAGGTACCAATGCAAGTTAAAAAATGATGTATTTGCACATGTATGATTTCATATCGAAGGGGCATATCTCAATTAGATAGATCCATAATTATTCTAAAGAGAGGGGTATTAATTATTTTTATGAGCCTTCAGTGGGAATTCCAAACCATTCATGCTATTTTTAAACTTGCCCCATCTAGAAACTGCATCCCACCCATTTTGGCTCTACACACACAGTCTCTATGGGAGATGATAGGGATAGGCTAGAACCTACTTCTTGCTAGGAGGTTTGTGAATAGAAAAAAGTATAGAAGAAGCTAAAAAAGGGGGGACTCATAGAATTCATGGAATGGGTTATAGAACATAATGCTGAGATTGCCCATGACTTTGTGGTGGCCTAAAATAAGTGAAAAGTCACCATCCACGACATCACCATTAACATTTCATAGGAGTTCATCGGTGAAGCTACCAGAATGTCATGCATAGGCATGAAGGATTTTAAAGACTAGTTAAAAAAACAAGAGTCACTAAAATGGTTCTTTAGAACAAACAACTTTGTGCAAATAGATAAAAAAGGCTTTTCCCAGGGTGATCTCCCCATTACTAGCTTGACATTTTCTTCCAAATCATGTGGTACATGAAACTTGAAGGCAAATATACACTTATTTTCTCCCAACATTTTATACTTTTAAATAACTTCATTGGGTATAAAATTAGTTTGCCCTAGTTTCTCCTAAAGTCTCTTGAGAGTATCATCCTATTGTACCAAGTAAATGACACAAACCCCATCCTTCACCATGGATTGATTATCCTTTTGGTTAAATATGGCCAAGCTCTCTATGACCAGAAGGTCCCCCCAGGGGTTCTTCCTTTAGGGAGGACTCCCAGGAGGACCCCTCGATATAGGATCCCACCAACTATTTGATCTCATCCCTTAGGATAGTTTATCAAAGCCCCCCTAATGGTCTTCCACTTAAATTATTTATCCCCAAACCAAAACCCATTGTTCTAGAATTGGGAACCCCTATGAAGATAACCTAGAAAGGAAAAGACATTGTTATAGAGGAGATATAAAAAAAAAATTGTGGCTTGAGAATTTTAACTTGAAAGTCCAACAAGCAGGTTTGGGTCTAGACAAACTCATCTAGGATTGGAATGCACTCCATAGGTAGGTTAAAGCCACAGTCTAGGATTTTGTCCTCTCTACACAACCCACTTAGTCCCCTATCTTTCAATCACCTAAGGTTTTAAAATGCCCCCCTCAAGGCTCCCCCAAGGGGGTACCTCCCTAGAAATCCCCCATTTAGGCTAAAGGAAAAAAGTGCCCCAAAATGATCTTCCCTAGAGAAGCATCAAAAGGCCATGAAAATTGCACTCAAACTAAAATATCAAAGGATAGATAGATCATTCCTATGAAGGACATTGTAGATGTTGAAGACCCTCAGGAGGGACTCTCCTCCTAGTTCTATTTTGGTTTCTTATTCTTATTTTTCATTCTAAGTAATGTAACTTTTTGTTTTTTGACTTTTTAGCCCTATTGATGGCTTGTTGATACTCTTGTACTGCACTTTGGTGGTTCCAAGTCTCTATAAAACTTGGCTTTTCCATTATCAAATAATTTTTTTTATAGAGATTATTATTATATTACTAACTAATAACTTATGTTAATAAGTTATGTGGGTAATTGTATGGATATTTTTTTAGTTGGTAGTTTGGGTAGTTGGGTTTGATACATAAATAATGTCTCATAAGCTTGAGGATGAAAGAACTAAATAACTAATGTATAACCCCAAACATCATATAATGTAATATTATGCTGATCAATAAAATAATGTAGTTTTTCCTATTTATCCATGTTAAAATTGTTATCATTACATACATTTTAATAGGATCTTGTGATATTCCTTTCGTACCTTCAATTTCTAATACTTTTTTAAGACTAGTTAAATGATGACAATCATTTTTTTGTGATTATCTATTCAAATAAATTCCTTATTGGATTCATTGTTCTTTTACTTCCAAATCTATGTTGACATTGATTTATGTGCATATAACTTCGAAGAGGGGCATTCCATGACTTCGTGGCCAATCTTACTATATCAAATACATCCAAGGTTACCAAATACGATGAAATCACCTTGATTTTCCATTTTCCATAATGGACCATAAAAAGGTGAAAGATGGGTTGTTGACTAAAGTTGTTAATAAAAATAATAGAAGTTAATTAATAATAAAGAGAAAAAACAATATAATTTAGTTGTTTAAACAACAATGCAATGGATACTGAAAAATAAATTATTTTTAATTTATCTTAAACCTAAAAATTATTTTAGGAGAAGAAAATAATTCCATGTTTAAGTCATCCATTACTTCATTTTTTATAGTTTTTACTTTGCTTTGATCCTTAGAAATTTGGTGCATCCCTATTTTCCTATGCTCGGCCTATGCTCGGCCTTTACTTGCATTGTTTCTTCCATCACTCCCAAAGTTTAATTGATATTTTTTCCTTTATAATTGTGTTTGTTCATGTGTGTGTGTGTAACATTTCATTATTTATTTATTTTTATTTTTTATGTTTGATAAAATATCATAATTAATTATAAATTATATTTAATAGTATAATAACATAGATTTTATTCATAAACAAAGTAAACACATAGAATCTTATAAATAACAATAAAATCAATTAAACTGTATATTTTGATTTAATTATAAATTTATTATTTTATTTTAAATAAATTTTCACGTTTATTATTTATCTTACCCTTACAGGAGGACATAACTGAAGATCCAACTATGCCTCGTTTTACGAGTGAAAGTGGGAAGAAGGTAATGATATTTAAGATAGAAAATATTTTTTAATTAGTATAAATAAAATAAATATTGAAAAGATAATATTCTAAAAAATATTATGAAAAAATATTTTAATAAAATATTAAATAATATTTATTATTTAATAGTAAATTATTACAATTATACACTAAAATTATTATTATTTTAGCTTTTCTTCTATTCTAATTTTTTTACTTTTATCCATTGTTTAAATATTTATTTTTTTATTGCAGGATAAAATAAAAGATAAATCTTTAACCAATGAAATATATAAAGAGGTAATGATTCTAATGCATTGGTACCTTTTTTTTTCATTTTCAATACATTACGTGCTTATCCATTCTTCATTTTCAATAGGGATTCATAATGATGATTGATATTCCATTACTAATGCACTAACAAGAATTTTAATAAATTGATATGCATTATTACTCTCTATACATGACTTTCTCTAATAGCTACATTTAAAGTATACGTTTAAATTGTGATGCTTAAGAGGAATGTTTATTGTTCTTAGGTGTCTTTGATGCATGAGCATTTAAGTAAATGAGAAATCTTGTATCAGCTAAAAATATGTCATATCTTTGCATGTGTTTGTGACTTTTTGGTGATGTAAACATTATTGTACATACTGAAGATGATAAGAACAGACCTCCAAGAAAAATTTCCAACACTTAACACCCCGAGAATATCAAGTTTAATATGTTTCATTCATCTTCTAGAGGTTAAATTATTCCCTTTTTTAGGTAATGAAACTATCAATTAAAATAGATAATAGTTTTAAAACCATTAATCTAAATTAACTAGTAGTTACATAGTTTTAAAACCATTGGTCTATAGTGAATGGTGGTTTCACATATGTTGTATGTAAAGTAAGAGTAACTACTCAAGATGGAAAAGTTTGATGTGTGCAATTTTTTAAGAACAAGGGAACTCAAAGAGGCACTTCAAAAGTTAGTAAGGAGATAAGATATTTAATAATCAATTATGAAATAACTAAATAAAGTTAATAAGAGAGGTAAATTCTAGGAAACTGAGTGGTTTCCAACTAGGAAAGAGTAAGGAATAAAAAAATCACTCATGTCCATTGAAATATTGTAATTAAACTATGTTTTTTGAGTCTCCTCTTCATGTTTATGTTTAATAAATAAGATAAGGGCATGTGTGTGAAAATATATTTGTAATCATGTCATTTTAATGTAGTAAAGATTGAGTTGGTTTCAAGTATAAAGTTATTGCATTTTAGACTGTGTCAATTGGTATGTGCGTAAGTCTATGCTATAGGGAAATATTTGGTATCAAATATTATTATGGATAGCATAATTGAGCATGTAAGGCTCTAATTGAGTCAATTACAACTTATGAATAAATACTACATTATTGTTAAGAGTTGTGAGGGATATAAATGACATGTAAATGAGTACCTCTTGGAAGAAAAGGAAGGACACAAAGGATTATAGACTTGACCAACATGTTGAGAGGAATCCAAACTAGATTGGATGTTATGGAGACTATACAATATAGAGTAGTTATTATATATATGAGTGAATATGAATAACTATAAGTTTTGCTAGAGGAGTTATGCCATTGGTTTTGACTAATGCACCAAACACACTCATGAGACTCAGGAACAAAGTGTTGACATCATATCCTTGTAAAATTATCATTACCTAATTGGATGAATCTATTTACAACAACATATAAATATTCATGACTATGCTTATACATTGGTGAACCTATAAAAAATCCATAGAGAAACTTTTTTATGCTCTATCAGGCTTTCTTATACAGCACAATTTACATTTTTTAATTAATCTACATATGTTTTTTTCCCTATTAGGCCAATGCACATGCTTTTGAAAATGAGACAAGGTATTACCAACTAAAAGAATATTTACCAAGGATCAACTTAAAATACATTGAAAACAAACAATGAAACAACATTACTTTGATAAAATAAGCAAACCATAAATCTGAAATGAGATTTAACAAGTGGGCAAACCGTTAAGTAGAGAAAAACTCCACAATATTATTAGGAGTCTAACAAAAATGAATCTCCAAAAACATAGAAAAAATAAGCTAATAAATAGAGAGAGAATGGATTTAAGCCAAAAGAGCATCATAAGGATGCAATATCAAGAACAAGATCAAGATTAAGATTATACCACTTACAAAAGGCAAGAAGAGAGGAGGAGAACTCAATAAATAGATCTATGAAGAATAAAGAGTTACATGTGAAAGCTTTAGAATGTGTGCCAAGTGTCCCTAATCCTCTTACAGGTGAGGAGAATGTGTGTGTCATGTGGGAGAGAGGAGTTACATGTAACTCAAAATCCAACAAGTGGACAAGAGAGGTGAGAGCCACCTCATAAATCTGAGATATGTGTATTTATAATTATAATAAATGTACATATAAATTAAACTTATGATAAACCTAAAATATGAATAAGGACTAAAACACTTCCCCTTAAGCTTAATTTGGGATTACAAAAATAGAGACAAATATTTTACAAATAAAGAAGAGAATCAGAATTAAATAATACTCCCCTTTAATAGAATCTTCTTTCAAGAGGATTTACAATAGTTGAGAGAATAAAGAGGAGAAAGTGCTTCCAAAATTCAAAAAGATAAAAGTGTAGTCATTAAAAATATCTAAGAATCCTCTTCAGACAATGTAGTCCTACAATAGAACAAAGACCAACAAAAAGAGAAGTGATCCACAAAACCCTGAAAAATAAATGAGCCAACAATATTTCAAGTTAAGTACCCAATATGTCATAAAAATATGATATACGCACATAAAATACTAAAAACAAATGTATAACTAGGCAAATTTGAGCAAAGGCAACTTTCATCATAAAATGCATAAACCTGGATGAAAAAAAGTTAGTCAAAAACATACTTTATTTTCAACAAAAAATAAGGAATGTATACAACAATTTTTATTAAAACAAGTACAAAGAATATGTATCACTAGTACAAGATATGTGTCACTAGAAAAAGATATGTGTTGAGAAGGAATTGAAGGAACATTACATGAGACACATCAAAGTCTCTTGAAGATCCATTATTTTTAAGAATCCAAATATTGTTAACCTTAGAGGTAGGATTTAGTCATTTTATAATAATGCAAAGTGTCATGAGTGGATTTATCACAAGATTTACATGGGTGAAATTTCTAACATTTAATGATATGATGCCCGTATTTTTTACAATGTGCAAAAACTTTAACAATTTTAACCATAACATGAGCATTAAAAACATTATAATCAAAATAAATTGTATTATAAGTCCTTTGATGAGGAGGATAATAAGATTCTAAATTTTTAATAGAAGCATGTAAAGAATTATATCCAAGACTTCAAAATTTGCATTTGATTTAGGCAAAAGAGGTTTAACAATACCATTTTTTACTTAACAAACCCACCACCTGAATAACCCATACTGTGCATGATTTTTAAATCGAGGTTGGTAGAATAAGTGTGTAAAGGAATGCAAGTTGATTTACGAGCATAATGAAGTTTATTATGAGAGTTATTATCATGTGTTAAAAATGCAAATTTAGCATTTAAAGCATCAAATGAAGATAAGTGTTATCATTTGCTCAATAAAAATGACTTGTAATATATAAGTGTCATTTTGACAATGAATTCGGTGTTTAAGAGAAACTATTTCATCATTTTAAAGGTAATTATTTGCATACACTTTAAAAAAATAATAAAATTGAATACTATTGGAAGCAATAAGACTTAAATTTGAAAGGTGTATTGCTTAAAAAACATGTGGAAAACGTGAAAATATTTACTAACACCAAAGCTATAATAATAAAATTGAACCAAAAATGACTACAACATAAAAAAAATTAAGAGATTTAATTTAATTCATGTATCAAACAAAATGTGGCAATGAATTTGAACATATAAGTTTACACAAAAACATCAAATATATGACCACCAAAAACTTTATGCCAATTATAAAAGGCTTGTTAAATGAATTTAACCATATTAGAATAAAATGAATCCTTTAAAGAGAATTCTTATTAATAAAGGTGCACTTAATTTTTTGGTTTAAATCATATCATGACTCACCAAAAAGCTTTTTGTTTGAAAAAACTTTAAACAAATGCGATTTTTGAACAAAAGAGGAATTACGAAAGAAAAAAACAACTTTTTTATTTTATATCTTTTTCATTAGGAAAAGGTTAAAAACTTCAATAACAAAAAAATCAAAGAACTTAGGTGTTTGAATGTGATATCAATGTAAAGATTTTTCCTTAATTTTTAAAATTTAAATAGATATTTTAAAAGCTTAGAAATAAATTAGTTGTGAATAATAAAAATAAAAAACTAATTTTAGATCTAAGATTAAAAAAAAGCTATTAATGACAAATCAATTGCATGTTATTTATATATATATATAAAGCTTAGAAATAAATTAGTTGTGAATAATTAAAAAAAAAACTAATTTTAGATTTAAAAATTAAAAAAAGCTATTAATGATAGTCATGTTTTTTGAAAAATATAGTCATGATTTTGATGATTTCTTGCAAACCATGATCTAAGTTTTCTTTAAATTTTGATAGAATGTTCTTAAATGTTGAATTAACAAAACTCAAAAAAAATATAGAAAATTAGAATTCCAATAAAAATATGTGGACCTTTTTTCAGACAAGTTTTAGAGGAAAAATGGCTCAAAAAAATTAAAAAACTTCTTTCAAAAACCTGCAAAAGAGGTTAAAAGCAAAATATTATGCTATAAATTAAAAAAACCTATTCAAAGGCAATTAACGAGAAAAAATGAATGTTATAAGACAAAAATTATTTTCTACTCTCAAATCTGTAAATTTCTCAAGAATCAACATTAAAAACTATAGAGCTTTGATACTAGGAAAGAATATTGAGCAAATTACAAATTCAAGATAAGATATTTGACAAGTGGAGAAGCCATCGAATGGATAAAAATCACACAATATTATTAGAAGTTTTACAACAATGAATCTCTAAGAACATAATAAAAATAAGCCAAGAAAGAGAATGGATTTAGGCCAAAAAGGCATCACAAGAATGCAAGATCAAGAAAAAGATTGTATAATTTTTAAAAGGCAAGAAGAGAGGAGGAGAAGAACTCAATAAATAGAGATAAGAGGAATAAGAAGTTATATGTGCAAGCTTCAACATGTGTGTCAAGTGTCTTTAATCCTCTTACAATTGAGGAAAATGTGTGTGCTATGTGGAGGGAGAGGAATTACATACAAGCAACTCTAAATCCAACAAGTGGATAAGAGATGTGAGAGCCACTTCATAAATATGGGATAGGTGCATTTATAATTATAATAAATGGACACATAAACTACACTTAGGATTAACTTAAAAACATAAATAAGGACCCAAATAAGGTTAATTCTTCAACATCAACACCAAAATGGCCTAAAATTTTAGATGTGTTTCCTTCATCAATATAGTCTTTCTCCTTTTATCACACAATTTACCTAGATTTTAGAGTATCCCATCCTTGAGGTAATATTGAGCCTTGCCTTGAACATTAACTTTCTTGACTAGAAATTACTAGAATGTCTCCAAAAATATGCATGTAGTAAATATGTTCATTACAATCCTATTTTGTGAAAGTCTCAGTTTTGAAAATATTTCCAATGTTACTAATTTATTTGTAATTGGCAACCTAGATAACATATCCCCCACAAAATTTTTGTTTCATTTCTTGTACTTGATAACCAAATTAAATGGTTGAATAAATCCCATTCGTTTATGTTGTCTTCTTACAATTTATTCTTTCCTTGCAAATATTAAGTAATGCTTCCATCTATTAATTAATTACAAATGCATACATTTATTTTATTATATATGATATAACCTCTTATTTTTACTAGTGCATGAATGATTTTGTGTTTAAAAAAAAAAATCACAGTAATTTTCCTTACCCTAATGAAAACTCTTACCACTTAAATTGTATGCAAATGTGTTGTGATGGTAGAGAAATAAAAAACAAACTTCCTCATATATTGTACTACTCCAAAAAAATTTCTAATCTTTATCTTAGTCCTAATCATGGTCTAATAAGTCATAGGGCCTCAACCTTTGTTAGATTCCTTCTCACTTTTCCTCCTTCAGTCACATTTCTCAAATAAACTAGTAATTATTTTGTAAAACCACATTTTTTCATACTAAATAATAACTATTATTATAGATGTTATTTATATGTAGTATTGTTAGTCCTATCCATCGTCCAATAAGTCATAGGGCATGTTGGCCAATTTTGGCCTACGTACAAAACTTTGCCTGAATGGATTAATGTTTTGGAAGTCCTGGTGTATAGTGAGAAGTTGAGCAAAGTTTGTGATGGATTAAATGGCTTGGAATTAGGTCTATAATTATAAGGAAAAGGTTTCCAAAAAGTCTTCATGGTGTTTATGAATTTAAGGGACATGAAGTAGGGTTGCATAGGTCTCAGAAATTCATCAAAAGCTTGAAAATTATAACAATAGTTTCTAGCACAAATCTAAAAGAACCAGACCATATTGGCATGTTATGTAGGAATATAATAGATTAGTCTGGTTGCACATTTGATAAATACACTTGGGAAGTTGACCAGGGTCAAAGGAATGCATGGACATGATATTTTTGGTCCCATAAACATCCTCTGCAAATTTGGTATCTTGATGAGTTTTTTGTCTCAAGATTAAGCATTCAAAGTTGAAATAATAGAGTGGGACATGATTGGGGATGTCAAGTTAAAGCCATAAGAACTATCCATTTGGATTCAAATGTTACTAAGGATTAATATGGAGCTAACAAGTGTCTAAATTATGAAAGCCTGAGTCAAGATCTAATGGTGCATGGGTGATAACAAAGTCAATGGGTATAGATAGATTAATGGATCATGTTTAATCATACAAAAGTAGATTGATGATGAGCAAAAGGTCAATAAGTTAGTGGATCCTAGAGATGAATGTGATGTTACTAGGTGTCATGACCATGGAGAAGCCCAAATAAATCAATAATAGGTATTCATCTATGTAGAAATAGATCAATGGCACAGAATAAAGTTAAAGAGTCAATAAGATTAGGTTGAACACAAGCTAACCACATGGTAAAAGCATGAAAATAGATAAATTTTGACTACATGACCCACAAAAAGAATGTAGAGATGACAAGTGTCATGATCAAGGAACTTGGATCAAGATCAGTGACTGATATTAAAATTCAAAGCTAGGAGACTTTGAATGGATAATAAATGTGACTTAGGTCAAACCAAAGAAAATATTTTAAAGGGAATATGCCACCATTAACATGAGACATACTTATACATTTAGGATTGTCAATGATAAAATTTTGTCTCCATTAAAGCTCAGTCAGAACCTCTAGTCAAATATTTAGAACATGTCGACCCAATTTTCCAAAGTTGTAGTATTATTTCATGGCTATGGTCATTGCTCTTTTAGAAGGGAGATATTCATGTGTAGTGAATTCTCAATTTCCATAAGGTTCAGAGGTAGAATATGTTTTTTTAAACCTAACATAATTAAAAAACAAAGCTATGTAGCCTATAATCTTTTCATTGATATGATGATTATAGGAAAACTAATAAATGGATTAGTTTTGATATATAATAAACTTCTACTCAGATATTGAAATAGGGGGTAGATGTATGATTATGAAGAGTGTCTCATCCTTCAACATAGTCTTATCTTCAAAAAATAGGTACCTGAAACCACTCAAATTAGACATGGTCATGGCTCTGTTAGGTCTAAAGATATGAGGATTTTATCCTCATAAACAAGTTAAGTGGAAGATGACATAGAATCCCAAGATGGAGATCAAGTGGTTGGATAAATTAGTTGGAGCATTTAATATATTTTTAGGGTCTCTAAGGGTTTTTATTCTTAGTAGGAGCATGACTTATCATCCTAAACACATTCTTGTCTTCCAGTATGTTTTTTAGCCAATGAAAGAGTTTGAAGGAAATTGAGCTAAATGAAGGTTGAACTATCTATGATGGATTAGTCCTGATTGGATTAAAATGTGCTTGAGCCTTCATTAAAGACTAGTGGCAGCTCATTAATTAATCTCAGATGGTATGCTCTCTTTCTCTCTTTCCCTTTTTCCTATATCTCTTACTTTCTTCCACAATGTAAGTCTCTCTGATTTTAGATAGATTATTTGATTTTGAAGAGAAGAGCAAGAGACTCTCATTTGATAAGGCTAGATCCTATAAATTTTTTGTAAGAACTACATCTTGATGCAATGAGATGATTTTTACCTATCTTTTGCCTTTTATTAGTGCTTTAGTAAGTTTGTGCATGATGACCTTGTGAAGGAGATTCTTCCTAGTCTATTATCTTTCTTTCTTGCCTCTTTTAAGGTGTTCTCAAGTTATTTATAGGTCTATATTTGTGTTTTTTTAGCATTGATGAATGCATAGTGCGAGTCTTATAATTCCTCTTTGATTCTTTGATTTTTTGGTGAGCCTAGTTCATGAAATAATTATACAATTACTTAGTTTGTGAGGTTGTGTGAGCTAATATTATCTTATGTTGATCTAGTGTGTGTTCAAGATTATATGAGTGTCTCACTTAATTTGGTGCATCACCTTGTTATCTTTCTTAGGATCCCTATTTCCCCTTTTCTAACCCTTTTCCTAGTAGTAACATTAGTTTAGGTGATCCATCAAGAAGAAGTCAAACTTTTTTGAAGTTTCAACCCCATCATAGGATACCCATAGCCTAGGGTTATCCCAATATTGTGATTGGGAGTGGGTGAGCCTAAATAAATCCTCTACAAGGGTGCAATTTCATGTCACAATAGTTTTTGGCATGCTAGATGGGACCCATTTTCAATAATATTGATAAAAGTTTGATGTTGGTTTGATCAATTTGTAGTAGTTATAGCTTTCATACAACAACATTTAGTGACTCCAAAAGAATACTCAACAATCTAGTAGTAGAGCAGTGACTACCTCTCATGCCAAAGGTGATTACACGATCAAATTCTATAGGTATTCCTTTTGAATTTGTTGAATTACCTTTAAACTCAGTAATAAGATTAAGATTTGCCAATACACATCCATATAAAGGAATCTCTCCTTCCAAACCAATTTCAAGGTCTACCCCTACAAGAAGGTTTTTGTTAGCTCCTTTCATAGCCATGAAAACCTCTAATTTTTTTATTTTTGTGGATTTTAATGGCCAAAGTCTTTTAAACCTTCAATATCATGATCCTATTCAAGTAGAAACTCTTAAAAGTGTCCCCTTTTTTACTAGAGACCAATCTACAACCCCTTTTGAGCACCTTATGGATGTAGCTAATTTTTACAATATTCATAATGTCAATGAGGAAGATGTGGCTATTAGGTTACTGGCCATATCTTTCAAAGGTAAATCCTTAGACTGGTATAAAATCCTTACTTTTAATTCCATCACATCATGGGACTAGTTAGGAGATGCATTATGTAATAGATTTGAAGATAAAAGTGATCATTTATCACTTGTACAATAGCTAACCACAATCAAGAGGGCTCCTCATGAATTCATGCAAGATTTCAACACAAGGTTTCAAAATATGTGGGATAGAATTCAAGTCTCTATTAGGTGTACTCCTAACTTTGATTTAATTTACTATTTTAAATCTCTAAATAGTGACATTACAGTCATGATCCAGTCTATGGGGGGAACAAACTACCGAATGCTTAAAAGGTGGTAATTAGGGAATACAATTATCTAGTATAAGCTAGCAAGCTTACTCCTAGACCACCAATGCCTTTGTTCCCTGAGACCCAGCCACCTCTTATTTCTATTCCTCCCCTTACAACTATTCCTCCTATGCTAACACCCTCTACCATACCTACACCAAAGCAAGAAATTTTTTTCACTAGTTGATCTAGTGATATCCAAGAAAACATGAATTTCAAAGAGCTTAAGACCATGTTCCAATCCTTGGGAAATGAGTTGGTGAACATTAAGATGAAAAAATCCCAATTTAATAGGCCTTAACAAGCTTCATATCAACCTCAGTATTAGTCTTATCAAGCAAATAGGCCACCCTAAAAAGTAAATTTCCAAGACCAAGGCTAAGGTCCTAACCATGGACAAGGACAACCTAACTATGTTAAGCAAAATTATTATAACCCAAATGCTACAAGCACCTCTACTAATTTAGTACCTACTCATAAGAACATTTCTCAAGAAGCTGAAGGGGACATGCCTTAGAATTTGTCTTTTGGTCAATCCATTGTCCCAAACTCTATCTTCAATCAAGCTTTCAATGATCAATGATAATAGGCTACTAGTTATGGGTACAATCAAACTCTTATGGCTTTGTAGAGGTACCTATGATGACAAAACCAATAGATCCCCCACAAGGCCATGGGTATAATGAAGGACCAAACCAGTTGGATGCCACTATGGTTAATTATGATCAAGAAGAATGTTATGCATCCAACCAGTAGGCTAGTTCTAGCCAAGTATACATTTCAGTGGTAGCTAATACAAGATTCAAAAGAAGAAATATGGATGGTAACCAGGAAGCAATCAAAGAGATTACTATTATTACTCCTTCCATTAAAATCCAAGGGAACTTACAACCACTCTAAAGGTTCCAATTACTCCAAAGAATTAGAACCAAGGGAATGCCTTTGTTCCCCAAAACTCACAAGTTTAAAGTATAGTTGTGGCTCCCAAAGAACAACTAAAGGTTGGTGGTTTACCCATTAACATTATGGAACAAATGAAAAGGTCCAATGTGAGTGTGCCAATGTGGGACATGTTATCTATACCTAGATAGATGGATATCATTCAAGAAGGATTATCAAAAATCAATGTTTTTGAAAAGCCACCAAGAAAAGAGAATGTGGTTATCACCAATGCAACTAAAGGATAAAATGAAGGGTAGTCAAGTAACATGATCAAACCTCCTCCCTTATACATTTTTGTGATTATTGGTGACTTTCTAGTGGATAATTACTTGGTAGATAGTGGGGCAAGACCTCAATAATGCCTAAATCTATAGCTAATTAGCTAGGTAATGTGCACCATCAAATTGCATGATATGCTAAGATGCATTTTGCCTAGGCCCTTCTTTGATCAAGCATGCAAATGTCTAGGTGTGAATATTAAGTAGTATGTAGAGTGTTTGAGTTGTACTTAAAACCTAGTCTAAGGGAGTGATGCAACTTGATATATCTTCCACAAAACCATTTGGTATCATTAGAGACCTCAACTTGACCCTGCATGCTTGTTCAAGTGTCTCAATGGCTCAAGATGTGTTGATTTTATATGTGCCCCCTTGTTTTGCACTATGTTTATCTAGAGAATTCACAACAAAAATTGGAGGTTATCTATTAGCAAATTGGTCATACATGGATTTCAGAATAAGGTATGAAACCAAAGTATCTATCAAATATGAGCCCATTACATAATTCCACATTAAACCTTATGGGATAGATGACATAAACATCAATTGTACCATTCTTGATGAGGATGAATTCATGGTTAGTCAAGAACTAAACACTTATCCTAAGGAGATACTTGATATGTTCTTAGATGAATCATGGAATGACAATCATTAGTTAAACCTTTATAAGGTATTGAGGAATGAGACATGGGTGTCTACTTCTTACATGAAGAAATTAAATCCATTCCATCCCTCATGAGACCTTAAAAAGATGCTAGTGGTTTATGGAAGTTATCCTTTGATGGTTCAAGAAGTAGACATGGAGCAAGTGTATGTGCAATGCTAGTGTCCCCTTCCAATGATAAGTATTTCTCTTGGTATAGATTCCAATTTAGTTTTTCTTGTAATGCAACTAAGTATGAGGGTCTTGTCCATGGCATTCACTGAGATATTAAGAGAGGAACCAATTAGTTACAAGTATATGGGGACAATGAGTTGATAGTGCATTAGGTTAGAGGCTAGAATATCACCAAGAATCCCCTAATGAAATCCTATAAACATAAAGTGTGGGACCTTAAGGAGGATTTTGAGGCCTTCAACATTCAAGTAGTGTTAAAAAACCAAAATTAGCATGTTGATAGGTTGGCAGTTATGGGTGCTCAGTTTGACCTCCCAAATGAAATGAAAAAATCCAAAGTGTAACCACATGTTAAAGTAGTGGTAATACCATCAATGACAGATAATGAAGCCCATTGGTAGGTATTTGATAATGACAATATTGTAGTAGGAAGCAAAATTTTCCTTAATGAACCAAGATAGATTTCAACATCAATATGAGGAGCAAATTGTTCAATTTAAATATACCAAGCTTCGTAAAGGGTTAGTCACCCTTGAAAGGCTCTTCCATGATAGAGACCATATGAGGAAAGATAAAGTAGTGATGTCAACCAATGAGGAGAATTATGAAATATTATCCTCAAAGAAAAACTCCTCAAGCTTAGAAAGGTAAACACTAAGGTTGATAAACATGCTTTCATTGAGCTTTATAAACAATATGTAAACATTTTTGCTTGGGAATACAGTGACCTGAGAGGTTTTGATCCCAAGTTGGCCTAACACACTATAAAATTAGAGGTTGATGCCAAGCCTATCATGTAGAAGTAAAGGAATATCAAACCTAAAATTTATTAGCTTATGAGGAAATAATTAATTAAGCTAATTGAATCCAAGATCATCTTTCCCATTAAGCACTCCTCATGGGTAGCCAATTTAGTACTTGTAAGGAAGAAGAATGGGGAGACTAGATTGTGTGTGGACTTTAGGGGTCTAAACAAGGTCTCCTTGAAGGATCATTACCCCTTAAAATCCATGAAATTACTCCTTCAAATAGTTTTTGGTTCAGAACACTTCTCACTTTTGGATGGGTATTCAAGATACAACCAAGTACTAGTAAGAGAAGAAGATCAATATAAGACTAACTTCACAAAAAATGGGGCACATATGCTTATAAGAAGATGAATTTTGTATTTTAAAATGTTGAGGATACCTTTCAAAGAAGCATGGACATGGATTTATAAGGTTTATTGAATCAAATGGTGCTGGTCTACTTGGATGACATCACAATTTTCTCCAAGAAGGCTAGTGAACATTTAGATCATCTAAGATTGATCTTTGAAAGATGCAGAGAGTATGAGATCTATTTGACTCCAAGAAATGAGTGTTTATTATTCACTAAGGAAAAATATTAGGACACACTATCTCAAAGCAAGGATTGACCATTAACCCTGATAGGATCAGTGCCATCTTAGCACTATCTTTACCCAAGCACAAAAAGGGACTCCAAAGCTTCCTTAGAAACATAAACTTTGTAAGAAGGTTTATACCTAGTTTTGTAAATTTGGTCAAACCCATCAATGTCATGTTAAAGAAGAGACAAGTGTTCACTTGATAAAATGAAGGTAAAGCTACATTTGAGGTTATCAAATAGGCCATTTCCACTAGTCAATCTAGTGATATCCAAGAAAATATGAATTTCCAAGAGCTTAAGAGCATGTTCCAATCCTTGGGAAATGAGTTGGTGAACATTAAGAAGTATAAATACTATGTTAATAGGCCTTAATAAGCTTCATATCAACCTCATTAGTAGTATTATCAAGTAAATAGGCCACCCTAAAAAGGAAATTTCCAAGGCCAAGGCTAAGGTCAAAGCCAAGGACAAGGACAACCTAACTATGTCAAGTAAAATCATTATAACCCAAATGTTGCAAGCACCTCTAATAACTTAGTACCTAATCATAAAAACATTTCTCAAGAAGCTAAAGGGGCCATGCCTTAGAATTAGTCTTTTGGTCAATCCATTATCCCAAACACTAACTTCAATCAAGATTTTAATGATCAATGACAATAGGCTACTACTTATGGGTACAATAAAACTCTTATGGATTTGTAGAGGTACCTATGATGAAAAAACCAATAAATCTGCCACAAGGCCAAGGGTCTAATGAAGGACCAAACTAGTTGCATGCCACCATGGTTAATTATGAACAAGAAGAATGTTATTCATCCAACCAGTAGGCTAGTTCTAGCCAAGTATACATCTCAGTGGTAGCTAATATAAGTTTCAAAATAAGAAATATGGATGGTAGCCAAGAAGCAATCAAAGAGCTTACTTTCGTTACTTCTTCACTTCAAATACAAAGGAACTTAAAACCACTCTAAAGGTTCTAATTACTCCAAAGAATTAGAACCAAGGGAATGCCTTTGTTCTCCAAAACTCACAAGTTTAAAGTATAGTTATGGCTCCCAAAGCACAACTAAAGGTTGGTGGTTTACCCATCAACATTGTAGAAAAAATGAAAAGGTCCAATGTGAGTGTGCCAATGTGGGACATGTTATCTATACTTAGACAAATGGATATCCTTCAAGAAGGATTATCAAAAACCAATGTTTCTAAAAAGCCACCAAGAAAAGAGAATGTGGTTATCACCAATGCAACTAAAGGATAAAATGAAGGGTATTCAAGTAACATGATCAAATCTCCTCCCTTATACATTTTTGTGATTATTGGTGACTTTCTAGTGGATAATTACTTGGTAGATAGTGGGGCAAGACCTCAATAATGCCGAAATCTATAGATGATTAGTTTGGTTTAAAGGATAAAACCTAGTCTAAGGGAGTGATGCAACTTGATATATCTTCCACAAAACCATTTGGTATCATCAGAGACCTCAACTTGACCCTGCATGCTTGTTCAAGTGTCTCAATGGCTCAAGATGTGTTGATTCTATATGTGCCCCCTTGTTTTGCACTATGTTTATCTAGAGAATTCACAACAAAAATTGGAGGTTATCTATTAGCAAATTGGTCATACATGGATTTCAGAATAAGGTATGAAACCAAAGTATCTATCAAATCTGAGCCCATTACACAATTCCACATTAAACCTTATGGGATAGATAACATAAAAATAAATTGTACCATTCTTGATGAGGATGAATTCATGGTTGGTCAAGAACTAAACACTTATCCTAAGGAGATACTTGATATGTTCTTCGATGAATTATGGAATGACAATCATTGGTTGAACCTTTATAAGGTATTGAGGAATGAGACACGGGTGTCTACTTCTTACATGAAGAAATTAAATCCATTCCATCCCTCATGAGACCTTAAAAAGATGATAGTGGTTTATGGAAGTTATCCTTTGATGGTTCAAGAAGTAGACATGGAGCAAGTGTATACGCAATGCTAATGTCCCCTTCCAATGATAAGTATTTCTCTTGGTATAGATTCCAATTCAGTTTTTATTGTAATGCAACTAAGTATGAGGGTCTTGTCCATGATATTCAATGGGATATTAAGAGAGGAACCAATTAGTTACAAGTATATGGGGACAATGAGTTGATAGTGCATTATGTTAGAGGATAGAATATCACCAAGAATCCCCTAATGAAATCCTATAAACATAAAGTGTGGGACCTTAAGGAGGATTTTGAGGCCTTCAAAATTCAAGTAGTGTTAAAAAACCAAAATCAACATGTTGATAGGTTGGTAGTTATGGGAGCTCAGTTTGACCTCCCAAATGAAATGAAAAAATCCAAAGTGTAGCCACATGTTAAAGTAGTGGTAAGACCATCAATGCCAGATAACGAAGCCCATTGTTAGGTATTTGATAATGACAAGGAGATTATTTGTTTGTTGTAGTAGGAATCAAAATTTTCCTCAATGAACCAAGATAGATTTTAACATCAATATGAGGAGCAAATTTTTCAATTGAAATATAACAAGCTTCATAAAGGGTTGGTCACCCTTGAAATGCTCTTCCATGATGGAGACCATATGAGGAAATATAAAGTAGTGATGTCAACCAATGAGGATAATTATGAAATCTTATCCTCAAAGACAAAATCTTAGGGCTTGGAAAGGTAAACACTAAGGTTGAGAAGCATGATTTGATTGAGCTTTGTAAATAATATGTAGATATTTTTGCTTGAATACAATGACCTGAGAGGTTTTGATCATAAGTTGGTCCAACACACTATAGAATGAGAGGTTGATGCCAATCCCATCATGAAAAATCAAAGGCCTATCAACCCCAAAAATGAAGATCTTATGAGGAAATAACTGATTAAACTGATTGAATCCAAGATTATCTTTCCCATTAATCACTCCTCATGGGTAGCCAATTTAGTACTTGTAAGGAAGAAGTATGGGGAGACTAGATTATGTGTGGACTTTAGGGGTCTAAGTAGGGTCTGCTTGAAGGATCATTACCCCTTATAATCTATGAAATAACTCCTTCAAATATTTTCTATTTCATAACACTTCTCACTTCTGGATGGGTATTCAAGATACAACCAAGTATTGGTAAGAGAAGAAGATCAATATAAGACTATCTTCACAGAAAAGTGGGGCACATATGCTTATAAGAAGATTCCTTTTGGCTTGTCAAATTTTGGGGCTACCTTTCAAAGAGCCATGTACATGGATTTCCAAGGGTTATTGAATCAAATGGTGCTAGTCTACTTGGATGACATCAAAGTTTTCTCCAAAAAGGCTAGTGAACATTTAGATCATCTAAGGTTGATCTTTGAAAGATGTAGAGAGTATGAGATCTCTTTGACTCCCAAGAAATGAGTGTTTCTTATTCATTAAGGCAAGCTATTAGAAAACATTTTCTCAAATCAGGGATTGACCATTGACCCTAATAAGATCGGTGCCATCTTAACACTATCTTTACCCAGAAACAAAAAGGGAGTCCAAAGCTTCCTTGGAAAAATAAACTTTGTAAGAAGGTTTATACCTAGTTTTGTAAATTTGGTCAAACCCATCACTTTCATGTTAAAGAAGAGCCAAGTGTTCACTTGATCAAATGAAGGTAAAGATACATTTGAGGTTATCAAGTAGGCCATTTCCACTAGTCAATCTAGTGATATCCAAGAAAACATGAATTTTCAAGAGCTAAAGAGCATGTTCCAATCCTTGGGAAATTAGTTGGTGAACATTAAGAGGCAACAAGCCTAGTTCAATAGGCCTTAAAAATATTCATATCAGCCTCAATAGTAGTCTTATCAAAAAAATAGGCCACCCTAAAAAGGAAATTTCCAAATCCAAGGCTAAGGTCAAAGCCAAGGACAAGGAAAACCTAACTATGTTAAGCAAAATCATTATAACCCAAATACTGCAAACACCTCTACTACTTTAGTACTTACTCATAACAACATTGCTCAAGAAGTTGAAGGTGCCATGCCTTAGAATTAGTCTTTTGGTCAATCCATTATCCAAAACACTAACTTCAATCAAGCTTTTAATGATCAATGACAATAGGCTACTAGTTATGGGTACAATCAAACTCTTATGTCTTTGTAGAGGTACCTATGATGACAAAACTAATAGATACCCCATAAGGCCAAGGTATAATGAAGGACCAAACCAGTTGGATGCCACCATGGTTAATTATGAATAATAATAATTTTATTCGTCCAACCAGTAGGCTAGTTCTATCTAAGTATACATCTTAATGGCAACTAATACAAGATTTAAAAGAAGAAATATGGATGGTAACCAGGAAGCAATCAAAGAGATTACTACCATTACTCATTCAATTAAAATCCAAAGGAAGTTACAACATCTCTAAAGGTACCAATTACTCCAAAGAATTAGAACCAAGGGAATGTCTTTATTCCCCAAAACTCACAAGTTCAAAGTATAGTTGTGGCTCCCAAAGCACAACTAAAGGTTGGTGGTTTACCCATCAACATTGTTGAACAAATGAAAAGGTCCAATGTGAGTGTGCCAATGTGGGACATGTTATCTATACCTAGATAGATCGATATACTTAAAGAAGAATTATCAAAAATCAATGTATCTAAAAAGCCACCAAGAAAAGAGAATGTGGTTATCACCAATGCAACCAAAGGAAAAAATGAAGGGTAGTCAAGTAAGATGATCAAAACTCCTCCCTTATAACTATTTTGATTATTGGTGACTCTCTAGTGCTTAATTAATTGGTAGACAATGGGGCAAGTACTTCAGTAATGCCTAAATCTATAGTTGATCAGCTTGGTTTAATGTATGAACCCTAGTCTAAGGGAGTGATGCAACTTGATATATCTTCCACAAAACCATTTGGTATCATTAGAGACCTCAACTTGACCCTGCATTCTTGTTCAAGTGTCTCAATGGATCAATATGTGTTGATTTTAGATGTGCCAGCTCATTTTGCACTATGTTTATTTAAAAAAAATCACAACAAAAATTAGAGGCTATCTATTAGAAAATTGGTCACACATGGCTTTCAGAACAAGGTATGAAACCAAAGTATCTATAAAATCTGAGCCTATTACATAATTCCACATTGAAAATTATGGGATAGATATCATAAACATCAACTGTACCATTCTTGATGAGGATGAATTCATGGTTGGTTAAGAAATAAACACTCATCCTGAGGAGATACTTGATGTGTTCTTAGATGAATTATGGAATGATAATCATTGGTTGAATCTTTATAAAGTATTGAGGAAAGAGACATGGGTGTCTACTATTTACATGAAGAAATTGAATCCATACCATCTCTCATGAGACCTTAAAAAGATGCTAGTGGTTTGTGGAAGTTATCCTTTGATTGTTCAAGATGTAGACATGGAGCAGGTGTAGGTGCAATGCTAGTGTCCCCTTACAATGATAATTATTTCTCTTCTTACAAGCTCTAATTGAGTTATTCTTATAATTCAAATGAGTATGAGGGTCTTATCCATGGCCTTCAATGTGATAGTAAGAGAGGAACCAATCAGTTACAAGTATATGGGGACAATGAGTTGATAGTTCATTAGGTTAGAGGCCACAATATCACCAAGAATACCCTAATGAAATCCTATAAACATAATATGTGGGATTTAAGGAGGATTTTGAGGCCTTTAACATTCAAGTAGTTTTAAAAAACCAAAATCAACATGTTGATAGGTTGGCAATTATGGGAGCTTAGTTTGATGTCCCAAATGAAATGAAAAAATCTAAAGTATAGCCACTTGTTAATATAGCGGTAAGACCATCAATGCCAGATAATGAAGCCCATTGGTAGGTAGTTGATAATGACAAGGAGATTTCTTGTTTTATGTAGTAGGAAGCAAAATTTTCCTCAATGAACCAAGATTGATTTTAACATCAATATGAGGAGCAAATTGTTCAATTAAAATATAACAAGATTCATAAAGGGTTGGTCACCCTTGAAAGGCTCTTCCATGATGGAGACCATATGAGGAAAGATAAAGCACTGGTGTCAACCAATGAGGAGAATTATGAAATATTATCCTCAAAGACAAACTCCTCAAGCTTGGAAAGGTAAACACTAAGGCTGAGAAGCATGCTTTCATTGAGATTTGTAAATAATATATAAATATTTTTTACTTGGGATTATAATGACGTGAGATGTTTTGATCCCATGTTGGCCCAACACAATATATAATGAGAGGTTGATGCCAAGCTTATTATGCAGAAGAAAAGGCCTATCAAGTCTAAAATTTAAGAGATTATGAAGAAATAATTGATTAAACTAATTGAATCAAAGATCATCTTTACCATTAAGCACTCCTCATGGGTAGCCAATTTAGTACTTGTACGGAAGAAGAATGGGGAAACCAGATTATGTGTGGACTTCAAGGGTCTAAATAGGGTCTCCTTGAAGGATCATTACCCATTAAAATCCATGAAACAACTCCTTTAAATAGTTTCATGTTCAAAATGCTTCTCACTTTTGGATGGGTATTCAAGATAGAACTAAGTACTGGTAAGAGAAGAAGACCAACATAAGACTATCTTCACAAAAAAGTGGGGCACATATGTTTATAAGTAGATGCCTTTTGGCTTGTAAAATGTTGGGGCTACCTTTAAAAGAGCCATGGACATGGATTTCCAAGGGTTATTGAATCAAATGGTGCTGGTCTACTTGGATTACATCACAGTTTTCTCCAAAAAGGCTAGTGAACATTTAGATCATCTAAGGTTGATCTTTGAAAGATGTAGAGAGTATGAGATCTCTTTAACTCCCAAGAAATGAGTGTTTTTTTAAATTAAGGAAAATTATTGGGACACATTATTTCAAAGTAGGGATTGACCATTGAACCTGATAGGATTAGTGCCATCTTAGCATTATCTTTACCCAAACACAAAAAGGGACTCCAAAGCTTCCTTGGCAAAATAAACTTTGTAATAAGGTTTATACCTAGTTTTGTAAATTTGGTCTAACACATCACTATCATGTTAAAGAAGAGCCAAGTGTTCACTTTATCAAATGAAGGTAAAGATACATTTGAGGTTATCAAGTAGGCCATTTCCCAAGCATCCTCACTCATGAATCTTGACTTCTCAAAGGATTTCATATTATATACGTTTAACAACATTAATAATATATTAATTATGCTGATGCAAAAGAATGTAGAGGGATTTGAGTAGCCAAATTCATTCTTCAGTCAAGGGATAAAAGGATATGAGGTAAAGTATACCTTTGTATAAAATTAGGTTTTTGAAGCTTTTAGAAGCCTCAAAAAGTTTATACCAATGCTCTCTAATAGCACGATTCATCTTATGGTGTCTCATTCTAGAGTGAGGTACTTCCTTCTTAACAATGAATTGAATGAGAAGAGGGATGGTTGGATTACCAAAGTCATGGAGTATGATGTGGAGATCAAAGTGACTAAGCTAGTAAGAGGCAAAGGCTTATGTGAGCATATGGTTGATGACCTCCATGAAGATAAAGAATTTATCTTGGTGATGTAAGAAAACTCACAAATAAGTACACCTCTACCTCACACCAATTGGCTCTAGGATATGACACATTTCTTGATGACATGTAAATGCCCCCAAGGTATGGATAGAGTAAAGAGAAGGTATTTTGGACTTTAGTTTATACCCTATGAATTAGTTGATGGGGTTTTATTTAGAAAGTACCTCAATGGAGTATTTCTTATGTGCATAGATAATAATCAAGTGATAAAGTTATTGGAGAAATTTCATGATGGGCCTGCAAGAGGCCATTTTTCTCTGAGGATAATAATATAAAAAGTGATGAGAGATAGTTATTATTGTCCCATCCTTTTCAAAGATGCCTATGCATGGATCAAGAAGTGAAAATTTGTTTCTCTTTTTTCAATAAAATAAATATTGGTAGCCCTTCCTCTCAACCCAATTAAGGTAGAATAGCCCTTCATGCAGTGGGGTCTAGACTTCATAGGAATGATCAATCCACCTTTTAATGTAGGACATAAATGGGTGCTCATTGTTATCGACTACTTCACCAGGTGGGTAGAAGTAATTTCCCTTAAATAATCTAATAAAATAATAGTATTAGACTTCTATGATAGCATAGTGACTAGGTTTGGTGTACTAACAACAATAATTTTAGATAATGCCTTAGCATTTATTAGCGTGAAGACAAGTGAGTGGGCACTTAGGTTAGGCATATACCTTAGTACATCCTCCAACTAATATACCTAAGGCAATGGAATGATATAGTCCACAAATAAGAACTTGATAAGGATTATCAAGATGACCATGGAGGAGAATCAAAGAGTTTGGAATACAAAGTTAAGGACAACATCATGGGCTGATAGAGTAACTCTCAAAGTTGCCATTGGCAACTCACCATTTGTCATGGTGTATGGGATGGAGGCTAAATTGCCCATTTAACTTGAATTGACTACCTTGGAGTTAGCCCATCAACTTGAGTTGATGGAGAGTGAGCCTATAAATATGAGAATGGTAGAGCTCATGGATCTTAAAGAAACCAGGGCCTTTTAATGAAGACACTTGAGTCACATCAAACTTAGGTTAATAAATCCTTTAACAAGAGAGCCACAACAAAGGACTTCAATGAAGGGAATCTAGTCCTCAAGTGGGATTCAAATAAGGCCAAGCTAGGCAACCATATCAAGTTTGATAGCTTGTGGAGTGGTCTTTATTTGATCCATGGTTGCAAACAACATAATGATTTTCAACTTGCCCATCTGGATGGATAGGTATTACCCATCATAGTCAATGGAATTCATTTAAATTCTTATTATTAATAAAGGTTATAGCCATTGTAGAACATTATACATCTTAAAGTAGATTTTCATGTTTTCCTATAAGTGCCTTGTGCACATTCTTTTTTAGTTGTGTGTTTCCCTTTCAATAAGTGCCTTGGGTATAGTTGTTATTTTGTTTCTTTTTGGTCCTTTTTGTTTCAAGAGGAATGTTTTGGAGAGCATTAGCCTTATATCATTTTCATGATCAGTTAAGAGAAAAGACTTAAGACTCCATGCCCAATGGATAGTTTAAGGCTACTAGTCTCTTACAAGAAGTTATGCAATCTCAAGATGTCACCATAAATGTTGGCCTACATACAAAATTTTTCCTAAATGGATAAGTGTTCTATAAGTCTTGGTGTATAGTGAGAAGATGAGTAGAGTTCTTGATGGAGTAAATGATCAAATGGCTTGGAAGCAGGCCAAAAATTATAAGGGAAAGGTTTCCAACATGTTTCCATGGTGTTCAAGCATTCAAGGGATGTGAAATAGGTTTGCATAGGTATAAAAAATTCATTAGAACCTTAAAAATTCTAACAATAGTTTCTAGCACAAATCTAGAAGAACCACACCATCTTAGCATGTTATGCAGGAACAAAATAGGTCAGTCTAGTTGGACATTTGATAAATACACTTGGGAAGCTGACTAGAGTCAAAGGAATGCATGGACATGATGTTTTTGGTCCCATAAACATCCTCTAAAAATTTGGTATCTTGATGAGTTTTCTATCAAGATATAAGCATTCAAATTTGAACTAATAAAGTGGGACATATGCGGGGATCTCAAGTTAAAGCCATGAGAAGTAGCCATTTGGATTCAGATGTTCCCAAGGATGAACATGGAGCTAAAAAGTGTCTAAATTATGAAAGCTCAATTCAAGATCTAATGGGGCACAAATGATAATGAAGTCAATGGGTCTAGATAGATCAATAAAGTATGTTTAATTGTATAAAAGTAGATCGACGATGAGTGAAAGGTCAATAAGTCAGTGGATCCTAGAGACAAATGTGATGCTACCAAGTGTTAAAACCATGGATAGCCCCAAAATAATTAATGGAAAGAATTTATCCATGCATAAATAAATCAATGATGTGGAGCAAAGTCAAAAAGTCAATAAGCTTAGGTTGAACATGAGGTCACCATGTGGCGTAAGCCTGGAAATGGATAAAGTCTGATTGTAGGACCCATAGAAAGAATGTGGAGAAGACAAGTGTTATGATCAAGGAAATCATATCAAGATTAGTGGCTGATATTAAAATTCAAATCTAGGAGACTTTAAATGGAGAACAAATGTGACCTAGGTTAAACTAGAGCAAATATTTCAAAGGGCATATGCTGCCATAAGAGCTCAATCAAGTACCATTAATATGAGACATAGTTATATAGTTAGGATTGTCAATGATCAATTTCCATCACCATTAAAAATCAATCAGGACCTCTATTTGAATATTTTAAACCTATTGACCCTATTTTCCAAAGTTGTAGGATTATTTCATGGTGGTGTTCGTTGCTCTTTTAAAAGGGAGATTATCATGTGCAATGATTTATCATTTTTCACAAGGTTCAAAGGTAGAATAGGTTTGCTTAAACATAATATAGTTTAAAAACAAATCTATATATTATATAATAAGAAAACTAATAAATGGATTGGTTTTGATCTATAGTAAGCCTATGCTAAAATATTGAAATAGGAGGGCAGATGTATGATTATAAAGGAATGTCTCATCCTTCTACATGGTCTTATCTTTGACAAATAGGTACCTAAAACCACTCAAAGTAGACATGGTCATGGATCTATTAGGTCTTAATAAATGATAATTTTGTCCTCATAATCAAGCCAAGTAGAAGATTGTGTAGAATCCCAAGATGGAGATCAAGTGATTGGAGAAAGTAGTTGGAGCATTTAATAGATTTTCAAGGTCTCTAACGGTTTTTATTCTTAATAGGAACATGACTCATCATCATAAATACATTATTATCTTCTAGTTTTTTGAGAGTTATTAATGATGTCATGGATGTGTCTAAGTGAGTGGATGAAGTGCTTTGATAGTCTAAGTGACAATGACAACACAACTTATTCTAGTATACTTAAAGTATGCTTGGTTGATCTTAAGTTTTGGCATGGTTTGAGATGATTAGGGATGATTTTAAAGTATTCATAATGTGTAAGGGGTCCTATCAGTGGTCAAGGATGATTGGATAGCTTGTGTTCATGATTGAAATTCACCCTATTCTTCATTTTGTTCATCTAGGCATAAATGGGTTTGTAGCATAAAAATTTGAGGAGGCATTTTGATGAAATTATATTTCACACATGTGAATATTCCAAGAGCATATTGATATATGGATGGATTCCCATATGTAATGAGATCATATGGTTCAAATTTAGGTCATGTGATTGAGTGTAATAAAATTTATTAAGGGGAAAAGTTGGCTTTTTAGGTAGATTACAGTGGTTTATTTTCTTAGTAAGACCATCAATGCACGTCATGCAGATATGGATGAAATAGTAATTTTTTAAATTTAATTTAGGTACTTATAAATTATTTAATGGTAAAAATTATATCATGGAGATGTTTTCTATAGTGCCCATAAGCTTCCCTAAAAATTTAGAGACTTGAAATGTTGTCTAGTTCAAGTTATAAAGCCTCAATGTTGCTCTAGCAGACTGTGATGGGTTAGAGACTATCAAGTTTAAATATGTTAAAGACTAAGGTAATTAGTTATAAAATTAAAAAATGTGTATTAATTCATATATCTTGATCCAATGATGCACATAAAATTCAATATGTCAAAGGTTGCACATGCAGGTGACAAGTGTCACAAACTCGCTAGATTGACATAAGATCAATGATGAGTAACAATTCAAAATAAAGAAGATAAATGGTCCAAGATAATTAAAAAATTAAAATGTGTAGAATGAATTCATGGATAAAAATTGGTACAATCATAGGATCTCAAATCCAAGATCTAATGGTGAGCACTGCAAGGTAAGGACTAGGTTGATCCATAGAGATCGAGAGTGCGTGTTTAGTCAATATTGTAAGGGTACATGAGATAAGGTAAACATGTTTGTTATTTAATAGTTTAGAAAAGGTAAATGTAAAAGAATATTAATGGTGCATATTTTATCTAAGATAAAATAACATGAGATGAAGGAAAAGTGGTCGAGGTTTAACAGTGACCATTGGCATTTGAATATTCAAATTTACAAAGGGAAAAACTAGTGCTCTGTATTTTGTCCATAACTTTTGATCTAGGATGAATTTGCTATTGATATGAAAATAAAAGTTGTAGAGAACTTAAAGGTACTTCCAAAAACATTAATTTTAATGTCTAATTATTTATATAATCAAATTTATTTATTTACAAAGTTTACTATGTGTTTGACTATGTTCTACAAGTGACCTAAGAAGGTTGTTTAAGCTTGTTTTGATGTTGTTTCGATGTTTCATGATGACTTAGATATTGGAATTTTTTATAGAATTCATAAGGATATTATGTATGTATTTTGGAGGTGTGATCAATCTATCTTGAGTATGAACAAAACTTAAGAAGTGGATTGTGTGTCCATTCATAGTGTTCCAATATACAAGGTCAATATTTGAGTTGATTGAGCATATGCATAGGTGAGAAGAGATGACCATGATCATTTTAGGAATTAAAAGGGTAATTTTGAGTAGAATTATACATTTGAAAGTGGTCTTGTGTTCTTTTTTTGCTTGATGGATTGTTAAATGAGTGATTGGGTCTTCATGAGACCTATAAGGGCCTAATTGAAAGGTGTAGTTGCTAAAGGGTGACCCATAGATGTTATGGCCAACCTATGTGGATTGTGTTGAATCATGTATTTGTATGTTAGAATCATTAAGGGATAAGACATGCCTAATGGCTGACCAAGGTGTTGATAATCATGAATGCTCTATAAATAAATAAACCAAAGATGATGGTTTCTAGATCTGAGAGAGGCTTGTGTGTGTGGTTTAGAGTGAAAGGTTGATAGGAAAAGGAGAGTAAATGTGATCAGTGGATGGTTTTATGAGTAGATAAAATTGATTAATGTGTGTATGACCTATAGGTCATATTTTTGATGTTGAAATAGTGTTCTTGTAGGTTGAGGGTGAGTGAACAATAGATGATGTCTATATAAAGACCAAAGTGTGTGTGTAGAGTTGAAGAGTGTTGATATACATTATATCTCCATCAGATAGCTAGGAAATTGGTGTACATAAGATGTTATACTCATAAGTGTTGTTGTGATTGCTCAACATGTAGGGAATTATAGCCTCCTTATAAGGTAAAACTTGCTAAAGGTCTAGTTGTTGTGGTAGCTCAGTTAGACAAGTGTAGTAGCTCCTTGTGGGATTGTAGTATCACTAAAATAAGGGATGGTAGTTACTTGATCAGTTGTATCTGGTCTAAATTAGTTCTTATTTTTATAGAACAATAGTCCAATTTTAGGTTCCACTGGGTTTTCTCCCATAAGAAGGTTTTCCACATATGTCATGTGTTATGTGCTTGATCTTGCACTGTCTCTCTTGATCATTGCTATGAATGATGTGTATGTTTCATGAATTCTTGTGATAATTTATTAAGAATTTGAAAGGATTTAAATTAAATTTGGATTATCTTGGTTCACTGATTCACCCCCCTCCCTCTCAATGATTGTACCTCTAATAATTGGTATACGAGTAGGTCCTTTTTAAAAGTTTAACCACTTGAAGGAGATTAAGGGTATAATGGTTGACAAAGAGGTTGTGGATTATCTTAAAGACAAACTAGTATGTGCTTTATCAAATGTCAATGTGAGCATGAATGATGTGAAGATGCAAGTGAAAGGTCTAGAAGCAATAGTCACAAATTTGTAGGTCATGATGGATAAAGGTCTCAACCAAAGGGTAAATAATTTGAAAATAAATTCATGACTTACTTAGATATGATATTATCTAAGTAAAAAAGGGATTTTAGCTGCACAAAAAAGGTCAAGAATGAAAAGGAAGGTCAAATATGAATAATGTCTTCAATGGGTATTGCTTTTCCTACAATCAATTTGGTCATAAATATAGGGATTGTGTTTTCTCTCTAGAGATAAAAAGTAATCTCATATTCTAAAATTGTAACCAACAAGGTCATATAGCCAATAATTGCAAAAGATATTTTTGGACAAAGGATATACAAGTCATTAACACCATCAAATGGTTTAAGAAGAATAAGTCTATGATTGAAGAAGAAAAGAAGAAAAATTAAAATGGTCCACCAAAGGAAGAGTTAATGTTTATTCAAGTAGCTTTGTATACTCAAGAATATGGGAACAAAATATGGTTCTTATATAGTGGATGCTCAAGTCATATGATAGGAGTCAAGAGTAAGTTTATCTCTCTTAAGAAGCTCAACCTTGGTTCAGTGAGATTTGGTGATAACAAATCTATTAACATAGTTGGAAAAGGTACTATGAGTTTGGACAATGGCCATCATAATAATAAGAATGTCTTATATGTATAAGATTTGAAACATAATCTTTTAAGTGTGAGCTAAATGTGTAAGAAAGAAAATGTTGTAACTTTTCATGATGATGTATGTGAAGTAAGAAAGGCTGGTAGATTAGTTACAAATGCTTATAAAACATATAAAAACATGTATGTATTTCATGACTCCAAGAAGGAGGAGTGCTTCATGAGTCAATTGGAAGAAATCTAGCTTTAGCATAGAAGGCTTGGACGTATAAATTTTGATAATATGGTAAAGATCAGTTTAAAGGGATTGGTAAGGCATATGTGAAAGATTTCTAAGATTCCTCATTCTCTTTGCAAGGCATGTCTTAATGGGAATCAAACCAAAAGAAGATACAAATCCAAGGAGTTATGCACTAAAAAGCCTTAGAGTTGATCCACACTGATCTATGTGGACCTATGAGAACTCAAAATATTCAAGGTAATAGCTATTTCGTACTTCTCATTGATGATTTTACTAGGATAATTTGGACATTTTTTCTTAAAGAAAAATTAGAATTTTTTTCAAGGTTTATGGCATTCAAAGAACTTATGGAAAATGATAAAGGGTCAAATATCAAGTGTGTAAGATCAAACATAAGAGGTGAGTTTTGGTCTCATGAATTTGATGATTTTTGTGAGAAACAAGGGATAAGGAGACAATATTATGCTACTATAACACCACAATAGTATGGTGTCATTTAAATAAAGAATAGGAATGTTCAAGAGATGAGTATAACCATGATTCAAGATTCCAAATTATCAAATGGTTATTGGGAAGAGGCAGCTAAAACTATAGTTTACATCTTAAACAGGTGTCAAATCAAAGTAAATGGTGATAATACTCCTTATGAGTTATGGAAGAATAGAGTAGTTAATGTCAAATATTTTAGAGTGTTTAGAAGTAGGTGCTTCATCAAAAGAGATGAAGAGAATCTTGGAAAATTTGATTCAAGGTTTGATGAGGACATATTCTTAGGTTACTCTTCTATCAGTACTGCCTATAGGTACTTTAACAAGAGACTTCACAAGATTGTTGAAAGTTCAAATGTAAGGATAGATGAGATAAGTAGAGTCAAGAAGCCAAAATTGTAGGTGAGTGACTCAAATAAAAATTATATTCAAAACAATGATGCGTTATTTGTTCAAAAAAATGCTATAGATGAAGAGGAGGAAGAAAGACAAGACTTTAAAGATCCATCTAGAAGAATTCAGAAAGATCATCCAATCTCTCAAATTATTGGAAATGCTAGTGGAGGTTTGTAGACTATAAGGAGAATGTTGATCAATTAGAATAAAAAAGAATCAAATCTATTATCCATGATTGAACTCAAAACATTCATGTAAGTTAGAAAATATGAAAGTTAGAATGGTGCAATGAATGAATAACTTGACCAAATAATATAGAATGAAACATGGGATTTAGTTCCTAGGCCAAAAGATAAAAATATAATAGGTACCAAGTGGGATTTCAAAAATAAGATGAATGAGAAAGGAGAATTCACAAGGAACAAAGCTAGATTGGTGTGTTAAGGATATGATTAGGTTGAAGGAATAGATTTTGATGAGACTTTTGTTGCTCTTGTGGCAACAATGGAAGTGTTGACCAAATTTGACTTTAGGTTAAATTGGGGCACCCCTAGTAAAAAAATTAGAATTTTAGGTCTATAAGGGGGTATAACATATTTTCATGAGGTGTTTTATAGGTTAATTGATGTCAACTAATGTTATATTAGCTTTGGTTAATTAGTTTTTATGCCTTTATATCATTTTTGGGTCATTTAAGGGGTAAAAGAAGTGCATTTAATACTTTGTACAAGTTTCTTAGGAAATGACAGTGTAAAAATGTGATTTCATACCCCATGTGCCCAAAAAGGTCTTAAGTAATTGACATTACTAAAAATATAGTAGGTTGTTCAGAGAAAAGGCAATTTTCTTAGAAAAAAGAAGAAAATGGCACTTGTATAGCCTCCTTGGGAAGTGTGACACTTGAAAAAGATTTATATATGAATATTAAGCTTCCAAAATCTAAATACCATGTTTATTTTTATCTAGATCTATCATTTATTTCTCAAAACCATTTTGCTTCCTTTTCACATTTCTAGACACACAAAAGTGACTTGTAGGTTTGTACTTGGTACGGTTATCACAAGGGGTTTCAGATAGAATTCTTATGGGAGGTTATTTTAAACTTATATACCTTAATTTTAATAGTAATAAGTGGTATAATGATCAAATTTTCTTTATGAATCATCCATTGGAATTTGACTATGTTTTTCTCCCTACTAATCGCTGAACCCTATAGGTTTTCCTTCATTATGGGTAAATTTATAAGATTTTTTTTTTAAGTTTGATGAATTTTTTTTTAACTCCTCACATTTTTCCCATGATTTTTTTTTTTTTTATGTTTCAAGTTGATTTGATGAGAATTTCACATCAAGGTTGCAAACTGGTCCTTTTTTGGTTGACAAATTTTTACTAGTGGTAGTATCTTCATGATTATTTAATGGATATAGAGTGTTGTAATATGTCACTTTATATGTTTCATGTGATATTTTTTCCATTTTAATTATTAATCTCTTTCTCCAAGCAAGATATCTATGAGTATGCAGTCACATGATACTAAATAGTCAATCTGCCATAAGCAATTCATTTACAAGTACTTTGAAAGAAGTTTTCACATTAAGAGGAAGGTTTTGAGTTTTTTTTCAAATTATTTTAAGTATGGAAGATGTATTTGGAAGTATGATATTGGTTTATCACTTAAAAATGATCAAAGGTAACACCCACTACCCAATTTACTCACTCTTACTACTTACATACTGAAAGCACACCTATAGGTGGCATGAACATAGTGTTTAGGAGTCATATAGAGATTTTTATACATATGATGAAACTTTTTAATCATCTTGATATAGTGAAATATCATGATAAATTATTTATAGAGTGGATTTACAAATGAGGAATGAAGGACCCCTTCAAAGGTATGGGATAACTGATACAAGGATACTTTTCCTTACAATGTAAAATAGAGAGTAGGGGTGGTTTGGAATTACCATATAACAAGGTTTAAAATGCGTTTTCTACATCCTAATGAATTAATATTTTAGTCTCTACATTAGAAAAGACCTCTACCAAAGATGGGAGTAAAAATGTCAATGCAAGGTAGATTTTGAATACCCCAAAGTTGTCTTGTAAAGCACTGAAATCCTACAATGACATCTACAGGCTTGTAAAGTTGTGGATGACTTTTGACACAAAAGAAAGAAAATGAAACACACTTTCAAGTTGATAATGGTTAAATGGGTTGAATGACACACAAAAAATCATGAAGGACATCAAGGGAGGTTGATCCAGGATTATGCAAGTCAATGATCACCCATAATTTATACACTGAGAAGAAGTTGACCTACAACAAGATGTATAATCAGTGAGCCAATATGGATTTCAAGGTGTTGATTTAGACCATTTAAAACTAAATTCAAACATAAGTAGATTCTAATTTACTTTTGGATATTTAGGGGAGACTTTTCAAACATCATAACCAATCTCAATTAAAGCAAAAAGATGCCTAGAACAAGATTTAAGAGCAAGTTTCTCAGTCAAGAGGGTAGAACTCAATCATATGAGTTCAAGGAGCTTGAAAAGGGTATAGAGGTAAGTTAAAATTGGATAAAATGTTGTATAACCTCAAAGGATCCATAAAAATTTCATACATACCATAATCAACCTCAAGTGAAACTAGGTAACCTATAGGCATGTTTGTCTTAGTCAGCCAGGTAGTGGAGAAGCTCATTTATGAGTTAAGGTGCATAGAAAAGGCTAAGAGAGAGTTTGAATGAAAAAAATCCTAAAATTACCTTCCTTAAAGCCAGAATGACTCCTTAAACCATATAATTATGAAACAAACCCCTTGAGACCCTATTTTAACCTAAAATCAGGCTTAAGGGTAGAGCATAGTCAAGAGTTATGCACACAGTCCTAATTGAGTCAAAGTATATAAGGAACATATGATAGATTTGGGGAATATCAAGGAGAGTTTATGAATCCAAATAACTCCAAATTATCCTTTGAGATTCATAATATATTGTTTAATTTTTTTTAAATATAAATCATTCATAATTACCTACAAGAAGGCACCTTAAAACAAGTCAACATAGTCAGGGTTTGTAAACCCAGTCTTGTGATTTCAAAAGCATAAAGGGTGCTTGGGAGGTCAAGGTGTTAAATGGAGGTTAGATACATGATAAAATGAGTATTAAAATATACATATACCTTTATAAAATGGATATATAATATGGAGAGGGATTAAACAAGTAGAGACATAATCCATGGTCTTAAACCCTACACAGTCTACTTCTATAAGGAACAATCTTGGAATTTGTGGTTTTGATGTGTCAAATCATGAAAATCAGTCATAAATTTTTTTAAAAAAACATACTTGAAACATATAAATCCATCTCTAATAGATATTTTTTGTGAAAAATAGGGGAAGCTCCAATTTTGTCTCAGATAGGGGGTACTTTCCCCATGCACAAACCCTGGTAGTCTTGGAAGAGATGAGCAAAATGATAGTCAAGAGTTGTTTGAACATGGAAAATGAGGTTGGAAAAGATGAATTACACCCAATAAAACATGAATAACCTTGAAAATAGTAATTAAACCAAATAGGGCACTCCATACTTTTAAGCTTGCAGGCATACCTAGTAAGCAAGGAGTAGGCCTAATGCCCAAATGAGTAGTCATTTCCATTTATAGCATAAATTAAGCACATAAATGACTTGGGTCAATATTATAGGTATTTCATATTTTGGAGGTAGAAGAAGCATCATGTAATCCATTATTTACTTAAAAATAAACTCAAGGCTATGAAAACAAGGGAAACAAGCTCGATAGGCAATTTTTAGTAGCTCACATCTTTTTGGAGGATTTTCACGATTTAAAAATGAGTTATGGGAAGATATAAGGGGTATTTAAAAATTAGTTTATGGAATCTATTGGTCGGTTGGATGTTAGATCTTTATGTACCAAGCTTAAGACTCAAAACAAGCTTAAAACCTGACTAAACCCTTGCAGAGACTAGTTTGGAAAAATGGAGTTGGAGATGTAATCAAATGGCATAGTTGGACTATGAAACATATTATAAGTTTAAGAAGACTAACTCAAGATCCTTTCCGTGCTAACTAGTTGTATGGAATTATACGAATGAGGCTAGAAACAAGTTTTTTCTCACTATTTTGTGTGTTTTACAAGTTGTAGAAAGTTTTGAGAGATACAAAGCACATGGATGGAAAGATCAAGACTTAAGATAACTCCTCATGTAAGTTTCATGCCTTGAAATTATTCCTAGTCTCAAACAGGTCCTTCAACTTAGCCAGTCAAAACTAGCCTAATGCATAAGCTAGTGAGAGGGGTGAAAAGCTTCACTTGAACTAATTTTAAAGATTTCTTGATGATTCCAAGGCCATGAAGGGTATTAAAATTTTAATCCAACCTCTCCCATATATTTGGGAAATTGATGCTAAATTTTAGGTCAAGTGTGTAGGGTTCATGGAAGAGCAGTTTTCTAGATAGCAGATGATGATGGATCACTTTCAAAGGTTTCCAAAAGATCAAGCATGCAACCTATGTATGGATAGGCATGTCTGAGAGTCTTCCATTCTATTCCAATCATTGGACCTACACCCCATTAGTTATAGGATGTTCAAATAGGCTCAATCATGAAGGTAGTTTTTTTGTAGAAAAGGATGAGTTTTTTGCCACTTTACAAGACTTTGATGACTTGGATTGACATTTTTACTTCATGAAATTGAATGGTTCAACCCATATCCTCTTCTCATGCATAGATAACTAATTTTATTGGCTTCATAAGTGCCCTTGTGATGCTTAGACTTCTCTTCTCTTCTCTCTCTCTCTCTCTCTCTCTCTCTCTCTCTCTCTCTCTCTCTCTCTCTCTCTCTCTCTCTCTCTCTCTCTCTCTCTCTCTCTCTCTCTCTCTCTCTCTCGATCTCTATAAGAGTTAGCCATTTTGGCCATTATATTAGATGCTCCACTTGAGTATGATGAATCCCTACTCATTTTTATACTTTTTTATCAATAAAATGACTAAGTGTTACCTCTTCCATGACTGTACTTAGTGTGTGTTACTTAAATATTGGATTTGCTTAGTGAAGACTATGAATTCCTTAGCAAGTTATCACATTCTTTCACCTATTTGAAGCTTTTTTCTTACAGGGCATGTGATTTGTTATAGTAAATGTCAAAGTTTAAGTTAGTTATTATCTTAATTAATGCCACTCAAGGCCTCTTTTATAGTATTCCTATCTTTGTGCATTCATCCATAACCCCACAATGTAACACTGATGCAAGAAGACATAGATTAGAGAGTGTATGCTTAGTTTGTTTTTTGATTCCAAGTGTAGCATACATATGGTTATAATTCATTAGTAAATTTGGTGTATCACATCTTTTAGATTATTATTATTTTAGTTATCTTTCTCCATTTCCACACCCCAAGTTTAGTTGTAGGTTCAATCCTAAGTGGTACATCAAGGGAGATAGCCCTATCTAGAGACTCACTTCATTCCTTAAGCTACCCACAAGCCTAGAGGTGATTCCATTGTGCCACTTGGATGAGGAACTATTTTAATCTCCTCAAAGGGTTCAAATCCAAGTGACAAAATTTTTTATCATGCCCAGTGGGACTCTTGTTCTAAGAGATTGGGAGATTTTTGGTGTTGTCTCTCAATAGTCAACTTTTGGAGGCATCTTTTCAAGCATCAATGGTGACTCTAAAGATATATCAGCTGGTCAAACAACCTAGGTTATCCTTTGAATATTATTGATAACATATTTTCTTTATGTTCTTTCTTTAAATAAGATTTATGGCTAACTTTGGTGTTGATTTCTTATTTACACAAGTTGGTGAGACATTTCAAGCTTGTGCCATTCCCTATCAATATGAACAAATCCTTGGTCAATATTGTCATGACCCTTACCAGCCCCAATATTACTTTCATCAGCCCTAATATCTCATACATTATCCTTAACAATCCTATATTTAGTCTTCTCAATGTCTTATTCCTATTCAACCTAATCCTTTTTATAATCAGCCCATTTCCACCTTCAAACAAGCACTTTTGGGCTATGAAAGGTATATGTTAGAGCTCGATACTCTAAGGGGATGTAGTCAAGGGAATCCTAATCATTCCATCCATCAATTAATAAATTCATTAGAGTTAGTCAAGAAAGAGTGGGTACCTATTGAAAGAGCCAATTGGCAAAGGCTCACAAGTGATATGCTAAATGTGAGTGGTTTGATTTCATATTTGGAAGAGAAGCTAAACATTCATGAGAGGTAGCCTTACCAAGTCTATCAACCTTCATACCCACTTCCCTAAATTACCTATCAGCCATAAATGACCCATACTCATGAGCCAAATCAATTTTATCAAAGTCATCCTTTTCCCAATCAATTGGAGGATAGAGTTGAAAAGAGAAATATTGTGTTTGAGGCAAATCTTGATAGGCAAATTGAGTTGGAAAATATGCATATGAAATAGTCCATGTTGGCAGCAAAGGAAGTGGACTTCAAAACCTCATTTCCCTCTCACATTGCATCCCCACCACCTCAAAAAGAGACTTATAATTCCAATATCCTAATTTGGAGTAGGATAGTGGAGTCAAGGGGAAAGAAGGAAGGAGAAAATCTTAATCAAGAGTGTGAAATTGAGAAGACATATAATCCTAATATCCTAGTCTAGAATAAAATAGTAGAGTCATGGGGAAAGAAAGAAGATGGAAGCATTGCCAAATAGTGTGAAGTGGAAAATGGATTTGATATTTTGTAAGCCCCTCCTACCCTTCCTCAAGAAGCTTCTTGTGTTCCATGGCAGACCTCATGCATTCCTTATCCTCATGATGATTCCTATGAGCCTCAAGAGAGACTTTTCTAAGAGAACTTAGCCAAAAAAATAGAGTATCTAGAGAAAAATATAAACCTACTAAGTCAAGGTGTGATAGAAGGTTTAAACTAAAGAGAAGACCCTATGCCTAAACACATCACATATCCCCTCCCTTAAGAGCTTCCCAAAGAGCCTCCTACTTTGCATTCTCAATTTGATTTAGAGTTATATGTGCCACCTCCACCAAATAGTTCATCTTGTCCTTGCCCCATCACCCTTTACCTTGATGGACATATTGTATGGGAACCAAAGGAGGATCAGTTGGTTGATAAATAAAGATAACTCTTGCTTGAATAAAACCTACCTCCTTGGCAGCCTCATTAGGCTAGATCACATGTTTTCAAGATGCCTAGTCTTGGCATCACCATGAAGGAGGTTGAATATCTTACAACCCTTGACAAAAGAGATTAGATTATGATATCTGAAGTTCATTTTGAAATCCCTCAATAGGTATTAAGTGATGAAGAGAAGGTAAGTCCTTGTGTTGAATCTCTTTGCTTGGTTGATGATGAAGAATGTTTTCTTTGTGTTGAAGAACCTATCTTGAGAGATGAAAATGAAGAGGAACATACTCATTTTATGGCTGATAAAGAAGACCTCATGAGTGTTTATGAAGAATAAGTCACCATAAGGACTCCTCTTGGTGAACAAAAGGACAATTCACAAGATTTTGCCTCCATATTTGAAGTGTAATTTGCTATCAAGAAGGAAGAACACTTTCAAGCTATCCATCAAGAAGTGGCAGTATTGAGAGAGTCTCATGAGATAAAGATAGAGGAATTAGAACTTGAAGATGATATGATTAAAGATGAATAAAAGGTGATTTCTTGTGTGGAGATTTAAGATTGGGTTGATGAGGAAGGATGTCTTCTCTTTTCCAAAGTGGAATAAATGATCATTAATTCTTTTCTCACTTTGTAAGATACCATGGATAGGTAAGGATAAGTTATTAATCAACTTTCAGATGAATTTTTTGAAATAATTTAAGATAGGATATACTCCTCTTCAAGGAGGCTATGAGTTGGTCAAAGATGGAGAAGGCAACATTAGTCCTCAAGTAAGTATGCAAAGGAAAAGAATTCTTTCAAATATATCCTTTCAAGAAGCATATGCATTTGATGATGACATGTTTGAAGTCATAAATATGGGCTATCATTATTTCAATAAGTTGGGAGAAACACATCAGCTCTTGAAGGATGGGATAACCTCCTATTGGCCTCAATCTTCTAAGGAACAAGAAATCAATCCTCTTGGAGACATGCCTACTAAGGAGATACAAGTTGACTATGAAATGAAGAGTGGGTAGTAGCATGAAGTGTGTGAACATGTTCAAGAGGAGTATATATACATTGGAAACTTGTTTAAGGATGATCTACTTGAGATCAAATCAAGTGAAGTGCCAAGGAAGAGGTCTGATCCATAAAGTATTCAATCCAAAGAGAAGCATGCTTGGAACTATGTTTCATCTCACCATGAAGATGATTCAAGAAGTTTTCATTTTGATCTAGAAAAGAAGGTATGCTTAGTTTTTAGTTGTTAATAATAGTTTGTTTCCTAATTCCCCTAAGTACTTGGAGTACATGTGTGTGTCTTGTGTGTTTGCTTTCTTTGTTGTGTGTCTTTTGCTTTGTGTGGTTGAGGTAGCCATTAGTTGTCTTATCTTGGTCAATTTATGGTCAATGGTCAAAGTATTTTATTTGTATCAGTCCTTAGATGACTCAATATGCCTAATGGACTGATAAAGCTACTGGTCTAGTTAGTATAGCAGGTATACTACCCCTATGAGTCACCAATTTGTTGACCAAATTTGACTTTAGGTCAAATTGGCACCCCTAGTAAAAAACTTGGATTTTTAGGTTCATAAAGGGGAATAATATATTGTCATGAGGTTTTTTATAGGTTAATTCATATCAACTAATGTTATATTAGCTTTGGTTAATTAGTTTTTATGTCCTTATATCATTTTTGGGTCATTCAAGAGGTTAAAAAGGTGTATTTAATGATTTATATGGGTTTCTTGGGAAATTTAAATGTGTAAAAATGTGATTTCATGCCATATGTGTCCACAAAGGTCTTAAATAACTGACATTATTGAAAATATAGCAGGTTGTTTAGATAAAAGATAGTTTTCTTAGCAAAAAAGGAGAAAATGGCACTTGTATGGCCTCCTTGGGAAGTATGCCACTTGAAAAAGGTTTAAATGTGACTCTTCAGCTTCCAAAATCTCAATCCAATGTTTGGTTTGATCTAGATATTTCATTTATTTATCAAAACTATTTTGCTTCCTTTTCATCTTTCTAGACACACAAAAGTGACTTGTAGGTTTGTACTTGGTATGATAAACACAAGTTGTTTCAAGAAGAATTATTTTGAGAGGTTGTTTTAAACTCATATACCTTAATTTTAATATCTAAAATTTTGATAATGATCAAATTTTATTTATGAATCATTCATTTGATGTTGACTATGTTTTTCTACCTACTAATCTGTGAACTTTGTAGGTTTTCCTTCATTATGGGTAAATCCATATGAAACACTTATGAAGTTTGATGAAAATTTATTTTTAAATCCCCCTAAAATATTTACATTTCTTTTTTTTATGTTTCAAGTTTATTTGATGAGCATAACACATCAAGTTGTAAACTTGTCTTTTTATGGTTGTTGAAAAATTTCTACTAGTGGCAGTATCTTCATTCTTATTCAATGGATATAAAGGGTTGTAATATTTAAATTTATATGTTTCATGTGATATTTTTTACATTGAATTATTAATCTCTTTCTCCAAGTAATATCTCTATGAGGATGCAATCACATGATACTAAACAATCAATCTGCCATAGATAATTCATCTACAGGTGCTTTGACAGAAGTTTTCACATTGAGATGAAGGTTTTTAGGTTATTTTCAAATGATTTTATATATGTAAGATGTATTTGGAAGTATGAGATAAGTTTATCACTTATAAATGATCAAAGGTAACATCCACTACCTAATTTCCTCACTCTTACTGCCTGCATATTGAAAGCACACCTACAGGTGGCCTGAGCAGAGTGTTTAGGAGTCATATGGAGAGTCTGAAAAATATTATTAACCCTATTAATCATATTTATATAGTTAAATAACATGATAAATTGTTTATAGGGGTGGATTTATAAATGAGGAATGAAGGACCCTTTTAAAGGCATGGGATAACTGATACAGGGATACTTTCCCTAAAAAAGTAAAACATAGAACATGTGTGATTTAGAATTACTATATAACAAGGTTTAAAATGAATTTTTTGCCTCCTAATGACTTAATATTATAATATATACATTTTACAATACCTATACCAAATATGGGAGTAAAAGGGTCAATACAAGGTATATTTTGAATACCCCAAGGTTGTCTTTCAAAACACTAAAATCCTACAATGACATCTACACTCTTATAAAGTTGTGGATGAATTTTCACACAAAATAAAGAAAATGAAACACAATTTCAAGTTGAGAATGGTCCAATGGATTTAATGACACACAAAAAATAATGAAGGCCATCAAGGGAGGTTGATCCATGACTATGTAAGTCAATGGTCACCCACAGTTCGTACACTAAGAAGAAGTTGACCTATAACAAGATGTATAAGTAATGAGCTAGTATGGATGCCAAGGTGTTGATTTAGAACATTTAAAACTAAATTAAAACATAAATAAATGATATATTAATTTTGGATATTCAGGGGAGAATTTTTAAACATCATAACCAATCTCAGTTGAAGAAAAAAGATGCCTACAATAGGGTCTAAGAGCAAGTTTCTCAATCAAGAGGGGAGAACTCAGTTCTATGAGTTCAAGGAGCTTGCAAAGGATATAGAGGTAAGTTAAAAGTGGATAAAATGTTGTATAAACTTAAAGGATCCATGAAAATTTCACACATACCATGATTAAACTCAAGTGAAACAAGGTATCCTACAATTATGTTTGTCTCAGTCAGCCAAGTAGTGGAGAAGCTCATTTGAGTTAAGGTGCATAAAAAGGGATAAAAGAGAGTTTAAATGACAAAAAAATCCTAAAAGTACCTTCCTAAAATATAGTATGATTCCTTAAAACCTATAATTATGAAAAAAACCCCTTGAGACCCTATTTTCACCTATAATCAGGCTTAAGGGCAGAACATAGTCAAGAGTTATGCACACAGACCTGACCGAGTCAAAGTATATAAGGAACATATGATAGATTTAGGGAATATAAAGGAGAGTTTATGAATAAAAATAAATAAAAATGATCCTCAGATAGGTATAAGATATTGTTTACTTTGTTTTGAATATAAATCATTCATAATTACCTACAAGTAGGCACCCTAAAACAAGTCAACACAGTTAAGGTTTGTAAACCCAGTCTTGTGATTTCAAGAGCATAAAGGGTGCTTGGAAGATTAAGGTGATAAATTAAGGTTATATAAATGATAAAATGAGTATGAAAACATAAATATACCTTTATATGATGTATATAGAACATAGAGAGGGCTCAAACAAGAAGAGACACAGTCCATGGTCTTAAACCCTACACAATCTACTTTTAGAAGGAAAAATCTTGGAATTTATGGTTTTGAAGGGTCAAATAATGTAAAAAAGAGTTAAATTTATATAAAAATAATCCTTTCCACTTGTATATCCCTCTCCAATATCTAGTTTTGGTGAGAAAATAGGGGAAGTGCCCCTATTTTATCTCAACTAGGGGGTACTTTCCCCATGCACAAACCCTGGTAGTGTTGGAAGAGATGAGAAAAATGACAGTAAAGAATTGTTTTAAAATGTAAAATTAGGTTTTAAAATATTAATTACACCTAATAAAATATGAATAAATTTTTAAGGAGGAATGAAACCAAACAGGGCACTCCATACTCCTAAACTTGCAGGCAGACCTAGTAAGCAAGGAGTAAGCCTAATGCCCAAATGAGTAGTCATTTCCATTTATAGCATAAAATAATAATATAAATGACTTGGAACATGTTTTTGGGTCACTATTAGAGGTATATAAGCTTTTATAGGTAGAACAAACAACAAGGAATCCATTCTTGACTTAAAAATAAACTCAGGGTTGTGAAAACAAAGGAAACAACCTCGATAGGAAATTTATAAAAGATCACAATTTTTGGAGGATTTTAATGGTTTAAAAATGATTTATGGGAATATATAAGGGGTATTTAATAATTATGTTTTGGTAGGTTGGACGTCAGATCTTTATGAACCAAGCTTATGACTCAAAACAAGCCTAAAACCCTACTAAACCCTTATAGAGACCAATTTGGATAAATGGAGTTAGAGATGAAAAAAATGGAATATTTGGAATATTAAAAATATTGGAATTTTAATAGGACTCACTCAATATCCTTTCCATGCCAACTAGTTGTACAGACTTGTAAGAATGAGGGCATACATAGGTTTTTTCTCACTATTTTATGTATTTTGTAGGTTGTAGGAAGTTTCAAGAGATGAAAAGAAAATGGATGGAAATATTTGACTTAATATAACTTCCCATGTAATTTTTATACCTTGAAAATTCTCCTATGTGTCTCAAATAGGTCCTTCAACTCATCTAGTCAAAAATCACCTAATGCATAAGCTAGTGAGAGGGGTGAAAAGATTCACTCTAACTAATTTTAAAGATTTATTTATTATTAAAATGAAATATAGGGTATTAAAAATTGTCATTAAAAATCTCTCATGTATTTTAATGGGAAAATAATTATAAATTTTATGCCAAGTGTGCAGGGTACATGGAAGAGCATTTTTTTGGATAATAGATGATGATGGCTCACTTTTAGAGGTTTCTACAGGATCAAGCATGTAACCATTACATAGATAGGAATGTATGAGTGTATACCCTTCCATTTTAATCATTTTACCTGATCCCCATTATTTATAGGATGTTCAAATAGGCCCAATCATGAAGGCATTTTTTCTATGCAAAATGATGAGTTTTGTGCCACTTTACAAGACTTTGATATTTTTACTTAAAAAAATTGTATTGTTTGACCCATATCCTATTATCATGCATAGATAATTGGTTTTTTTATCTTGATAATTTTCCTTGTGACCCTTGGAATTCTCTTCTCTTCTCTTCTCTCTCTCTCTCGAGCTCTATAATAGTTAGCCATTTTGGCCATTGTATTGGATGATCCACCTGAGTATGGTGAAGCCCTGATCATTTATATACATTTTTATTAATAAAATGACTAAGTGTTACCTTTTACATGATTTTAATTAGTGTGTATTACTTTAATGTTGTACTTGCTTAGTGAAGACTATGGATTCCTTAGCAAGTTGTCACATTCTCTCACCTATTTTTAGATTCTTCTTGCAGGGCATGTGATGTCACATTATCTCACCTATTTGTAGATTATTTTTGTATGGAATTTGATGTGTTATAGGAAATGTCAAAGTTTAATTTAGTTAGTCTCTTCATTAGTTCCACTCAAGGCCTCTTGTTTAGTCTTCCTAGATTTGCACATTCATCCATAACCACATAATGTAACATTGATGCAAGAAGACATAGATTGGAGAGTGTGTGTTTAGTTTGTTTTTTTATTTCAAGTGTAGCATACATATGGTTGGAAGTCATCAGTCAATGTGGTGTATCACCTCCCTTAGATTAGTTTGTTTTTAGTTATGTTTCTCCCTTTTAACCCCCAAGTTTAGTTTTAGGTTCAATCCTAAGTGGTACATCAAGGGATCTAGTCATATATAGAGACTCACTTCATTACATAGGCTTCCCAAAAGCCTAGAGGTGATTCAATTATGCCACTTGGATGAGGATAGCTTTGAATCTCCTCAAAGGGTGCAAACCAAGTGATAAAAAGGAAGAAATTAGACTCTTCTTGGCATATGCAAGTTTCAAAGGTTTTTAAGTATACCAAATGGATGTGAAATTTGAGTTCTTGAATGGAAACTTAGAATAATAAATCTATACTGAGTTACCTGAAGGATACTTTATGTCAAATAATCAATATTTTGTGTGTAAATTGAAGAAGTCTCTTTATGGTCTTAAACAAGCTCCTAGAGCTTGGTATGATAGGTTAGATAAGTATATTTTCAGTCAAGGTTTTAAAATGGGTAGTTGATAGTAGTTTATATATTAAGACAAAAGGAGACCATCAATTGATAGTGGTTGTATATGTTGATGATATAACTTCTGGATCTGACAATGATAATGTGAGTAGAGTGTTTATAGATACTATTAGGACTAAGTTTGAAATTTAAATTTTGGGAGAACTTTATTTCTTCTTATGATTATAGATTAACCAATTTGATGTAGGGATTTTGATTTCACAATCTAAATACATCAAGGATATGCTTAGGAAGTTTGACATGATGTATTTTAATCCAATGGGTACTCCAATGATCACAAGATACAAGTTAAGTATACTAAATGTCTCACCAAAAGTTGATCAAAATTTGTATAGATCCATGATTGGAAGTCTTTTGCATTTTACTAATTTTAGGCCTGATATCATGCAATAATTTGGTCTTGTAGGAAGGTTTCAAGATGATCCTAGAGAATCTCACTTGAAATTAGTCAAAAGGATATTGAGGTATCTCAAAGGCACTATAGAGTATGGCTATGGTATCTTAAGAGTAAAGAAGTCAATTTGAAATCATATATGGATGTAGATTGGGCAGGATGTGTGGATGATAGGAATACCAATCATGGGGTATTCTTTATGGGAGAATGCTTGGTGTCTTAGTTAAACAAGAAGCAAGCCTTAATGTCTCTATCCATTACATATCTGAGTATATATCAGTTGTGTCTTGTTTCACACAAGTCATGTGGATGAAACAAACTTTGGAAGATTATAAGGTAAGTCAAAATGAACCTTGTCCTATCTATTGTGACAATACTAGTGGAATTAGTATCTCGAAGAATCCTATTATGCACTAAAAAACTAAGCACATTCCTATTAGATATCATTTCTTGAGAGAACAAGTGAGTAATCAAAGTGTTAATTTGGAGTATGCACCTAAAAAAGAGAACCTTGTAGATATTATGAGAAAACCATTATAAAAATATACTTTTGAGTATCTAAGACAAAGCTTGGGTGTCATTTATTTCTCTATGAATCAATATAATGTCTTTTGGTAGAGGGGGAGCAACAAGTTCATGAGCTTGCTCTAGAGGTGGCTTGAGAGAGAAAGCTAGTAAGCATGTGTGGTGGTTCTTCATGGTGTGTGGAGATCTGAATATTCTCAAAATGTACAATGGGTCAGAGATCTTAGAGGGAGTTCCTCTTAGATGTTTCTTGGTGAGTTCCATCATATTTTATTATTTTATGTGTTATGTCTTCATTGGTTGCAGTGCTTGGTTGAAGAGAGTGTTGGCATGGAGAAAGAGGAAGTATTCAAGGCAAGAAGAGGTAGGCTTAAGGTAAGGGGGAGTGTTTACTATATTTATAAGATGATCTTCTCCTATTGGTAGTCTTTTTAGGTCCTCAAGATCAGTTGGTTCCCACTTTATCATTGTGTCAAAGGGGGATAAAGTTCTTATTTTGGGATTACTTGAAGAGAGAGAAGGAAGGTGAGTTATATATTAATATATAATGGTTTCTAAAATCAATGAAAAAGAGGATATTATTTGAGAGTTTTTAATGATGTCATGGAGGTGTCCAGGTGAGTGGATGAAGTGCCTTGATAATTTAAGTGACAATGACAAAGTGTGTAATGTGCTTGTCTTAATATGCTTGGTTAATATTCAATTTTGGAATGGTTTGAGATGATTAGGGATGAGTATAAAGTATTTATAATGTGAAATGGGTCCTATCAATTGTCAAAGATTATTGGAGAGCTTGTGTTCTTGTGTGGAATTCACCTGGTTCTTCATTTTATTCATCTAGGCATAAATGGGTCTATAGCAAAAAAAATTGAGGAGGCATATTGATGATGTTATATTTCACATGTGTGAGGATTATAAGAGTGTCTTGATATATGGATGGATTAAAATATGTAAAGAGATCATATGGTTCAAATTTAAAGTTATGAAATTGAGCGTAGCAAAATTTATTAAGGGGAAAATTTAGCTTTCTAGGCAGATTGCAGTGGTTTATTTTCTTAGTCAGATTGTCATTACACATCATGCAGATAAGGTTGAACCATTACATTTGTTTATTAAATTGAGGTAATAAGAAATTATTTAATGGTAAAAATGATATCATGGAGATGTTGTCTAAAGTGCCTAGAAGCTTCCTTGAAAATTTGGAGACTTGAAGTGTTGTCTAGCTTAAGTTATAAAGCTTCAATGTTGCTCTAGTAGACTATGATGGGCTGGAGACTGTCAAGTTTAATCATGTTGAATACTATGGCCATTAGTTAGAAAATATAATATTTCAATTTAAATCATATATCTTGATCTAATAGTGCACATAAAAATTAATATTTTAAACGTTACACGTGCAGGTGACAAGTGTCACAAGCTCGCTAGACTGACAAAAGATTAATGGTGAGTAACGGTTCAAACTAATAAAGATCAATGGTGTGGGACAAGTCAAAGAGTAAAATGTGAAAAATTCATGTAGGGATACAAATTTTAACAATCATGGGATCTTGGATCATCTAATGATGAATGCTATAAGGTAAAGACCATGCTGATTCATAGAGATCGACAGTGCATGTTTAGTCAATATTGCAAGGGTGCACGAGATGAGGTCAACATGTTTGTTGTTTAAAAATTTATCAGAGTTAAATTTTGAAGAATATAAATGGTGCATATTTGATCTAAGATAGAAACACATGAGATGAAGACAAAGTGGTTGAGGTTTAATGGTGACTTTTGGCATTTGAATATTCAAATTTACAGAGGGAAAACCAATGCTCTATATTTTATCCATAAATTTTGATCCAGGATGAATTTTTTATTGCTATAAAATGAAAAGTTATATAAGAATTCAATTCAAATCGATCAATATTAATTTTAAGGTATAATTTTTTATACATTCAAATTTTTTGAGATCCAAAGTTGACTGTGTGTTTGACTGTGTTCTACAAGTGATTGTTTGAGCTTATTTTGATGTTTCATGATGACTTAGATATTTTAAGGTGTTATATATTTTATAAGGATATTTTAAATGGATTTTTGAGGTGTGATAAATATATATTAAGTATGAACAAAACTTAAGAAGTTTATTGTGTGTCTGTCATAGTGTTCATATGTACAAGGTCTATATTTGAGTTGATTGAGCATGCATAGATGTGAGTAGAGATGACTATGATCATTTGAGAAAGTCTAAGGGGTCATGTGGAGTGAACCTATACATTTTAAAGTGGTCATATGTTCTTTTTTTTCTTGATGGAGTGCTAAAGGAGTGAATGGGTTTCCATGAGACCTATAAGGGCCTAATTGAAAGGTGTAGTTGTTTAAGGGTGACCCATAGATGCTATGGCCAACCTATGTGGATTGTGTTGAGCAATGTATTTGTATGTTAGAATACTTAAGGGATAAGGTATGCCTAATGTCTAACCAAGGTTTTGATAATCATGAATTCTCTATAAATAGTGAAACCAAAGACGATGGTTTCTATATTTGAGAGAGGCTTGTGTATATGGTTTAGAGTGAAGGGTTGAGAAATGAAGGAGAGTAAGTGTGCCTATGGATTTGTTGATGAGTATATAATATTGGTGAATGTGTGTATGAATTGTAGTTCATATTTATGATGTCAAAATAGTGCTCATACAGGTTGAGGGTGAGTGAAGGATAGATGATGTCTATGTAAAGACCAGAGTGTGTGTGTAGAGTTGAAGAGTGTTGATATATATTGTATCTCCATATTGAAAAGAAATTAGTGTATATGAGATATTATATTCACAGGTTTTGTGGTTTTTCAACATCTATGGGGTTTTAGCCTCCTTACAAGATGAAACTTGTTAAAGGTCTAGTTGTTGTGGTAGCTCAGATAGGTGTAGTAGCTCCTTGTGGGATTGTAGTCTCACTAAAATAAGAGATGGTAGTTCCTTGATCAGTTGAAATTGGTCTAAATTGGTTCTTTTTTTTTTATAATATGGTATTCTAATTTTAGTTCCTAGTGGGTTTTCTCCCCCAAGAAGGTTTCCCACATATGTCTGTGTTATGTGCTTGATATTGCATTATCTCTCATGCTCATTGATATGAATGATGTGTATGCTTCATGAATGACTTTAGTAATCAATTAATAATTTGAAAGGATTTAAGTTGAAGTTGGATTATCTAGGCTCATTGATTTACCCCCTCCCTCTTAGTGATTGTACCTCTAACACTAGTATGTTTCTCAGCTAATGAAAGATTTTAGAGGCTATTGGGACAAATGAAGGTTGATCTGTCTATGATGGATTAGTCCTGATTGGATCAAAATGTGGTTAAAAATTCATTGAAGATTGGTGGAAGCTCATTAATTTCTCTTAGATGGCATGCTCTCTTTCTCTCTTCCCCTTTTTTCTTATATCTCTTACTTTCTTCCACATTGTAACGCTCTCTCCCTAATTTTAGATAGATTCTTTGATTTTGAAGAAAAGAGCAAGAGACTCTCATTTGATAAGGATATACCCTATCAAAAATTTGTAAGAATTACCTCTTGATGCAATAATATGATTTTTACCTATCTCGTTCCTTTTATTAGTGCTTTAGTAATTTTGTGTATGATGACCTTGTGAAGGAGATTTTTCCTAGGCCATTGTTCTTATTTCTTGCCTCTTTTAAGGTTTTCTCAAGCTATTTGTAGGTTTATATTTGTGTTTCTTTTTCCATTGATGAATGCATAATATGAGTCTTATAATTCCTCTTTGCTTCTTTGATTATTTGGTGAGCCTAGTGTATGAAATACTTATGTAATTAGCTAGTTTGTGAGGTTGTGTGAGCTAATATTGCCTTATACTAACTAGTGTGTGTTTAAGCTTATATGAGTGTCTCAATTAATTTGGTGCATCACCTTTTTATCTTTCTTAGGATCCCTATTTACCCTTTCTAACCCTTTTACTAGTAGTAACATTAGTTTAGGTGATCCATCAAGAGGATGTCGACCTTCTCCAGACGTTCAACCCCATCATAGGATACCCATAGCCTAGGGTTGTCCCAATATTGTGATTGGGAGTGGGGGAGCCTGAATAAATCCTCTAGAAGGGTAAAATTCCATTTCAAACTAGGGTCTCAACATTTATTATATTTCTTCTTATTTTTCCTCTTCCAGTCTTATTTCTTAAATAAACTAATGATTATTTTGTAAAACCACTTTTTTCATACTAAATAACAACTATTTTTATAACACTTATGAGGATTGCATCATATGACATATATGTTCTTCCTGGGTATCATTTAAAACCAAAATAATATATAGATACACTATGAAACATGTATCTATGAAATTCATAAATACATCATTCATCAATCTCATAAAGGTAGTAGGTGTATTATATAAGCTAAACTGATGTACTGACCATTCATAGAAAACATATTTTGTCTTAAAAGTTTTATTCTATACATCCTTCTCCTTTATATGAATTTTTTGGTACATAGATTTGAGATCCAAATTTGTGAAGTTTTTGGCATGTTGAAGTTGGTCAAAAATTCATCAACCTATGAAAGTGGATATCTATTATTGAAGGTGATAGTTTTTAAGGCTCTATAGTCTATGAGCATCTTCCAAGAGTTGTCATATTTTTTTATGATCACAATGGGTGACCCACATGGTGATGTAATAGAGAGTATGACTCCTCTCTTTAATAATGATTGAAGTTGTTTCTTCACTTCATTACTCTCTAAAATTAATTGCCTATACAAACCATGTTAGGTAAAGAATATTCATGCATCAATTAAATCTCACGTTCTAATTAAATTTTTAGTGTTAATAACTATTTATTATACTTCTTGAAAATAATTTAATGATTCATCTAAATATTTAAATACCATGTTAGAAAAAAATTCTAGTCCATTCTCTTAGTTATCCTTCAAAATAAGTATACAAATATTCTTATTTTCTTGAATTATCCTCTTATCTTCATTTCCACTTATCATGATAATATTTGACTTAATTTGATGTGATTTAAGGACATATTTATCGTATCCTTGATCCATTGTATTTGTTATCCCTCATCATGAAAATAGAATCCATGAGATATATGTAAGGACATACAAAGACCACATTAAATGCACCAAATGGAATTAATTATGCTTCTATCTCATCAATTTATTATGGATTAATACTAAAATTGAATCTGTATCTCTTAGGAACTTAAATATCTACACCCATTTTCAACTAACCTAAATGATATGGATGAGGATGATCATAAGTTTATAAACCACACTTCTTAACAACTTCATACTAGATCAATAAGTGCATTTATCATAGTTTTCTTAACCTTGATCTTGATTTCAAATAGGTAGCTTATTTATTCTCTCTTATGTTCCTTATCAGATAATTTATTCTATGTACAACCTAAATTCTCATCAAAATCTCTCCACTTGTTATTACTCTTAAAAGGATGCCATGGAATTTGTAGACTCAAGCTTGGAATGATTATCAAGATGTAATTCTCTTACACTTTTGTATGGTTTAAGATGCATTTATATTATTTAATTGTAAATATGGATGTGCAATAATAATTTTCACCTTTATCCATAACTTATTATTAGAGAATATTATTAATTAATTCATTTACTTAATTGGCTTATGCTAATATAAGGTTTTTTTGTTATACAAATAACTAATCTTCAAAACACTAATCCTAGCCTCTTAACCTCTTTCTTATCTATATAAGAGCATAGAGGGATAGTGTGTAAAGTATATATACATATATAGTAATTAATGTTTTAATGTTTTTGTATTTATGTCAAATCTTTTAGTCTAAAGAGGTAGTAATACTCCTTGGATAAATCTCATGTCATGTCTTTCTATGATTTATGTATTGTATACATGGGTGATAGGCTTAGGGTAGTTTCTAAAATCCTAGAACCTATCCAAGAATTTTACATGGTAGGAAGGTATTAATTAGTATGGAACTTCTTCTCTAGTTGTAAAAATGAACTTTATCATAACTGTAATATCTTTGGTTGTAATGCAAAAGTGGGAATTGTAGTAGATGAACATCAAAAGTACCTTCTTGTATGGAGACTTCCACCAAGAATAAATCTACATGTCCTAGCCTCTAAGGTATTTTAATAATAAAAAATCCAACTATGTGGTTCAATTGAATAATTCCTTATATGATTCGAAATAGGCTCATTGATTTTAGTACAAAAAGATCACAAGTTTCTACTCAACTTCAGTTTCACATGAAGTCACTCCAATTGCACTGTCTACACTAATAGAGTAGTTGGAAAACTCCTAGTTTTGATCCTCTATGTGGATGACTTAATCATTATAGGGAGTTCCATAAAAATTATCCATGATGTGAAGGTTCGGTTGATGATATTTTTTTTAAATGAGTGACCTAGGCTTTTTACACTATTGTTTTGGCCTTTCGATTTTGTAGTTTGAAAGAGTCATATTCATAAATCAATCCAAATATGCTCAAGACATTCTCTATTGCTTCAATACAGATGGTTATAATACTATCATGACTTTTTATTATTTAGAAATCAAAATTACACTCTACATGTAATTGGTGGGAAGACTTCTCTATTTGACCCATACTCATCTTGATTTATCCTTTGCAATTGGCCTTGTTTCACAATATAACCAAGGCCCTTATGAGGACCATTATCAAGATTCCATACAAATTATATGATATATTTTAAAACTATAGAGTATGGGATTGAATATCATTTAAGTATAAAAACATCAATTATTGGATACATTAATAATAGTTTGTCGGGAGATTCACAAGTGTACAACCAAATATTTTTTTATTTTGGGGCAAGTCTCGTGACTTGATCTTGCAATAAACAAACTATTAATTAATTTTTTACTAAAGAGGTATAATATGATGGATTTATCACAACTAGATGTGAATTAGTTTGGACTCAACAAATGCTTTATAATTTTTGATTTCTATAGGCTCAACCTATAATGCTTTGGTGTGATAATCATAATATTATCCACATTGATCATGACCTCATGGATAAAAAATACACAAAACATATTGAGATTCATATGAATTAGGAAATTAGTTTATTTAATAACTTATTCATTTTTATGAGGGTTAAGATGCACTTGTATCATTTAATTATAATATGGATAGGCACTAATTATGTGCACACTTATCCATAACTTATTATTAGAGAATATTATTAATTAAATAATTAACTTATTTAACTTTTGCTAATAATAAGGTTGTGTTGATGTATAAGTAACTACTCTCCAAAACCCTAACCTTAGCCTTCTTATCTATATAAGACAATAAAGGGATAGTGTGTAAGGTAAATCTATGGACAAGGTTGTTATTGTAATACTAGCATAATTATGCATGATATTTTAAAATAAAGAATTAGTAATGCTATTTGGATAAATAATATGTCTTTTCTTTCTTGATTATGTATTGCAAGGATTTGGGTGATAGTCTTAGGGCACTTTATATAATCTTTGAACCTATGGATGAATTTTACAAAGGTAACTTCTAAAATTTTGCACCAATATGTCCATATCAAACACAATGACTGAAATGATTATTTAGATCATTATAGACATTTAAATTATTTGCATTTATCTTACCTTTCCACTATCCTTTTCTTAGGATTTGTAAGGCTTGTCTTTATCTTTCTTGAAATTGTTTGTTGATTGGTTTGTCTCTAAGGATACTCCCTAACATTTATTATTTTCTTCCTCAATTTAGTGTGATTACACAAATGTCTCATCAAGGTCCTTTTTCATACTTGAGATTACTCATCTCTTTAGGCATGTCTCAATAAATCTCATGAACTAGTCAAGTTATCTTCATATTCCAAGTCCAAGCTCATTAACATAGTGTTTATATATTAAATTTTGGTATAATCATGCATGATTTGACCACTTCCTTTTCTAAAATAATGTTACTTAATTTTATAATCATTTTAATTCCCACTAAGATAAATTTCATAACATAAAAATTATTTAAATTCATCCTACCTAGTTATAATTGTCTTCTTCCTTTCAAAAGATATTAGATAACTTTCCTACCAAATATAAGTATGTCCATCTTTATGTACAAAATAAATATTTTTTACCTCACTAACATAATATATGTTGAGTTATACCTTTATTTATTTTATCCATTTATACTAATTATGCATATACTTCTCTTCTAAAGGTTTTTATATTAATTGTGGTTTCAAACTTAAAAATGGTATGATCAGATGATTATATCTTAGCTTTACCTTTTTATTTAGGAGCTTATTCATTCTCATCCATGAAATCTTATTTATATCCATAGGGATATTATTATTTTGTGCCAAGATGCTTGGCTAGAGCATGAACCACCACACATGTGGATAAGTTTTTCCTATCTGTGAGTTCTTATTGCTCAGTGATAATATATTTGGACTTCATGACACTTTTAATATGTTAATCTATTGTATAAAAATATCTTGAAAACATTATTTTATTTTATTTTTTTAAAAACAATATAGGAGAGATGCCACATTTGGGTAAGACCCAAGGAGGTAAGGGTATTCCTTCCACTAAAATTGCCTAGGGATATCACCTATCCTACCCTCTTTAAAATTCTCAAAGAACATGCCTAACCAAAATATAAATAGTCATTGAGTTATGCATGTACTATCCAAGAAAGCCAATAATACTAAAACCTTATGGATCATGTAAAAATTAAGGTGAAAATAAGACTCAACATAATTCCAATCAAGACCAAAATTAGAAGCATGTGCCATAATTGCATAAAATAATGGATAGGAAGCCAATAACCAGTCGAGGAGAACTTAAAAAAATAATGACAACTAATTCAAGAGGAAATGATAGCCTTATAAATATTATCACAATCAACTCAATTATTTTATAGGGGTAACATGTGTAAGAGATTATTCTTTAGCTTTATTGGCCATCATAAGGGAGGAGGACCAAATCCTTTCACTTAAGATTGGTCAAGAACCTAACAAGTGTACCTACAACTTTATTAAAACTTCGAGGAGTATACGAATAAATAACCTTGTCAAAGTTTTCTTTAAATAATTAAATTTTTTGGAATTCTCCACTCCTTGGAACTATTAGAACTGGGATCAGAAAGAAGCTTAATCCAAAACTTAGAGTCAACAACCAAATAGATGTTCTTCCACCTAACCTACTTGGTAGTCTTAAGACCTTCCATAATAGCTTGTCCTTCATATACATTGTTGGTAACACCAATTTTGATATAAAAAATAAAACAATAGAATTATCCAAATCCCTACCAATGCCTCTAATTCTAGCATAATCATGATTTCCCCTCGAATTACCATCTATATGGATTATGTTGAAGCTTGGGATAAAAATAAAATATTTCCACTAGAATCTACTTGGGAGTGAGGGGGAGAAAGAACAATGTGAAGAGCCTAAAAAATGAGTGTCCTAGATTGGGAAGGTACTGTAGGGTATTTCACCAAGTGCATGATCAATTATATGATATTATTAAGAGTGTGTTTCCAAATCTAAAGAATATTAGTAGATATCTACTTGAAAATTCTAGCATTTCACTCCTTCCATGTATTCCATAAAATAAAAGAAACTCTAGCCCAAATAATTTTATTAGAAAAGACATCAAACTAGAAAATACAACTCCAATCCTAAAGGGATTAAATCAAGGATGGAATACATATCCATGGGATGCCTAAAATATTCAATAATAACTTCCACTACTTAGTAATGAAGGGGCATGAAAAAACATATGAGAGAAAGTTTCCTCATAATCCTTACATATGAAACATCTAAAGGGGATGTTAAATACCCTTTATATAAGTTGATCTCCAATAAGATCTCTACCAAACCTAACGTGAGGCCACAAATTATGACTCTAAAGTTTCTTAAAAATATTATTGAGAGGCTGAATTGAAGGATGATAAAGAGAATGATAACCATTTGCCATAGTGTAGATTCTATTACACTATCCTCCCTAAGCCAATAAGTCTTTTTCATATGAGAAAGAAAGATATATGTCTTTAAGAATATGAATAATTTGGATTTTAAAGTCCAATGAAATTCTAATTGACCAAGATTTAGGGAAAATACACTTTCTTTCTATTACCCATTCTCTATTGGGCCTATTTGAGTACTTGGAAACTGTAAGATATTATCTTCATGATACATCTATTCCATGTGCCCATGAAAATGGGGATATTTTTTAACAATATGGGGGTAACCATCCCAATAATTAGTCTAGAAGTGGGCCTTTTTAACATTATTTATAATATAAAACAACTTGATCTTAATCAAATACTCACCAATTTTCATAATAGCTAGCACATGAGAGCCTTTCATGGGAAGGGAAAACTAGAAAATTTGATTAAGAATTTTGTTTTTAGCATATTTGGTTCTTAATTTTTGCACCCAAAGTTGTGAATGAGACTGAAGAAGATGCCATTAAATCTTATCAACTAAAGCTTGACCATTTAGTCGAGCCAAATGAAAACCCAAACATCCTTATTACTTATGGAGACAAAACATAATCCATTTCATCAAAGACTATTTTTTAGTAAGCTGAGGCCCCTTACATAAAAACTTATGGCATGTTTGAATAATATATTTAAATATGGCCTTGGGAACATGCAAGATGGAAGAGAAATAAATGGGAATAGTTTGTAGAAATTTCTTGAGCAAGGTGATTCTTCACCCCATAGAAAGCCATCTATTGGTCCAATTGGAAATTTTAGTTTTCATCATATTTACTAACTAGCTCCAATTAGAAGTTTGCTTTCTCTCAAGGGTACACTGAGGTAGATAACTAAAAAATAAGATTTCTAAAGGTGAATTATATCAAGATTCATAGCTTCTTATTTGAAAGATGTGTGAAAGAAATAAATTTATCTGATGAGTTGTTGCCTTGAAAATTTATAGCTTCTTATTAAAGTTGAAGCCTCTTGAGTCATAAATTTACCCATCATGGAAGAATCATTCATAAACTATAAATGCATCATTAGCTTAAGACCCCTATCAAGAGTAACACCTCCCATAATCCTTTCTTTTCTAGATCTAACAATAATTCTACCCAATTTTTTTTCATAATGATAAACAAATAAGGAGAAAGAGGGTCTCCTTGTCGAATGTCTCTAGAGGTTCTAAAAAACCTGGTGGGATAACCATCAACCAAAATTCAAGAAAGAAATTGAGGAAATACAACCTTTCACCCAAAGAATCCATTCCTCCAAAAAATTGAAATGATTGAGCATTTTTAAGAGGAAGTCCCAATCAACCCTATCATAGGATTTATAGAGATCCAAAGTTATAAGCATAGTCAAGGTCTTTTGGTGTTGCATACAATGGATGGCTTCTTCAGCTAACACAATCTCATCAAGGATTTATCTACCAACCACATACCCACCTTACTCAAGGGAAATAATTTTATGGAGGAGGGGCTGCAATCTATTAGCCATAATTTTGGAAATAATTTTATATAAAACATTACATAGATAAATGGGATGAAATCTAGAAATATTTGTTACCTCTTGTACCCAATGAAGGTTTTGTTGACTTTTTAAAGAATGACTTTAGTAGTTTTGGCATCTTAAAAAACCTTTAACAAGTCCTCCTAAGTAATATCACATAATTCCTAATAAATTTCAATATGAAACCCATCTAGCTCAGGGGATTTCCCTTTACTCATGATGAAGATAATACATCTTGATTTATATAAAGAACTTTTATTAAGAAGAGAATAATTATCCCTCGCATAAATTAAAGTGAGAATGTCTTGGAGAATTTGTTGTTGTGCTGCCATATCCAAAGGAACAACAACAAAGAGATGAGAGAATAAATTGAGTACAATGTTAAAAGTACCCTATAAAGAGAACTCTAGAGTTCTATTATCCAATTCAAGAGAAGAAATATGATTGAAATACCTCTGTATTAGCATGGATTTATGAAAAAACACCAAGATTTTATCCCCTTCTTGAAACCATTTGATTCTAGATTGTTGTTTTCTCATAATTTCCTCTCTAAGATTCTATTCACCTAAATAATTGATTAAATCAAGTTCCTTATACTTAAGTTTCTCATTAATAGTGCTAAGATGAATGGTTTTAAAAACCTTTTCCAATCTATCAGGTATCCCTTGATTTTTAACCTTGATGTCCCCAAATTCTTCCCAATTCCATTTCATGATTTGGGATTTGACATATTTGAGCTTTTACACAAAAATGAACATATTTGTTTCATGATAAGGCTTACCTTTCTTACCTTTTTTAGACTTCTATCATAATAAGTGATTGATCTGATCCAACATTATTAAGAATTGAAAACTTGGGGGTATACCCATTAACAAGAAATGCCTCAGTCAACAAGAATATGTCCAACCTCTCTACTATGAAAACATTACCTGATCTCTAGTTGGTCCATGTTAGGAGCCCATTATCAGGCTTAATGTTAATAAGATTAAGATAAGAAATGTATTCCAACATTAGATTTGAATTAACACCAAGCTTGCCATTGCCACCAATTTTTATTCTAAGTAATAGCATTAAAATCTCCTCCAATTAGGACCTAAGATCCTAAAAGGAGCTAAATAATATATTCTAGCTTCTTCCACTTTTTTCCCTCTAAAGCAAAAGAGAAATAATTATTGATGAATAAAACTTGTTGATTTAAATGTCTAATTTGGTCAAGGATCATTATGATACTCTGCATGGTGAGAGTATTAACCACCAATATTTAATTGGGGTTATAAAAACAAAAAATTCCCCTATAAGCTCCCTGAGAATCATTGTACAAAACATTGGCCATTGGCCAAAGATTTTGAGCTAGAGAGTTCATGTTGCTACTAGAAACTTCAATTTCCCAAAGAAATAGTATATGAGGTCTATGATTTTTCCACATTCAAATAAATTTTTCATTTAGATGGGAAACCCTTTTATATCCCTAATATTATAATAAATGCACTTCATGTTTGATTGGGTTTATATCCCTGTGATCCCTCTTTTGTCCTACTTAAAAATATTGATATTTCTTCTTGCCTTTGAATATGGGTCACAATATATTTTTGATTAGTTTCCATTTTAATTTTTTTTATTTGATGCTTGACTGAGTCCATTTGGTTTTGGAATGGAAGGAATATCCATAAAATAAGAGCAGGTGACTAACTCTTAAAGGGGAAGGTCATCCAATTCATCACCCAAATATATGCCTATTTTCTTGCTTTTGTCCAATTTATGTTTTCTAACAAGATTAATATCTTTATGAGCTATTATGGCCAAAGTTTAATCTGTTAGAGAGCTATAATTAGTAGTCATGTGTTTTCCCTAGTCCAATGGGTTAGAGTGAGCATATTTTGTAAACTAAATTTTAGGTATTATGGTTTCCATAACAATTCATCATCCTCTAGAGGTTCATCAAGAGAAAATTAAGTGAAATGATTATCAGACATACAACCTAGAATTAGGGTTATTAGATTTAATAATATGCATTATTTTGATCCTAAACACCCTTTTTATTAGGATTTTCCTTAGGGTTTTCATGCACACATAGTTTACAATCCTTTGCTAGATGCCCAAACTCATGGCAAAGTATGCACCTAAAAGGAATGTTCTCATAATCAACTTATTATTCCTAGACCTTATCCCCAAATTACAAAGTAATATTTTTAGGAAGGGTACTATTAAAATCTATCAAAATGCATATTATTACATAGACAATGTGCTCAAAATGCAAATAAGTATCAATAGTCATCATAAAATTTTGAAGGGTATGACCTATTATAAGATATAAGGGTTCCAAAATTTAGTCGATAGTCCAAAAAGTCTAACTTGGACTAATCTCAGAGAAGGTAAATCTTCTTCTACCTTGAAAAAAGAGTGCTATTGATTCATAAATAAACTCAATCACTCCATAAACCAAGAACTGCATTGGAGTATTTGGTGCATGTCCTCTTCATAAGCAAATATCATAAGGAAATATCCATTCAGGGAAATAGAGATTTGATATTCTCTTGAATTCATCTAGGACTTTTAAGCCCATATTCTAAAGTTTTTAAAAATAGGATTGAAGCCCAAAATTTGATAGATAAGAGCATGCCTTTATAGATTGTAAATATTGTTTTGAATTTTAGTATGCTAGATATTAACCATTAGATAATCATTCACTGCCTTTAATCATCCTATTTTATTCTTTCAAGGATATTTTTTTGGCATGTATAAGGGCTGTAAAATAAAATCTTTTCCTCCATTGACTAATACATAAGATCAAGGTGTTTGTAAATCTAATTTAAAGTTCATACTCATAGGGTTTCATTCCATAGTTCACATTTAAACTAGCTCAACTCAAACTCCTAAGGTTTTGGTGCCATCACTTCTATAAATGAAACAAATATATTGTAAATACTATATTTACCTTATTTTCCCATTTATTTCACCTTATTATTCCACCTTATTTTATAAATTTTAATTTCATTAGGTAGCAACTCTTTTTAGTTTTTTCTTTTCACTATCACAACAATCATAAAATTTACACAATACCCATATATTAATGTCTTCTTCAATACCTAACTAATTGTAAGTATAATTGTTTAACATAATTTGTAGAACATAAAATTTATAAACAAATTATTTAAATCCCTCATGTTTATCTGTATACACTTTATGTGCAAATGGATAAGTTTAATGCTAGCTCATAAGACTAAAATAGGCTAGGAAAAGGACTACACAATAATATGCCAATATGTTTAGTAATTTCCACTTTCATATACTTGGTAACCAAGTGAGTTTTTCTAGGAACACCATCAACTTAAAATTATTTATTTATTACAACACATTATGTGTTTGGAGATATTGGATTGGCTGAAAATTAATATTAGGATGGTTTCTTTGCCAAAAATATAATGTTTTCATTTCTTGGCATCTTGGACATGTGCATACAATTCTTTGTCATAAGTTACATAATCTTGTATAACCCTAGAAAATAATTTGGAATGATAATATTATAGTATTATTTCTTGCACAAAGAATCTATATTTACTTTAAATGGTAGTTTTAAATTGGATAAGGAAAGAGATGATGCATGGGTGATTTTGTCTTTAAAAACTTCAAATGCCATTTATTTCTATTTTCCCATATAATATGTTCTACAACTTGAAGCAAGTGTAGGAGCTATTAAAAATGAGAAAGATTGAATGAACTTCCTCATTTTAATTCATTTCTTCCCAAAAACAAAACTTGTAGTTTCATGCATGTTAGTAGGTGTAGGCTAATAAAAATAAATGGAATTTTACTTGGATTTCATTTAAAGTTTATCACCTCTAATGATACAAAATATTTAAAATATTGCTTTATATACTCACATTCCTTGAGATTAAAAAATAATATTGTTTAAATATTTGAATCCTTAGGTTCTCTACCTACTCCTCCCATGTGGCATTAATAACAAGAATAAAATCTAAATATTCAATCATAATTGAATTAATATATGATCAATTAATAATACAATTATTTTCCAACATGCATGTGGTTAGTGCATTACATACCCAAATAGAAGAACATGCTATTGATAAAAGTCTCAAATTTTTTTACAAGTGATTTTTCATGCTTCCAATAAATTTGACGATAACTTGATTTTAAATCAAACTTAGGTGAATTATTTAGTGCTTTATTACTATTTACTATAATTCTTGTTTTATACAAAATAGGAATAAGAATGTTACAACCGATTAGATATAAACATACATAATTGATATTAGTAATGAATAAATAAAGAGGTTAATAAATGTATGCACCTTGAATATTTTATAAATCTGAGTCTGTATTTTAATTGTAGGGTAAAATATTAATAACAGGTCCCACTTTTTGCATAAAGAGGTCACATACACTTCCAATCTCTCCTCAAAATATCTTGAGTTTGGGTCATTGATATTAATAAAAACACATCTTTTATATTATATATACAAATATGTAGTGCATAAACTCTTTTCCAAATTTTTAAAAAACCATTAAATATTATTTTAGATTTATTTTTTAATTCTTTTTTTAAATGATTTTTACCTCCCTAATGGGACACAATATTATTCCTTGACCCCATGTTGATTGTGTTTGACCCATTTTTGGACCTATAGCTATACGAGCATGTCTTATACATACTTGGAAACAAAAAGTCCAATACGTTTATCCTAACTCTATGGCACCAATCATGTCTCTATGTTACCGATCTTGTCTTTATAGGGTTTCACAATCTAGGTTTTTTGGTGCGTGTCTTATGTCTTCCTAATTATGATTATTCTAAAATTCATAAATGTGCAAGATCAAATACAATATATGAGTAAATATTTAAACACTCTAAAATAAATAATAATAATAATAATAATAATAATAATAATAATAATAATAGAAACATGTAACCTCCAAAGAAACATTGTACAGTATGCATCTTGCATGCTCAGAATCAAACATTGTTCTATGGTGTGTGGACAAAATATATAGAGTAAGGGTTTCAACCTCCTCTTCCTGAGAAGTGATAAATCAAACTATTAAATTTAAATTACCCTCCTTTAGCACAAGAGAATGTTTATAGAGATTAAGATGGATTAATGTTGCAAGTGTGTAGTATTATAAAGAATAACATGAATGGAGAAATTTGGCTCTAGGTTTGACCATAAGGGTGATAGATGCTCTCACTATTGATTATTTATCCTCTAGATTCCTTGATTTATTTTATGGTTTGACAAGACATTGTATTTATAGCATGATCTAGGATGACTCGTGTGTACTAGTCAAATTTTGAAAATGCAAATGGGAAGGGTTAAGGCATAATTAATCTGAAAGATCTAAAAATATAAAGGACAAGCTCATAGGGCTATGATTTTTTCTAAGGTAGGCCTGTGTATCCATGATCTTATCGAGGACATAAGCAAGGATTTATTTTTGAGGTAAGGTTATATAAAAAGTGAATAAATAATTCAAATTACTAACTGATTCCTTCTAGATAGTGTTGAGGTAATTTTTAGGACCAATGGATTAAATAGAGACTCATGTCAGGTTGGGGCCATCTTATAAATGGATTAAAATTTATACGTTTGTTAAATATGTCAAATTGGGAATAAAACACAAGAATATGGGTTTTGTGCCAAATTTGGATGTCTACATAATTCCCCCACTTTGGCATGGATATGTGAGTAAAATGTATGTGTACATTAAATTATATATGTAAAAAATTTGAATTACATAATTTTTCTTACATAGGAAAAAAAATGAAGAGTTTGACCTTGCTCTTGCTAAGTTTTCATCCACACTTGATTAGCTAATTTACCTAAAATAAGTATCATTGCTACAAGAAGTTAAATTTCTCTTGATATATGTGTGATTATTTAAAAACTTTAAAATTTGTAAATTTTAAAATTAGTTCTTTAAATTGAAATAAAAAGTAAGCATTGGGAAGAATACATGTCTATTATTTCCCCTAGATGTCCAAATAATTTATCGATCTCTAAAATTTTGATAGGGGATGAAAATAAATCCAAACACTTTATTGAGATGGTCACTAGGGCCTATCACACACATCCTAGGATTTTTAAAAATTCTTGAAACATAGACAATTTAATACATATGGTACATCAATTAAAAAATTATGTGGAGGTATTTTACAAGTGTCAATATCTACAAGGCATGGTAAAGAAGAAGCCCTAACATCCCAAATAGAGTTGATTCCATGTTTTTTCTAATTACATATATAATTTGAATGCTTGAGATAGGTACTTAGATAAATAATCCAAATATTTATCCATCCACATAATCCTATGTATCATAGTCACCATTTGAAAAATCACAATAATAATGAGTAGGATTGTACCAACTTCAACGAGAATGATACATTAAGGGACATATATTTTAGAATAGAGATGCTTCCATAAATGGAGGTAAGTACTCTTTCAATTAATATTTGATTAGATTTCTAAAGGTAAGGCCCCTATGTTTTAGTCACATATATAAGAGTAGGTGTAAAAAGTGAGTGGAAAAGGAAAATATTTGTTTAGATATCTTAAAACTGAAGACATAAGCACTATGCCTCAATATTGGTGATGGTAGTGTACCATTTACTTAATCTAGACTCAAAAATTGGTGACAAACTAAATTCAGGCATAGAAAAAAGGACCCCTAGATATACATATGAAGAAACCATCTCTCAACCCTCTAACCTTTTTATGTAAGGAAAATTGGTTTGGCATTATGCTTCAAATTTTTTAAAAACCATACCTTTTGTTTATTAAGATTCACCTAAAGATAATGTGTATCAAAAAAATATGCTAAGATATGTAGTTGTCTATAGAGACATTCCTTTATTTGTAAGAAAAATAATAATAATAAAATAATTATATAACAAGAAACGATTTGTATCTAAGAAACTTGATATGATTTCGTCAAACTAATATATGTATAGAACAGAAAGTATAGATGATATTAGACAATCCTATAACCTTAATAACACTTTGTACCCTCTTTATCTCACCAACATTTATGTGCACTTTGTTAATAACTATTGATATTAACAATTCTGGAAGACCCAAAGCCCGAGTCTATTAATGAGAAAAGAAAGGATATACTTAATCATAATTAATTATAGGTGTTATTTATTTTAAGATAAATTCTATTTAATAATAGTACATAAAATTAAATCATAATATGACATATATAATTTGTAACAATTAGATATATTATTTATATGTTTAGCAAAACTTATTTTGTAAAACATTTAAAATTTAATAAATAAAATTAATTCAAAATCTATTTTTTTATCCAATTAAACATGCCAAACCAAAATAATAATTTAATGATATAATATTTTATTGATTAACCTTTTCTATATAAAATTAAAAGTCATATGATATACTTATTAAATCTTAAACATAGAATATTCAACTAACAAATCCCTATATTACCTATTCATCCCTCCTTATTGCATTCTAAGACCACCAACCCCTCCATATATAATCACTAAGTTGGAGGAACCTTATTATCTCATGGATATTCTAATTTTTTAAAATTTACTCTCCCACATTAGTTGCTTTATCAACCACCTTATCTTATTTTCTTTATATAGGAAGACTTACAATGAAAATTGAAATTAACTAATAAACATACTTGTTTTAAATCTAATTTATCATATTATATATCTATGATAGATTTTCCTTCATAAATTATTATACATAATGTTTATTTATATTTATATTTTATTTATTTTAAATATAAAAATTATAATTATAAATAAAAGAATCACTCATTAAAAATTATTGTGTTGTGTATTTAATAAATTCTTTTAAGAGATTCATATTCATGTTCATCTCTATGTTGATATAGACTACGTTGGAGATGCCTAATTTTGAAAGTGGCATACATCAAAACTATTCAATTGAGTCGTCAGATTTCCCAAGTGCAACCTATATATTTTCAGAGACAATTGAAGGTAAGATTTAACATTAGTTAAAACTTTAGTATAGAATTAAAAAAATTATATTTTAAAATTGTTATGAAATGTAATGTGAAGTGAAATAATCTTTATTATTCTTCATATTTTTATATAATCTTCTATGAACATATATAAACTCAAATCAAAATGAAGTATAACATAAATATAAAACACATTATACATTAGTTATATATATATCAATTTATTTTTTAAAATATTATATTATCTTTAGAAATTATTCATTAGAATTAAATAGCGACTAGGTATTACCAAAAAAACATCTCACTATATTAGTATAAGGAAAACCTCTGACAATATTACTTTACTATCAAAAATCACAACATTCTTAAAATTTTCACCTTCAAACCTTTTTATGTTATTAAAAAACTTTTATTACATTAAAGTAGTTTTAATTATAAAAGTTTTTATATTTTATATAGAATCATAATCTTTATCTATTTCTAATTATTGTTGAATTTTATCATATATATTTGAATATCATTTGATTAATATATACTTTTGCTTCTTATAAAAAATATCATAACACTATTTTTTTAAAGATTCATATGAGTTTGTTTAAGTATATTTTATTATAGATATCATATTTATGATATTGTTGAATTTCATCATATTTTTATTTGAATATCAATCAAAATGATATATATTTTTATCTCTTATAAAAATATTATAACACTATTTTTAAAAATCCTATACAAATATATACTTAATTACACTATAACTCAACCCTATGTATGTATGATATTCCATTAATGCAATTCTACAATCCCCATATTTGGAAGTGTCGAAGTACATGATGACAACACATAACAAAAAATTGATTGTATTTTTTTATTTACACATTCATCTATTCATACAAAAGTTTATGTTGGTTATCTATAAATATGTTGACATATAACTGTGTCTAAATTCAGATGAGTTTATATGCCAAGTCTTAACTCTGTGTGTGTGTGTGTGTGTGTGTGTGTAGCAGATGAATGGTATAATAATATTTGAATTAAAATAATAAAAATAAATATAGCTTTCTAAGATTTATATAATGGAAATTGATATTAAAATTTTGGTCTTTTTAGTTTAATTTTTTTTTTAATTGATTCAAAAATTCTTTGATATTAGGTTGTTATTAGGAATTATATCACTTGGGGAAATCCCACAACTAAAAGAGCCTAAAAGGGATTGAATCTTCAAACTTTATTTCTCACTCTATCCCTATTATCGTTATAGTATATGGAAGGATTGTGATATTATGAAAGTATTTGGTTTGGGATGGTGATGAATTTAGGTTTGAGTTATCTCTTAATTCTTAGTCTCTATGGTGGTCTTCAATTCTTACTTACCATGAAGTCCATTTTACTCTTGTGCCCTAGATAAAAAGTCTTTGGTTTTACAATAAGTGAATCAAAGTAAGCTCTAACCTCTTTTGTAATTAAACTAGATATTGGGTGCCTTGGCATATTTTATGCCATAAATTTTAGTTAAAGCCAATGATCAAGAGTCTATAACAAAAATTAATAATTTTTTACCTAATATCCATCTTCATAAAATTGGCATGAAAAACCCCTCTAGATGGTAGATTAAATAGAAGTGGTTTGTTGAAATCCCCTTCTACTAGTATAAACCTCAGTTGGGTTTTCAACTCCTTTCTTTGTAGTCTCTTCAAGTTGAAATTATCAATTCCAAATGGAAAGTTAATTCCACTAAAAAATTTGGGAGAAGAATGTTTGAATGTGTGTGGATAACTATCATTGAGCTAAAACAAGAACACTTGGGATATATTATTCAACAAGGTCTTCCCATTTGTTCATGATTGGTGCACCTTGGTATGGTTTGCCTTGTTTTCTCTATGTGCAAACACGTATAATCCTTCAAGCATAGTTTTTAGTTTTACAACCCTTCCTAGTTTTTTTGGCATTAGATTCACATCATATTCCAACCCTTTTGTCCTAAGATGTTTACCTAGAAAATTGTGATTTTAGTGGACTTGACTATGATTCCTATAATTTTTTTGACAAACTTGGCATACATTTTAAACTAAAATTCTCTTTCAATTATGGAATAATAGATATGATTCTCCTTTTAACCAGACTATTTTGGATGATTATTTTTCCACTACTAACATAATTAATGTGTTATCTAATGTTATTCTCTAGATTTGATTTCAAGCCAAGAAAATTCATCTAGAACTTACTCACCTTTAGACCTTGCTTGATCGATTAGGTAATTCCCCCTATGCAGTTAGTAAAGTCCATCTAGACTCCTCATACCATCAATTTCCCCATGTGACCATAAGCATGGGTTACGAGGGAGGACTCATTCATGTAGTAGGTATTTTAGTAGTTCTCCTTAGATAATTTCTCCATCCTTGGAGCCTCAAACATGTGACCATAGAGGTGCTAGTGGTAGTGATTGGGATTATAGAAAAGGTAGTGGTGTTGGTCACTCTATGTGGTCTGCATAACCTCAAGTAAGTTCCCTCATTCAACCCTTGTTATTTATCCTACTAGGCCAGATAATTATGAATTTAAAAATAAAGAACATGAAGAAGACAATTGGGTGGTGTACCTAATTCTATAGACCCTATGACTACTAGGGGCTGAGGAGGTTGGGTTGATAATCTTGGAAATCCCTTGCCTCCTCCTCCTCTTCCTCCATCCTTTATAATTATTACTACTGTTTGGTGTGATTTATGATATGTGGTTATGTTATATTACTCTTTTATTTTATCACCTTTTTAGTTGAAAAGTATTTCAAATTTTATTAATATTTTGATGTAATCTCTCGGCCCTTGTTGATGTGACATTCATAGTGTGAATTATTTATTAATTTTATGGTATGAATAGATTTTATATCTTATTGTTTTTAATATAATTCTTAAGTCATTTCAATAAAAAAAATTCATAATATTAGCTATGAAATACTCTAGAACTGATATAATGATATAAAGACTACAATAACAAAATTTTATTACATAATTAGTTATGATGTACATTAGAATTAATGTGTAATATGAAGGAATCAAATATAAGTGAATCATTATCTTACATACCATATCTTTACATTAATTTTATCCACCAAATATTTGGACTCAATTCTTAAGTGCAAATATTTATAATTCTTATCTATTACTATCTTATCTTATAATCCAGTAAAAATAATGTCTAAATATTAGTTATGAAGTGAATAAAAACATTAACATACAATAAGTACCTCTATTATATTATTAAAAATAACTGAATATAAATTGAATTATTCCTTGAGAATTATAAAAAAACTCCACCTAACCTCTAAAGAGATATAGTTTGATTTAGGGCCAAAATTTTTTCAAGGAGTGGGACATAGTGTAATTATATATACAAGGTTACAATATAAAATAGGTCGAATTTTAGGTATTAAAAATACCCTAACAATTTTAATAATAAAAAATTAAAAAATTAAAACAATCTTAAGATTATTTAAAATATTAATACTATGTTCAAAATTAAAGACTTCAACCTCTTTCTAAATTCAATTTTTTTATGTGAATGTATTTCATAACCTTCTTTATTTATCTTATTATTATTATTGAAGTAATAGGGGCCTATATAGTATAGTATTAATTAAATTTTTTTTGCATGATTTTTTATTATAGGGGAGTTTTTTTTATATTCAGTTCAATTCTATATGAACCTCTTAAATCACATGATGTACATACGTGAATAATCATAAGGTAAGGGGAACCATAAAGCATATAATAAATTTTAATTTTTTTTGTTATGTTAAATTTAATTAAGCATTACAAGGTATATAAAAATAGTAATAATTCCAAATTCATAATGAGAATAAATACATGATGGAGAAAAATAAAACATGTCAAGACCATGCAGGGTTGCTTTGAAATTTGACCATAGTATTAATATTACCCAATTTGAATTAAATTATATATACATACATAAATGTATATAAAATATATAAATTGACATAAAATAAATACCATGGGGCCATTTTCAATTACCACATTTTATCCCACTTTAAGGTGTATGCTTACTCATTGAGTAGATAACATAAGAATACACTTTAAATTAGAACATATAAAGGATACTTCTATTTTATACCTCTTAGAGTGGGGTCATTTTGGTGGAACCCAAAACCAATTTTATTGCATAGACATGGGTGAACTAAAAAAGTGAATACTGAATGTGTAAATAAATGTAATAAGTGAAGGAGGTATACTAGGGAATGAGGTTGGAAATCTATATTTTGGTTGTTGATGGGCCCACATCCAAATTAATGTGAAACATTAGGTTACTTGGTAGTGAACATTAAGAATTAAATTTGGAACCTCGTAGTCATCTAGGGATGAGCCTCCAATTTCACAAATTGAATATGCTAAGTCACATGCATCTTTATCCATGTTCCTTGTATTTGTCAAACCATCAAATAAAAACATGGTCATGAAAAATTTATTATGATATATGTCCACTATCCCTCCCCAGTTTTAATATGTGGGGTGAAACTATGAAGCTCATATTAAAAAATAAATATCTTACATGTATCATTAGAATATAAAAAAATGAGATCTTCTAGTGAAAAAGTGTGTCTACAAGGTATAACTTTTATAAAAACTATGTTTCTTCATGTTTCCCCAAGAAATAGGTCAATTAGTAACATAATAACATTTAATATATAAAAACATAGTAGTAAGTTATCAACTCATAAGGTATAACAATGAAGATCATGATTAGCAAAGTCTTTCTGCAATAGATTCCCCAAGTATGTACATGATAAATAGATCATGGTCACATAGTGGAGGTGCAATCATAATTATTATATGATAAAAATGATATAAACACAAAAATATTGTAAGCATAAGGATTATGAAGAACACATATGGCACATGAGTAGAATGAATGTGACATGAAACATTCAATTCACATAAATCACATAACCATAATAAATATGATAAGGAACATGGATAATACCTTAGACTCATAAGAAAGGTAAATATATTAAGGAACATGGGAGGCACATAAATCACTAAAATCAAATTAGACACATGAGCAAGGTAAGGAACATATAAATAAAAACATGCTCTAGAAAGAACATCATGCACATATGTAGAAGGTAGGATGCACTAGGAACATAATCATAATGGAAGACACAATAGGAACATAATCATAATAGAAGACACACCAAGAAATAAGAAACATGATATAATAAGCGTGACACATAAAAAATATGAATGAACATGACAAGGATCACATAGAATATTAATGGACACGATAAAAATCATGGGAAACAAAGACATAAGGGTCAATTCACACTAATATGTCACACATTGGAGCCAAAAAAATTAAAAATATATATCCAATAAGAAACTTAACACACACACACACACACAAAACTTGAATGTGTAAATAGAAATAATGAATCATAACAAGAATATATATAAAATAAAAACATTTTACCTTAGAAATAAATTTTAGTAATCAACATCATAGAAAACATTGTATCAAAGAAATAGTAATTACCTTGAGTTGTGATAATCTTGTGTTATGCTAAAATATTAGAATTAACATATTATTGGAACATAGTGTATAAAATTAAATATAATAACAACATGTCTAGGAATAAAGATATATCCTGCATTAACCCCCAAATAAGTGTGAAATATTATGACAACATGGAATAAAGAATATAGTTTTGAATAGGGCTTCTAGAAAATTTCCTTCCAAAGTAAAAATATTATATTCCCCCATAGTCAAGTGGATAAGGGGTTGCCCCTTGCCCATTCTAAGGCTATAGTTTTTTGTGTAGAATTTAGATTTATCTTTCCAATCACATCAATTGGAATTTAACATGAAAAATTAAAATAATGAAGATAAAGAATTAAAAGGAGTTAGAATTATCTAATTAGGCTTTTAGGGAAAATAAAAATATAAGAGGAGATAGACGGAAAGTTTTAAAATTTGAAATAAGTAGAATCAAGTAAAACAAGATTCAAAAAGAGGATAAAGTATATGTTTTTAGTGTATGATTTGGTTTTAAAAAAATATTTTATTCTTGTTTAAATGAGGAAAATAAATGCCCTTGAGGTTCAAATATTTAAAATATTAAAATAAATTATCATAAAATAGATTTGTATGAATATCAATCCCATGATAATTTTTTTGTAAGTATTGATGGAAATAGAAGGTAGAGTAACTACAACATGAATCCAAAATGGATTATCATAAAATATAATTGTATAAATATCAATCTCATGATAAAATCTTATTAGTATTGATGCAAATATAAGGTAGAGTAACCATTACATGAATCTAGGGTCTTTCAAGAAAATTATTATAATATGTAGCATCAATGGGTATGACATGGCACACAGTTTTGTTTTACTAAAATATTATAAGATAAGGGCACATCACAAAACTATGTAAATATAGTAAAATAATGAAAAACATGTTGAGAAGAAGTTTTAGGCCAATTAAAGAAGGTTCAAAATTTGACTAGAATTTTAGGCTAATTCTAGTCAATTTTCACTAATTTTGGCATGTACCTAATACTTTATATATTTTTATCCTATCGATATAAAACTTTTTGGGATGTTTTTTCATGGGTAGATACACAAAAACCTCACTTAGATAGATTTTATGAGGTGCAAATTGTCAGAATGTTTTCTCATTTGAAGTAGCTCTAACACAATGGATAGAAAACTATATAAAATGTGCAATGTTAGTGGCCCAGACCCCCTTGAGGGTTGTAGATACATATCCCACATGATTTGAATTATATCTTGTGTATTTTTATGCATGTGAGTGGTTCTACCCATTTGAGAGATATGATCTCACTTTTTCTATCTAGATAATCAATGATAAATTTATATGCTTCTTAATGTAACCTTATCTTGGTACAAGAATACAACCATATAAATCTAATGAATAGAAATCAGAATAATAATAAAATATGATCAATGTGTAATATTACTAAAGAGTATACAAAATATGCAATAAATGTAATTTGTCATTGAATGGCTTAGTGTACATGTTTATATGGGGATTTTTAAATTCAAATTTGGATGCACTCACACATAAGATGACCATGGAAAAGAGTAAAATCTAATAATAAAGGCATGGTAGACAAATAAAATGACATAAAGGACCCAAAAGGCATATGACTAAAATTGTAGGTGACTAATTATGGTGAGCCCAAAATTATAGGTGGTCGATTATTGTGAATGATAAACCCTAAAATTGTGTTTTCTAAATTAATGTTACACCAAGGAGAATAAATAATAAGTGAGTAGGTTTTAAAAAATTATATATTAAATTGATTAATTATCATTGACCCAAAGTGAATAAAAATCCAAGTTTTAAGGAAATCCTAAGTCAAGAGAAGACCATGAAAAGGAGTAAATACTAAAAATCAAGGCATGGGAGGTGGGTAAAATGACATAAAGGACCCACAAATAGGATGACTAGAATTTTAGGTGGCCGATTATGGTCAACCCAAAATAATAGGTGGTTTATTATGATCAGTGTTCTTTCTTTTGTTATTTAAAAATAAATATGTTTATCTAATAGGTGTCAAACTTGAAAGATATCAGAATGCTAAAGATGTAAAATAATTAACAAATTTGATTTTTAAAATTGATAAAAATGAAAACTACTATTTTTGGAAAATACTAAGAAGAAATGTACTTAGCTCAAATTGGTATTTTGTAAACTACTTCAGATATCTAAAATTAAAAATCAGCAAAGGATATGATAGTGACTATAGAGGATCAAGAACATAATCTGAAACTATTTCTGAATAAGTATGTGCTTTTTAGACAACGACACAAACCAGTCGTGTTTATTTATTATGGACTTATCTTTATTGATTGTGAATGATAACTAACATAAAATTATAGAGAAAACACAAATTTAATAGTGATAGATCATAATTATAATTTTAGAATATTTTTGGATAGGACTCCTCTCCCTTGAAATAAGCAAAAAGAATTCATAAATGTTGATTGTAGACTTATCTACACTAACTATGATGAAAATAAGACTGTTTTGCCTTTTTCACCTATGTCTCTTGAGTAGGATAATATATTGTAAATCAATTTATGCTAAATGAATATCCTTATTTTCCTTATTTTTCCTTTGAAACCCTAAGAGCATCTTGAAATCTTGAAACCCCAAAAAAGAGAGAGCCCCTAGGAGTGTATTGGACTTAATTAACCCCAATCACCCCTTGATTATTGACTATTGCTTATGTATTTAATAATTTACGAAGATAAATCAAGTGCCTATAGTTATTATGTAATTATGTTCATTAATTATGTGTATGGAACTATAAATATGGTTTTAATGTGTGATAATGATAGTTCCTTGATTTGAGATGATTTATACCTGGCTTATGGTTTCTCCTTATAAGTGATCATAGATTTGGAAATAATAGAGCATATTTTATTAATGTGAAATAGTGTGTAGGATAGGAACCAAATGTGGTAATGATTTATCTTTGATGTGTATCTATAGCAAAACTATATGACAATTTCCTTTAGCCAACCTTATGAAATGTGTGGGAAGATACAAAATAATAATTTAAAATTTAGAAACTAGTTGTTATTTGGTGTGGGACATTGCTGTTCCAACTAGATAGGTCCACGATAAGGAACATGTCTACCTAAAGTGGACCTATCCTATAAAAATAGGGATAACTATCCTCAGATGGTAGAAGTCTATGGGTGTTATCAATCTAATTTTGAGCAATGGACTTCAAATAGTGATTGTAAATAGAGGGTTAGGCCCACATAAAAATAAATGTGCTTAAATGAACGGTGAGTAAGAGTCATGCATATGGATGCAATTCATGTGGTTTAGAATGTTTCAAGAATTACCATTTTCAATTACCTATGACCAGGTTTATGTGTCTACATCCATCCTATCTCCCATCCCTATTATAGTAATGAAATTACAAGGATAAAGAATTAACATTGAGTGTGTACCAAAAAAATATCTTTCAAAAGAATTTTAATTGTGGATGGAACTCAAATTTATCAAATCCCAAAAAAACACACAAAGTATTCATTTGTCCATATTTGAAATTTGAACTTTGAAAATTGAAATTTTTGAGAAATAGAAAGGAAGGAGTACACACAAAGTATTCATTTGTCCATATTTGAAATTTGAACTTTAATTTTTTTTTTTTTTTTTTTTTTTTTTGAGAAATAGAAAGGAAGGAGTACACCTGTAAAGAGATGAAATCAAATTTACATATAAATCATAAAATAGGATGGATAAATATTAACTCTTACTTAAGTACTTAATTTGAATCATTGGTAAATTAAGAGTGATAAAGTCCCAAATTTGAATAACTAATCAAGCCCTTAAGTTGGAAAGATGCATATTATAAATCTCATGAATGAGGAATAGTATCCAATGTACTAATCCAAAAATAAATATAGAACAATAATGGGTTCCCTAGAAATGATACCAAGGCCATTGGGTGTCATTAGACTCAAACATACATCACCCATAACATAATATGGAACCACACACTGGGTTCATAAGAAGTAATGCAAAGGTATTTGAGTGTCACTAGATTGAAGGTACATTATCCATTATAGAATGAACCACTATAGATGGATCAAAAGAGAATTTAAAATATTCATGCCCCATCATGACCTCAATTCCAATATATTTGAATTGAAATGAAGTTTTGCCTTTGAAACTGTAACTTTGAATTTTAAAAATGTTCATGAAAAAACATCATGTTTTTTAAACTTTGAAAATGTCCATGAATAATTATCATTCCCCATGAATCTGTGTTAATCATATATAATAGAGTGCACCTATATGCTCGATTGTAAATATATTTTAAACCTTTAACTTTGATTTTTTAAGTGTTTTACATATGCCTATGCATATGAATTCAAGTGTGTATCTTTATGTACTTTGAGTCTTTGAAAAGTGAATGTATGTGCAAGTCATATGCCTCTATAATCTATATTAATGTGCCAATATTTTTTACATGTTTGATTTTTGAATTAATTTGAATATTTGAAAACCTATACTTTATTATAGAACTTTATATTTGAATTACTTTAAATCTTTGAACCTTGTATTCTATAAATTTATAATCTATACTCTAATATAAATATGATTTTAGTCTATTCATTTAGGCTTAGATCTCTAAGATAAACCCACTGTAATGCCCCCATTTTTAGATGAGATATGTGTCCTATAAGTCACTTATCTCAAAATAAGAATTAATATATCATGTGATAAAAATATAATCATGTATCATTGTGTTAACATATAGAGATCATGTCATCATAGTAATGTAATTGTCATTGAATTATGTATGTAACATATTGAGCATGAGGCATACAAGTGTTTTGTCTAGATAGATAGAGAAATGAAGCATGCAGTAAAGTATCCATATTTGAAGTAGACTACATAGTAAAAGTGCATGATAGAGATCATGGAACCATCAATCAAACTTAATAATATCAACAAACATAACACACAATGTCATGTAATGTCACACACAAGGTCAAGGGATGCATATAATGATCATGGATATGTCACAAAAAATAAGGCCAAAGGCCACATGTAAAGGACATTTAAGAATGCCATAAACAAGGGAAATATTTAAATGTCATAAAAAATATAGGACAAGGGATAAAATAGACATGTTCAAATGTTGCACACATGAAGTAAGATTTTCATAGAGTTGTTCAAATAATTTTCACACAAATGCTAAAGATCAAAAACAATAATCAAGTAATGTATATCATATCATGAAAGAAATTAATAACAACAAAGGATCATAAAACATGTGAAACTAGTCAATTTTAATCATATGCATCAATGTCATATTGTAGCATGAATGTAAGATATGAGTAATTAGTAAGAAACTTGTAAGATATGTAGCTTATCATGGCACTTAATGTCATAGATAAATATACATTTTTATAATGGAACTTATAAAATAATATGATCCCAACATAGACATGACCAATGGGTAGAAAGGAATCCAACATCTAAGAATCCATATAGATGTGTATGTCTTACATTACACTCATATACATCTATGGATGAAAAAGAAAATGATATTTATCAAAATATATGATAAATAACATATGTAAATAATTTAATTAAAAATTTATGTCTCGATATTTTTGAATGATTGCTTTATGTATAATATCACCACAAGTGCATGATGTTAAAAGGGTCATTTACATGTTTCCATTTAAGTGTTATTAGATGATAAGCTCTCGTACCCACATTTTTGGTAACCAAAAAAGACCTAACCATTGATAAAACCAATTGAATATAAAATATTTATGCAATATAGATTAGATTTAGATAAATAAATTATGGCAAAGAGCACATATAATTGACATAGTACACAAGAATTTATAGTGATAAATTTTTCAAGAGGTAAATAAGCCTCAAAGATGATATTTAATAAAATGAGAAACTCTTCACCCCAATACAAAGCCTTCTCTTCTCACTTCTTCACATAAATCTTTAGAGAATCTTTGTAAATATTTACCAAATGCAAATATTAAATTCACAAGTGTGTTTATAGTGAAAAATACAATAGGGGTAAAACCCTATTTATAATAAATGTGAGGAAGGTGACTGTTGTAACCAATGGGTTCATCCTTTTTGAGAATCATTTAATTTTATTATTTGATAATAAATCACAATATTTTATTATTTATTTACATAAAGTTTTTACCTCGTGTTTAATAAATAATAAATTACTATTATTTAATAATAACCAAAATTTGTTAAGGATCTAAATTAGTCCACTTAGACATTAAATTTTCTAACACTCTCCTTTAATACCAAGTGGGGATAAATGTCACAGAGACCTTAATACAAGAATTATACTATGTACACAATTAAAGTCTGTAAAAAAATTTCATCATGCCAAACATCATTTTTTAAAACAAAAGGATTATAGTCCATAAACTACTAAAAAGTAAATTTAGAGTCTTTCATGAATAATCATCTAAACATATTTAGAGTCTTTTATAACATAAAAACCTCCATTAAAAAATATGCTTTTATGTATTACGGTGAAAAAGTAAAATTTCCACATGAAATTTACTCAAATCACATAAATTTTACAATGTTTTACAATAAGAATAAGTATAGAGAAGAAATAACACATGGCCATTAGGAAGTGGCATTGTCATGCACACTCCCATTCAATGATAACTTTGAGAGGCCTAGCATTGCAAAAAATTGATAAAACTTAGTAGCACCAAGTGGTTTTATGAAGATATTTATCATTTATTTATTCATAAAATAGAATTATAGATCAATATCATTATTGAGTACTTTTTCTCAGATAAAATGCACACAATATGTTTAGTTCTTTTATGTTGCACTAGATTTTTTGCTAGAGTTATACAACTTTGGTTATCATAGTGAAAGATGGTACTGTGAGAAACATCTAAATAAAGTTTTCCCAATAACTTTCATAGCCACATAGCTTCTTTAGTAGCTTCCATAACACTTTTATACTCTACTTTGGTAGACGAGATAGATACAATAAGTTTCTTCTTATTACTCCAAGTGATATCACATGTACCAAACTTAAACACATATTTAGAAGTAGATTTGTGAGCTATAATATCACCAACATGGTCACCATCACAATAATCATATAACTTAACATTATCAAAGGAAGAATAAAATAAACCAAAATTAATATTTTTTTTGATATAATGAAGAATTCATTTTGCTAATATCCAATGATCTAAATATGGATCCTCTATAAATCTAGTAGCAACACCAACAACATATGAAATATCTGTTAGTAATGGTTAAATAAATCAAACTACTAATAAACTATCTATATAAAGTAGGGTTAATTTTTTCACATACAAGTTTAACACCAACTACAATAGGATTAGAAGAAGATTTACAATCAAGCATGTTAAAATTAACAAGAAGATTATGAGAATACTAAGATTGTGATACAACAATTAAATGTTTATCTTTAAATATAGTCATTCCTACAAAATGATGAAGAATGCCTAAATAATGTATTTCAAACATTTGACTTAGTTTATCCTTATATTTATGAATTAAACTAATTAGATCATCAATAAGTAATAAATCATCAATATATAACATAATTAGAATAAAATGACCATTTTCAACTTAAAAAAAAGATTATTATCATAATATCAATTAGAGAAACTTAATTCTTTAAAAAAAAAAAAATTTTAGAATACCATGCTCAAGAAGCTTATTTTAAACCATACAAAGATTTTTTTAACTTGCATATAAAATATTCTCTATTAGGATCAGTAAAACCTTTAGGTTGAGTCATGTAGATTTATTCTTCTAATTAACTATTTAGAAATGCATTCTTGACATCCATTTAGTGGAAAATCCAACCATTTTAGGCTACAAGAGCAGTAAAAATTCTAACAATATTTATTTTTACTACATGAGCAAAGGTTTCAACATATCAATCCTAAGTTTTTGAGTAAACCCACAAGCAACTAATCTAGATTTAAACTTGTGAAGTTTATCAATTAAATTATATTTGATCTTATAAATTCACCTACAACTGATAATATTCTTTTTAGATAGAGGAGGGACAAGATCCCAAGTCTGATTTTTAATTAAAGTAGTATATTTGGCTTATTTAACAATATTTCATCTATCATCTTGAGTAGGTTTATCAAATGATTGAGGTTCACATTCATACATAGTCATTAATTCATGATAAGAAGGTTGATTTATAGTTAAATATATTGATGTTATCATTATTAGAAGATTTAATTAAAGATTCTATCCATTTAGGTCTTTTAGATTAAACATAAAATTTAAGGTGTTCATCAGACTCTAAGTTATCCAAAATTAAATCAACTTCCTCAAGAGAATTTATTTCATCACAAGGAGAAATATGAGAGTCAGGGTCATCAATAGAAGAACACTGAGGAAGTTTCATATAGGGCTCATAAAAGGATTTTTAAAGAATAAGAATATTATGATTCTCAATGATTTAATGTTTATAAGGATCATACACTATTGAACCTTTGTCTTACCTCCATAACCTATAAAAATGAAAGAAAAAGAAGTAGGATCAAGCTTCTTTCTCTTAAATTTAAGAACAAAGATAGAAATAAGACTACGAAAAATACTAAGATGAGCCAGACTAGGTTTATTTTTAAACCATATTTATAAAGGGGCAAAAAGATGTAAGATGTTGGTATGGACTCTATTTAGAATATGAATTATAATATTCATGGCTTCAACCCATAAAAACTAGAAATATTTGTAGATTTTAATATTGTTCTATTTATATCTATGATGATTGGTTTTTTTCTTTCAGTAATATCATTTTTTTTAGGGGAATAAGGAGTTGTTAGTTCTCTTTGAATACTACAACTAATGCAAAAAGAATCAAACTCTTTATCAATATGTTTACCACTATTATCAATTCTTAATCTCTTAATAAAAAAATTAAATTCATTTTAGACATTAATTTTAAATTCTTTGAATTTAGAAACTATATCAAATTTCTTTATAATGAAAAGAGATTAGATCATTCTAGTGTAATCATCAATAAAAATAATAGAATGTATAAAATCATTAAGAGATACAACTTTAAAAGGTCCTACAACATCATTATGAATTAGTTTTAAAGGATGTGAGTAATTTGCATCATGATTCTTGTGAAAGGGGTTAGTATTTTGCTTACTATGTAAACAACCCTTATAAGGTTAGATGAATGGATCGAGATGAATAAATGATGGCAAAGAGCACACATAGTTGACACAATACACAAGAGTTTAAAGTGAGAAAACCTGCAAGAGGTCAAAAATATATGAAGATTATATTCATGTATGAGTGGATCTAGATGAATAAATGATGGAAAAGAGCACATAGAATTGACACAGTACAAGAGTTTAAAGTGAGAAAATCTTTAAGAGGTAAAAAACCATGAAAATGATATTCAATAAATTGATAAACTCTACACCTCAATACAAAGCCTCCCCTTCTCACTTCTTCACATAATCCTTCACATAACCTTTGTAAATATTTGTCACACATAAATATTAAATTTGAGTGTGTTTAGAGTGAAAAATACAATAGGAGTAAAAATTTATTTATAATAAATGTGAAGGAAGTTGACCGTTGTAATTAATAGGTTCATCCTTCTCTAGAATCATTTAATTTTATTGGTTAATAATAAATCACAATATTTTATTATTTATTTACACAAGGTTTTTATCTCATGTTTAATAAATAATAAATTATTATTATTTAATAATAACCAAAGTATGTTAAGGGTCTAAATTAGTCCACTTAGACTAAATGTTCTAACAACTATTTGGTTTAAACTTGCATTTGCTTTCTTTGTCTACATTAGTAATCTTCTTATTCTTTTTTAGTACTGAATTCTTAATTTAAAAATGATAAAAATAAATCAACTTTCATAGGCTTTAGTACTAAATTATTAATTTAAAACTCATAATAATAAATTAACTTTCAAAGGCTCTTTGATGTGATCTTGTTAGACTTTTAGATGTTCAATAGCTTGAATATGCTTTTTGTTGAGTATTTATAATTCATGTAACATATTTTTATAATATTTATTGTATTTAATGATGTCTATTAAAGAAACCCATAAGGAATGAATTTACAACTAAAGGGAGTACTTATTTCATTCTATAAAAAAATGAATACGGTGTGTCATTCATTGGTGTACACATACTTGTGTGGTATGTGATTCAAATTATGTCATGTGAATATCATTGTTTTCCTTTATTTTTCTTTGAAACCCTAAATGAACCTTAAAATATTGAAACCTAAAATAAATAAAAGGGACTATAATGGGTTGAGTTGACCCCAATCACCATCTTAATGATTGAATATTGTGTATGTATCCAATACTCCAAGGAGGAAAATGTGTAGTTCTCCCACGTAAATTAACTATGAAAATATGCTCCTTTACCTTGTGTATGTAGCTATAAATATAAATTTGATACTTGAAAATGATATTGACTTGTTTTTAGATGTTTTAGAATTGTATTATCATTATTCATTATGAATGATCATGCATTTGAAAATAATGGTGCATATTTTCTCAACATGCAATAGTGTGTAAGATTGGGTAATAAGTGACCCTTGGTTTGTATTTATTTTCATTTATCTAACCTTATGAAACATGCAAGAAGAAAAAAAATAATAATTTAAAATTTAGAATCTGTTATTTGACACAAGATGCTATTACTTTAGTTGGATAGGTATGCAATAATAGACATCCTAAAAAAACAAGGATAACTATCCTAAGATGGCATAACTCTGCAGGTATTATAAAAGTGATTTGAGCATTGGACTTGGAATTATGATGAAAAATAAGGGGTTGGGCCTACATATAGATAAATGGATTAAAGGAATGGAACATAAGAGTCATGTATTTGGGTGCAAGTCATGTGGTTTAAGAAGTGTCAAGAATTAACATTGTCAAGTATATGTGACCAGATTTCCCTGTCTACAGTCAAAGGCAAACCCTAAAATAATGTCTTTAAAATTATAGGAGAACTAATGTTATACTAAGGTAAATAAATAGTCAATATAAAGGTTTTTATAACATTCTATATTGAATGGATTAATATCATTGACCCAAATTGAACAAAAATTTAAGTTGCAAGGAAAACCTATGTCAAGAGAAGAGAATATTGGGCCCAACCCGAGAGGGAGAATTACTGGAAATATATAAATTTATGCACATGAACCAAGGGCAAAAAATCATGACAAAGACACACTGATTACATGGCTTATACCAAAATTAAGTGTCCAAACAATTCCCACTTTGATATGCATGCATTCATGTGTATCAAAGTAAAACTTAAATACAAAAGTGATACTTGAATATGGCCTGGGATGGAAGGTGAATTTTAAATTTATAGCTACATTGGGTGTATCCACACTCCATATTTAATAACTAAAATTTTCATGCAATAAAATAGGAATGTAAAAAATAGATTAATAGCATGGTAAATTGATAATCAATGTAAATGAGACTAGGATTGAGCAAATAAATGGATACAATATGTTGTCACTCATGAAGTTATTTTAATTGAAATTACAAACCATAAACTATAATTAGGAGTAGAAATTGGGATTCAATTACATAGGGGAAAAACTCTACTTCTAGATCAATGAATTAGTTATTTTGAAATATCTTTCATGGCTCTATATATCTCTAGTGACTTTGATAATGTGTGACTTTGATAATGCTCTATTGACTCTGGTAATATCTACAAATCTAGTGAGAATATTTGGAGATGTGTCCTTTTGAGATTAGATATGGTCCAAAAAATTACCCATATTAAAATAAAATGATTAAATTTACCATGTGTAACATAAAAAAATAATAATATTTTTTAATCACTAAAAGTACATTTAAAACACATTTATGTAACTATAAAAAGATATCATCACATAAAGCTTGATACTAATATGTAACCCATGTGAGGGTGATATAGGAACATGTAACCCATGTGAGGGTGAGATAAGAATATGTAATCAATATGAATGTTTCATAGGTTAAGAGGGGAAAATTATATGCCTCAATAGTACCTCAAAAAAGGGACAATCTTGATATGATACACTGTAACCATAAAAATATGTCATCATATAAAACTCAATAAGAATATGCATCCCATGTGAGGGTGTGATAGGAGAAGGAAAGTTAAAGTGGTATGCCATAATCATACCCTATAATAATGAATAAGTGATATGCACCACTATAATAATATACCCCATATATTAATAAATGTATCCAGTGTAGTAACTGCAATGTGACTTAGTGCATGAAGGTCTTTAGGTCTAAACACCGTAATACTATAAGAAACATAGAATACATAAGGACATGGGTGTAGCAAGCTTTGTGAAAATTGTATATGATTAATTATTCTTGTGGAGGAGATGCCCTAACACAAATAAGTAATGTGGTTGTAGGAGAAATACATGCTCTCATGAAAGATAATGAGGCATCTATAATGTGGGAAAGATATAATTAGTGTAATATTATGACATCCTTGATAGTATAAGATATAATTAATGAAAAATCATAAGGAATATGTGTGGGGTATGATGTTCCCAATGGAAATGAATATATAGTAAATTATAAGAATGATAACTCATTATATTAGTATGTAATGTAGGAGAGGTAATGTGTTGCCTCTAATGTACAAAATATATGATATATAAATCTAAGCAAGGATAAAGGGGTAAGTGGTCTACTTAAATGTAAAAATAATCCCCTCTGTGGGAGATATATGGAAATGAAGCACACATACAATATTAACAATATGCCCCAATAGAAGCATGGTAAAAACGTTGAAAACATAAGCAACAAGTATAACATATTAAAATAGTAGCATTCATGATATGGATCATGGCACAAAGCATATAATATCACATAGTATAATAAATGAAATCACACACAATCATGTAACCGCATATAGTATATGTAACCATCGATCAATCAATGTGACACATAAGCACTCAATGAAAATAAATGATAAATAGAGGATCCTATATGGATAAAACCAAACCTGATAAATAACATGCACAAGAACACACAAGTACATGCACACATGCAATCAATTAATCATGGATATATCCATGTAAAGGAGTTACACATAAGATGTAAGCTATAGTAAGATGTCTATATTCAAAGGTATATCTATCTATATAATAAATGGAAATTAGGAAGGATAAACCCTGAGATACACTTAAAATATTCCCCCAATATAGGCATGCCCCTATTGTGGTAATGCCCCTTGGTGTGGGAGTAATGAAGCCAAAAAATATATGTGAATTTATGATCATATGTAACATTTATATCCTTCATCTCACCCACTCAAAATAATAAAATTATAATTACATGGGTAACATGTATATGTAAGCCTCTACATATATAATCGAGAATGATATGTGCAAATGTGTAGCCATGTAATAAAATATGATAAAGACACACAATTTTTATAGTTTTATGGTTTTAAGATGTTTTGAATTTTATGGTTTCAAAGGAATCTTTCCTCCCATGTGGGTAATATATGAAGAATCTAAGTAAAATAATAATGTGTCCCAAATGTAGATAAAGTATAGCCCAAGTAATTATTTGAGTCATATGTTTCTTGTATTTGTATGACATGTATCATGGAAATGTAGGGAAAGATGTTTACCATATGGTACATGGTGAATAAAGGATGCAAGATAAAAAAAACTCTTGGAAGGATGAATCAAAATTCAATAGTCAAAGTCAAGTGGAAATTAGAAATTCATTAAATGTCATCAAGTAAAATGAAAATTATCAGTTAAGATGTGAGAAGTCCAATTAATGTGAAATGGAAAACTAAATTCCATAACAATGTCCTCAGAGCCAACTGTGAATCAATGATCATATATATAAAATGTAAGTCCCGTACTGAATAAAACATAAAATGTTAAAACATAAAAGTATGTTATCAAATCTAACCAATGAAACCATGACTTCTTGAAGTGTCAAAATAGATAATATGTTGATGCATGTTGATGTATTGTTAACAAAATTAGAAGAAGTTTTCTAAAAATCATAGTGTTTTGAACTAATGTATTTGACACACGTATATGTGAAATTAGTTTTCCTTTGAGATGTAACAATAAAAGATTTTTCATTTTTTTTGGTTTAATTTACAATTGTTTTCATAGGTATGCACTTGAATTATGTTTGAGATGTAACATGATCCTCTTTGGGATGATTTACATATTTCATTACAAATTTTCTATCTATTTATACTATAAATATATGGCCTTGATATTTTAGTTTAATATGCTCATGTATACTGTCAAGTGTCACTTTCATGTCTTCTAACCATTGTATACCAATCATAACATTGTATAGAATCAAAACATCACAAGAAATAATGCAAGAAATGTGTGTGGGCTAGCTATAACATGTAATGTAAAATGACCCAATGGCTTAGATATATATTCATGTAAAGATATTTAAATCAATTGAAACATATCCAAGTTTTTAAAGGAATCGATAACATAAAAATTAATGTCCTACTTGATCATTTACCATAATTTCATGTATTTATGAATAGTGAGTCAATGTAGCATCATTGGACATCAATATTGGAACATCTATATGCTTAGGCTTATCTACTTTATACGATGAATTGTCTTATTATAAAGGTTATTCTACATTAGACTATGTATTTGTGACTTATGGTTTCTTAAGTATATTAAGCTCAATGTCACCACTAGTAATAAGAACTTGGATTTTATGTTTTAAGAAAAAAACTAATATGTTGTATAATTAATGATTCTATGACAATAATAATAAAATGATTCTTATTATAATTCCTAATATAAGGTAAAATAATCATGGTTTTACTAAGTAAATTATTCTACATTACACTTTGACTATCCTTACTTCAGAAATTGATGTGATCCATGAGAGGAAGGCATAGGTATCATGCTATAATTATGAATCATATAGGGTTATTCTTGATTAGTGCATGACTAGTGTTGAGACTTGTAGTATGATGGATAAAAGCACAATTTGAATAATGAGGCTCATATCTAACTATGTTTGATTGTAAAATTTTATCTTCAAGTGTTTGACTTATTAACAAATATGATCCAAATATTTATATGCATGGAAAAATAATTTATCATTGAGAGGAGGTAAGAGACTTCTAGTAAATATGTATTTTTCATTAGATACATTTGTTTGTATTTCAAACCATGCATTCTACCCTTGGATTTAAGGATGCGATAACAAATAGGGTTAAACTAACCTTGATGAAGGATTTGAATACACTAAAATTTGGGATGTGGTCCCTTATTATTGATAAAGTGAGATAATAAAACCTCTTTTAATTTAAGGAAGGTATGTAAGGAATCACTAGGGAGAGTGTGAAACCAATCTATATCAAAACATTATAAGCTTAAAGGAAGTGTCTTAACTAAAATTATATCATTAGCACCATATTTCTTGAGAGAAATATGAAAGTACTCAATATGTAAATAAATATATCCATACTAATTCAATAAGGAAAAATTAGGCATTGTGAAACCATGTGTGAGGGGAGAATCAATAATATTATGTATTATAGGTTGGCCATATATATCATTATAATCAACCAAAGAATTAGATTTAATATTTATACACATATTATTTTCCACTTTGTCATTTACTTATGATTTCTCTTGCAAAAAATTGTCAAGCATCAATCTCCCTAAGTGCACACCATAAAGGGTTCACTAGGAAAGGAGTGGGCAAGGCTTGTGGTACTTTATGAGAGGTGTTGATACTATATCATGATTATTCTTTTATTATAATTAGTTTATCTTCCTCAAAGTGTCTTACAATTTACTCTTCCATCTTGTACCTATTGAGTTTCATCCTTTTCTCTATATCCTATATCATTGACCTAGTCAATCTTATGCATTTACTGAATTTACCTTCATGTATTGTATGGCTAGCTTGATGCAATTTTGAGCCTATCTTCTGACATGTGTATTGTATTGGTCTAGTTAATATTGTTTTGTGTTAGTTGACTTCTTTTAACTTTGTCAATCTAGATAATATAGTCAACTTAGTGTTTAGGCTTGGTTTTGGGTATTGTATCATTATATATGTGGGTAATGTTTCATTCCAACATAATCATATACACTCTATTTTCTCTACTTTCACTCACACTTCTACCCTAAGTCATATTTGGAGTTGTTTGTGGTCTAAAACTTATCTCGAAGAAGCTTGTTCTATGGTGTATTTAAATCCCAATAGGAGGAGTCATTGAGAGTTATTAGTTGAGGATATCTTAGGTATTTATCCAACCATTTGGAGTCTTTAACTCAAAATATCTATTGAAAAGACCCACTTGAACCAAGGGGGAGATTGATGCTCAATATGTTCATTCTAAGGTAAGTATTTCTAACCTTATACTCTTTCTTTTATTTACTTAATAGTTAGATTTTGTTTATTGTTTAGTTAATGAATGTGTGTGTCTCTTTATCAGTTGGTATAGTTATAGGAATGCTTAGACTTGCCATATTCTATTTTAGGTCATTTAGACCCCCATTTGGTTGACCATGGTACCTTACCAATTACTATCATTTTAACCTTTCTCCCCTTTGGTATAGTTTACTTTACTTGCATATTAACTTACATTAATTATTTTCAATAAAATATTTTAATAGAGGTCTAGTGAGAGCTACATCCTTATGTCATAGGATTAGGATTGGAAACCCTCCTTCTTGATGCTTGTGTTGTAGGTTACCCTTTTTTATAAATGTGGATTTCATTATTCATTACCTAGACAAATTAAGTATCATAGGATCCATTTGATTAACCTTATGTGAGTCTGAGTCTATTGAGATATGATTTATAATTTTTTTTGTCTTTCTAACTACATCAACCAAGCTGATATAGTCCTTTTATCTCAGTTGCCACTAGCACTACCTTTTTACCAAATTATATCAGACTGAATGATATAGTTTGTTTTCCTAGACTTAGTAAATAACTGTATTGGCCAATTCAATACCATTAGTTTCTTATATCCAATATTTTTCACATCAAATTTTTATGACCACCATTAAAGGAAACCCCTCACGGTGTAATTTTGATATACCTTTTCTCATGACTAAGGATATCAATGATGATTTCACCACTCATGATGATAATTTTAGTGAGACTAAAGATTGTTAATATGGTCCTTCTCTTTATGATAATCCATATGAAGATACTAATTATATCACTTTGTATACTTCTAGCATTAGAGAGGATCCCCATGATAATATTCTTTTTTATGACCATGACAATCTTCCCCTTTATGACCATGATGATCCTTGTTACTAGGATGAATATTTTAATGCTTATAATTTTTCACTTTATGATGATGAGTATGAAGATCCCTCTTATCACACTTTCACTACTTATCACATGTTTAAAAATTAGTATCATACTTTTCCCACCTATGATGATGATTCTATTGAATGTGAAGACCCTAACATGATAATTGATATTCCCTCTTATGATTTTCCCATATTTACCAATAAATAAATAAATAAATAATGAGCATCATTTCATTGATTTATACCCACCCTCTACCCTACCCTTATAATTATATAGAAGGGTAAGTCATCAAACCTCATCTCACATTCAACCATTTTTTGTTAATTCATCAGTTTATGAAGAACACCTAATTTAAATGCCTACAACATTACACATTATAGGTGATTATTATCCTTCATACTATATAAGAATTTATAACCATCATGATTCAGACTTAGTACCTCTTAACCTACCCAAATCAACAAAAAAATCACTTATTTCCAATGGTATCATCTAATTCAATATCGTTTTATTTTTCCCACCTATAATCCATTGCATCGACTAAAACCTAAAATGTGTTGATATAGTTATTTTCCCTTTAACTAATTACATATCGACCATCACCTTGATTGTGATGATATAGTTTTTTGTGTCATTCAATTGTATTATATATGTATATATAATTCACTCTAGTCCTATTTAATCAAATTATATTGACCTATTTGATATAGTCCTTTTCAACCTTGTTTCATTATACTATATCAACCTGGCCAATATAGTCAATTTTAGTCTTATTTCACCAAAATATATTAAAATATTCAAAATATTTAATTTTGATCTTGTTTCATAATATTATATTGATATATTCAATAAAATAAATTTCAATCCTATTTTATTAGGTTGTATCAATCTGGCCAATACCATTCCTTTTACTCCTATTTCTCTAGACTGTATTGTCCTAGTCGATACCATACATGAAAATTTACTATCACCTCTAAAAATTCATAGAATTAACCTCGATGCCATATTTACTTTGTACCACTATTTTATATAGACTTTGACATCATTCCTAGCCCTGTCAACCTTGAGGTTAACTCCAATCCACATATATCCCATAGGTTGGGGCATATTTCAAGGCCTATCCTCTTATTATCATACTCGTTGGGGCATCTTTTGATGCCCATCCTATATTTTTTACATGCTTTTAGGGAACATTACAATGCCCATTCTCTTTCTCTTATCTTCCCAATCTCTCATCCTTACCATGAGTTTTTAGTATTGGTAAAGGTGGGTTTTTTTAAATGGGGACCCTACCCCTTATAGATCTAAAATAAAATATTATGGGTTTTTTAAATGGGGACCCTACCCCTTACAGAGCTATAACAAAAAGGTCTGAAACTTAGATAAAAAAAAGTCTAACGTAAAGAGAGAACAATAGAATAAACAAAAAAAGTAGGATAAAAGTAGCAAACTAATTTTTAGGATTCATCTAGTCTTTGTAGTCCTTAGCCCATTTTTGAGTGAGAAATTGTAGAGATGAAATTATGATAGGAGTAATCTCAAGTTTGTTGCTAGCAATGACCTTTAATTTGGCATCCTTGGAGTGAGATTTTATGTTTTCATCTTTGCCTTTTGCTAGGGAGTTTAGGGTATCCATGTTTTGCAGAATCTTTAGCATAGTGAATTTGCTATATTCAATCAAGCTTCTGAGATTCTCATTGAAAGAGTCATTTTTATTTTCTAGATTATGGAACCTTTCTTTGATTTGGTGTACTTAAAAACTGATTTCAATGAGATTAGTTTTGGTATAATATATGCCATCATTAAGGCATAGTTTTTTAAGTTCATCCTTTAATCTTTTTTGATCCTTCACACACCAACGAAGGATGGATTTCTGTAGGTCAATTTCATCTTCAAGATTTCTTAGTTTGGAAAGTTATTTATGATCATCCAAGATTTCCTTGAATTTGGGAGGAGGGGTAGATAAGGTGAGGAGGGGGGTAGAGACAAGATGCAAGGGGGTCAAGAGAGGAAGTAGATGAGAGACTTTGTCTAAGCATTTTTAGGCTATTATCAATGTCAACCATTTTTCTATCTTTCAGGACAAAGGGGGAGGGGTGGGGAGAGGTAGTAGGGGTGAAGATTGCATGAGAGTGAGAAGGGGGGATATTTTGGGAGGGAAGGGGGGAGGAGGGAGGAGGGGGTGGGAAGGAGAAGGGGAGCTGGGAATAGGGGAAGATTGAGAAATAATTTTATCCAATTTATTTTTTTAATAGCTGAGGTGGAAGGATTAGACATAGAGCCAAGTTTCTTTAGTGGAGCCAATTTTTTTGGTTTAGAAGGAGGGTAGTAGTCCTGGTCACTATCATAACTGGCAATGTCAATAGGGAGTAAGGGGGGAGTCTAAAAGGGATGTAGTGATTGGGAATGGGTTTAGGAATGGGTTTTAGGGGCTTGGGGGAATAAGAGGTGGGGTGGAGGAACCTTGGAAGAAATTTTGGATTAGGAAGATGATAGCATGTGAAGAGGTTCCTTTTTTTACCCATTTTAACCTCAAAGATGGAAGATTCCAAGGAATGCAAAATGTAAAAAGGGAGATTGAGAGGAATTTTGTGATAAAATTAATTGAGAATAGGAAGATGGAAGTGATGGAAAAGGGAGTACTTGCATCTAAAGTCATTTAGCACATGATCTTCTCAGTAACTCTATCGAATGGAGTGGGAACATCCTTTCATAGAAAACCACTTATGCACTCATGCATCATCTCATCATCTTGAAAAAAACTTGTCACACTCTTTTTTATAATCCCTACTAAATTTTGTGAACTTAGCATGCTCAATTTTCAAACCAGTGACCTCAGTAATGAGGCCTTTAGAGACCTCAATAGTGATATTATTAATGGTGACCAATCTATCCTCCTAGGATTTAATGAATTTGCAAGAGAGATTTGTGTCATAACCATAGATATTAAAGATAAAGTTTGTTAAGCCACTAGTTTTTAAAATTTCCTAGACTTCTTTATCCTTCTTGAGATGATCATAAGTCATAGGTTTGAATTTGTTAAGATCTCCTCCCATGGTGAATAGGATGGTAAGGAAAAAAGGTGAAGGGTGGAGACTGTGGTAGGTGGGAAAGCAGTGGGTGAAAATAAAAAGGAGACTTATAGAGAGGCTATGAAAAAGGAGATTTTTGATGTGGTTCACTTGTGAGAGGAGGATAATAGAGTGGGAATAATAATGTTTCATGATAAATAGAGATGGGAAGATGAGGGTGAATGGCATGAACATCATTGGGAAGGGGGAGGTCTATCTCTATTAATGATTTCAAGATAATCATTAGGGAGTGAGTCATCCTTGGTCCAAATTTTGAATGTAGATGTTGAAACCGCTCTATTAGAAAAGACATCTACTAAGTGATTTCCTTCATGATAAGTATGTTGAAATTTAAATTCAATAAAGTCTTTACCTAAGATAGGCTCTCTTCAATGATATTGTCAATGGTTTAAGAAGCTTTACTCTAGTTGTTTAGGCAATTGATAACATTAAGGGAATCACTTTCCACAAGGAGTTTATTGACACCAAGATATTTTTCCACCTGAATACCCCATATATTTGTAAGTGATTCAAATTTATGATTGGTTTGATATCGCATACCTCATTCATAAGCAACCAAGAGACTACCTTTTTCATCATGAAACACACCACCTCCTCCAAATAAGCTAGGGTTATCTTTACAGGCCCCATCAAAGTTACGTTTGGTCTATCCTTGATTAAGGGGAATCCATTTAGTTCTAATCTTGATGGCTATCTTTGGATTGATTGCAACAGAGAATGAGAGAGAGGGGATCCAGTTTTTAGCTATATGTTTTTTACTATGAGAGATATGTTGATCCTTTGCTTTTTTTAAGACTTTAAATTTTTAAATAATGTAGACGAAAAATTTGAGAGTGACCCTATCAAAGGTACTAGAGGAGTTTCTAAATATTTTATTGTTCCTTTCTTTCCAAACTTCCCAAATTAAATATGGCAAGGAGAAGGTCCATAATTTCTTGAGAGTCTTGTTGGAAAAGGGAGAGTCCTAAGTAGTCTAGGAGTTAATCAGGGTGGCTAGATGAGTCCATAGGACATTAAATTTTAGGAGGAATCCCTAAATATTATGAACAAAGGGGTAATGAAGTAGGAGATGGGGAATAATTTTGAAGTTATATTTATAAAGAGCACAATGGTTTACTAGGAAGAGGCCACATTTAGCGAGATTGTCAAGGGTGAGTATCCTTTTGTGAAGGCAAAGCCATATGAATATGTTCATTTTGGGAGTTATCTCTTAATGACATATTTTGAACTAAGGAAAAGAAACAAAATTTGGAGGGATAATTGTGTAATACCCATATCTCACTTCATACTTGCCACTGGTGGTGACCACCTAAGATAAGGTGTCCTCTTTAAGAAGATTTGAGATGTGTTCAAATTGGAGGAGTTAGTTAAGATCAGTGATAAGAATTATGTGCTCTAGGATGATTTTGGGGATGTGGCGATTCTTTCACATTATTATGTTGCACTGAAGTTAAATATAATTTGAGACCATGATGCCAAAATGGAGTTGAATCTAATCTTTGATATGAAACCACAGTTCAAAGCCAGACAGAGTAAAGTCAATGATATAGGGGTGCTTACAAAACCAAATTGTATTTACATTAGCAACATTTCACGTGTATCCATGCTTTATGATCTCCTTTCCTTTAATGAGTAGACTCCAAATATCAAAACCCAAAGTATAGGTGTTGTCATAGAGCAGAGAGATGGCTGGTCTTTCTTGCATATATTTAGCCTTGAGGATGTTAGTCTAGAGATTTTATTCCTTGATGAATATACAAATTTATTTTTATACAATTTCATTGTTCATGAGTTTAAACCTTCTTAAACCTAGCCTTCCATGTTGCTTAGGGAGAGAAACATTGTCCTAAGCAACCAAGTGAAAGCATTTTGTAATTTTAGTGGCTGACCAAAGGATTTTTTTTATTAATCTAATAATTTTTTTGGAAAATGATGGAGGTAATTTTAAATAGGGACATGATATAAACATGAAGACTTTGATGAATATATTTAAGCAACATAAGCTTTCTAGCTTGTGAAAGCATAGCTCCCTTCCAACCAACAAGCTTTTTCAAGAAGCATTCAATTAGGGGGTTCCAAAGGTGAATAAGGATCCTTCTAGTAAAGAGTATATTTCATAGATAGGATGAAGGGAAGGATTTGATGGAGTAACCCATAATTATAGATATTCTAGTTTGTCTTAATAACAGGGTATTTAGGAAAAAAGAGTGCTTTTTTTGAATTTGATTTTCTACATTGAAACCTCCTCATACTTGAGAAAAACATCTTTGATATTTTTTGCTTCCTTAATGGCGGTAGATGATAAGGAAATATTATCATCTATGAAATATTGGTGAAGAGTAGGGGAAGTACCAGTAGCTAAATGGAAGCCTTTGATTAATCCTTTAGCTTGAGCATCAAGAAGGTTCCTACTGAGAGAGTTGATGAGCATGATAAAGAGGAGGGGGGACAGTGGATCCCCTTGCTTGATGCCTCTATTATTTTTGAAATAAACAATAGGAGAGCCATTGATGAGGATGGAGAATGTGTTAATACTAATACACTTAATTATGAGTTTGTGCATTGACTGGTGGAAACCATATTTCTCAAGAACCATGTCTAGATATAGCAAGTCCACCTTGTCAAAAGCCTTACTCATGTCTAATTTTAGAATCATGCTTGATTTATTACTTAATTGAATTGAATTAATAGTTTCATGCAATACTAGGATGGCATCTTGTATTTTTCTCTCTTGAAAAAACCCACCTTGGTTTTGAGTGATGAGTTTACTCATTAGAGGTTGAAGCTGAAGACCCAAGATTTTAGTGTAAATTTTGTAAATTGCATTGCAAAGAATAATGGGGTGAAAGTCCTTGAGAGTCAATGCACTAGTTATTTTTGGGACCAAGACAAGGAAATTATTGTTAAACTCTCTTAGCATCTTGCCTGTCAAAAATAATTCTATCAAATCTTGAATCAGTTTTGTTTATAATTTCCTAGAAAGTCTGGGAAAAAGCAATCCAAAAAAAATTAGGCCCAAGGGCCTTGTCCTTATGAAGGAGAATGACTACAACTTTCACTTCTTCAAAGATTTTGTTGAGAATGTTGGTGTTATCTAAATTAGAAATGATAGTGGGAACTGGATGAAGGAAGGACTAATATTTGGATTTATTGATAGGTCTATTAGTGGTGAAAAAATTCTTGAAGTAATTCATGGTTTCTTCTTTAATCTGATCTAATTCTAGGTGGATTGTTCCATCTTCATAGGTAATTTTTTGAATTTTGTTGTGAAATATATGCTTTAAGGTAAATAGGTGGAAATATTTTGTGTTTTGATCTCCTTCTTTGAGCTAGATCACTTTGGATTTGAGATTTTAGAAGGTTTATTCATGTGCTAAAATATTGTGAAAATAACTGAAGAGGGTTTTTTATTTTAAGTGGAGTTCTTCAACTATCCTAGTGCTTTCCATTTGTTGTTCTATGTCATTAAGATCAGTTTCAAATTTCTCCTTCTGATGAAAGATGTTGCCAAAAACAACATGACTCAAAATTTTAATGTTTAGTTTGAAAATTTTTAATCTTTCGAGCAAGCTTGTACATGGTGGTGCCTTGAGTGTCTATGTTCCACCAATCTTGGATCCTATCCTTGAGATATGGATGAGAGAGCTACACATGATTAAATAAGAAGGGGGATTTAACCTATTTTATATTTTTATCTGAGGTCGAAGCAATAGGATTGTGGTCAGAGCCAATGTGAGGAAGGGAAGAGAGGTGGAACTCCTAGGCAGTAGCTAGTTGGAGTCAATAAGAGTTTAGTCAAGATGGACTTGGATCAAGTTCTCCCTTATGCACCTGTTGGTCCATGTAAAGGGAATACCTTACAAATGCATGTCAAAGATATTGTTGCTCGAGATGAAGTCTGATAGATCCTCCATACTATCAGTAAAAATATAGGATTCCCCTTTCTTTTTCAATAGGGATAAGTTGGGTGTTAAAGTCATCAATGATGATTTAGTGAGTATCCTTAAAATTTGTTCTGAAAGTAGTAAGATTAGACCATAATTTTTTATGAGAGGAAGGATTGTTGGGAGCATAGATGTTTGAAAATATCCAAGTTCTACCAAAAAATTTATCAATGAAGGGAATTACAAGATGATGGGGGATTTTAAAGATCACATCTCCAAAAAGAAGCCTATCATCCTAAAAAGTTGTTATCCTTCCATAAGCTCTCATTGAGATAATCGAAGCCTTCTTGGCACTTGTCTAGACTTTATTTTGGATTTCATCTAAACTATTTTATTACATTTTGGTTTATTGAATTACAATGATGGAATGGAGTTTATTTTTCTCAAGATCCCTAAACATTCAGTGTTTGTTTTGGTGGTTCATGCCTCTTATATTCCAACTAATTATTTTCATGAGATATTCTTGTGATGGGTCTATTGAATCTTTCCTTTATTGTAAACTGATTACCATCTACTATATCCTAGTCTAATTGCTTTTTCCTTATGTCTTCTTTGTTTGGCCTACCCCTTTTTGCTAAACTTCCAATATTCAAGAGATGTCTATTTTTATTTTCCAATTGGGGGGTGAATGGTTCTTTGTCCTTGTCCCTCTTTAATTGGAGATGAGAAATCTTGTTCAAGTATTTGAAGATTGGTATGGTCTAATTGACTAACTAAATTATATTGGATGGAACAACCTTCTTCTTGCATTTTAAGAGCCATGAACCTGATTGGGTGATCTTTTTTATGCTCACCTTCTTCTTCCTCAAAATATTGAGGCATTGGAATTTATTGTTGATAATACATAGTTGTTGAGTGTTTAAGGAATATAAATTAGTTTGAAAGATAATAACCTTAGATGAATGTGGAAGGACCTTGTCTTTTAGCACAACTTTGGTTGGTGATTTCAACTATCTTTTCAAGAAGTATCTCTTTTGAGTGCTTGATATATGCCTTTGGAGTATGCTACTTTAATTCCATTTTATGTGGAATAGGGGTGGGTTGAGTCACTATAGAGGGTTGGGGATCATCTTATTTTTTCATCTAGTGTTGTTTGTCCTTTCTAAAAATAATGGTATTGCCTTTTTTGATAAAAGTTGGAAATTCCCTAGTTGGTTGGCCAAGTTTTCCACAATAGTCATATTTTAGAGTAGAGTTTTTGTATTTAATATTTTGGATCCATTCCCCACTAGAGGATTCTAATACAATGTATGTAGGTAGGTCTTGGTCCATAAAATCATTGATGCAAAATCTTGCATGAACCAGGTGAGTTTTATTTTTCATGGATTCAAAATCAATCAAATAACCCATTGTTTTGGATATACTAATGAAAATTTCTTCATCCCAAAAATTGAGGGGAAGATCTAGGAGAGGAACCCATATGGGCATGATATTTATTCATTCTTTTTCTGGGACAAACCCTACTTTCCACTTTTTTAAAAGAGGTAAGACTTAACCAAAACCAGGGACATCCAACAAGAATATTTGCATAGTATTCATCGTTATTGCATTGGATTAGAAAGAAATCATTGATCATTGAGGATATTACAATGTCCCTTTTAGGTTTCCATCTATTTAAATCCTAGAGCCTAAAAGTGTCAATGTTTGGATGAGCTCCTAGGAATTTCCTGACCAGGACATTAGAAAGACCTGTAGTGCAATGATATTTAAGAGTATTAGGGATGGAGATATGGTACCTTTCACCTACCTTGGAAATTTTGAGCTCTTGGTTTTGATGGATCTCTTTATATTCCCCAATCTTGCCTTTTATCTTTGCATCTCAAGAGGTCTTGTCATTGGGGATTGTAAAAAGATTCCTCCTAGCCTTAGAAGAAGGTTACAAATCTTTGTCTACAGGGGTTGTAGACCCAACTTGTCCATTTGTTGACATAAGATGATGCTCAAAAGTCAAGGTCTGATTAGTTATATCACCATCCTTACCATGAGTTAGTAATCAAGAGACTTTTAAATATTAAAAAAAAAAAAAAAAATCAAATTCAAAAAACTTTTTAAGACACATAACTTGTATTTCACATACTCTTCTTTAATTCAGTCATTATCATAGATATTATCAATTATTTTATCTCATGTTTCCTTATTTTTTTACATTTTATTTACTTTCCCCCTCTTTTGCATTATTACTTTCACTATTTTTTTCTTTTTGGTTCTTTAGTATTTTACTTTCAGCCTTTGCTTCACTTGAGGTTCTTAGGTATCACCTTCAAGTTTTATATCATTTTTACTTACACCATTTTTTATTTTTTTGGTTCTTTGGTATTTTTAATTTAGGCCCTAAACTCACCTAAGGATCTTAGGTATCACTTTACCATTTTTTATTGCACAATTATTTCCTTTTTGGTTCTTTAGCATTTTAATTTCGGCCCTTGCTTCCCTTATGGTTCTTAGGTATCACCTTTAAGTCTTATTCCTCTTTGTATCCAACATTTGTTTCATTTTTGACCTTAGGATTTTTGTTTAGGTTTTTTTTTAATCATTTTTACTTTCATCCTTTGCTTCCCTTGTGGTTCTTAGGTATCACCTTAAAATTTCATTTCAATTAATTTCAGACTTTGTTTCTTGTGTTAAGCTTAAGTTTCACCTTTAGGTTTTCTTTCTATCAATTTTTTTAATCATTTACGCCTTAGTCTCTTTGTGATTCTTGGGTCATTATTTAATTTTACCTTCTTTTGTGATGCCTATTTACTTTCCTCCTCTTTTGGGATGACTATTTACTTTTTGAATAAGGATTATGTAGAGGGGAGGTTAGTCTTGTGTTAATAAAATAAAACAAATCAAAATAACACACTAAAATCATAACACCTCTAGTATAGACACTAGTGAGAGCATAGATAACAAACATATAAATGAAAACACAACTAGAAAAAAAAAAGAAAACACTATTTTACCTTCTTCAAATCTCCAAAATACTTGTCAAAGTGACTTTCATGGCTTATGCATCAAGAAATATTCATCATGGGGCTTTGGTGGCTTCACCTTTCCTTGGCACCTTGGATCGGTTGCTTTGCTTATGATTTTGGCATGGTGAAATTACTTGCATGAAGTTTCATGGAGTAAATCATACATAATAAATCTACACTATCAAAACTTTGAAGACATTTAGGCATAATAACTTTACACCAAAAGAGATTAAACATCAACAGGTATGGCCTTATATTTATAGTCTCAAAAGTTAACTCTCACCCAAGAAGAGTTAAGATTGAGTTTAAACATGGAATGGGTTCAAAATAACCCTAGGTGAATTAAGGTTAATTCTATTTGAGTTAAAAGTTGTCATATAATTATGATTTTTCATTACTAGGCATGGATCTCAAATTAGATATTTTGGATATTTTAAAAGAACTTGATAACTCATAAACGCAATGATAAAAATAATTGATATTTTGATTTTTAGAATTTTCATTTTTAGATTTATTAATTGAAAATGGATAATTCAAATAAGCATTTAATCTTGTTTAATTATATTATTCATTTTGATTAACATTTTAACTCTTTTAAGATTTGATCAAGTGCACTGCTTAATGGGTCCATAGGCCAAACTACCAGTAGTTAAGTCATAAGGTGATTGAGGATGAATCCATGAGAGGTTATTGTTGCATACAGGTTAGTATCCTAAATAGGGATTCCTCAACATGATTTTGAGAATTGATTAATGATGCATAAATGAAATTAGGATATTTAATAATTCTTAGGCTTAATTTTCAATGTTTGGTAGGAACCAGTCTGAAGTCTAGTTGAAAGCTAATTGTGGTTAGAATTGGGTGTCTATAGTTTGCCCCTATTTGGGAAGGTGTTGTAAGCTATAGTAAAAGTAATGTTGACCATTTTGGCCCTACAAGGCAAAATCGGTCTGCTTCTTCCCCTACTATTCTGAGCTAGTCTAATTTATAGTTTGCACAAGTCTTTCAGCAAGAGGATGAACTAGTTCAACAACATGAACTTTGAACCATCACTTGGTTCAATTGCTTGGTTCAATCACTTGGTTCAATCACTTGGTTCAAGCACTTGGTTTAATCACTTTGAACTTGGAAATATTGAACCATTGAACTGTTGAAATGTTAAACCATTGTTGGTTCAAGCGGTTGGTTCAAGCGATTGGGTCAAGCAGTTGGTTCAAACGATTGGTTCAAGCAATCAAATGAATGAGAAAAATATAGTATTGAACTATTGAACCAATTATTGGTTCAATTGGAAGGTTCAAGGGAGTCTCCCAAAGCTCAAAGGATAAGTGCCCTTGCAGAGGGTAGGGAATACTTGCAAAAGGATCAAAGAAAAGGCTAAAGGAATCAACCAAATGGTGACGGGCATGTGAATGTCAACTTTACGGCAACAAAATAGCCATTGATATTTATATGAAAGATGCAAACCTAAAGGAATTCAAAGGCTTAAAGCCAGAAGGAAGAAATCATTGAGAAGGGAGTCCAAAGAGCTAAAGAATTAGTAGAAGATAGCCCCGAAGGATGAAGGAACTAGAAAAGACAAAGCCAGGAAGAGGCAAAAGAGCCAAGTGCAGAAATGGACAAAATAGTCCAAGTGGCAAAGGAAGGTGTCAACTCAAGGAGTTACTCTAGCGGTTGACATAGTATCTGCCAAGTGGTCATCAAGGGGCACAAATAGTGAACAGTGTGACCCATTTTTCTTCACTTTGCATTGATGAGTAGAAAAATTGCATAAATTCCTTAAAGGAGTGATCTTGTTTGTAGACAAATGGCACTACCCATGCTTTCACAATAATGTTTGAATGCCAAAGTCAAGACTGGCAACTGACACAACATTTTCTTTCATAAACTTCCTCTTCCCAATGTTTTTTAATGCAGCATGGGCCATTTGTAAAAAAGGGGGTGCCATTACTTCCTCTTACTCTATATATATTATAGCTTCTCATTTGAGAAAAATATCTCTCAGCTTGTAAGGCAGAGCTCTGCCGAATTTTACCTTGAATCAAGATAGCAATTTTACCTCCATTTTAAGTTTGCACTTTCGTATATGTCTATGGCTTTATCTTATGTTAAGTCATTTTCCTTTATGCTTTCACAAAATGATTCTAGCATGTCTAGTGCATTGTGAGATATTCTTTTACATGTTAGCCAAAAGTGTCCTTAGAGGAGTATAGGCACATGTGAATAGGCTGCCAAAGTGTGTCTTAAAATGCCTCTGGTAGTTCTTCCTCCCTGTATCTCCACAAACCCCTAGCTCACTAATGCAGAAGAATTTCTTATATCAAATGAAGTGTATGTCAGCTTGTTCTTGGTGGAAAGTGTAGGTTCAACCTAAGTAGATAATTTTTTTTGGTGTATCACCATTTAGTTTAGGTTCTATTTTCAGCATCCTTCTCCCTTTTCACCCCCCCATTATTAGCAATAGAAAATCTAGGACCATAGAGATACATCAAAGGGAGCGAGCCCTTATCTAGAGACTCTCACCCCAGTTTTGCCAGATCCATAGGCAAGAGGGGAGATTCTAGTGTGATGCATGGAAGACAAGAGCTCAGTCTCCTATCAAGGGTGCAATCCATAGTGTCAATAGTTTTTGGCATGCCTGGTGGGACCATGTTGTAACACTAAAAAATTTCTAGGATTGGTGCCGGTCCTATTACAGTAGAACAAACCATTAATACAAAATTTAACCTTTAATCATGCAATTATGGGACAAGTTTTGTCCAAAGGGTTGAAGAATTTTGGTGTGTTCTTCAACCAACTAGCATTTGGAGGCTTTTTCATCAACACCAATGGCAACTCCAAGTTAAATCTGCTAGTTAAGTAGTCCTAGTGCCGTCAAGAAATTGTGTTTTGGTATGTATAATTCCATTACTCAGAACCATGGACCTTGTTTTCCTTCATATAGTTTTGATCAAGCTCAAGTTGTTCATGGAATCACCTCAAGCAATAAAGATGCATATGGTTATGAGTTTTGCCCTTTGTAGGTCTAATATGACCAGTCTTAGCCCTATCATGAGCTATATCAGTCTTATGCCCAATCTTCTCAATGTGTCACTTCTCCTACTCAACCTAATCTCTTTGCCAATCAACCCATTTCCACCTTCAAACAAGCACTATTGGGATATGAAAAGTATGTAGTGGAGCTTGACACTAGAAGGGGATGTGGCCAAGAAATCCCTGATCATGTCATCAATCAAGTGAGAAATGCACTAGATCTAGTTAAGAGTGAATGGATTCCCATTGAAAGAGCCAATTGGCAAAGGCTTACAAATGAGATGCTAGATGTGAGCGATTTGATTGCATCTTTGGAAGGGAGGCTAAGTATTCATGAGAGGTAGCCTTACCAAGTCTATCAACCTACATACCCGCTACCCCAAGTTTCATATTAGTCATACGCAACCTCATATGCCAAGTTAAGCTTGTCAAAGTCTTTTCCCCAATCATATTGAGGAGAGTTTTGAAATAGTAAATCTTGTTTTTAAGGCTAATCTTGATAAGCAGATTGAATTGGAAAATCTTCAAATGTAGCAGTCTATGTTGGTAGCAAGGGAAATGGAATCCAAACCCTCACTACCCTCTCAGATTGCAACCCCATCACCCCAAAAGGAGATGTCTAGTCCTAATATCATGAGCTGGAATAAAGTAGTTGAGTCATGGAACAACAAGGAGGAGAAAGACATTGTCCAAGAGTGTGAGGTACAAAATGAGGCTAGTCCTTTTCAAGTCCCTCCCATCCTTTCTTAGGAAGCTTCTTGTATTCCATGGCAGCCTTCATGCACTCCCCATTTCCATGATGATTTTTATGAGCTCCAAGAAAGACTCCAATAAAATCTAGCTAAGCAAATTGAGGAATTAAAAGTAAAGGTGAGATTACTTAGTGAAGGAGAGGTGGAGGTTTCAGACCTTAGAGAGGAGCCTATGCCAAAAGACACCCCATTTACACACCTCCAAGAGAGCTATCAGGCCACATTTGATATAGATGAAGTGTTGGCCAAATGGAAAGAGGAAAATCATTCAATTCTAGCTCAAGGACTGCCTCCTCTTCCACATGAGCTTGTCCATCAGTCTTCCACTTCACCCCTTCTCAAGGAATAACTTATTTGAAATGGGTGAGTGAAGAGGAGTATACTCAGTTCATGACCGATTAGGGATACTCCATGAGTGTAGATGAGAAGGAGATCACCATAGATGTCATGGAGGAGCATGGACAGTCTCTTGTTCATGTTTTGAATGATTCATTTGAAGTCATTGGGGTAGGCTGCACTCCTCTTCAAGGAAGCTATGAGATGACTAAGGGTGAAGAAGGTAGTGTTGGGACTCAAATAAGTATGCATAGGGGCTGCAAGCTTTCAAATTTATCCTTTCAAGAGGTTGGTGAATCTGAAGATGATATTTTCGAAGTCATCAAAGAAGAACCTATTTTGAAAGAGGTAGGTGAAGAAGAAAGGATCCAATTTATAGCTAATCAAGAAACTCTCATGGATGTCAATGAGGGAGAAATCATCATGGATACTCCTTTTGAAGACATCATCAATAATGGAGAAGACATAGGTCATGCATACATGCAGATGTTCCAGCAATATGAAGAGGAAAGTAGGCATGGTGTGCTCCTTCCTCCCTTGTTTGATGAACTTCCTTGTTGCTTTGATGAGGAGGATGACCATGCCATAGAGCTTGAGTTGGAGGAGGATCAAGTGGATGTCTTTGAATAACTAGAGACTCTGATCCTTGAGTAGGAAAAGGAGAAGCCTATCTATCTTGAGAATAGCTTTGAAGAAGAGAGCCTTGAACAAGAAGGTGATGTACTGTGGGATGAGCAATCAATCTGTGATCTCATTTTAGACATCACAACAGTCACCCTTCTTCAAGAAAGCCATGAGGTAGTAGAGGATGAGTTTGATAGGGTCTTCAATGAAGCAGAAGGGAATGAGTCAAACCATAATGCATGTCAAGGGGACTATGCATATCAAAGGGCTTATGGCGATGAGCCAACGACCATCAATTTCTTGGTGAATCACGCTAGCATGAAGGACCATCATTTGACAAGCCTCTAATAACAAAAAGAGTACATATATGTTGGGAGCATGTTTGACTCTGATCTACTCAGATGCAAGCCAATCAAGGTGGCAGGCAAGAGGAGCAGGTCACCAAGTCCCCATTCCATTCAGCCACTTGTCTGGCACCATAAGTTTCCTTGACATGAAGGAGACTTAAGAAATTTTCCCTTTGATCTAAGAGGGAGGCAAATATACTTGGTTAGCTTTACATAGTAGTTTGCTTTCAATTTTCTTTTCTTGTTTTCCCTAAGTGCTATTTGCACAGGTGGTGTTTTTGGCCTTGTGTGTTTTCCTTTATGTTTGGGGTAAAAACTCTGTGATTGATTCTTGGATATCACAAGGCTGTTGCTGACTCTTTCAAAGATGCATATTGACTCTATGCCCAATGGACTTTGAGGATACTAGTTTCTAAGCATAGCAGGCATGCTTCCCCTGGGTATCACCATTTTGTTGACCATTTTGGCCTTGCAGGGCAAAATCAGTCTCCTTCTTCCCCTGCTATTCTGAGCTAGTCTAATTTTTTGTTTGTACAAGTCTTTCAGCAAGAGGCTGAACTAGTTCAATAGCATGAACTTTAAACATGAACTTTGAATATGAACTTTGAACCATCACTTGGTTCAATCGCTTGGTTCAAGTGCTTGGTTTAATTGCTTTGAACTTGGAAATATTGAATCGTTAAACCATTGAACTGTTAAACCATTGTTGGTTCAAGTGGTTGGTTCAAGAAATTGGTTCAAGCAGTTGGTTCAAGTAGTTGGTTTAAATGATTGGTTTAAACGATCAAATGAATGAGCAGATTACAATATTGAACCATTGAACTATTAAACCAATTGTTGGTTCAATCGGTCGGTTTAATCAGAAGTTTCAAGGGAGTCTCCTAAAGCCTAAAGGACAAGTGCCCTTGTGGAGGATAGGTAACACTTGCAAAAGGAACAAAGAAAAGGTTGAAGGAATTGACCAATGGTGATGGGCATGCAAACATCAACTTTACGGCAATAAAATAGCTATTGATCTTTAAATGAAAGACACAAAACTAAAGGAATTCAAAGGCTTAAATCTAGAAGGAAGAAATCATTGAGGAGGGAGTCTAAAGAACTGAAGAATTAGTAGAAGATAGCCCTGAAGGATGAAGGAACCAAAAAAGACAAAACCAGGAAGAGGTAAAAGAGCCAAGGGCAAAAATAGACAAAATAGTCCAAGTTGCAAAGGAAGGTGTTGACTCAAGGAGTTACTCTAGCGGTTGACATAGTATTTGCCAAGTGGTTATCAAGGGGTGCAAATAGTGAATGGTGTGACCCATTTTTCTTCACTTTGCATTGATGAGCAGACAAACTCTGTAAATGCCTTGAAGGAGTGATATTGTTTGTAGATAGATGGCGCTACCCATGCTTTCACAATAATGTTTGAATGCCAAAGTCAAGACTGGCAACTAACACAACATGTTCTTTCAGTGACTTCCTCTTCCCAATGTTTTTTAACGTAGCATGGGCCATTTTTAAAAAAGGGGGTGCCATTGCTTCCTCTTGCTCTATATATATTATAGCTTCTCATTTGAGAAAAATATCTCTCAACTTTTAAGGTAGAGCTGTGCTAGATTTTACCTTGAATCAAGACAACATTTTTACCTCCATTTTGAGTTTGCACTTTCATATATTTCTATGGCTTTGTCCTGTGTTAAGTCATTTTCCTTTATGCTTTCATAGAATTATTCCACCATGTCTACTGTATTATGAGCTCTTCTTTTACAAGTTAGCCAGAAGTGTCCCTAAAGGAGTATAGGCACATGTGAATAGGCTGCCAAAGTGTGTCTTAAAATGCCTCTAGTAGTTTTTCCTCCCTATATATCCACGGACCCCTAGCTCACTAATGCAAAAGAATTTCTCATATCAAATGAAGTGTATGTCAGCTTGTTCTTGGTGGAAAGTGCAGGTTCAAGCTAAGTAGATAAATTTTTTTGGTGTATCACCATTTATTTTAGGTTCTATTTTCAGCATCCTTCTCCCTTTTTACCCCCCCCCCCCCACCATTATTAGCAGTAGAAAATCTAGGACCATAGAGATACATCAAAGGGAGCTAGCCCTTATCTAGAGACTCTCCCCCCAGTTTTGTTAGACCCATAGGCAAGAGGGGAGTTTCCATCATGATGCATGGAAGACAAGAGCTCAGTCTCCTATCAAAGGTGCAATCCACAATGTCAACAAGAAACATATTCATAAATAATGAAAATTTATTGTATTCTTAATTCCCTAAATGGTGATGGATAAGTCTGGCATGACCCCTTAAAGGAGTGGTTGACAAAGAAGGTTAGCAATCGATCTGTTGAAAGAAGGAAAATTATGGGACCAAAAGGGTAGAAGGGGGTGGAAAAGAATGATCTTTACATAGGTGGTTATAATCAGTGGCATAATGAGATGCCCTAATTGAGCATATAAAAATGATGATTCACCCAAAGGCAGTTATAATTATCGACATAACAAGGTAAAAAGATAATGATTTGCCCATAGGTGGTTATAATAATTAGCCAAAGGAAAAGGGTAACAAGATAATGATTTGTCCAAAGGTGGTTATAATCATTAAAAAGAAAATAATGATATGTCCAAAGGTGGTTATAATTATTGGAAGAATGAAAACATATCCTAGTTGGGAAGAAGAATGATAATGAGTTGCCCAAAGGAAGTTATAATCCTTAACATCCAGATAGATCTAAACATAATGATTTACCCAAAGGTGGTTATAATCATTGGCTATGTGGGTGGGATGATAAAAAATGATTTTCTTAAAGGTAGTTATAATCATTGGTATTGTGATGGGAGTAATATGGAAAATTGGAAATGGGGGATTATGAATTAAATTCGTACTCATGAAGTAAGAGTAAACCAATATAGAGGAGATAGATGAAGTTGGGAAACCTACTAGTATGGATATGCACATACTAATTATAAAGAATTAAAATTATTGCATGGTTTAATTACTTTTTATGTGGGAAGTGATTTGAATAGATCAAGAATTTTTTAGGTCATTGAGGAGAAGTACCATGGCCCATTAATTGTAAGATTTCTTGAGCTGATTTTTGTTTTAGCATGTGATGGTATGCATAATGATATAAAACACCATGAGAACTTAGTTAAAGTATGCATAAAGATTGACACACTATCTGATAAATAATAAAAAATAATGCACTAATGATAAAAACCGTGATGCCAATGTTGACGTATGAATATAGATGTACTTATTAAGTATAATGCACAAGGAATCACCCAATGAATGCAGATATAGTAAGTCAAGGCACAACAATGAAATAAAATAAATAGGCAAAAAAGTAAACAAATAAGAAGATAAAACACCAAGAAGCACAACAAAACACTAAGAAATAAAAATCAAACAAAATACTATGAAAAAAACATAAATAATGGTTAATCACAATGTTAACACAAACAACATGACACAAAGAAGAAGATAGACATTGCCCCTAGGCTATAGGAGACAAAGAAAAAAACAAAGAAGATGAGGGGAATAAAAGAAAATGAAGGGGTAGCCAAGCTGATTCCAGATGCACTAGGCAAGTGGACAATGCCTACATAGTTATATGGATAGAAGATCTAATATAAACTTCAAGTCAAATTTAGTTCTCCTAAGAGATGGGATAAAATAAAAAATTATGATCAAGAAAACAAGATTGATGAGGTAGAGGAATATGGAATATTCTCTCAAAATAGCAAGTGCATGAGAAATGAAGATTAATGTTCATTAATGTATCAAAGTCAAATACATAATGCATAAAATAGAGACTCACAAAACAATGAGACTGTAAGATTGTTGGGGGCCAACAAGGATGGAGAAATTAAAGGACAAATGGTTTCTTATTAAATACTGAGGGTTTCTAGAATCTTGAAGGAAAATAAGTGGTAAAAAATAAATGATTTTAGGATTTTCTACATCTGTTACAAATGTTTTTGTATTTTTTATGCATCCCAACTTGATTGAGAATTATGAGATACTAAATGGTTTAACTCATAAAATGATGATAGCGTTCAAACTTGAAATTTCTCACAAAATGATGAGAGTGTGGTAAAGGGTGACTAAGCTGACCTCAATTTGAATTGAACACTACTTATATAGTCCTAATATGGGACCTCAAGTCATTATAATTCTACCTTACAGTGGAAGAATCTAACTAATTAGCAACAAGTTCTCAAATTAGGGTAATGGCATAATATGACATAGGAATGACAAGGTAGGACTTCAAGGCATGATAAATATGTTGTTATTTTTCCCATAGGTAGTTATAATTAGGAAACAACAACATAGAGAAATGATATTAATTTGCCCAAAGGTGGTTATAATTAGTAGTATAGAGTGAAACATTGATTTGCCTAAAGGCAGATATAATCAAGAACACTCGAAATGAAATAAAACATGAAATGAAGGATAAAACTACAAAACCATTGTCATATTGGTCCAAAATATGGCCTTTATCTTTAATACTTAATTAAATACTAAAATTTGATTAAAATTCTCTCACTGAAGGTGCCCAAAGAACCAATAGAATGAAACCAAGGTCAATAGGTTGGGTAGGGAGGGTAAAAAACAATCTTTGGTTGATAGGAAAGGTATGGTATAACAATATAGGGTATGATATAAATAAGGATTATGATATTATAGTATAACATAAATGTGCCTTATAGACAATAATTTAAGTCTCTCAAGAGAAGTAATGCTTGAGTTGTATGATGTTCATCAACTCATCAAGTTTATCCCCGTCTGGTGTAGTGAACATGTATGCTCTAGAATCATAATTTGTAATAATGATATATGGGCCTATCCAATTGGGTTTGAACTTTACCTTCTTCTTATTTTCAACCATAGTTTCTTTTGGTTTTATTTGAAAATAAGATCCCCAAGCTAAAACATTTTGTGTTTGACCCATTGGTTATAGTGGCCACAAATTCAGTTCTAGTATGCTTGAAGGATGTTGACAATGATCATGTGTTTTCATCAAGTAATTATATCTCTTGTAGGTGAGTTGCTCAGTAATTTTCATCATCTAGGACATGTTTTAATGAGATGCATAGAGAAGGTAACTCAACCTCAATGGGAAGAATAGCCTCATTTCCATAAACTAGGGAATATGGAGTGCCTCCTATTAGGGTATGGTAATTAGTACAATATGTCTAGAGGGCACAAAATATTTGAAGGTGCCAATCATAGATAACATTATTGATAATATTTTTATGGATGTTGATAATGGTTTTGTTGAATACTTCTACCTATCCATTACCTTGTGGGTAATATGTAGTAGAAAAATGTTGAATGATATTGTACTTAGCACACAATGTTTTGACATCATTATTCTTAAACAATCCCATTGTTATCAGATATAATGTTGAATGGGATACCATAATAATAGATGAGATGGTTGAAGATAAACTTAGAAATTTGTTTTCTATTCATGTAAGTGAGGGGTATAACTTTAACTCACTTAGTGAAATATTTAGTAGAGATAAGGATGTGCTTATGGCCATCAGATGAGGGTGGGTTAATCTTCCCAATGAGATCAAGGCACCATGTATTAAATGGCCATGGGGTAAGCATTGGTTTTAGTGTTTTGGTCAAGGTATGAATCATATTGGCATACCTTTGAAATTTGTCACACCTTTTAATGTAAGAAACTACATCTTCATCCATAGTTGGCCAATAATAACCTATACATAAGAGATTTTTGGCTAGGATGGCCCTACTAGTATGGGCTTCACATAATATTTCATGAAATTCCTATAATGCTAATATTTTTTTTTCTAAATTTAAACAAAAAATCATATTTCCATCGAAGCTATTATGGTAAAATGTTGGGCCACGTAAGATATAATATGAGTCTTGTTGGGTAAAGGCCTTTTGTTATTTATGTGATAGGTGTGGTGGCATGATATGGTCATAAAGGTAAGTAAAGAAGTTTGAATACCATATAGAGCTCGGACGAAAAATATCATATATCATTGTGATGGTTGAATGTTCATGAGTGGGTTCTAGAATATTTTCAATGAGGAATTGATATTCTTTTTCCTTTTTGGTGTGGTAGATCAAAGAGTCGATGGTGGCCATAGTGTCTATTATCTTGTTATTGGCCCCAGGTATGTATTCAAACTATATATTAGTGATATGTTATTTGAGAACATCGATCATAGCCTTGTATGGCACCAACTTGTCATCTTTGGTCTAAAATTAGTCTGTAATCTAATTAATGATTAACTAAGAATCACCATAAACTATTAGATGCTAAATATTCCATTGTACTATTTGGTAAAGCCCTATAATGAATGTTTCATATTTGGCCATGTTGTTGGTACAAGAAAAGCTGATATAAAATGATTTAGGGATAATATCCCCTTATGGTGTAATAAATAATAGGCCTACTCATGATCCATGTGATGTGAATGATCCATCAAAATATAACTTTCAGTGTTGTTACTCAGGAGGTGTATCAATGATGGTCATGATGGACTCATCTAGGAATTAAAAAGTGAGGGGTTAAGTATTTGTAAGGGGAGCTTCAACACACTCATATGTAAGTACTTATCCCTTTATAGATTTTTGGTTGACATGATCTATCTAAAAATCACTTAGAAGCATGATCCATTTAGCCATGTAACTTTATAAAGTTGTCTTAGATAATAGATACTTGAGCAGATCTAATTTAAAAATAACTATGTCTTGTTGTTTAGCATGTAATGCCATAGTTTTTATGTTTCAAAGACCACAACTAAACAAGTTTTTTCAATAGGCATATAGTTGTGTTCATATGCAAGTAGTGTACAACTTAGATACTACATGACATGTTCTTTTCCATTATCATCATGCCAATATAGAAGCACCCCCATGGATTTTTTTGTGATAGATAGATATAATACAAATGAATTTCCTAGCATAGGTGGTAATAAAATAGGTAGATTGGTAAGATATTCCTTTAGGTGTTGGAAGGCTTTCTGGTATTCTTCATCCCAATGAATTGTAACACCCTTCTTTAGTAAGTGTGTAAATGGATGGAATTTTTTAGCCAACTAAGAAATGAAGTGTTAGATAGATTAGATCTTGCCTTAAAAATTATAGAGGTACTTCAAATTAGAAGGTGGTGGCATATTTGTAATGGCTTGTACTTTGGCAAGATCAACTTCAATGCCTATGTAAGAGATGATGAAGCTTAGCAATTTTCCTAAAGTGAAACCAAAGATGCACTTATTAGGATTGATTCTAACCTTATAATCATAAATCCTCTCAAATATTCATTGTAGTATGGTTAGATGATAAACTTGGGTCTTTGATTTACCCAATATGTCATCGACACTACATTCAATAATGTCATGCAACATATCATGAAATATGATGGTCATGGATCTTTGGTATGTGGCCCTAGAATTATTGAGACCAAATGGCATAACTTGATAATAAAATGTTCTCCATGGAGTGGTGAATGTTGTCTTATGTTGGTATTCTGATGCAATCTAGATCTGGTTGTATCTTGAAAATCCATCCTTAAGTGAAAGCATTTCATATTCCACTGTAGAGCTAACTATCATGTCAATGTTTGGCAAAGGAAAGTCATCTTTAGGGTAGGATTTTTTTATATCTCTAAAATCAATGCATATTGTAATTCCTTCTAACTTATTATTGATAAGCACAACATTTGAGATCCAATCTAAATAGTCAATTGGTCAAATGCATCTAACTTCTAAGAGTTTTTCCAACTCTTTCTCTACTATTAAAATAATACAAGGATGCATCTTGCATAGTTTATGCTTTAAAATTTTGGCATCAAGATACAAAACAAGGTGGTGTACAACTAAGGTAGGGTCCAACCCTAGAATGTTTGAATAGGCCTAAGAAAAAATGTCAATAAATTCTCTCAAAGAGGATGTAAAAATTTCACATTCCTTTTCAGTGAGAGATGCACCTAATTTGATCCATTTTAGGTCATCTAGAGTCTTGATGTTGAATTTCCTAGTATCTTTTATGAGGAGAGCTAATCCATCTTCCATAATAGTTGGTAATGATTTGAATTGGCCTACAACTATAAATTCCTTTGTTGGATTGGTTCTTCAAGCTCTCCTAAACAAGATGAATTTGAATATCCCAATGGTAGGGATGGCCATATTATAAATACTATTGGAAATTATTGAATAATTTGATCAAAGGCATTGAAATCAGACCCAAAAAGAAGTTCATCATTAGTGGTCTCTGGTGCTTCATTCGAGGAAAGATGAACAACCCCATCTAATGGCACCTGAAATAGGTTTTCACTACTAGACTAACCGTTCTCTTTACTTTTACCCTAGTCCAAAAGTGCCTCAAATATATTTTATCTTTGGGATCTCAATATATATATATATATATATATATATATATATATATATATATATATATATATATATAGTTTTTGTGGCTAAGGGTGTTCACTCATTCTCCAAAATAGGATGCAGGATCTAGTTTGATAGAGAACTTTTATTTGTGGTTTCCCAACAAAACATTGCCTCATCATTCTCAAACTCATCTACAGGCACTATGGATTCTTGTTGGTCCTAGGCTATAAGTTAAGGGTGATATAGAGGAACTGAGTTATTATGAATAACTGGGGTAAGGGTACAAATGGTATGTGAGTCAAATAGGTTGGTATTTGTAAGACTTTCAATGTTGTGATTGGACTCTAGTGTACCCTACTGCTTTGGCTTGAGGCCTCCTTTTTAAGATTTATTCTCTAAGATCTAGTTCATAATGGGATATTTACCATTTTTGTAGCAATCAACCAATTTATCATTATATAAATAGGATTCATGATTGGCAAATGGGTGTACTTCTTGGTGAGTGGTTGACGTGAAAATGATAGGAACTAGACTATGATTTTTACCTTTTCTTTTTCATTACCACCCCATGAAATGTGGCTTGGCCTTAGGTCTTCCATAAGACTTAGGGTTCTGTGGAAGCTTGGCTATGTGGAATGTGTTTTGAGTCAAATAATCTCTTGGGCCATTTTCCAAGATGGTAAAATGATTAGACATTTCTATAAGAGGCATATGTGAAGATGAATCAAGGCTATTTAAGCCTATGCAATTGGCCTCTGATAAATCAATAAGTATTTATTTTCCTTTATCATTTTTGGGAATCAGATCTAGGCTAAAGTTATAATTATACTTTCATACTTAACCTCCAAATGCTTGCAATGTTTGTAGGGATGCAAATCTCCATTAATGGTGACGTTTGAGTGAGAGAACTTGAGACACTTATGCAATGTTGAAAGGATTACATAGATTTAATGTATCCAAGGTATTTATAGAAGAAAATTGTAAGATATGTCAAGGTCTAACACATGGAAAAGTGTATGTGGGTCAAAGGCCCAAGAATAACTGGTAATTTTATAGTGCTTTGTGATTCTTGCTCTTCATTATTGTAGGATTTGATATTGATTAGTTTTGGCTGTATATTGGTTATTGTATATTTGAGATGCTTGATGAGATTGAAAAACATAATATTTAGGCCTAAACTAATGAGGACATGTTTGAATTAGTTACATGCAATGATAATTTTAATATAAAGGGGATTGTTATGGAGAGGGCTGAGGGATGACATATCACTTTGGTCGATGGTTAAGTATTGGCCTGGGGCTAGATGTTCAACCAAAAGTTGGAATTTATCAAGAGTTATGTCATTTGAAATTTGGGATTGGCCTAGGAACTCTGTTAAGATTTTCTTTTTGATCATAGATGTACACAATAATTCTAAAATGGAGATTTGTGTAGGAATATTTTGAAGTTTTTCCACAATGTCAGATGTCTTTTCCTTAATATTGCTATATGGCTTGTTCCTAGCCAAGGTGGTGGGTTAGATTGGTTCATTGGTAGGGGGTTATGGGTTGGGAATGGTAATTTTTGACTCTTGAGTTAGGATTACACAATCAAAATTAGATACAAGACCATTGTTGTTATAAAATGATGATCGAAAGGGGCCAGATAGGGTAAGTCTTGATTATTGGTGCACTTGTTTGTGGTCACAGGGTGATGATGCATTATTAGTATAACATCTAAAAATAGTAATCCTTGATTATTGGTGTGCCTATTTATGGTTTGAAGGTAAGGAAGGATTACTAGCATAGATGGGTTGATTGGAATTGTTTAGCAATGGTCCTGTTTTATTATCACTTGATTTTGGATTGATGGTGATACTGGAAACATAACCTCCTACAATATGACCAAAAAATTTAGTATAGTCATGTGCAAATATGTGGTAAGTCTATTGGGTATTGGAATCATTATGGCCTTGGTTCATTCCATTCATTTGACATTGTTTTTGTTGTTTGTATTTCTATTATTGTCATGACTGTTGATACTATTATTGTTGTTATTGGTTGTTATTGTTATGTTGCAGAAAAAGGTTTTGGTAGATACCCAGGTTCTAATTAGATGTAGATGATCTATTATCCAATTTAATCTCTCCATTTTATAACATATTTTTAATGATGTGTTTGATCTGCACACAATGATGTAGATTATGTACATGAACATGATAGTATTCATAAAGCTTATTCTACCCATACTAGTCTAGATATAGAATACCCTCAGGATAATGCGTCATAATTATCCAACTAATCATGTTAGTTGTGGTTGGATTGAGAAACATGGCTTCAATAGGCTCTCTAATATCACTAAAGACTCGATGAGTGGGAGCATTTATTCTTAGAGGATGGGTTTGTAAAGGTAATGATTATTGTGTTTAGGTAGTTGGTCTAGGTTGTTGTGAAGGCTGTGATTATTGAATGGGTTGCTAATGAGAAGTAAGTTGAATTTTTAGCATTGGTTGAGTAGATAATGTTTTCACCATTTGGACATGATGTGACTTGGTTACTCCATTTTTAACAACATTCTTATTACAATTATATTTCTTAGATTTCTCATAGTTATTAGCTTGGGTTGGTGTTGATGCTTATGATTGGACTTGGTTTTGGTTCTAATTTTGGTTAGATGAGGTTAAATTGAAAATACATTTGTTAATAAAGGCCTTTTAAATTATCAATCCTTTGTTGATGATCTCTTTAAAGGTATGTACACATTAAAGCTCTAGATGATAAGATATCTCATTGTGCAAATATTTATAAAAATAATGGCCAATTGTTTATCTAGTAAGTAATGGGTGAAGTGACTGGAAAGTGATCTCCATAATTGTAGATAGCTTGTAAATATTTCACCAAATTTCTATTTGTCATATTTCAAATATACTAATGAAATCTCATGTTCAATATTTTAGGAGAATTGTTGCACAAATTTGTTCAAGAGGTCGTCAAAATTAGATACATAATTCTTTGGTAATTTTAGGAACCACTATAAATCTTGTCCTAATAGACTCTAGGGAAAAAAGAGGAGTTAAATGCCATTATAATCCATTGGATAGCTAGAAACACATAATTATATCAAATGGGCCTTAGGGTCTCATTTACCCTTGTATTTATCAAATTTTGTTTGTTCATACCCTAGAAGAAATAATTTTTGAAAATACTCCACATTGAATGGGTATGAACACACATCATCTAATATTTGTATTTTTCCTTTATTTAATGGTGGTAATTTCATCCTTCATTTGCTATAGTTCATGTGCCAAGAAACTAGATGGGACATTGGTCTGAGGTGGAGGCTGGGTGGCCAAAAATGGATTACCTTGACCATGGTATAATGGATGAATAGTTTTGTGTAGAATTTTAATTTAAGTGAAATGATCAAGAATATGTATTCATAGATTAGGATGAGGTTATTATAATTTCACATGTTACGATGTAATATTTTGGTTTGGATTTGGTATATAGGTCTAATTTTGAGCAAATTATGGATGTAACAGAAGGATATGGCTTAGGGTAAATTACTTTTCCTATTCAGGTTGAGTAGGGACTTGATACCAACTAGTCAAAACTAGATAAATAAGGGGGACTTATCATGAACCAAGGCTCTATCATTGGATTTTGGCCCATGTTGAATAAAAGTAATTAATGCATAATTAGTACTTATTGGATAATAATACCTGTTGGTTGTGTGAACTGTTATGAAGTAGATGTTTGTTGGATGTTCAAAATTTTTATTTGACCAATGGATGCATTTTGTTGATTAGATAATGCTTGTGATTGTAAAGGTATGTTGGGATATGATTATAGATGTACACTTGTCACTCCCTATCGAGGTGGAACATTTGTTGCCCCTATTGAGGTGGTAAAATGTTGTCTCTATTACAATGTATATTAGACTGTGCCTATTGTTGTGTGATGTTAGTCATTACTTGTTGAGGTGGAGTAGAATTCATCACATTTTGTTGAGGTAAAGCTCTAGTTATTGCTTGATTACGTAATCCCTATGGTTACATACTTGAAGAAGAAATTGGTTGAGGATTAGAGGTAACTTATTATGATTTAGATGTAGGATTTTCTACCCCCTATTATTGTGAACCAATCATGGTATTAACTAAAGGCACTTATTGTGAGATATTTTTTGGTGTAGGATTGGAAGACACTAGCATTTTATCCACTATGTTTGACACATTTATCTATGTAGAAGTAGTAGTCACTTATTCAATAGATGGGACATTGTTCATGTCACCAACTAAAGTCCTTTGCACAAATGGGTCTATATTTGAATTATATTGAATTGTTAATTTAATTAATACTCTTTTTAAAGGAGCCAAATCTATAAGTGAGCATTTGATATGGCCATGTTATTGAAATTACACACAAGTTTTAAACATGTTTGATATGATTATTGCATTTGTATAAAATGGTCCTCCATGGGACCCTTTCCTTTTATAAGCATATTTGGGTCTTGATACAACATCAGTGCAAGCAATTGAGGATTGATAATAGAGACCTGTTTAATGGTATGGGTATAAGGCATGTTTTAAGGCACTCTAACTCGACTTGGTAAATTTTCATGGGGGAAGTATATTAGAAACTTGGCCCTTACCTCTATGGCTCTGACTAAAACTTCATCCATGTTTAAAAAAAAGAGATGATAAAAAAAATAAGGATCATACATCAATGGCATAGTAACATAATATAATTGTTATTGAGTTTGTTCTACAATCGATGGTATGCTATTAAGATACTGTGTGGTTTATTATTGGTCCTACTCCAAATATGGAAGCATGTTAACCAAATAATGGGCTAAAGGATCTTGGCTTTGTCCCCAAAATTAAGTAGTGCAAGGAGGGTTAAGATCCATCTAAAAAGCTACATCATCACCATAAAGGTCTTGAACAAACTCATCTTGTGCGACCATATTATCATAACCTAGATTATGCATAGCTCCACTATGAGTGTAATGAGACATACCCAAATCAATAACAAACATTTCGTGAGGAAGGCTTAAAATTATACTAACTTTTAAAAATAAGGTCTAAAAAGATAAATGGTCTTAACTTGGTTTAACTTGGTCTAAAAGTGGATTTTTATCTCTAAAAAAATCTATGATAAACTTGGTTTAAAGCAGTCTAATGTCAAATGTCAAACGTCAAATGTATTAAACAAAAGGGTCAAGTCGATGAATAAAAACTAGAATGTAAAACTTAGGTAAAAAGTGTTTCAAACAAGTCTAATCAAGGTCTAAAGAAATAAAGGTTGCTATGTATTTTAGAAAACAAGGCACAAAATTTAGGCTCAAAATATGAATTGCTAGGTCTATTAGGAACAAGGCATAAAAGCTAGACTTTAAACTAAACTAGGTATAAGAGGTAAGATATTTAATCTAAAAAATTTGAAACACTTTAACACAAACTAGGCATTTAGATTTTAACACACACTTGATCATTTGGAAAAATATATTGAACATTAGGCATATGGAAGATAGATCACTTCCCCAAATTTAGGCACAAAATAGTCTTTAAATAAAGCAAGGAAATGGTCTAAGTTGCACAACCCAAAAGTGATAGATCAATGTCTAGGCCAAAATTATGTGAGGCATAGACAAAAACCAAACAATGTTTGGATATGAAATTGTCAAGGATAATTTCAAACTTGATTTAGAAGACTAGGCTTATCAAAATAGACAACAAGCTAGATAAGAATGAATGATATGATGATACTAGGCATAAACCTAAAAGGCACACATGGTTTTGATTTTACAATTTTGAACACAAGGTGACAAGTATTTAAAACAAATTGAGTAGCATAATGATGTTATCATTCTTTAAAGGTATGAAAAATGGTTTGTTTCAAGATTTTAAGGAACAAAACTTGGAATGAAATGGTTAGTGTAATGATGCCCCTCTCAAAAAAATGGCATACACATACAAAGGTTTGATAAATTACTAAGGAAAAGGTGTGATGTCAAATGGATGATTTAACACCTCTTAAAACAAATAATTGATGTGTAAATAAGACTAATTTTGGATGTGGTATGAAAAAAAAAAAAAAGACTCAATACCATACTAGTAAAATGGATAAAATGACAAAAACACCTAAGTGTAATGTCCTAAATTCTAAAAATAACAAGGTTGTATCATACTGTCAAATTACATCTATATACTTGCTCTTGAGAGGATTTCAAGTTTTTAATCCAAAAAGTAAAATCATAGGAAAATTAGGGTTTTTAGGGCCTCACCTTCTCTTAATAATTTTTATGATGACATGGAACTTTAGGCTACTCACCCTTCATCACCAGTATGTCTGCAGCAAGTGGGGTTATCTAAAATATTATTTTTTATTCATTTATAAATGGTCCTGTATGTGTGGCAAACACTAGGGCACAATCACACAATTTGGATATGTGTTAACTAACTTGTTGTGAAAAGGTCTAGTCCTTTTCATAACCATTACATCCATCAATTGCTTAGTGTAGTGAGATATCTAACTTGCCCCTATTTTCTAAGGTTGAGTACCATTAATAGAGATTTATTCAACCCCTTAAAATAAGTGTCTTAGTGGGTGAACCTTAATTTATATACCCCATTATGGAGTGGGGGTGAAATGATGTTGGGAGATGAATTCCTAGGTTAATGTTTCCCCAGATAACTTGTGAAGAGGTGATGAATTCCCATCCACAAGCCAAAAATTCATGAAAATAAGAAAAGTGAAAGGAATTTAGGGTCATCTAAATCATGTATATTTTTGGGAGGGATTTTAATGACCAAAATGAGAAATGCAAAGAGTAAGCATTTTTTATCACCCAAATTCCCTAAATGGGACGGGGGGAGAGCATATATGTGACACTCATTTTTCTAAATAAACACTTCAACAAATAAGCATAGAAATGAAAACTTTGATAAGTATTTAAATAAAGTGAGAGATAAATTTTATAGCACCAAAATGAAATATGTTATGAAGTTTGAGCTAGATTTGTTGTTGATAATTGTAAAAACTTCAAAAATAACTAAGTACATTTTAAGCACTAAATACAATGTGTGTAAGATTTAACCATGCTTAAAATTTACTCTTTCCACCTCAGGACCTGAAAATTATTTGAGGGTTTACCTACTTAGAAGTCCAAAATCAAGTAAGAAAACAACATTTTAAATTTATCTCTTGGGTTTTTGATTTCTTATCTTAGAGACCAATCATCACCGATCCACAGAGATAAATTTCAATTACATAAATGGATGTCAATTAAGGTAGATCATTGACATTTTTTATAAAACACATTAAAAAAGTCCATTTTGATAGAAAAATGATTAATAAATAAGCTTAAAACCCAAACATCTCATAGATTGTATAAGAAATGGGTTATACAAACAACATGCAGATCATCAAACATAAAATGAAGGCAAGAAAAATTGAGTAAAACCATTTTTAACCATGTTCCCTGTCTTGTTCTATTTTTGTTTAACACATAAATCATGGTCAATTCTTCTAATTGATGTTGATATAAAAAATTGGTGTTGATCCCTATAACCTATGACTTGATTAAAAAAAGACATTAAAAAAAAAACTAAAACTTGAAACTTGAAGATTTATATGCATCTATTAGAAAAACTAAAACTAGCAGATCAATATCCTTAGCTATATAAGATACTGATGTCCCACTAGGTGTGCCATCATGTGAACAAGGATTAAATAGAGGGGAGGTTAGTCTTGTGTTAGTCCAATAAAATAAATTAAAATAACACACTAAAATCCTAATGCCTTTAGCATAGACACTAGGGAGAGCATAAGTAACAAACATACAAATGAAAGCACAACTAGAACGTAAAAGAAAACACTATTTTACCTTCATTGAAGCTCCAAATAGATTTTTTAAGTGGATTTGTTGGCTTGTGCATCAATAAATATTCATCAATGGATTTTTGTTGGCTTCACCTTTCCTTGGCACCTTGGCTTGGTTACTTGGCTTATGTTTTTGGCATGGTAACATTACTTGCATAAAACCTATGAAGTAAATCTTGCATAATAACTCTACACTATTAAAGCTTTGAAGACATTTAGGCATAATAAATTTATACCAAAATAGCTTAAACATAAAAAAATGGCCTTATATTTATAGCCTCAAAAGTTAACCTTCACCCAAGGTGAGTTAAGGTTGAGTTTAAACATGGAATGGGTTCATACTAACCTTAGGTGAGTTGAGGCTAACTCTAGTTGAGTTAAAAGTTGTCATGTAATTATGATTTTCAATTTCTAGGCATGGCTCTCAAATTCTATATTTTGGAAGAGCTTGACAATTTATAAAGGCAATGATGAAAAGGTTTGATATTTTGATTTTTGGAATTTTTATTTTTAGATATTCATTAATTGCAAATGGATAATTCAACTACGCATTTAAATTTTTTTAATTAGATGATTTATTTTGATTAACATTTTATATGTTTTAAGATTTGATCAAGTGCCCCATTTAGTGGGTCCATATGCCAAACCGCCAAGTGTTAGGTCTCAATTTGATTGAAGATGAATCGATGAGAGGTTATTATTGCATACGAGCTATATTCCAAATAAGGATGCATTAAAATGATTCTGAGCATTGATGAATGATGCATGAATGAAATTAGGATATTTATTAATTCCTAGGCTTAATTTGTAATGTTTAGTAGGACCAATCTAAAGTCTGATCGAAAGCTAGTTATGGCTAGAATTGAGTGTCTACAACTATCATAGCATAGCTCTTTCCCTTTTGAAACTTTTTTACCCTCCTTATGATTATCTATGAGCATATTCCTCATTATATCATTTTCAATACATGGATAGATCTTCCATGATCCACATTTATCATTTCTTTCCTTTCACTTAAGGCACACATAGGTTGGTTTTGAGATTTCACACTTACATGTGGGTAAGTCTACGAGTCTTTAGGCACCATGGTCTTTAGTTTCTCCTTTATATTAGGTCAAGTGTAATCTATCTTATGTTAGCTATATAATTCATCCATGTTTGGTTTTTAGAATCCATATGGAGGAGGAATAAAAAAATATAAAAGAATTACTATCAAAATAAGATCAAAATGTAGATTATATCATAAAATTTAGATCACACTAAAAGACATGACTTTTTTTGGCACATCTCATATTCTAGTTGAATCTCAAACTCTATAGTTAGCCTCATGAAATAAATTAGGTTCATTGGGGTACGGTAGGCCAGTAGGTTTGGATAGGAGTTCTTATATCATTACATCATTATACTTTCCTACATTTTAGTGCCACTTAATTTCTCACACAAGTACCCAATCTTCACATTAAGCTGATGAGTCTATAAGGGGCTCAAAGGATTAGGTTACATTTTGTGCTAAGGTATGCTCAATTTAATTTCATTCATCTAACCTTTATGGGATGATTTATGTACTTTACTTGTTAGCCCAAGCTTTATGTTCACTATTTGGAGTGTCCTAGGTCCTTGATGTTGATAGTTTTTATCCTTTCCCACTTTTCTAAAGTGTCTCATTCCTACTAAGGATTTCCACATCACCCATGTGGAAGCTTGTATTTGTTATTTACATCATATTTTCTCTAATATCCTATTGATGGGTATTTTTTTAGATGATCACATATATATCATATTATTATCATTTTGATGTTGCTTGGCTTTAAGTTTGTGAGTTTACAACATAAGGCCTAAGGAATATAACAAGGGAACTCCTAAAAATTAACCATCACATTTGATTTTGACACCATCTCATTGTCATCCTTTTCATTTCCTTCAGTGCTTGTGATTTACTACATCATAATTTAGATTTTTTTGTATTATATTATCCATTTTTTTTAATTTGATTTTTGTGGACTTCACTTATCTTACATAGGACATTTTGCATACTATCATATACATTTTTATTTATGTTTGATATGACATGTTTGTGTTACATTTTGAATTACATTTTATTTACTGTCATATATGTTTTATTCATATTTGATTGCACATGCTTATCTTATCTTACATGAGATCACATTATTTACTTATATATCTTTATTTGATTTTTATTACATTGATATCTCACTTATATTTTTTTACATATCTCATCTTTTGTGGTTTTTTTTACATTTTTGTAATCATTTAATTCATCATTTTTCACATATTTTATTTATTGATTTTTCATCTACTTAAGATGTCATTTTTCATCACTTAGTTTTTACTCTCTTTGACCATGCATTTTATCATATTTTCTAGAAAATAATAAGACATACATCATAATACATCACATATTCCAAATTTTAAATTTTTAAAGCTGTTGACTATTTACTCTAAGATTATGTATTTTGACCATATCATTGTTTCCCTAGGTCCTTTTCACAAACTAAAAAATGCCTTCGAATCTCAGTGATATTAATAATTTTTTTATGCTAACATATTATTTTTCAAAAAAATATAATTTTATCTTCTTTTTTAAATCAACTTTTCAATCCACTCATTGGGTGCCTTCCATCACCTATGACATACAAATGTTTTTCTAAGATCATCAAGGTAAGTGAAAGTACACATTTTTATTTAATTTAATTTAATTTCATTTACCTTTAGTTTCTTTTTATATTACATTTTAGTTATATTTTTTGTGTTGTTATGTTCTTTTCCAAAGCACCATCTCATGTTACACCATTATGATATGTGATGAGCTTTGAGTAGGGCATATGTATACACATAATATGTTTCATTGTCATGTATTGATTCTTTCTCTTGCAATCACTTGTTGAGCATTGGTCTCCCTGAGTGCACATCTTAAGGGTTTACTGGGAAAAATGTGGGAAATGATAATGGTTTTTTTCAAGAGATGTTGCTACTATATCATAATTACACCTTTACTACCATTAATTTAGCTTCCTCAGAGTGTCTTACCATTTAGCTCATCCATATTACCCCTATTTAATTGTGTTAGTTTCTCTATATCTTAAAACATTAGCTTGGATGATATTATTCATTGAGTGCATTTTCCCTTCATCTATTATATTAGTTAGCCTGATGTAATTCTGAGCCTTTCTTCCACATATATTTTACCAACCAAGTCGATATCATTTTATGTCAACTGACTTATTTCAGTTGTATCAGCCTAGCCGATACTATCTAATTAGTGTTTAGGTTTGGTTTTGGGTATTATATATATATATATATATATATATATATATATATATATATATATATATATATATATATATGGGACATATTTCATTTCAACATAATCATATACACTATATTCACTCTACTCTTGCTCACACTTCTACCCTAAGTCATGTTTGGAGGAGTTTGTGGTCTAGATCATCTTGAGGGAGCTTATCTTGTGGTGTCTTTAAATCTCAATAAGAGGATTCATTAGGAGTTAATATTTACGGATATCATAAGTATTTATCCAAATATTTGAAGTTTGTAACCCATAACACCTCTTGCAAAGCTCCACTTGAGCCAAGGGGGATATTTGTGCTGGATACGTCCACCCCATGATAAGTATTTCTAATCCTATGGTCTTTCCTTTGTTTGTTTGGTAGTATATGTTGTTTTTTTCTTAGTCAATGAATGTGTTTGTATCCTTGCCTAAGTTATCTCTACACTGAATTAAGATTGTGTAGCTATATGATTGCTTAGACTTTCCATAATCCATTTTAGGTTGCCTAGTTTCCCATTAGTTTACCATGGTACTTTACTAATTACTATCATTCTAACATTTCTCCCCTTTACTTTAGTTTAATTTAATTGCATTACTTACTTCCATTTCTTAATAGTAATCAATAAATTTCATAGATTTCTTACATCCTTCTATCATAGGCTTAGGCTTTAGAACCTTTCTTCTTGATGGTTGTGTTATAGGTTACCCTCTGTTATATCTATAAATTTTATTGGTCATTATCAGGACAAACTAAGTATCATGGGATCTATTTGATCAAACTTCTTTGAGTCTAAGTCTATTGAGATATTATAGTTGTAGGTTAATTTTAGCTTGTGCATACACAATAGAATTTAGAGATAAAACTTGCACTTATTTTTTTATCTCACCTATTGCATCCATCGTAATACAACTATCATGGGTTGTTACAACCAAACTATGAAGGATCTCATTTAATGGTTTTATCTTATTATTGGTTTTAAATATAGGAGAATTAAATCTATAAGGAGAAACAAAAAAATCATTAGAAAGTATAAGATCATTATATGATTGTTTTGTACTATTTCATTCTTTCAACATTTCCATATTTTGAGCAAAATGACATAGAATTTTCATAACATACATTCAAATATTTTAAACAAATTCATGACTATGTTTTTCATTCAATTCCTTGATATTTTCATCTTGAAAGACATCATATTAATACAGGCTTTAAAGGAGTGTGGAGAGAAATAATTAATTCAAATAATTGTTTCCAACATTTGCATTCAATGGAAAATAATCATTGGAATAATTATCAACATCTAACCATAGATCTAATATCTAACCTTGGAAACTAACCTAGACTTGGAGGAAGACCTATTGTACGATATGGAGATGAATTTGGAAAAGGATTTGCTAGATGATATAGTCAAAAAGATGGATCTAGAGAAGGATCTACTGGACTTGGAAGAGGACTTGCAGGTTTTAGAGGAGGACCTACTGGATGATATGGGGATGAACCTGGAGATGAACTTGGAGAAGGATGTGATGGATGATATAGTCAAAAATATGGATCTAGAGAAGGATCTGTTGGACTTGGAGGAGGACTTGTTGGTTTTGGAGAGGACCCACTAGATGATATGGAAGAGGATTTGCTAGATTTGGAGGAAGAGGTTGATGGTACTTGAATATAATAGATAGTAATGTTCTAAAAATATGTTGACCCTATGGTTTTGGGGGTGGATGTGGTTAGTGTTGGGATTTTTTAGTTTTAGGAGGATTAGAGGAGAAACTGAAGAAACGTGGTCTTCTTGTGAATGGAGAGTATTATGGAAAGAAATCTAACCTTCTTACAGTTTGGTTGGTTAGACTCTTTTATTTACTAGAATATTGTTGGCCTTCACAGCCTTCATCAAGGGATTATATTTGGGACCCAAGAATTTTGCCCTAGTTTACAACCCTCTATCAAGTTGGGAGATCTATATGTTTTAGACAATGTCTTATTTTAGTATTGGTTGGAAGGATTCCCAAAAGAATCCTCTTTTACAAGACAAACAATAATTTTATGCTTTCTTCTTTTAGACCATTGGTCCATATTTGGATTTTTTTAGGACAAAATAAAAAATGGAATAAAAAAAATTCCTAGGAAACTGTAGCCTTTAAGTATTGCATTGAAATCAATGAAAATGGTTATGAATGTCTAGTTTGTCAGGAAGCCAACTTCATGATTCTATTGGAAGATCCCTCATGACTTTGACTTCAATTTATCTAGCAAAGGATACATTGCTTCCACCCATTAGGTGGAATAACTGATGGTAGGAAAACTATTATTTCCTACGCATGAAGATAAGACCTCATCACTTTAACAACCTACACATTTTGGTTTCTCCATTTTACATTGCTCAATTAGAATATGAAATTAATTACACTGACTTGGGTAAATGGAGTACCTACTAGATGTCATGGAGACGAAGATTAACTCTTTTCTTTTTATCATGTATTATTGAAGTTATCTATAGTTCTTATGCTCCAGTGATGGCCCAGGCTTTGACTGGCCCACCTCTAAGTTGGAAGCCCAGGTAAAAGTTTGACTTCAAATGTTTGATTTTCTGAGTAGTCTATGTCCTGATGTATATTGGTATTAACTTTTTTTCATGGGTTTTTCTGTTCCTTGAGACTCACCACCTCTTCTAAGTTAAATGGAAATTGAATTTGAATCATAATTGGTCTAATTTTGATTCTACATATTTCTATGTTTAGCTGCAAATTGATGTCATCGATATCACTTTGGGAGGTTGGAGATCTACCATTACCTTGGCTTGGGTTTCTAAATTTTATCACTGGTCTTCTTTTCTTAGCTTGGCCATCTTGTAACCTCCTAGTTGGAAGCCCTAGCTAAAAGGTGATGTGGACATATGGGTGTTGAAGTTTGTAATTAGTAATTTTGTGACCATTGGCCCCTTTAGTGATCAACTTATTGGTGTTTGGATCAATGTGCCCTTTTTGATGGGTTCTTATTTTGAGAATTCAAACTTTATTTTTATTCACCTTTTTATTTTTAAATGTTGTCAATTCCACCTTGAAAAACTCAGGTGTTTAGATTTCAAATTTTAGATGATGGTTTTGCTCAAGCTTGCTAATTAGACCATTGGACTCAACAAAGGTTAGTCATATGGCTTCTAGACTAACTTAACTACTTTATGGGGATTTTATTCCAAGTTTTCAAATTCTATTTTTTCCTTATTTGGAGATGGAAAAATGCCTTGTTTATTAGGCTTGGGTTCCAAAAATTCAAATTTAAACTTTATATGCCTCTTTGGGGATGTGGATTGTCACACCTATGCTATTGGATTTGGGATTCTAAATTTCAAATCTTGGATGTTATAATTACCACTCCTACAACTTTAAATTATTCAATATTTATATTGGACATTGCCTTTATAACTTTTTATAACCTGGGATGGTTGTGTAAAGGAGCTGGATGGCAGAAGACTTTCCTCTCTGGCAAAACTCCTAGGGTACCCTCTGAGAAGACACAACAAAGGGAGCTCACCCTTAGAGATTCATTTTATAAAAAATTCTTTGTGCACTTTATGGGATCTTAAAACCCTTGGCTCTAGGTAACTAAAACACTCTAGTTTTTTGGTTCCACTATGGTCTTGGGACCTTTGCTTCACTTTCCTATAGTTTCTTATTTTTTGGCTCTTCGGTCTTGGGTTTGGCCTATTAATCCTTTTGTGCTTCACTCTCATGGTTCCAAGTCCCTTTAAAACCTGGTTTTACCCAATCAAATAAAAAATTTACTAACATTTTCATTCAAATAAAGAGTAGGAAGATGATAATTTGTTATAATTTATCCACATTAGGTTTTACAAAAAAGTACATTGTATTATATATTGAGGTTTAAAATCAAATTATTCTAAGTTATCCTACTTAAGACTAACACATATTTTCCCTAGTAACTTATTATTGCATATTAAAACTTTGCATTACATACTAATGAGGGGCCAAATAAAGACAACCAACACCCAAGTAATTCATATCATGTGAATTAGCATTTATTCTAATAGAAATGGAATTTAATTATCTTGGTTTTCCATTTAGATCATCCTCACTATCATAATAAAAAAATATATCATCATTAATATCATGTATGGTAGCATGAGAAAAAAAATACATGGTATTCATAGAATCATTTGTAATATCTAAAGAGTAAGCTATTACATGTACATTATGGTTTCAATGATATGCATACTAAAATAGAGCCAATGATATAAAAATTAAGCACAATTGTATAAAATAATTTGGATATGAAAAAACCACAATAAAAAATACCAGAGGGAAAGAGAGGATGAAACCCTAAGGTCAATAGTTCTAAAAATAAAAGGGTTCACCAATTTTTTTCTAAAATATAACTCAAGAGTGTACAATTTTATAAATAAAGGGCATAATTCAAATCTATGAAAATATAATCATAAATATAGGCATGAAATGTGGCAAAATAAATTTTTACTTGAAACTTTAAAAATAGGTTCATAGACAAATACATGATTTATTACTTACCTATGCAGTGTCAAAGGATGAAAATAATTAAAATATGTATAAATTTAGTTTTAGATAAAAACCATAAAATTTGGGCCAATCAAAGAAGTTACAAACCTTGATTAGAATCATGGGTTGATTCTGACAAGTTTTGGCCAATTTTAGGAAGTGGATACGATTGTAGCAATTTTGATCCCAGGGAACTAAAATTTTATAGGATGTTTTATTAAGGGTGGATACATATAAACCTATCTCATATTGATTTGATGATACACAAAATTATGCCTTATCCCCCTTGAGGGTTATAGCTACATATTTAGCATGCTCAAAATCAAGACTCACATAGATTTATGCATGTCAGTGATCCAATCCAAATGAGAGATATGACTTCACTTTATCTCCCTATATAATCAATGATAAATATATATGCTCCTTAATGAAATATTATTTTGGTACATGTATGCATCCATAAAAATCCAATGGATAGAAAAGGGAATATCAAAAACAATGATCAATGTGTGTGCTCTTTGATAAGTATGTGAAATATATAATAAATGGAATTCATCCTTCATTATCTTAGGGTACATGTGTATGTATAGCTATATTTGAATTCAAATTTAGATACATTCACATATAGGTTGAGCATTAAAAATATAAAAATTCAACAATCAAGGCATGGGAAACATCATAAATGAAATGAAAGAACCATAATTGATATGTACACAACTTCCACATTGGTTTGTGAACTTATCAAAATGCAATTGGATCCTCCACACATGCCATCTTTTGGTTTGTGTGTAAGGGAGTAGTCTCTATCCAAGTTATTTTGAAATACCTTATTTATCTTTGCATTTCACTCCTAAATTCCATGCATAGTTCTTCATTCATGGTACATGTGCCTCACATAGGTTTAAACTTAGTAACTCCATGAGTTTCTGTCACATCTTCTCACATGTCATACAAGTCTCTAGGTTTGTGTGTAACTTTACACATTCCTGTATAACCTTATCATCTATGTGTTAAATATCCTCTTACACATAACATGGCAACTTGGCATTTCTAGATATGTATCTCATGAGAGAGTCTTCTAGTAGCATTTCACACCTAGCAGTCCAACCACCCACCTATAAGAATAGTTTCAACCATCACATGGCCATAACATGAAATTATACCTTAATGAACCATCAACATTTGTGATTAATTCTTATAATTATTTTATGTATATAAATATATATGTATTGTAAATTTTTTTCTCATCAAATACATGCATATATGTATACATAAGAGACATAGATGAGACAAAAACACAAACTAGAAAAGACTATGTTAGCAACCATTAGATCTAGTATTCAAATACATATATTTCTCTACATTATTTCACATTTAGTTTGGATAAATCAAAAAGGACATTTATTCCTTCTGATCACAAGAACTAACTTTCATAGTCCTATTAAATCTTTTTATACATATGTATTTACCCTATTATACCATTGAATATAAGTTACATTTATACATATCAAACTTCCACAATTTATTGTATGATTGGTATTATGCCATTTAGAGTACTACCACACACTTTTTGACAATTTTAGCTTGCCTCCAAGTGCAACTTTGTTTACCACATCGATGTCCTAGGCCCTATGGTGAGGATGAACAATGTAAATGACAAAAATTATAGGTGGTTGATTATGGTCATACTATAATCATAGGTGGTTAGCTATGGTCAAAGAAAGACCATAAAATAGTGTTTTGAACATTTTCGAGCATTAGGGTCATAAAGGGAAGATAAAGAATTGATGTATATGTTTTTGGAAGGCATTATAATTGATCCAAAGTGAATATAAATTCAAGTTGTAAAGAAAACCTAAGTGAAGATAAGAGAATAAATTTGGTTAGATAAATTAAGGAGATGGAACCAAATATATTTATTTAATTTTAGTTAGATAAATTATAATCAAACATAAAAAAATGCACACCAATGAATTCAAACACACTAGGGTTTGAAGAAGTTTTATAGATTAGATTTATTAAAGGATTGGGATCAAGAAAATAAAAAATGAAATAGAGCAAGGATTCAAATTTAGAGAATGAAATAAAATTAAACCCTAGGAGGATCAAAAATCTAAATTCATCTCAAAATGAAACCATAAAAATCATGCACAAAGAAGGTTCACCAAAAACTAATGAAAATATACAAATTACATTTAATTAAGCATCAAAAACCATGTAAAATATAATTATAATGCCTGATTAATAAATGTAATAAATATACAATAAATACACATGGAGAAAAAATTCATATATTATGTAGAATGTTTTAGATTATATCTTTTAAAAATATAAACTTAAATGTCAACCCATAACTACTGTCAATGTCACACTGAATTTTGGGTTTAATAAAAGAAGGGTACAAGGATAAAACATTTGCTTAGGATGGGTAGGTACTAAGAGTAGAAAGTTCACTTTCAGTAAAATTTCTGAAAGTAAAGTATGACCTTTTGAGTTTGTTCACTTGATCTTCACTTCCATGTCCTCAATTTACACATTGTGACTCATATTTGCCTACAATAAGTTAAACCTTTTTAGCATAGAGTGTCAACAAAAATATGTCAAGTGTGTACAATATAGTTTAGGTGGATAATGTAGTCAAACCCCATGTAATAGAACAATGAAATTGTTGGAAAATATAGAATAATATAGTATGCCTCTCACATATCAAGAATACGCTCAATACTATGTGTAATCAATGATCAAATGAAGTAAAAATCTTGTCTATTTATAGGTGACTTTGAATATGGACCCATATAGCTGTGAGGGAATGAAAAGTAGCCTAATAAAACTAAAGGTGTAAACTAGATTATGGAAGGAATAATTAAAAAAAAAAACCTCATTCATAATGGGTAATTATTTTGCATGAGTGTGCACCGTTTGTTACATAGTGGATTGTGTAGTGTAGTATTATTTATATAATTTATTTTTGTGGTATTTTTTACTATGATGGGGTATTTCTAATACTCAATTCATTACACCACAATTATTATTTTTTATAATTAATCATTTTATATGATATTTTAAACCCATGATATATGTTTATGAATACTCACAAGGCAAATGGACCCACAAAGTACATAATCACTTCCAAAAATTTGTTAGTATAGTGGAAGAATAGCATTTTCTAAATGAAATCCCTATTTACCCTATGTCCCAATTGCCAAATATTTAATTTTACTCATATATATATATATATATATATAAGTCCCCCAATAACAAGGTGATCAGTTAAAGATGGTATTCGTTAAAAGGATCCCTTGATGCCTTAGGTATATTTGGTATGGGAGCTAAAGGAAATCCACCTTGATTGAAGGAGGAAGTGTGTTTATAAATGCAGAAGGCTAACTAAAAAATATATACTCAATAAATATTGACAATAATATCAATAATCAAGCATAATTTATTGTTGAAATATGTTAAGGGAATGCTACCTTTAGTGTATTTAATACATGCAAGGGGTCAGGATGAACTTCACATAGGCAAAAAATGCATATTATGATTGCACTACCCTTCCTCTAGTGTATTATCTGTAACTGCAACTACACCTTATTTAGGTAATATTTGGATATATATTTTAATTGAGAGGTAATAAATTGAATTTGGTTATCTTCCTTAGAATCATAATATCTTATAATAATAGCTACATGAATAAGTATGTATACATATTGTTATTATGAGCTATTTCCTGTAGCATGTTATTTTTTATATAAAATGTGTGAGGGTTAGTTTCATAGAAATTTGATGGCACTATGCATAATTAACATGCACATAATGGTGGGTTCCACACTTTCCAAAAATTACATAAATTATACTTAAAAGTGTTAAATAAAAAATTGTGATTAGTTGTCCAAATAAAATAGAATTATTAATGTGTGTTGGTTAAGCTTTACCATCTCAGCTATTAGGTGGATGCAAAATTTATAATTAATCAACAACAAATCAGGACTAACATTTGGGTGAATATTAAAATAAATATACACTTTAAATCTTACTTCAACACTATTTTTACCACTCTATCCATCCCTCTCTCCCCCCTCCATATTTTTAAGAACAAATTTATTTGGGACTCAGTGGTTTATGCCTAATTTATGGAAAGTTTTCCCTATTTCATTTAATATTGATTTCTCTTATTTCATTTTATGTAAATAATCTCAGGAGAGGTACCACATTTGGATAAGACCCAATGAGGTAAGGGTATCTCTTCTATCAAAATCACCTAAGGCTCATACCTAGCCTACCCCCTTTGACATGCTCAAAGAGCATGCCTAACCAAAAGATAAATAGTCATCAAAACATGCATGTTATAGATTTAAAAAAAAAGCAACAAGATAAAAACCTTATGTCTCATGCAAAAATCAAGGTAAAAAATAAGACCCAACATAATTCCAATCAAGATCAAAATTAGAAGGACGCCCCAAAATTGCAAAAATAATTGGAGAGAAGGCCAATGACCAACCGAGGAAAATCAAAAACAATAACAAAATCCAACTAAGGAGGATAAGATAACCTCACAAATATTATAACAATCACTTATATTATTGTCTAAGGTTAACATGTGTAAGAGCTCATTCCTTAGCTTTGCTAGCCACCATAAGGGAGAAGGACCAAAACCTTTCACTTCAAATTGGTCAAGATCCCAATTATCAACTTGTAACTTTATTAAAACCTTGAGGAGTATTCAAATAAATAACCCTGTCAAATTTATCTTGAAGTAATTGAATTTTTGGAAAATTATATAAATTATCCAATCCTTCAAACTATTAGAACTAGGATCATAAATCAACTTAATACAAAAAATTTATAATAAAAAACCAATTATATGTTCTTTCACCAAACCTATTAGGTAGTCTTAAGACATTCCATAATAGCTTGTCATTCAACTAAATTATTAATGTAATACCAATTTTGGAAGAAAAATAAAGCAATAGAATTATCCAAATCCCTACCAATGCCTATAATGTTGTCATAACCATGTCTTCCCCTTAAATCTCCATCCATATAGATTTTATTGAAGCCTAAGATTGGAATAAAGGAACAACCCTTGCCACTAGACTCTACCTGGGAGGGAGGGGGAGAAGGAACAATGTGAAGAGTCTAAAGAATGAGCATTCTACATTGGTAAGGTGATGGTGTTTCAAAAAGTGCATGAGCAGTTTTATGATATTATTAAGAGTGTGTTACCAAATCCAAACACTATTAGTAGCCCTCTACTTGAAAATTTAGAAAGGAATGAAGACTGGATCGATACAAGTCACAAAGATCATAGGTGATAATAAAAAAAACATCACATGATAAGACAATGCAAAAAATAAAGAGAAATATCATATATCTCCATATTACTTCTTTTATAAGTTTAGATTATAGATTTTATTAAGATCTTTACCTAAGAGCTTGCTTCAGAGCTTTATATAGAGCTTTAGAGCTTGTCTAATATAATGAGAGATCCTTGCCTATATAAATAAGGAAGATAAAAAAGTAAATCAACCTAGCCAATTTAGGATAAATTCACAATGAGAAAAGAAAATAGTGCACCTAGTCAACATGAGCTAAGGTAGGACCCACTCTAACACCCCTCCTCAAGTGAAGGAGGGGTTAAAAATAGCAAAAAATAGTGGCATATCCATAGTATGAGTCCTAATAAAAATTCCTAATCAGGTACTCACGTACAATATATCCATGTAAAAGAAAAGAGAAAACCCATAGGAAACAAAAATCCCCCTAAGGATAATTTTTATTTATACTAAAGCTATCTATAATCTAAGTTAGGATTACAAGATGCTTAGTGTCGATGTCAAGATCCTTGGCTATAAAAATGTAGAAGCTCCATCCACATTAAAGAATGTTTCTTCCTTTTATCCAAGGAAGAACACGAATGGTGTACTATAAGTCTACCCATTCCACAATAGAAGATGGAGTTAAAAATACAAATATCTTTAAATCACATCCAAATATGACATATGACATAGGTTTGGTGAGATAATGCATAAGAACTAGATGTAATGCCATAGAAATGAACCAATCAGAAGAAAGACATGAAACATTTACTGAAATAATGTCCATGGTAAGTGGAGTATAATGCTCAACAAGTGAACTCTTGCTAGAACTAGTAGAGTCTTTTGAAGTGATAATCTATGGTGGCTCAACATCTTGCATAGGAATAAAGGTAATTTATACAAATAAACATCCCAAGTCTACAAAAAACTCATCCCATAGAGGTGTCTCAACAAAAATAAGATCAATGTCTATTAGGAATGTGTCATCACTATAAATAATGTTAGGAAAAGAGAGAGTACATCATCAGAAGAGAAAACCTCATTGATAAGATGAAAATAAGGAAGTGCCAATAGTGCCTTGCCCATGTCATTATCAAGACTCAAATCTTTAAAAACATCAGTGTCATCATCAAAATAGAAATCATCACTAATAGGAGGGGGAAGTGGAACAAAAAGAGGTGGAGTAAAAGAGGGTGCAAAAGACCCAGAAGACTTAGTATATTTCTTAAATAAAGCTACAATAACATCCCAAACTTCCTTTGGTAATGTGGAACATGTGACATAGCACTATAAACTATCTAAAACATGGAGGCATGCATCAAAAAATTAAACTCATCTTGTATGGATGAAATCCAAACAATATCTTCCTCATTTGAAAAATGTGGAATGTCGCCAAGCACCATTCTTCATGCACCTTTACGATGTAAGTGTATTATTATTTTGATCTTCCAAATAATGTATTTAAAGGTGTTTATGACCTCAAATAATTAGGAATCCATTGTCAAGAAATAAGGATAAAGTCAAGAAGAAGAAGAACCCTCTCTAAAAAACAAATCCCCTATGACAATTTAACATTTCTTGATGAAATTAATGAACACCCCCAAAAATATAAGGCCCCAAAAATTTGACACTTTATAATTGAGTGTTTTTTACAATATAAATAAACCCAATGTATGGATAATAAAAAAACATACACTTTTGAAAAAAATAATACTCAATTTTGAGTCACGGTTTAAAAGTTATAGTTTTTACAAGTTTTCTATCATTTAAAATGTGTCAAATAAGTAAACATGGCATCATAAATCAAAATAATGTGACCAAAATAGGAAGGAAAATATCCTTATATCCACTTTTTGGAACCATAAATGAACCATAGATGTCCTCAAGCTAACAAAAGTGAAAAATAATATGCTCACAATATATCATTTTTATTGAAAAAATAACAAAAAATCTTGAGCAACCATCTCCTACTATATTATTTTTAATTATAATATAAGTTAGTAAAATTATGATAAATTTTTCATTTATCAATGAAATTTAAAAAACTCAAAATGATTTAGAAAGCTAAAAATAAGGTGCACAAAACCTAATTTTTTTTGGCATGATTCAATATAGTTAGAGAGCTATTTGCATAAGCAAAAACATATTCAAGGGAAGAGCATACTTAGTATGTCAAGAATATTTATATAAATAATAATATTTATGAAAAGAAGAAGATCTATGGAATAATCACAAGCCCTCACTAAAAACTCCAAATGGATGCCTGTAACACCTCCTTCTCAGATACCATGAAAGGAATGAAGACTAGATCATTAAAAGACACAAAGATCATAGATGATAACAATAAAACATCACATGAAAAGCAAATGAAAAAAAAAGGAGAAATATAATATATCTCTATATTACTTCTTCTATAAGCTTAGCTTATGGCTTTGCCTAAGAGCTTGTTTTAGAGCTTTAGAGCTTGTCTAATACAATGAGAGAGCCTTGAATATATATGCAAACAAGATCAATAAGAAAAACACCATAACTAATGTGGGATAAATCCACAATGGGAAAAATAAATAGTGATAAATAGTGCACCTATTAAACATGAGCTAAGGTAAGTAAATAACTTACTCTAACAAATTATAACATTTTGCTCCTCCCATGTGTTTCATAAGATGAAAGAAAATCTAGCCCAAAGAATCTAATTAAAAAAGACATCAAATTAGAAAATGTGGATCTAATATTGAAGGGGTTAAGTTAGGGATGAAATACCTATCCATGAGATGCCTAAAAGGCTCACCAAGGCCTACCACTATTCAGTAATGAAGGGACATGAAAAGAATAGATGAGAAAAAGTTTCCTCATGATCCTTACATAAGACACATCTAAAGGGGCCATTAAATTCCCTTTTCATAATTTGATATCCTATAAGAGCTCTACCATTAAGGAGAAGCCAAATGAAAAACTTAATTTTAGGATACAAATTGTGAATCCAAATTTGCTTAAAAATATTTTTGAGAGACTAAGTTGAAGGATGGCAAAGAAAATGATACCCATCCACCATAGTGTAGATTCCATTATGATGTCCTCCTCAAGCCAATAAGTCTTTCTTATCTAAGCAAGAAAGATATATCTTGAAGAATATGAAGAAGTTGAATTTTAGAGTCCAAAAAAATTTGAATCAACCAAGCTTCAGGGGAGATCCACTTCCTTTTAATTTCCCATTCTCTATTGGGCCTATTTGAGTACTTGGAAACTATAATGCAATCTCCATGATGCATCTGTTCCATGAGCCCATGAAAATGGGGATATTGTTTGACAAGAGGAGGATAACCATCCCAACAATCAGTCCAAAAAAGGGCCTTTTTACCATTATTGATGATCCAAAAAAACTTGTTTTTAATCAAAGTCTCCTCAATTTTTAGAATAGATAGCATAGGAGGGAAGGGAAAACTAGACAATTTGATCAAGAAGTTTATTTACAGTATATTTGGATCTTAAGGTTTGCACCTAAAGTTGTGATGGATATTAAAGAAAATGCTAATAAATCTTAGCAGTTAAAACTTGACCATTTAGTTAAGTCGAATGAAAACCCAAACCTCCTTTTTATTTGTGGAGAAAAAATGTTGTATATTTCACCAAAGATAATTTTTTTAATAAGATGAGGCCCATTCCATAAAACTTGTGGCATGTTTGATAAATTTATTTGAAGATGGACTTGGGAACATCTAAGATGGAAGAGAAGTAAATGGTAATAGTTTTCAAAACATTCTTGATCAAGGTGATTAGTCCCCCAATAGAGAGTCATTTATTGGTTCACTTGGAAATTTTATTTTTCATCCTATCTACTAACTCTAATAAGAATGTTTGATTTCCCTCAAAGGAATATCAAGGTAGATAACTAACAAAGAATATTTTTAAAAGTGAATTCTATTAAGAATCATAGCTTCTTGTCTGGGAGACATTTGAATGAAATATTTTTTTGACTTATCCTCATTGATAATATGATAAGTTATTGCCTTTAATAGTTTCAAATTTTTATTAAAGTTTTAAGCTTATTAAATCATATATTTTCCCATTAGGTAATAATTATCCACAAACTAAAGATGTGTCATTGACTTAAGACCCATATAAAGAGTAATGCCTTCAACAAATATTTATTCTTTAGCTATGACAATAATTCTACCCAAACTTTTTGTTGTAGCTTGCATAACATGCCATATTTTCATCCTGAAAATGGGGACCCTCTTTCTTTGCCCTTTTTCTCTACTCTTGCATATTCTCATGGTTCATTATTCTCAACACTACAACTTTCCTTGGTGTCCCATCTTGATTCACATATTGAATTATGACTTGAAACCACCATTGTTGGAAAGACTACATCCACACTTATCATAAAAATGGAGTTAGGGCCTCCTAATTTTCCTTTGAAACCTAGCTCTCATGGATTTTCTTTATCTCTTGACTTATTCCTAGGGGTTTTCTCATAGTGCCATTGAGTGACAGTAATGTTGTTGATCAATGATAATGTTTCTAGATAATGATAATGACATTGATTGACCTAAATTTTCTATGTGATGTCTTAGTTTTTCTCCATTCCTCTAGAACTTTTTAGAAAGTAATTATTTTTATTTGCCTTATGTAGGTGGTGAAAAACATTGAATGACAGTGAGGGGAGCAAACTCTACATAAAGATTCATCAACTAACCACATTCCACTAGTTGTAGACCATTAATGAAGGTTGTTGGACATTATTATAAAGTAGTTGACACATTATATGCAGTTGTTGGTGGCCCAAGATCTATATAATAGATCATTTTGTCATAATAAGGGTTGGTTTTTCTTATCTAAAAGAGAGCAAAGAGTCAGCCACTCCTTTTCTACTTTTTTCCTTTTTTTCTCCCTCTTATTTTAGATGGGAGATGTCGTCGATATTTACACTCAAATTATTATTATAACCCTATTGTGCCATTCAAGAAACATTTTTATTCAATACAAAGAGATGTGAAGACTTTTTTTTACATTTGCTTGTGTGTGGTATACAATAGTAGTGTATATTTTTCTTCTTAGATCCCTTCTCCTTAGATTTTAGCACTGGTTCATGTTGCAATTGTGTGAATGTTAGATGAATGTAGGATTGGTTTATGGGTTAAAATTTATTGACCAAATGTGTATTTGACTATGTCCTCCCAAGTGTTTTTCTTTCTTTTACCCCTTTTCTTTTTCTTCTTGTTTAATTAGTGGGTTGTTTTAGTTTTTGAGTTGTAATTTGATATAAATGCTTATCTTGATTACATGATCTTATATAAGCAATAAATGTGTCTCTTTGAATCAAATTTTTATTTATAGTTAGATCATTTGTCTAGTTCCATAGGAATAAAATATTTATATTTTTAATGCACATTTACATGGCTAAAACATGCACACAGGCCCCTTGAACAGAATGGTCACAATGAGCTAATTAGGTTACCTTGCACACCAAGACCTGGTAACCGAGACCTTGGGTATATTTTCTCACACAAGTCTCCTTTTAGGAGAGGAAGGGACTAAAAACCCCTCTCTAATTTGGCATGTTTGAAATACTTCATCAACACTTTCTACCAAAATGATAAACAAATAAGGAGAAAGAGGGTCACCTTACTAAATACCTTTGGAGGCTCCAAAAGGCCTAATGGGACAATCATTAAGTAAAATTAAGACAAAAACTAAAGAAATACAACATTTCAACCAAAAAATCCATTCCTAAAAAAAATATAAATGTTTGAGCATTCTTAATAGGAATGTCAAATCAACTCTATCATAGGTTTTGGAGATATCCAACCTTATAATCATAGGTGAGGTCTTTTTTGTGTTGCATATAATGGATGTATTCTTGAGCTAACACAATCTCATCAAGGATTTGTATACCAACCACATACACATCTTATTTAGAGAAAATAATTTTATGGAGAAGGGGATGCAATCTATTATCTATAATTTTGGAAATGATTTTGTGTAAAACATTACATAGAGCAATGGGATGAAATATTCATTACCTCCTGAACCTTTGGAACCAAAGAAATTAAGGGTTTGTTGATTTTTTAAATAATAAATTTAATAGTTATGGATTATTACACAACCTTTAACAAGTCTTAAATAATATCCTAGAATTCTTGATAAAATTGAATAGGAAACCCATCTGGCCTGAGGGATTTACATTTACCCATGTTGAGGACAACATGTCTTTATTCTTCCAAATAAATGTTATTAAGAAGATAACCATTTTCCTCCATAAAAATAAGAGTGGGAATGTCTTGGAGAATCTACTATTGTGTCACCATATCCAAAAGAATAATAACAAAGAAATGAGAAAAGAAATTGAGTGCATTGTTAGAAATATCCTGTGAATAGAACTATGAGAAGAAATATGATTTAAATTCATCAGCATTGATTTATGAAAAAACACCTATTTTTGAAGCTAGTTGATTCTAAATTCTTGTTTCCTCATAATTCTCTCTCTAAGATTCCATTCATCTAGCTGATTTTACCATCTAAATAGAATTTCTATAATTTCTAGAAAGTCTCTCATTCTTTTCATGTACGATATTATATGTACATAGATGATTTAAGGGTCTAAATGTAAATATATATATACTTTTATCGAGTTTTTAAGGCATGCATTACTCTTGTAAATGGAAAGTTGTGGTTGGAAATGTAATTTAAGGTAATGGAGGATCTGAGTCTGTGTGAGGGGTTTTTTTTATCATAATAACTTTATTTTCTTCATTTTGTAAATTGAGGTCATCATATACATTATGATTTTAAAAATATTCATAAGTATCAAAATGATGATATAACTTAATAATTGAGTTCTTGATAATTATTTTGTTATTAATGTCTATTTTTTTAGCTATTTTGATAGGGAGGGACTTCTCCCTAAAAATAAGTTATTTTTTTTTAAATTTTGAAGTAAGTATTATAATTTTCATTATAGTTATTTTTTATTTAAATAAATATATTTTTTTTGTTAGTGGAGATTTTTTTCTTATTATTTATTTCTAAAAAAATATTATACATTTTAATTTCTTATTTTGAAGTATAAATTTTTCTTAATTAATTTTTATTTTATTAAATTTTTCATTATTTTAAATTTATGATGCTTTCTTCCTTAAAAAAAATTTATTTAAAAATAAAAAATATATTACATAACAACTTAAAAAGGTAGGATTCAATTAACTACAATGAGTGATGATATAAAATTAAATGACGTTACTCTTAATAAGTAATGTCATATTTAAAACAATTAATTTTAATTTAAAATATATATTAAAATCAAATTCAATTTTGAACAAAACTATGATTTAATGGGAGTTTTTAATCTAATACTATTGGAAAGTAGGCTTTCTCCATTTGCTCACAACAAGAATGAATTCAAAAAGTTAACAAATCAAGATTCTTAGAATGATTTTTAATTTCATCTTGCAAGAGATAGCTTAGCTACAAAATGTCACCACTTTCATAGCTTTGAGAAAAATTTCATATAAAGCCTAGTATATGTAAGATTTTAGTGCATGGAAGAAATTTTATGTCAAATCTCTCAATGTAGCACCAACAACAAAAGTACCACCAACCAAAAAAATTATAAGATATTTGTCCATGACCCCTTAGCAAAGCTTAATATTGGTATGATTTGAGAAGTTTGATAGATTATATGATGTCATTTGAAATGTTGATTTTCTTAAATAGTTAATATAATATTCTTTAACAGTTATTTTTTATTCTTTTTATATGTCATTGAGGGGTTTGAATTAATTTTAAAGTTATTTAGAATTTTATGATATGGAATTATAGTATAATTTTAATTTCTATCACTATAAAAATGAATTATAAATCTATTTACACATGTTCTTTCAGACTAACACAAAAATTTGATTACCATTCATATATATAAATATTAAATTATTAAGATTAATTATAATAAATATAAAAGTAATATTTAAAATATGTATAAGTTCTTATGTAATGAGGATTGTGTTCATGTTTATAGGAAAGGTGGTGATTGATGGCATTGTACATAAAAAATTTGATGCAAAACAAAAATTCCAAGCTAATTTACAAAATGTTCATGAGAAAAAACAACGACAAACTAAAATAAAGGTAAAAAATTAGTACATTTGAATAATATTATTTTCATCTAGATTATATAAGTAACTTCTTGTTTCTTAATGATTTTTTTTTTAGGAATGTGACTATGCTCCTGAAACAACCACAAGTGCACCAATGATATTCACTATGCCTTTGGTACACACTCTTTTCATATTCTCTTAATTTTTATGTATTATTTTATTTACTTATAAAATAAATTTTTATGTTAAAATAATTTTAAATATTAATTTTAAATAAAAAATATATTTTATAAATTAAAATAAAATTTGAGGTTTTAAATTTGTGTGATTTATAATATCGAAGAGTAAAATTTGTGAAAATATTCTATAGTTCACCATAAAAATAAATGAATCATAATATTACAAATAATAGTATTAAGAATCAATCTTAACATTATAAACATGAGCATCAAAAAACATTTTAATTGAAGAGATCTAGAAATCTACTTGAAAACAAGATAAATATCACAATTAATGTCCATATCTAACTCTTGTACAAATAATAATATATATGCATACGAACAACATATATTCAACCTAATACAATCGATGCCCTTTAAAAGGGTAAAACATCTTTCGTAAGCTTAATAAATATTTAATAATTAAAACATTGATCCATATAAGTGTTACATTATTCCATGAAAATCAACACCTATTTCATGCAACCTTAGGGTCTCTTGTTTGTTATCCATGTTATACTTTTTTCAAATCAGTGTTAAGTTTTCCTTTTGGTAGTCAATTATTAGTTTCGCTCCTACTGACCTTTGGTATGTCTAGTCAATGGTTTCTAATATTGGTGGTTTTTCTTCAATTTTTATCTTTTGATGATTTTAAGGGACTTGTCTTGAATTAAAAAATTTACCCTCAACTTTTTGGCTATCCTTGGATGTAATTATTTTATTTTCCTATAGGCTTCAATCCTTATGACATGACTCTTGTTTGGTTTTATCTCCAATGACATTACTAAGTTACAAAATAATCATATTTTATGCTCATTTCATCTTTTCTACACTCCATAATTACTTCTATCTTCAAATTTTCTATGCCCATTTTAAGCTTTTGATCACTCTATCCACCATAAATCAAATCTTTTGATGGATATGTTATTTCATATCAACTTTCATATTACAAGAGTATTTTTAAAAATAAAAAAATGGTATTATCTCTCAATGCCTCTTTTACTTCTACATTGCTAGATTGAATTAATACTTACACATTCATAATTTGAGTTACCATAATTATAAAAATCCTGACTGTTAATTTGTAATTCACCCTTACTCCCCATATTAATTAATAAAATTGTTTCACACCAGTAATATAATTCAAATGATCTATACTCCCTAAAAAAATCTATTCCTTGTAGTAAACATGTCCCTTATTCCTTGTAATAAACATGTTCCTCAAGATATCTTGATTATCTTTTTTATGATTTCAATCTCCAAAATATCATATTTTTTCACTATAAAATGGGATTTATATACCCTTTTTGTGTTTTCCCTTGTGTTTTATGGGAGGGTTTTGCACTAGTAACTCTATGTGCCCTTTTTGAATCTATTATTTTTTATCCCAAGTGCATATTCTTCTATTAGTAATGTGCAACTTTAATTTATTCCTTTGGTACTTTTCTAAGTCTATCTTTTAATTTTTAGTCTTGACATGGTATACTTCAATGGTAGGTTTTCACTTGGGTAAGATCTCCTAAATTACCCCAAACATATGCTTAATTTCATGCATGTTTGACAAAACCCAAAACAACTAATACCTACAAATGAAGTGAATACATCCTTATATAGGCTTAAGCAATGTTCAAAATTCCAACACATGGATCCATGAAAATTGGAAAACGTCTCATGCAATTTACAAGTGATGGCCTCTCTTAAAACTTAGTAATGGTTAATGATAACCTATTTTGGTCTATGCCTATATGTCTCTAATTCTAATAAAAGTTTTCTTTTCCATCTCTCTTGTGTTTTCTTTGTATTCTTTTCCCAAAATATCTTTATATCTCCCTTTTTCTTGATACCTAGTTTGGTGCCATGTGCTTAGGCATTCCACTTGTCTCTCTAAACTAATTTGTCAATGATTATCTATATTTTTGCTTGGATTCTCATACTCTAATGCTCTATATGTATGGAAATTTTTCCAAAACTATGTTCTATATGTAATAAAATTTTGTCAAAAGTATAAGGGAAACCATATTTTTTGGTCAAATGCCAAATAATATAATTTCATACAATTTTTTAATTGAAAATTTTAAACATGTACTAGATTAAATGTATATTAGTGAAGTTTCATAAACAAGTGCTTGATTGATTAGATAAGTATGTAAAATATTTTAAAGGGAACCTACATGTAGGATTTTCTTATTCATTGACATTTAGATCACACCATGTGATCTATCATCATGATGGAAATGTTATTGTAAGAAACTAGACTATATATCCCTACATAGATAATTGTAGTTAAGTACATGATGCCAAATAGGTATCATATAGTCCATAATATTAATAAAAATAGATGTTAAAAACTAAAAATAATAGTTACAAAACAACTAATTCTATAGATTTAATGATCAATCTTCTAAAGTGAAGGGGTGGGTCAATTTAATGACATTGCCCTTGCCTTTGCGGCATAATCACAAACTATTTAAAAATAAACATAAATCTATTCATAAGGAAATTTAGGTTGTTCAAATTAACTACTATGCACACAATTTATGCAAACAAGAGACAACAATCCAATAAATTATTACAATCAAAATAAAATAAAAATATTTTCCCTAACATCTACACATAAATCAAACTTAAAATTTTAATCTCTCAAGTGATCCAAAAAATAACCCCTTAAAATCCCTAAATGGACATTACTCAAATTATAAAACATTTGGTATAGTTTGATGAAATTGAAGGTTGTTTAGTGGTACTAATACATAACCCAAACCCTCCCCAAAATTAAGGTCACAATCTTCTTTGCATTCTATAGGACCTACTTTGCTCTCAAAAACTTTTCCTATGTTTGTATCTCATATTATGCCCTTCCCTACCCACCATCATCCTTTTTTTTGGTCTATCACAATTTCGATTACAACAACAATATCACTCTACTTCCCCTTTCCCTTAAACATAACATGCATACCATGCAATAATCTATTGCTTCACCCATGTCCTTGTGCCACCTTGCCATAACCTCCAAACACTCACATAGGAAAATAATAATATAGAGTACCAAAATGACATATTGTTCTTTTAAGTATTTGGACTTCAAAAAGACATGATCACATTTTTTGAATAGAATAGGACACTAAAAAATCATGATTCCCTATCTTTTAGAAGGTTCAAATAGATATTCCCTCATCAAAATATTTCATGACATTATTTTCTTGTTGAAACAATAACTTGTTACTATGGACACCACTCCTATTGCACCTAGTCCATTTATCCATCGTTCAAAATTTGGGCTGCATCTTCCCTCTTATTTTTATATTGTGATTTAACCTTGGACCATGAGTCTATACACTTGTTGTTGCACATGTTTTTTAATCTTACAACACACATTTTTTTGACACTATTAGTGTATTTTCATCATTATGAAAACACATTAATGATATCAATTTTCACCTTCTCCACACTATGGGATATTTTGTTAGAATCCTTGGAAAGCGAGATCATGTTTTTGTGTTACCCATCTAGCATATTATTTAGATACACTATCATAGTATTGGCTATAGACAACATGAATCTCCTTATTCTTCATGATTACTTCTTGATAATTTTTTATCGGGTGTTTGTGAGTTCCACAATTCTAGAGGACTTGAGCATCAGCTCCCACTTGCATTTATGCACATGAAATCTTTACATACTTTCTCTAGAATGATAACCCTAATTGTTCCTCCACACATTCTAGAAGAAATAAGAGACTTATTAGGAAAGAGTCATGATTCTTATTTTAAATATGATTCAGACCAAGGACATGATAGGATTTTGAAAATATTAGACCAAGCCTTATTAGATGAGTAAAACCTTTTATTTTTCATCGACATCCTTGACTGTTCAGCTAGTATGGTCTCTAAGGAAGATATTTTTTATCATCTCCCCTTTCCTTTTCATATCAAATGGACCATGCTTTGGTACTTCATGAAGAGCTTGGTTAGATCAATTAGTAGTTGGATACTATCTCTCGCACCACCACCTCTAATTTTAAAGTATTTTGAAAACACATATTTCATATTTCCTAATTCAAAGTAATATATATACATACATAAATACATACATACATACATACATACATATATACATACATACATAAATACATACATACATACATACATACATACATACATACATACATACATATATACATACACATACATACACATATACATATACATATACATATATATTAAATAATTTAAAGACCCAAAAAAGAAAAAGAAAAAGAAAAAGAATTTTTTTAATTTTTTTGTTTCTTGTAATGAGTTTTGTTCTATTTTTCCTTGCATGATAACTAAAGCGAAAAGCTTCATCCTTTAAAGTTCAACAAAATAAGAAAGTACGGATGAAGTGTTCAGATCTTCAAGATAAATTATTTCAATTGTTTGAGGAGCAACCACATTATGCACTAAATGACCTTATTGTGAAGACAATACAACCTAAGGTAAATCTTAACTATTTTATACAACAAATAAATAATTTGTTCAATATAAACTATGGAAGTTTAATTATATCCATGTTGACATGTTAGATATGTGTGGTTGTTTCAGGAATTCCTAAAGCAAACAATAGAAGAGATATGTGATAAGGTCAAGGTGGGTTCAAAGGTTGTTTATGAACTTAAACCTCAATATAAGAGGATTGATGTAGAAAAAATGGATGAACAATGATGTTAAAAATTTGATCTTTAAAAAATGTATTTTTTTGTTACAAATTTATATATACATATATATGAATAATAATTAAATAATTGACATTTATAAATTTTTGAATTTATTATTTTGGATCTATTAGGATGAATGTAAATACAATTTTAAGTACATTAATTAATCTTTGTTGTTAAAATTATAGAACAACATATAAAAATAGAGAAAGTAAAAATCTTTAATTTATAAAATTTTAATTAAAGACTTATTAAACTTAAAATAATAAGTTAAAATTTATTTAATTTTGTATTAATAATCAATATTGAAATGAATATAAGAATGAACTTAGTAACTAAATTATATTTTTTCATTAATTTACATTATTTTATAAGAAAATAAATTATCTTTTCTTATTAAATTACATTATTTTATAAGAAACTAAATTATCTTTTTCTTATTAAATTACATTATTTTACAAGAGATAAATAGACTAAAAATGTAATAATGTAATATATTAAATTATATATTTATATTAGATAATATATATATATATATATATATATTTATGGAATTAAAATTAATATTAAACTAAATATGGAAAAAAATCTAGTAATAATAATTACCTAGTTATGTATTTAATATATTGTAAGAAATAAATATATTGCAATTACAAGAAAATAAACTATACATTCATGTTAGTTAATAATGTTATCTAAACCAATGCAAAATAATTTTAGTTTTAAAATAATATTGATATTCAAAAGGAAGACTGGGAGGCAATTGAGACCACACGTGACTTTGCAGGGCACTAATTTTCTTCTTAAGCTCTTTTGTTGATCATTGAAGTCTCTTTTACTAATGCTTTGTTATAAGTAGACCTTTTTGGATTAGTTTGGACCTATTTCTTATTTGTTTTGGTGGTTATTTTTTTCTTGATTTTCCTTTATGTTCACGGTAAAATGGATTTGGCCCTTTCAAAAGACATAAATTACCAATAATAATATAAACAAACTTACAATATTGTTTTATGTCATATTCTTAAACACCATATATAATCATAAAATATACGTAATTTTTTTTAAAAAATGTTTTTTATAATATAAATTATGAAAAACTTAAATCTTTAATTACATATAATATTTTAAATTAAATTTTTAAATATAAAACTATTTAGATGTGATACCAATTTTAAATTAAATTCTTAAACATAAAATTATTTAGATGTGATACCAATGTTGTATTTAATAAATCAGTTTTATAAAAATATGAATTAAAAAATTTAAAAATAAATAAAGATGAATTGTTTTTGAAAAATATGTTTATTTTATTTTAATAAAAAAATGAATATATATAATTTTTAAACATCTATTACTCAATGAATGACATGGGTTTCTAATTTTTTACTTTTTTCTTTCAAAATTTCTAATTTCTAATTTTTCAATGGCCTCTGAGTATATACTTTTTTAAAGATTTTACTATAATTGTGTGTGTATTTTATCCTTATGAAATCTAAACATGGATATTTATATTTTATTATTAATGTTTTTTTAGTAAATTCGAGTCTCTACTTTTTCCAAGATCTCATAGTAAATTTGCATGTATTTAATCCCTATGAAATGTACACACAAGGCTTCATATTTTATCTTTAATGTTTTTTCATGTGTTTGTTCTTTCCTCCTCAACCACATTCATTCACCACCTTTCATGATCTTTTTAAACAAACCTTATTGGGAGTACAATATTTATAAGTTTAGTGTAATTTCATTCTCAATAAGAGAGAGACATTTTTACCCATTGTTGAGTTTTACGAGACTGATTTTCACTTTCCTTTCCTTAGTTTTAATTTTCCCTCTCTACAACAAGATGGCACCAAGTGTTGATTTCTTGGGGTTTTGTGTTTGTTGAATTTTATTTGGGTCCTAATATTGAAAAAACCTATGTGAGAGGAGATCACATGTATCACAATCTCATGAACATTCCCCATAGAGGGTTTGACCCATTATTTATTCATGGTTTTACCTTTTTAATTAAATTTGGGAAATGAGATTAAGCCACATGTTGACATTTTTTGAACCTATTTCATGGATGGTTGTGTTATTTGATTATTTTTTCATTTTCTTTTCTCATTCATCTCCATGAAAAGAGATTGTAGCACATCATGATTTTGTGAACTTATTTCATGAAGAGTTGTGCTTTGTTATTTCTTAGATCTATAAATCGAGGGTCTAGCCATGTGGATTTATGTTGTAAGATATCAATACCACCATTTTTTTTATTAATAATTTTAACTTACATATTTCAATAAGTAACTCTTAATTTTATATATTAGGAATAATAATCAAGGTGAATTAAAATTTCATGGTAATGATTTATTTGATAGAAATTAGTGGATGATCATAAAAGTAGGAGGTTTTGGTTTACTTATCTTATTCCAATTAATGTGGGTTGCTCTAAATTTCTAAGTACTATGTGAGTATTATGGCATTAGAATAAATCCACTAAGTTTTTTCATTCATATTTCCATGAATACGGATTTGAAGAAGGTCCAACAAGTAGTTGTAAAATAACTAAAGGAAAAATTGTCTACTAATCAAGTTTGCAATAAGGTGAATTATAATGATTTGCAACTCTATTTTATAGATGTCTTATAAAGCCAAACAAAAGGGTGTAATATTGGAATATAGAGTGGATGGAAAAAATAAAGAATATGAGTTTTTTAAAGAATGGTCGATAAACTTGGATGGAAAAATAAGGATTATATGTTTTATTCAGTTCATAAATTTTTATATTCTATTGGAGAAGCTATGGTGATCTTAAACTAGTTATTTGGTAGAGACAAAATTGAATTAGTGGATGTGGTCTAGGTTCCACTATTGCATGATATTTTAGAGAATAGAAAGATGATAAATCATAATTGGTTAATTTATTTCAACTCAAAAAAAATATTTAATGAGATCAAACATGAATAAATTTTAATATGGACTAATATCTCATAGATTGATTTTATTTTATCTTTCCACATATTTTACTCCTTTAATGGACTTATAGTCATAATAAACTTGTTCATGTAGCCTATAATGTTATGTACAAGCACATGAACTATCATTCATATACTCTTATCTATAATTGATTCATTCCCATGTTTTACTCAATAATTCACAATGAAGAGATTCCTATAATCGAAAACCCTTGATGGGGTCACTAAAAACCTTGGATAGTTGGGTTTTATATAAACAACATGATACACTCATTAGGATGGAAGGACTTTTTTTAAGCCTTATGATCTCCCATTTTATTTTTTGAATCACTTATTTATCATGAATGCTTGTTACCAATTATCAACATGTATCATTATAACTTTGAGATAGAAGGGTTTGGAGTTTTTTTCCCCAAGTTTTTTATTATTCTTGGTAGCCAAGAATTTCACCACTATCCTATTTCAAAGACCAATGGAAATGGGATTCATACATATACTCTTCATGAGATATAATTTATGAAATGTGATATTTATGATCAAATTCATAAATATCTTGAGGTACTGAAGCACAAAGCTAATATAGTATATATTTATGAATATCATCTAGAACATGAGTACTTTTGGGATGCCCTATAATCAAATAAATTTATTAACAATTTAATTAGAACTAAAAAAATGTCAAACTCTCCTAGTGTGTAGTAAGTAAATGATGGTATAATTAAGAACATGCCTAAAGGGAAAATGGTGCAAAGTGAGCTAGAAACACATGGTTATAGGTTTTTTCAAATAGGTGCCAAGATAAGGGAGATCATATTCAATTATAGTACACAAATAACCTAATGGTATCTCCTTTATTCTTACCCTTATCTCATACCATAATTTGACAACCTAAGGTAATAATATTATATAAGGAAGACATTATCATTTTAGATAAGGTTTTAATGGTTATGCCCAAAGAGGAATAGTTGATTGGTGTATGTACACATCATATTTTATTACTAAAACCTTTCTATTCTAGATATTTTTAGCACATTAATCTCCCTAAATGTGTATTCATGCATAGACTGAGATCTAGGCGGGTTAGCTTGTGGCCTTTTATGATATATTTTGTCATGCATTATAATTCTTAATACCACATTAAAATCATTGACATAAAATTATTTATCCTCTTAGCTTCTCATTCCACCCTTATAACCTTATTTTTCCTTTTTTGTGTACTCAGATGATGTCATGGATATGATTGATGATGTTTAGTATCATAACCCTGCTTTTCATAGCATATTATTTTATGTGGAAATATTTATACATAATTGGTTGGGATAATGACATCAACAAAAATTGAGTTTTAAATTTTAATTTAGATAATTCTTTTTTAGTATTTGACATTAGAGTGAATCTAATAAGTTCCTTTATTTAATATATTATTAGAGTTTTTTTGTGTAGACTATCATTTTAGATCCATTAAAACCTTTTGTGTACAAGGCCCTTGTTTATATACCTAAAATTGTTTGTTCATCTATGTAACACATAGGAGGTGCATTAAGGTCAAACTACCACTCTTTAAACTTGATTCATCTATTCAAATAGAGTTTCAAAATTGTAAAACATGAAATTGAATATAAACAAGATGTGGAATGGTCATTGCACATTAATATGCAAAGATATTAGTAAAATAAAGATGCTTATATTCAATGGAAAGTATAAGGTATAAGTAAATATGTATTAAATACATAATACAACTTATAATGAGAATTATTATGATGTTAAATAGGGTTGATAATTAGTAATTGATTTGTTTAGACTTTGAATGACTAGAAAGGTAGATAATGAGAATTCTTGTGAGTATTAAAGAAGGAAACACTTCCTAATTAATTAGTTTATTATAATAAAAATGTATAAATGACCATTTGATACCATATATATTAATTATGCATATGTATAATTTTGTTTTAATAACTAAAATATATATCATTATAATAAATTAGTTATAAAAGAGGGCATTACAAAAAATTCAACTTAGACAACACATGATGTTTCTTCTTGAAAATGGACTTCCAAAAGCATGATGTGTTGACAACTGTGTAAAAAATACACGAAATATTTAATTACCACCTATCATGGTATGACATGGCATAAATATTATATAATTACATTGAGTCATGCATAAACCCTAAGGTTTATGTGGTGTGTGTATGCACGGGCTAGGATGAGCTACAACTATCCTCTTTCTCTCAATAGACTAGGACACAGATAAGGTAAATTAAATAGAGTTTACCATACTTGTATGATCAATTAAGGACAAAATGAATTCTATAGATATAGAAGAGGGTCACCTATAATTATAATGTCAATAGCAAAGGGTTCTAGATCCTAATCTTATGGCACAAATATGTAGCTCTCACTAGACATCAATAAATATATACTATGATTTTAAATTAAATGGTTGTATAAGGTATTAACTAAATTAAAGGATGGGTTATAATGATTTTTAATGTGTAAGGTTATATGGTCAACTAAATGGGGGTCTATGCAACCTAAAGTGATTTATGGCAAGTGTAAGCAATCATATAGCCACACTAGCTTATTTGGTGTGGAGAAGACTAAATAAGTGAATAAATAAAAGAGTATAAGGATAAAAATACTTACCTTAGGGTGGAACCATTGATGCTTCAATCTCCCCCTTGGCTCGAGTGGATATTTATAAGATATGTTATAGGTTAAAAACCTCAAATTATTGGATGAAGACCTAAGATATGCTTAGCTTGAAACTCCTAATGACTCCTCCTATTGAGATTCAATAACATCACAAGACAAGACTCATAAAGATAAGTTTATAAGCTAATAATTTTATCAAATGTACTTAGGCCATAAATGTGAGCAAAACTAGAGTCAATAAATGGTATATGATATGATATAAATGAAATATGACCACTATATATTGATTTAATACCCAAAACTAACCCTAGACTCTAAATTGATGCTATTAGCCCAATTGGTATAGTTATAAGATGTTGGATGACATATAATAGTATTTTCCAAGATGATATAGTAAAAATTTCATAAAATAAGATCAAAACAATATCAGGCTAGTTGATACACTACATGAAGGGTGAAGGCATAAAATAGATAGTATCAGCTAGGCCAATACCATTGGATATAAGGAAACTACAAATTTGGACAACAAACATATAATAGAGGTACATACATACATAAATACACACACACACACACACACACACACACACACACACACACACACACACACACACACACACACACACACACACACACACACACACACACACACACACACACGTAGAGGAGGTTAAACTAATAGTAATAGTGGTGTAATTAGGTTGAAATACAACATCTCCCATAAATCACCAATGGGAAAGCCCCATGGTGATTTGTGAGAGATGTATTTCAATCCTAATTACACCATTATTACTATTAGTTTAACCTCCTATATATATATATGTATATGTATGTGTGTGTGTGTGTGTGTGTGTACATATATACATACATATATGCATATGTATATATGTATACATATATACATATACATATACATATACATATACACACACACACACACACATATATATATATGTATGTATATATATATATGTATATATATATATATATACATATATATATACATATATATGTATATATATACATATATATATATACACATATACATATATATGTATATATATATATATATATATATATATATATATATATATATATATATATATATATATGTATATATATACATATACATATATATATATATATATACATATATATATATATATACATATATATATATATATATATATATATGTATATATATGTATATATGTATATACATATATACATATATGTGTGTGTGTGTGTGTGTGTGTGTGTGTATAGATGAGGTTAAATTAATAGTAATAATGGTGTAATTAGGATTTAAATACATCTCTCACAAATCACCATGGGGCTTTCCCACTCTATAAAGTATGCACTCGGGGTGATTGATACATTGACAAGCATTGTAAAAGAAAGTGTTAGTAAATGATAAAGTGAAAAATATTATGTGTATACATGTCACCCATTCAAATCTCATGACATGTCACAATAGTGTAACATGGAATGGTTCTTTGGTAAATAAACATAGAAACACACTAAAGAGCATAACTGAAAATAAATGCTAAAAGAACTGAAAATATATAGAAGTAAATAAAATAAAAAATATGTACCTTCACTCAACTTGTTGATTGTATAAAATGTTACTTATATCATAGTTAATGGAATGCATCCAATGAGGAGAATGAGAGGTGGACCTAAAAAATAAGACTAAATTCCAATTTTTTTAAAAAAAATCTATTAGAACCTAATTTTTTTTTAAGACTCATTTTGGTTCATGAAAGGGACCTATGAAAATAAAAATATGGGGAAAATAGAATCTTGCATTAAATAACTTAAGGCTAAAAATTGAAAATATAATACTATAAATAGGTGAAAAGTATTCATTTATGCAATTGTATATTTTAGAAAACCAAATCTCTAATTATCTAATGTGAGCACTCTAAAAGATCATGACTTGCGGTCAATGAGGTAGATGTGCTAGGAAATATATCATAGTTGTGGCTAGAGTAGTACAAGTATATTTTGTATTTTTTTGTTTTATGGTTTTGTGTTAAATTTAACTAGATTAAGAAACCTAGGTGTTAAGGGAAATCTGTGTCACAAAATCTTCCCTAATGAGTGTAAAAAATAATCTATAATTAGGACTCATAGCAAGTAGTTGAAAAAAATCTAAACTAAAACCAAAGGCATTTATTATGGCCAAATAAATAAATTTCCACCTTCATTGAATTGTATTGAGTTAGGTGAGGCTGATACCATATTCTATGGCCAATGCATTTAGGTGAAATGTTGGCTGATATTGTATGATATGGCTGGTACATTATCAAATAAGTCAATTGGATGATATCGTATGGTATGGTTGGTGGCATTAGGAAAGAATCATGGTTGGCGAAATTTAGCACTTGGATGATATAGTAGAAATAATTAAGTTTGGTTGATACCATGGGTTATGGTCGATGTAGTTGGATAAATAGGTCTATGATATTGTATGGTATGGTCAATACATTAGAATAATAAGTTGGATGATATTGTATGGTATGGTTGGTTTAGTATAAATATAAGCATGGATGATGTAGTTAGGTGCCTGGTCGATGTAATAGAAAAATGTTTTTTTTCTCTTTTACATTTAGTTTTAGTAGTTCTCTAATATTTTTGGAGAAAAATCTAATTATAATTTATTGTTTGATATTTTTTAAAGGTTTTAGAGACTTTGGTAGATGTGGACATGAGTTGGTTGTCGAATATACTAGAGAGATTGTTATTAGTTGATCAAACACAACTTACCACATTGGGCCTCATAGGGATCATGGAGATGTGATGATGTAGAGAAAAACAAAAAATATTAAAAAATAATGTAATGGAACATACACTTATGATGTAGGAGCATCATTCCCCATACTTATTAATAATTTTTCATTAGTATTATTAGGGGCCAATTAAGTTCTAAAGAAGTACTTAGAGTTTTTCCCCTCTAAAATTGTAATTCAAATTTGTAAAGACCATGTGAATGGTCATTAGAAGTGATTGTGGTTTAATTAAGTCATAGGAGGTATGAGCTCATAAATATTATATTCATGATTAAAAAGACTTTATCCTCTTAAATAAGTCAAGATAAAGTTTATGAGGATTCTTATGAGTTTTGGAAAGATCTTAGGAGATAGTTTGAACATTTCTAGGATTTGTTGGAGTGATAAGGATAAGACATCTTTATGGATAAAAGGAAGGTCATTTGACCTATCTTGAGCATCTAAGCCTATTTAAAGGCATTGTAACCTTGTTCAAAGTGGGTGAAGCATGTGATAAATGTAAGTAGAATAGAATAGGGAGAAAAGACTGGATAAGGCCATTTTAGGCAACAAAATATTTATGTAAGATTATCAACTTTGACTTTTGAATATTTGCTCACTAATATGTAGACAACATATTTATTTTTGATGATCAATACAATGATGATTTAAATTATTTGATAGACAATGTTATCACATTGTCTTGGTTGAGGTACTTGGATTTTTTGGGTCGAGATTTATAAAATTTAGCCAATATTTTTATATTGGTGATGTTTTTTTGATAAGAGACTATCAGTATTATGATAAGTCAAATATTATTCTAAGTGAATTCTCATTTTTGAATATTAATAATTACTTGAAATGAAATAAAGAAAAAATATTTGTGTTTAAATTGCATGAAATATATTAAGGTTTTTGTGAAGTCGATGAGGAATATGAGAATAAAGATTTCCTAAATTCCTACATTATATAAAAGAGGATCGATTTCCTTTTGGGATTGACTACCAAATTTGGTGCATATAAAAGATTTATTTGATTAGTTTTTGATGACTGGATAGTGACTAGATGCGTGGGACATGAATGGATAACTACAAATAATTATTTGTTCTTTTGGTAAGTCATAATTAGGTATTTCCTTATTTTGTGAACCTTTATTGAGTTTGTAGTTTAGATTTGTCTTGTAAGGGTTTGATTTAGAATTTAAACAAGTCTTCACCATATAAGTGGAATAATTATTCCAATTCTAGTCAGCATAGACAAAGGCATGGTGAAAAGTTTGAATTGAATGATTTAAATATGTAAAATCACATTTGGTCTTTCTTTATATTTGTATAATGGATGGCCAAATCAATTTTGCTTTGATATAACTATATATGTCTTTCATCATGACTGTGTAAGGATCTATAGAAATTTGTATTGTTTAAAAAAAGTGGCAAGAAAACTTGTATATGTATCTTAAGAAATAAGAAGGTATAAAAGATTGACCAAGGCTCAAAATATATTAGTAAAATATGTACGAGGCTAATACAAAGAATACACAAATATTTGAGATAGGTGACTTGTGACATGAATGAAGTTTCAAAAAGGTATTCGATAGGATCGATAAATGGAAAATATGATGGCTATATAAAGGTGTGAAAGTTGTGCCAAGATTTTAAAGACCCAAGTAAAAGGATTGGAAAAACCTCAAATCATTTCTAATGTTATTAAGCGAGGAATTAGTGATAGGTCAAAAGGTCATTGTATTTGTTTATAATCCAATGTATAAGAAAGAGATAGTTAATCAAAATGGGTATACAAAGTGAAGGATAATTTAGTTCAACATATAAGTGTTATGGATATCAAAGGAGGAAGTTATAAAATATAGTAATTTTGATACAAGTTTATGAAAGTATGGATTCATTCTTTATGAGTTTCTTGTATAAATACTAGAAAGATACCTAACACAAGTTTGTAAACTATTAGCAAAACTTAGACATTAACTATGGACAATGAGAAATGGCACAATAGTGGCATTAAGGAGATATATTATTCAATATTTATGTGGATTTGAAGTTAAATCAATATTATTCTAAAATAATGAAAAATAGTGTGAGATTTCCATCATTTTAGTATCAGAGCCTGAGAGCTCTTGGGAAAATATATTTTGGTTTGAAGGTTTTACAGGGATAGAAAAAGAAAGTGGTTCAAGGAGGCCAAAGCCATTGAGGCTTATGAAAGGATAAAAGCCAAAGAGGGCTTAAAGAAGAAGGTAAAGAGTTAGAAAATCTCTTGGGTTAGGTATAATATTAGGTTTGGTTGATAGGTTGTGGTTGTAATAGTAACAAAATCCATTATTTTGAGCATAGCATGAGACTATTTTTGCAATTGATTGTTTGAATTGGTTGAATTGATAAAGAATCAAGTTGCAGTGTTTATTTTAGAGAAGGTACAATGGATGTAGATGTTGAAGCAATCAAGAGAATAGTGTTGAATTATTGAGAGGAGTTTATGTCCATATCACTCATTTGATTTGAGCGAGGAATTTTGACAAACTAGAAAGTGGCATATATGGTGGAGGTGGCATATTAACATTCTAGCATTGAGGTAAATTTGATTGTTTAGTATTTTTCATCATCAATTTATTATTTTTATGGTTTTTTTAGGTATTACAGAATGGAGAAGTATAAGGAAAGAGAAAATTGGAATGTCAAGAAGCCAGTAAAGAGTTAGCTCAGTTGGTAGAACATAAGAGGTTACTCAAAAGAAAAGGTGAATCCAAGGTAAGAAGGTAAACTTGGATAAGGGTCAAAAGACTAAGGTAGAATAGACTTAGGTGAGACTAAGAGGAAGGGAGTAGATTATCAAAAGGCCAAGGTGAAAAAGACTTGGATGAGATAATGGAGCAAGGTGAGATAGACTTGCTAGAGAAAATAGAAATGGTAAAGAGAGTGATGGAGATATTGCCTAAAACAAAGAATTAAAAGGTGAGAGAGATTAAAATGAAAGAAAGAGAGATGAGGAAGAGAAAATAGAGAGAAGAAGAGTATGAGAAATAATTAAGAGAGACTAAGCAAAAATTAATAGAAATGGAGCTCATGATGGAGCTAATGCAAGATGAAAACCCATGGCATGGATGGGTAATGACAAAGAAAAAGATGAAGTGGCTAGTTAAAGTGATAGAAAAAAGGAGAAAAAGGATGAATAAATTGATAAGCAAGCAATTGAGGGAAGAGATAAGGAATCTCACTATGAAGGAAGAAACCCAAGTTTTTATTTTTGACATTGCTTTTGATGTTTTAAATGCAGTTACACAAGGTGTAGATGAAGATAAAGTCTTTGAGTCAATGAATAGACTCATGCATGAAGAAGAAGATATAAAGGAGGCTCATTGCAAATCCTTAAACCTTGAAGAAGAACATGAATAGAAGGAGATCCTTAATCAATAGGATGAACACGGTGAATAATCCAAGGTGAAGTATCAAAGGGAAGAGAACCAAGACTTTTTGAAGGAGATAGCTAATTTGGAGGAGGAATACTTGAAAGGAGAACCCAAGAATGAAAATTTGCTTTGTAATAATGTCTTTGTTTATTTAAATATTGAAAATTTAGAAGAAGAAATGGTAATGTTGGAGCATGCCATAAATGATGATGTATTGTTCAAAGAACAAAGTGAGAAGCAAATCTCATTAGATGAGAAATCAAGAAGACAATAAGGATGTAATGAGACCCAAAAGTCTCAAGTTTTTGTATTTGATAGTTTGTTGAGTTATGTTTTTACAAGTTTTGGTGAAGAGTTGAAAAATTTTGAGCAAGGAGTTTTAAAAAAAATCAAACAATAATCCTCATCCTAGAGGATCAAGTTGCAAATAAAAGGATAAGGCATGGAACATAATTGCATGCTCATCTATATGAGCAATTAGTTGAAGAAAAATTAGAATTAAGTAAAAGAAGAGAAGAGAAAATGGAGAAGCTAAGAAATTGGAAAGAGAGGAAGAAATCATTTGAACAAGAGCTCAAAATTATTTTGTACATAGGGAGTATGATGCAGGAGCATCATTCCCCATACTTATTAATAAGTTTTCATTAGTATGATTAGGGGTCAATTAAGTTCTAAAGAAGTACTTGGAGTGTTTTCCCTCCAAAATTGTAACTCAAATTTGTAAAGACCATATGAATGGTCATTAGAAGTGATTGTGGTTTAATTAAGTCATAGGAGGTCTTTTTGGAGGCATGAGATCATAGATATTATATTCATGATTAAAAAGAATTTATCCTCTTAAATAAGTCAAGATAAATTTTATGAGGAATCTTAGGAGTTGTTGAAATATCTTAGGAGATAGTTTGAACATTTCTAGGAGTTGTTGGAGTGATAAGGATAAGACATCTTTGTGGAGAAAAGGAAGGTCATTCAACCTATCTTGAGCATCTAAGCCTATTTAAAGGCATTGTAAATTTGTTCAAAGTGGGTGAAGAATGTGAGGAATGTAAGTAGAATAGAATAAGGAGAAAGGACTGAATAAGGCCATTTTAGGCCACAAAATATTTATGTAAGATTATCAACTTTGACTTCTAAATATTTGCTCACCAGTATGTAGACAACATATTTATTTTTGATGATCAATACAATGATGATTTAAATGATTTGATAGATAATGTTATCACATTGTCTTGGTTAAGGTACTTAGATTGTCTGGGTCAAGATTTATAAAATTCAGCCAATAATTTATATTGGTGATGTTCTTTTGGAAGCGACTTTCAGGATTATGATAAGATGAATATTATTCTGAGTGAATTCTCATTTCTAAATATTAATAATTACTCAAAATGAAATAAAGACAAAATATTTATGTTTAAATTACATGGAATATAGTAAGGTTTTTGTGAAGTTGATGAGGAATACCAGAATAAAGATTTCCTAAATTCCTACATTATATAAAAGAGGCTCGATTTCCTTTTGGGATTGACTACTAGATTTGGTGCATTTAAAAGATTTATTTGATTAGTTTGTGATGACTGGATAGTGACTAGATGCTTGGGATATGAATGGATAACTACAAATAATTATTTGTTCTTCTGGTAAGTCATAATTAGGTATTTCCTTATTTTGTGAACCTTTATTAAGTTTACAGTTTATATTTGTCTCGAAGGGTTTGATTTGGAATTTGAACAAGTCTCCACCATATAAGTGGAATGATTATTCCAATTCTAGTCAACATAGACAAAGGCATGGCAATAAGTTTGAATTGAATGATTTAAATATGTAAACTCACATTTGGTCTTTCTTTATATTTGTATAATGTATGGCCAAGTTGATTATTTTTTGATACAACTATATATGTCTTTCATCATGATTGTGTAAGGATCTGTAGAAATTTGTATTGTTCAAGAGAAGTTGCAAGAAAAATTGAATATGTATCTTGATAAATAAGAAGGAATAAAGGATCGACCAAGGCTCAAAATAGATTGGTAAAATAAGTGTGAGGCTAATACAGAGAATACAAAGATATTTGAGATAGGTGACTGATGGCATGAATGAAGGTTCAAAAAGGTATTCGACAGGATTGATAAAGGGAAAATATGATGGCTATATAAAGGTGTGGAATTTACACCAAGATTTTAAAGACATGAGTCAAAGGATTGGAAAACCCTCAAATCATTTCTAATTTTATTAAGCGAGGAATTAGTGATATGTTAGAAAGTCACCATATTTTTTTACAGTCCAACGTATATGAAAGAGATAGTTAAGTGAAATAGGTGTATAAAGTGAAGGATAATTTGGCTAGGCATATAAGTATTGTGGATATCAATGGAGGAAGTTATAAAATATAATAAGTTTTATACAAGTTTATGAAAGTATGGATTCATTCTTTACAAGTTTCTTGTATAAATACTAGCAAGATACCTAACATGAGTTTGTAGACTATTATTGAAACTTAGACATTAACTATAGACAATGAGAAATGGCACAATAATGGCGTTAAGGAGATATGTTTTAGATTAAGGTAAAAATAGGTTTTGAAGGGGCCCTGAAACCCTAAACATCAGATGAGATAAAAACCTTAAGCACACCCAGGATACGAAGTAACCTGGAACCTGTAAAAGCTAGACCAGATTAACCAGTAATCTGAAAACAGCTGACAAGAGCTGGACAAATAGAAACTATTTTAATTTTTTTTTACAAGACCGAAGTTTCATGTCTAAAGGGGGGACCAGAGGCTTAGATTTTTGCCTCTTAACAGCTGTCCAACCATCCTCTACCTTAGCTACCTCAGCAACCCAGTCCTTAGAAGGCCAAGATCCATGAAGTCTAGTGGGCGATGAAGCCTCAGCAAAATCCTTAAGAAAACCAGCCAACAACTGGCTCCTAGGAGAATCCTTCGACACAGGTGGAGGAACTACCACCTCCTCAGTAACCGGTTCAGAGAGATCACATAATCCAATCTCCACCGAACCTTCAATAGGATCTGTCTCCAGCGGAGTCTCCTGATCCATCGAAACAGATTGGATATTCTTTTCATTCTCATTCTCTGAATCAGTCGAAGCTTCCTCAGGTTGTTTTTCAATGTAATGATCATGAGCAGCTTCAGACCACCAAGAAGGTGATCTTCTGGATCTAGATTTCCCTGCAATACACCGGGCAGCAACATGCCCCATTAGATGACACTTTCTGCATCGAAAAGGTAACCCTTCAAAATCTAACATTTGCGTCCAAGAACCCCTAGGGGAGTCCAGACAAATCGCCTCAGGAAGGCCCTTAGAAACATCCACCTCAACCATAAGGTGAGCACAGGTCGATCGGAAATACCTCTTAGTTTCAGCATCCTTGAATAGAAACTCCCCTATAGCATTTCTGATGGTTTTAAACACCGATTCATGCCATAGATGCATTGGTAGATTAGGGAGCCGAACCCAGACAGGGATCTTATTGAAGGTTTCTGTTACAGGTTTGAAATCCATATGCCACCATTTGGCGAAAAGAGGGTATTTACCCTGCCAAAAAAAATTTCTGTTGGACAGAATAGTCTTCCTATCCTTAGAAATGTGGAATAAAGCTATAAAAAAACCTTTACCACAAGGGTAAATTTCAACATTTCCTTTAATAAGTGGCAGCCAGGTCTGGGAAATCTAGCCATGTAAATCTGCACGAGATGGCCAGAAGCCATGAAATCTACAAATAGCTGCAAACTTTGAAAAGTGCTCTGCCTGATAAAAGATTGCTTCAACAGTATCATGATCTAGATTAACCCTGATAGGATTTAAAGCACTTACAGGTGAATCACTCAATCTCCCAGCAGAAGCTTGAAGTTTCAAGTCATGAATTTTAGCTTCAAACACAGCCACGTCTGCATAAGTTCTTCCCTTAGATCCAGGGAAAGAGCCAAGAACAAGGGCACCATTTGCAAAATCCGTGACAAGAGAAGAACCCCCTTCTGAAACAGAGTGAGCGAACAAGAACTTAGGTGAAGTCTCAGCCACACCAGCCATCGGATCAATGGCATCCAGGTCCTGGCGCCTGCCAAAAGGGTGTGTTCGCGCTCGCGCCTGCGCATGCTGTGCGTTCAAAATCTCCATGCGCGCACGTTCTCCTTTTTCTTGAAAATAGATGCCTCCATGCACGCGCGTTAAGGAGATATGTTATTCAATATTTATGTGGATTTGAAGTTAAATCAATATTCCTTTAAAATAATGAAAATTAGTGTGAGCCTACCATCAACTTACCTTGGACCGCTTACCTAGATCTGATTATTTTATTTTAGTCCTTTATCTATCCTTTGATCTCTAATTTATTTATTTACAATAGGTAAGTTATTCCTATATTCAACACCTTGTTTATTATTTCTTATACATGGTTCATTAATATTCTTCAAAAAATAGTCCTTGTAGCAATATGTATACCATAACAATTCACTCTTACTAGGATGATGGAGGTCCATTGTCAATTTTCTTAAGACATATTTCATTACATAGTGGATCAAGTTACCTTGGGCATTGTGATAATAAAGGGTGTTATATCAAAATACATATTTTAAAGCTTGTTTACAAATTTGAGTCTTTTCACAAGAATCCATGTTCAAAGGATAGGTTTGATGCTCAAGGAATTAGATAATGTGTTTGCACCATGGGCTCTGTTGAATGGTGATATCCTCAATATGAAAGATAAGTAAATATTTTTGGATGGAATATGGACACTTTATTATTTCAATAAGAAAGGTAGAATCAGTAAAAACTTAGTGTAGATGAAATAAGGATGTTGAAGAAGCAAGTGAATTAGCAATAGATTTTTTATCTATAGGGATGGGCTCAATGGTAAAATAAGAAATTTATTTGTGAAGGGTAGTGGAAATTTGATGATAAGAATTAAGATTTACACTTTTACATTGATAATAACCATTAACCTATCAGAAGATAGTTAGGAGTCACCCAAATCATGTAGATATGTAATGTCTAAGTCAATTTTTGCTCCCATGCCTAGGATTAATGCTTTATATTTTTCCATGTTATTAGTGACATCAAATCTAAGTCAAAATGCCAAATGAATAATTTTAATATGAGGACTAGTGAGTATGAAACCTACCCTATCTCCTTGAAGGCATTTGACACCATCAAAATGAAGGTTATAAGTTTCTTCATGTAAATTGTCACTAATTTTGGGAAGTTCTTCAAGGACTACTTTAGATTTAGTAGTATCAAGAATGATAGAGTAATATTCTTGATTACTTGCTTCTAAATTAAAAATGAAGTTATGTAAGTAATCTTTAAGAGATATAACCTAATTAGGACCTTCAATATATAGGATGTTATCATTAGGGAGACTATCTTGAAGGTGATTGGTAGTGGGTATGGATTTTATTATTTGTTGGTCAGCAATGACTTTTCCTTTGACATCTTTTTGCATGATGATGTGAAGGTCAAATTCCATTACAAAATTATCAATGTTATCTCCAGTGAGAAAGGCTTTAGAGAAAAAGTGATAAAGGGGATTAGAATGAACTATAACATAAGTTGTTTGATAAAGCATATAATGATGGAGCTTTTCAGCTGTAAAATAGATAATGAGGTAATAATGTTCTACTTTGGTACACAATTTTTTATAATTAGTGAGACCTTGACTGATATAATAGATGGCATACTCTCTTATGGTATTATCTTGTTGGGAAAGAATTTCCCCAACTGATATGGGTGTGAAATAAGTGTACAAGATTAAAGGACTGTCATTGGAGGGTAGATGCAGGGTGGGTGGATGGAGCAATGATTATTTCATAATTTTAAATGATTTTTGATAAGGATCAGTCTATTCAAGTGCATTAATTTTTTTAAGAAGGGAATTAATAGAATAAATGAAGTACGCCATTTTGAGGACAAATTATCATATTACACCAAGCTTGTTAAGGTAAGTTTGAATATATGGAATGGAATGAGGAATAAGCATGTTGATAATAGCATTGATCTTAGAAGGATCAAAATCAATACTATGAAGAGAGACTAAGAACCCTAGTAACTTACTAGATGTGACACCAAAGACACATTTGTAGGGGTTTAGTCTAACTTTATATTTGATGAGTCAATCAAGATGATAGTAATATCAAAAAGATGAGTTTTGTGGATTGTAGATTTGGTAAAAAGATTATCCACATAGGTTTACGCCATCTTATGGATAATGCCATGAAAAATGTGGGTCATTTCATGTTGATAGGTAGCTTTGGAATTTTTAAGGTTGATGGGCATTTTAACCTAGCAATAGGTGCCCCATTCTATGGTGAAATTTGTCTTATGTTGATCTTTAGGGGTGATGTGAATTTAATTATAACCTAAAAAACCATCCATGAAGGACAACATTTCATATCCAATAGTAGAATCAATGATGGCATCTATTGAAGGTAATGGGAAGTTGTCCTTGGGAAAAACAAGATTGAGGTTATTAAAATTGATGCATATGTGAATGACCATGGTGAATTTTTTATGAACAAGGATAATGTTTGAGACCCATTTAAAATAGTCCACAGGTTTGATAAATTTGGCTTTTAAAGTTTAATGATTTCTTTATGAAATAAATTGGAAACTTTAGGGGGAATTTTTTGCTATTTTTGCCAAATAGGTTTGGCATTGGTATAGGTGATGATGTTGTGCACCATAATACTAGGATCAATACTAGGCATATACTCATATGACTAAGTAAAAGTCTCATAATATTTATCAAAAAATAAACTAAATTTATCATGTTCAGTTGGTGTGAGTTCTCTAGAGACTATTATAGGTTAAGCGCATGAAGGGGTGCCATATTGAATTCTTATAATTTCTTCAATAAGTGTAGCATTTGCATATTGAAAATTGTATGGCACGTTATCAAGAGAGGAAATGGTATATGTTTTAGGATAAATTATAGTGATGAAGTTGTTAAAATGAGGGGGCTTTTACTTGAAATTCTAAAGTTTATGATGTTACTGAAGAAGTTGAGGTTCTTGATCATGGAACAATTCAATGATGGCTTCATCTCTAAGCAACATAAGTAGAGGGAAATAACATTCCACATATACTTCATGGTCAATAACTTTGTTATCATGGTGGTCATGTTTAGAATGTATCTATCATACATATATGGCCTTGGCATTGAGGGTGATATTAAGAGAAGATGGAATTGTAGAGGAAGGTTGATCAAATTTAATTATTTTATCATAAGCATTATTAATGGGGAGAGGATAAGATAGCATAATCAATATGGTAGGAGGTATATAGGATTATGAAAGTTACAAATATGTGAGGGGTGAAATTTTTTCAACCACCCAAGGAGTATCTATAAGTGGAGAGTTAATTGGAAGTACATGAGCTTTAGGTTCTATCTTGAAATCTATGGAAATGGTATGAACATCATAGTTGAAATCATGTATTTAAGTTAAATTTTTTTGATAATGTGGACCATCCATGTCTTATGATTAAGCTTGGGCCATGATGTAGTTATCATCATAAGATGGAGAAATTATATATGTCTGTGACTTATAATGAACTTTGGAAGGTGAGATGCCTAGATCGCTAAATTAACATGGTGAAATAATTAAAGGATCTTGAAATAATTTATCCACTCCATAATCATTACATGTGAAGTCATCTTCTATATAAGATGCTTCATGAGCATTTCATGAAGGAAGGAAATTGGTGATCTCATCAATAAGAGGGATTATATGATCACGAGGTAATAAATAGGGAGGTAGCCACTCTAAGATGTATGGAGGTGAATTAGTATTATTTCATGTATTATTCAAGTCATTGGGATCATCATCATTAGAATAATCAAGAGTGACATGTAAATCCATATTCATATTAATAAATTCAGGTAAAGAGGCACTTTAATCTTTAGAATAATGGGAATTCGATATTAAGATTTGGGATTAGGGAACTAAATACTCCATGGGTTAGGATTGGCCTCATGTTTATACCTTTAACCATTATGAAGAAACTTGATACATTGGCTATCGAAAGAGGCAATAACCCTCATGTGATGAGTCCATGGGTGTTTTAGGAGTATATTGTAAGCTAAGGGTAAAAACAAGACCATAAGATTATTTCATATAGTCTTGGGTCCAATAATAAGATGGATCCAAATACAACCAAGTGGATTGTGATTAGTATTGTCAAATCCACAACATGCCAAACGAGTTTGTTTGAGATGATCTTTGCTATAGCCGAGTTGTTGAATGAGCTAGAGAGATGCCATATTAATATTAGACCCTTCATATACTAATATTTTATGAGTGAAAGTTTTATTAATGGATATTTTAATAAATAGGGGTGGATCATCGGATTGAGAGAGGATTTCGTCATTGAACATGTCTTCTTTGAGTAATTCTATGGAAGGTTTTAAATAAAGACAAATATATTCAATGGTATGCCCTTTTATTGGTTGAGGCTCATGAGAGAAAGGTTCCTCTTCTAAGGGAGAAGGTTCTTCAATTTCTTAAAGTTATTACAGTAGTAAATTATGATGATAAGGAGAGGTATGACTAACTCCATGAGAGCAATTTTGTAAGGCATAGAGTTGAGTTCTTCTAAGAAGTTCTAATGGGTTTTGGAAGAAGAAGAACTAACATGAGGCTTAGAAGGTAAAATAGGTTTAAGAGGAATAAAAGTGATTAGAGGTTTAGAGGGAGGAGGTAGATCCTCATTGGTCTCTAAAGATAAGTGAGCAGTAATAGTAATATCTTTGAGAAGTTGTTCTTCCAAAGATGGTTTCTTAAGTTTGGTGATGGGATCTTTATGGGATAGTTTGCATCGATAATTGACCTTATTTTCATTTACATATTAGGAATTGGTTTAATATTGATCATAATAAATATCAATCACATAAATATATTTATTTTCATGTTGAGGGTTAAAGGTAGATAAATATTTTGGGTTGTTAGAAGAAGCTTTGGGACCTTGTATTTTATGAAAAGTGTTAATGTAATCTTGATGATGGATTTGAATCATGTCATCATGATTGAATGAATTTCCACGCATAAAAAATGGAAAATTTTGTAATTTATCTACATGTTTCATGAGAATGACCTATATCAATGTGGAATAAACAAAATTTATTAGTATCATACCATTTATGGGGATTATTGGGGTACATGAATGGTTTAGATGATACTAAAAATAGTTTCATTTGCTACACGATTAATGACATATGATAAGGTTAGGGTTATTGACTTTAGCTACTCCTAGTTTGGGTTGAGGAGGATTACTGGTTATCACATTGGTTGAATGTTGAAAATATCCTTTAATTATTTTAGTATTATATTCAAATTATTTCATTAAGAAGTCTTGGCATTTAGCTTGGTCAAGAGATTCATTTAATGTTTAAGGAGTGAAATTTTGAACCTTGTATTGGAGTGAAGGTTTTAATGCTATTATAAAAAGTTTAAATAAGTTTTCATCATTCATGTTGTGATCAACCTTTTGAGCCAAATATTTCCATTGTTTGATAAAACCATTAGTTGATTCGATGGGAGATTGCTTATCATTGATGAAATGTTTAAGGTAATTTTTAAGAATATCATTGTGTTGAAACTCTTTAACTAAAGGATTGACTAAATCCTCTAGTTGCCATATAAAATGTTGGGAAAGTTAGTTATACCATTATAATACATCATATGTGAAGTTTTTAATTAAAATTTGGTTGTGGTGAAAGTATTATTTTGGATCCACTCTTTATAGAGATTATTGAATGCCCTAAGAAAAGATTCATTGTCGTTAGTCCCATCATATTTAATAGTTGGAGATATATTACCAATATCAATATAAATAATGAAAGGGGTTAAAGGCTCATTTTGAATGTGTTGAAGCGTCTTACTATGCATGATAGGTTGGGGGATGAAATTAAATTTGGCATATCTAAGAGGTGGAGGAATAAAAATTTTATTATGTTGAGGGAGAAGAATGGGAGGTTGATTAGCCATGTTGATCAAATAATGTTATAGTTGCATCATTTGAGAGGTTTTAGATGTTTGAATTATGTTCATTTGTTACACTATCTATGAAAGAATCTAAGTTATATCAATTATTAGGTTAGTGTTTTTAGGAGGATTCCCCAAATTAGTATTCGGGGAAGGGTTTCTAGGTGGTAGATTCCATGTGGGGTTATTGGATAGACTTGTGTCAATTGCTCCCACATTATGGTGAGATGTTTAAATATATGAATTATCTTGATAAATCTCAACTATTGAGTTATTTTAACCATGTTGAAATTAAAATATGATGGAGGATAAGAGATACTCCAAGAGTGAGGAACTTTGTGGGAAGTAAAGATAGGAAGAAAAGAGTATCCATTATAACATTTAAATGGATTCAGGGTATCCAAAAACATTTTGATAGGGGATTTCATGATTCTTGAAGAAACAATATGATATCAAGAAAAAAATGAAAAAAAGATATAGTCATCCAAATGGGGAACAATGTTGGCCAATAGGTAAAAAGTTGACAGAGTATGTGAAGAAAATTCATAGAAAAGGAAAGCAAAAAGGCATAGTCGAGATGGTCAACTATGTGATGTAAGGGATGAAATTGAAATAGGCTAAATATATACATAATTATATGGGTTGATAATGTACTATTAAACAAGGAACAAGCCAAGAAATAAGAATACATAATTGGACACATCGACTATGTATTACTTAGATGAGGGACTTAATAAGAAGATAAAAAGACATAGTCAAACATGTTGACTATGTACTGCAGGAAAATATGGTGAAAATTCTATAGGAGACTATGTTGATAAAAATGATAATGTTCTAAAATAGAGAATTTTTTTGTAAGATAATATTTAAGCAAATAAAATTAAACACAAGCAATTGGATCAATGTGATTGAAATAATTAGAACACACATCATAAACCTTACACGGATGCTAGCTAATGAAAGTATTACAATAAAAAATACAATGATCAAATAGAAATCAGTAACTAGAAATTAAAATGCTAACTAATAGGTCATTCCTAAGTGTTATTGAGTTATAATGAAATGCAATTTTAATCTAATTGGGAAGTTGGTTATAATGAGGAACTAGAAAGCAATCTAAGGTTGGTTTCAAGAAGTTTAGGTTAAAAAAGATCTATATTGGAAATGGTATTAGCTTAGTATTGGGGCTTACTCTATCACTTCACAATCCCACAATGATAAGGGTGTCAAGTTCTTTTCTAATATATACCATTAATCACGTGTTTATAATTAGATAGAAAATCAAGTCAGCTTCCCCCTTGGTGATGAAATCCAAGTAGGTAAACCTTGGGAAGAAATTTTTTTAATGTTTTTATGTAAAATGATATGGAAGTGTGTGTAAAAGAGAAAAATAGTGTGACTAAATCAACAATTTAAAAAACTACTTAATTAATCTATGTTTGTTACTCTTAGCATGCAAGTAATCAAAAATAAAGTTGAATTAATTACTAGTAAAAAGAGGTTAATTCCTTGATTATGAAGAGTAAAAAGTTAGTTTAGGTGACACTATATGAAAATAATATAGAATAAAGTCAACTAGGTTACTACTTTTTTGTAAAAGCAAGATCTAGAAGGACATAGTCAAATATGTTAATTATGTGTTTTAGAGAGAAGACAAGATACAAAAGTGTGTCAAGTTGGTTGACCTAGCTGGCTATAGGGATGTAGTTTTAAAGACTAAAATCTTGGGAAAAATAGTACAAAAAAATAAAACTAACATCACAAAAAGAGTAAAAATGAACCTTGGTGGGTTCGAAGATGTTAAGATTGCAAAATTTTATGTTGTGATGTTCAAATGTTGATTCAAAAATTCTTATAATAGAGTCAACTAGTTTGATAGAGTTTGTAAAACTTGTGTGCTGAAAAATAATTTATGAATAGAGTTTACTGGCTCAACCATGTTTGCAGACTTGTATGCTGAAAGAGGAGAATTACAAACATAGTCTTTTAGTTCTATTATTTATAAAAATATATAAATAGAAAATAAGATTGTGATGAATCGATCGATCTAGTCACTTTTATTTGGAGAACACATGTACAAATAGAACATAGTCATTTTGGAGCAACTGTGTATTAAACATACACAAACTATTAGAACTATATCAATCAGTTTGATATAGTACTATAAAAGTAGAAATATATAATATAATGATGAAATGAAATCATGAAAGAAAACCTACAAGGGTTTGACTCATGTTACATTCACTAGGATGTATACACAGAGGAATCTAACTAATATATTAATCAATCCTAACTTGGAGAAGATAAATCCTACTTACACTTCCAATTGTTGATACATTAGATATTCAGGTTCACGACCAAGATGGATCTGATAGAACTAACCAAGAGATCTCTTACCACAATAACATCACTAGAGAGGATTCTAAAGCCTCTAGTCAAGAAACACCATGGGATAACCCTAGTTAGGTCCTATTTTTTCATATTCACAAAGTAAATTACAAGTAAAGCAAAATCTAATCTAGTGCTCACCAAAGCTTGTGGCACAAAGTGAGGGTAATAAACATAAAAAAAATAAACATGGATAGGAGAATCCTAATTAATTTATGTATAGGTAAAACTCTAATGTATGGAGAGATAAATATTTTCAAAAGCCATTACTTATGCTACTTCTATCTACTAAAATAGAGAAGTAAAGTTAGAGATACTTACCTCGAACATGAACTTGTTAAGACTCAATATCTCCCTTGGTCAAAGTTACTTTTCAAAAGGATATTGGGGTTTTTAAGGATCATTAAGAAATACTAAAGCATCTAAGAATTTTTCATAATACAATATTCTTCTCTAAGTATAAACCTTAAACAATAAATCCTTAAGTAGAATGGTAGAAGAGCAGATTATAAAGAAGCATAAATGAATAATTAACTCCTTGTCTCTCTACGAAATGTCAAAATGAATGTGTATATATAGATGAATTTAACCCTAAAACTTTCCAAAATTTTAGTTGATAGGGTCAACCCAATCAACTTTGTATCATTTTTTGCTAAAAATAAGTTAGGTCTTGGTCTAGGTCAGCTAGGAGTTGACCTAGACCCTTAATTTGTTTTGTCAATTTGAATACAATTTCAGTGGGGATGATAGTGTAAATCAAACCATTAGAAAGTGTTTTAGGCTTATTAAAGGGATAAGTAAAGTGGTGAATGCTTTGAGGAATGTGTAAGAGATGAGATAAGGCTTAGAGAAGTTTCTAGGAGATGGTTGTGTTGATAACAAGTGGTAGTATAAGGGATAATAATCCTACAAAGCACCAATGGTCTACCCACCCCTTTCCTAGTGCACCCTTTAGGGCATGAAATAAGAGAGATTGAGACTTGATAGGTTCCTTCAGGAGAGAAAACATTAGTAATTTATAAAGTTTAAAAATATTATGTGTATACACATTTAGGTTTGCATGAAGCAGAATTCATCACGTGGTATACATCTAAGCCTGCTCAACACATGTAAGCTCAGGTATAAATATCTTTCTTTTACTCTAGTAATTTTAATTTTTTTTCATTAATAGAATAAAATGAGGGAAAAATTCATCATAAAAATGAACATGTAATGCTAAAATAATTCACTTGTGACCATCCTTTTATACATACTTAGCTCATGCTTAATTTCACAGTTCTAAATTGTTATTCCTCTACTTCTATGTGGATGATCCTTATCCAAAATAAATTTTGATACAAGTGATATTACCATTCTTCATTCTAAATATCCTAAACTAATCCCTTGATTAATTCACACTTCCATTTTAGTTGTCTATGCTTCTCAAATAAAGTTGCTCCTTCAACATGCTCACAGTAGTGTCTGAAGTCACTAATTTCATACTTTCACAAAATAATGGTTAATTTCACAAATTAAAATTCACTTAATGGGTCATCCCACACATTGGTCAAGTCTCATTTGAGATATTTCTAAAAATACCACTATATAATCACATTTTCCATTCATTTGTTAACTAGTTGGCAAGAGGCTTTTATAGACACTAAATCTAAATTATATATCACCTCAGTGTTATACACTTGGAAAATACCTATCATGGTTATAATATTCATATTTAATACCTTCTTGTTTATGAAAGTCTCATGTTCATTATATCTTTGTGCCAAATTTCTTATCTCTTAGAATAACCATATGATATTCTGATGACTAAGCTTTATATACCATGGAAAATTCTCTAAGCCTGATCATTATCTTTTTCTACTAGTTTTGAACATGTATCTACTTTCTATCTTCTTGAACACTTGTGTCCTAGCCAGATGCCTACATAATGCAATTGTCCCTTTTATAACTAAGTGTCTACTACCTAAAAGTCATGCAATTTGTAAATTTAATGTATCCTTATGGTTGAACTAACTACTTTAGTGCATGATATTTAAAAAAAGGATTAATATATGTACAAGATCGACTCTCATTCATTCCTCACCTAGAAAACATGGGGAACCACAAGGAAACTTACCAAGAAGCACTTAATCAATCATTCAAGTGAGTGAGCATGTCCTATTCATCCTTATTTATATATTAGTCATATAAGTAGTATTTATATAGGTTTGAAGTATTAAATTAGCATCTAATGATCCATATTTTCCAAGTTACAAGCTAAGTCACTATATGTACTTACTTATCACATATTACATACTTATACACACACAATCTAATATATAGGAAATAAATACATAAGTTTTAGGCCCTTTTCAAAGTATTAGCTATATAGGCAGTACCTATTGGTAGTGGGATCCTTAGGGTAGCTCGACACCATGTGCCCACTAACCCATTTTTCTCATAGTCACTCCATGGCTGAGGAAGTTAGGGTTTTATCATTTTAAAAAAAGTGATAGCCTATGAAAATGATCTATATAAATTATAATAAAGGTCATAAAAAACCTAGAAGGATCTAGTTGGTCGCATCCAAATCTAGATAGTATTATATACAAGACACTTGTGTCTAGATCAAACACGTGTCGATGCAATTTTCCACATGCAATAAGCATTCAAGGCCATATAATGTAAAATTCAAAAATATGATGACTTTTATAGGATATTTATATAATATAATTCCAACCTATTTTAGCCTAAATCTACATGCATGCAGTAAACCAACTAAGTACTCTTGTTTTTAATATATTACAATATCAATTAGTAACTATACTTTCTATTTTTGGAATATCTCAATATTTAAATTTAGAATGATTATTTTATCTTAGTTTATAAATTAATTAGCCTTCTATAGATTTATTTATCACCCTTATGCTTAATCATTTATTTATTATTAACCCTAGATATGCCATATCATCAATTTAGGGTTAAATATTTGGTGAACTCGACTCTTTATGCAAACCCTAATTTCACTTAGGGTTTCCTATTTTTTTATGATTATTGTAATTTATTCTAAATTCTAAATTTTTGATTTATAACCAATGTAAAATTTTAGTAAAAAACTCATTTTCAAATGGAAGATAAAAAATCATTAGTTACTCATCTCAATAATAACAAGGGCTTAATGGATGCATTTTTGTATGTTACAGGAAATGAAATTAGTAAGCATGTTAAGGCTAAGGATTCCTCACCTAGTGATGGTGAGTCATTATATGGTACTAAAAATGATTCCATACAAATAACCCTCCCTTTGAGCACCTCATTGCTTCATACTTATAATAGGAGTATAGGTTATGTGTTTACACCATTGCTCCACAAAATAAATCCTATATGGGAAGCATTGGCCCTTTAACCTAATTACCAATTTAAATTCCAATATCAAATAAAATTATGGGCTTACCTCTTTTGATGACTTCTCAAACTTCAAACCTTAGTGATCAAAATGTGAAATATCTTGTCCAAACTATAAAAAAAATCAATCTAGGATTACATATATCGAAAAAATTCTATGAAGTCACCTTCTATTATTGATTCACAAAAGGCTTTACATAACCCTCTTGCACCTAAAATATCTTTACACCCCTTACCAAATGGTTTTGTTTCACCTAAGTTTGCATTTTATAATGGAAAGGGTGATCTTAAACATCTTTGATCTTTCTATGTAGCATGGCTTGATTATGCCTTAAATGATAAACTTATAACCAAATTATTTCTAAAGAGCCTTAATGAATATGATCTAAGGTCATTTTATTATTTACAAATCCAATTAATAAAATCACTCTTGTGGATCAATTTTTGGCACACATCTCTATCAACATTATTAAAAAGGTTTCCTATGCCCAGATTGCAAAGATCAAATAAGGAACCAATGAACCTATCAATGAATATGTCTTTAGGTACAAGACAATGTTGACTAAAATAACCAATCCAATGGAAAATAAAGAGATTCAATACATATTCAATCAAATATTTATTGCCCTATTACATGAGTTCATTGATTTTAAAAAGTTCAAATCTTTTGATGACTTAATCTATATTGTTCACAATTTTAAAATGAAGCTTATCTCATTGAAAAAACTTAAGTATGCATCAAACACATAGACTACATCCAATACCATGTTTACTATCAAACCAAGCTATAAGGTAAAACTTACATAACATAAAAAGGAAACAAAAACTATAGTTAATGTAGTGTCATAACAACCTAATTAGATTATCATATCTAATGCACCATGGAGACAATTTTCATTCTTACTTGATTATTTTGCTTCATTCCTTATGAATCTTGTGGAGTGTCACCTCATATCTCTCCCTTCTCTTATAGAGTTTGATATGAGTCAACCTCTACCCAAAGTATTTGAGGTAAATGTTTATTATGAATATCACCAAGGCCTTTGGCATTTTATGAGCACATGTTTTACCTTGAAGCATAATATCTAAGACCTTATCAATGACCAAAAAATTACATTTGATGATCCTCCAAAGGAATAAGGTTCACAACCTGGTGATCACCAAGATCAAGTACTTAACAATCCTTTAAAATACCATTCTAAGAAGGATTTAGAAGTGCAAAAAACATATAATTCACATCTTCCTCCATCACATTATAAGTACCCATTATAATGGATTATTGGTACTTATACATAACATATACCTATTATGGTTTAAAGACCCTCTGATGAAAATGAGATTGTGGTTGATGACTCAAATATTCATTCATTATTCATTCGAGCATACCTTGATCACTATCTTATACATAATGCTATTATTGATAATGGTGTTGATCAACATTTTAAACTTTGAACCTTTTCAGAGATAGCTCAGGCCTTAGCTTGTAAAATTGCACCTTTTCTACCTTAAACAATGGAAATAGGCCACAATTTGAGGAAGCATTAATATCTCCCCCTATAAATATCATTGACCCTTTCAAAGATAAGGGACAATGCTCTATGACTAAATCACCAACCTTGTATGTAATTTAAGAATAGGGGTTTACCACAAATTCCAAGAATAGAAAAGAGAGGAATAAAACCAATATTGGAGTTGTCCCAAAACCAGTGGGTAGGCCACCAAGAATGATCACTATGAATATTGAAACAACTAATGAAATTGTAAAGGGTTCCTAGCAAACCCTCAAAATAAACTAGGATAAGAAATGAAAATCTTAACGTGAAATCTTTGAGGGTTAAATAACCCTAGAAAGTAGAGGATTCTATGTAACCTTAAAAATTTAATTGACCCTATAGTTATTCTTATATAAGAAACTAAAATGTCTGAAAATTCATTGAGATCATGTGCTGATAAAGTTTGGAGAAAAGCTCATGTAATAGCATCAAATTCCAAAGGTGCCTTATGGGTTTAGCGATCTTATAGAACACATAATTGTTTTAAGGAATCCTTCTTTGAAATACTAAAGATTAGATTTATATTATATTCAGAGACTTAGACAATAATGAGGAATGGATCCTCTCCAATATTTATGCCTCAAACTTCAAAATTGCTAGAATTAGTTTATGGGAAGGACCTCTTTCCTTTCAAAGGACTTGTGCAAGATGGAACTAGATTATAGCTAGTGACTTTAATACCCTAATTACTCCTAGGGAAAAAAGAGGGGGACTAATAGACCTCATGGATTTTAACAATTTCATATCAAGAGTAAGGCTTGTGGATGTTGACCTAAATGGTAACCCATTCACTTGGCCCAATAAGAGAATGGGAGATAATTTAATTCAGGTTTGCCTCAATAGAATTTTTATCTCCTTAAATTTGGGGATCAAATTCACCAATAGACTCGCCTCCCTACCTATAATTGTCTTGGATCATAACCCTTTAATATTTGAAGGTGAAAACATATTGAAACCAAAGAATGGTAATTTCATATTTGAAATCATGTGGATTCACCACCCAAACCTGATCAAATCCTTGAAGGAATGGTGGAAATAACCTTTCTTAGGTACTAACATGTATATTTTGACAAAAAAACTAAATTTCATTGAGGTAAAGCAAAAAATTTGGAACAAGGAAGTCTTTGGTGATATCTTCCTTAAAAAAAGGCATTAGAGGAGGAACTAACAACAATTGAAGAAATCTCAACTCTAGAAGGCAACAATGAACATACCTATCAAAGGTAAAAAGAAATTTTATGCCAATTTCATAACTTAGAGGCAAGGGAAGAAGCCTACTAGTGATAAAAATCCATGTGCACTTGGCTAAAGGAAGGGGACAAGAACACCAAGTTTTTTCATCACTCGGTGACTAAACATAGGAATGTGAACATAGTTACTCAATTGCAAATGAATAATTGAAATATTAGAAAATAATATGAGGAGATATCCTTCCAAAAAATAAATTTCTTCAAAATTATTCTCACAAAATAAGGCCCCCTTGATGAACAACTAGTGGACAACACTTTGAATAACTTTGACAAAGTCATCTCTAATTCTGGCAATGCTTCTCTTACTAAAATACTATAAAAAAAAGAGGTATAAAAACATGGTATTTTTGATGGAGAGATTCAAGGTATTGGGCCCTAATGGTTTTCCCTACTTTTCTTCCAAAAATTTTGGGATATTATTCATATTGAGGTTGAGGTAGAAATCAAGGAATTATTTCAATCTAGAACCATTCTTAGAGAAATAAATAATATTCTTTGGTTTTGATTCCAAAAAAGCTAGGAGTAAACAATCTACATGATTAATACCCAATAAATCTTTGTAATACCACTTAAAAAATTTGCTCGAACATCTTGGTAAAGATAATGTAACATTTCCTAGATAAATTCATCAGGAATAATATGGAGCATATGTGGCTAGAAGAAAAATAATAGATGGAATGGTCTTGGTGTATGAAGCCATTCATTCCATCTCTAAATCCCCAAGATAAGGAATGTTTCTTAAGATGAACATGAATAAAACATATGACTTAATCTCCTAGAATTTATTAATGAAGATCCTTGAAAATTTGGGATTCAATCAAGACCTAAAGAAAATCATTTAGAATTGTATAGCTACTCCCAAATTCTCCATAATCATGAATAGTGTCTCAAAAGGCTTCTTCTCAGCTTCTAGAGGACTAAGATAGGGGGGCCTTCTCTCCCCATATCTTTTCATCATCATGGAAGAAACCTTGGGGAGGATTTTGTTGAAAGCCTATACATAGGGCCTGATCAAAGGTATCTTAGTAACTCAATACTGAACCCGTAACCCATGAAAAATTCATATATGATATGATCATCTTAAGTGAAGCTTTGATGGAAAAGCTAAACAAATGAAATCCATTCTAAAAAATTATAAATCTATCTTGATAAACTTCTTCAAGAGTTTTATTTTCTTTATTAATACCCTAATGATACTATAGAAAATGATTGTAATAATTCTTGAATGCCAGGTGAGATATTACCTGCAACATATTTGGGTATTCCACTATTTGAAAGTAAAATGGACTCTGACCTCTAAAATCCCCTCATTGATAGAATTAAAATAAAACTTGTAGGGTGGAATGGATACCTCCTCACTTAGGTGGGTAAATTTTAGTTGCTCAAATATTTGATTTAAAGTATCTCAGTATATATAATGGCAGTATTTTGGATACCCACCAAGGTGGTAGAAAAAATAGAACAAATTCAAAATAAATTCTTATGGAGGGATACTGAGGATGAATTCAGGTTCCACCAAGTCTCTTGGGGGGAAAATCCTATGTACTTAAAGTAAATGGGGGATTGGGGCTTAGAATCATTAAATCAATAAACATGGACCTACTGTAAAAAATGGGATGGAAGCTTATGAAAGAAGCCAAAGAATGGGATAGAATAGTCAAAGCTAAATACTTGAAAGGGTTTGAGGAAGATTGTTTTCTATGGAAAGAAGGCTCAGTGGATGGTTTTGTATTTTGGAAATCCATAAATAGCTATAAGGATCTACTTCTAAAAGGAATTAAATGGTAAATCAAAGACAAGGAAATAATAGACTTCTAGGAATATGCTTGGATGTCCACCACCCCTCTCTCTTCATAAGGTACTTGGTCTAACTTATGTGCAAGATTAAAGCAAATATGGGGCTCTAAATTTAAATACTATTGGGATGTAATGAGGGTTTGAAGAGTTAGAAATTCCTTCCCATAGAAGGATGCACTAGTGTAGAAGCATAAGTGATTTAGAATCTCAATTCCTCCATCAGCTAGGTTCACATCCCTATGTTCTTTAAGGAAGATCATTTTCTATGGGTTGTTGAAGACAATGGATTGTACTCAGTGTCCTTAGGGCATGCCACTGATCTAAATCTAGAAGATGAATGGAACTACTAAAAAGATTTATGGATCAAACACTTGAATCTTAAGGTAAATGTTTTTTGGTTGGTAACCCAAGACAAGATACTATGGATAACCTAGCAAAAAGAGGACTCATTGATCCTAGTTGATGCCCACTATGCAAGAAAGTTGATGACTTGGTTTATGATCTATTTTTGATTTATCCATTCAACTCGATCTTATTTGATTGGCTATTGAACAAATTCAATCTCTCATGGGTTAAACCAAATAATGTCTTAGAACTCATTAATCAATGGAAACCTCCTTGGAATCTCTCATCCCTAGCATTCTAGTGGAATTTGGCTCTCCCACATTGGTTTTATAGTGTTTAGAAATCTCATAATGACAATTTATTTTCAAACATAAGACATCGGATAAAAGGGAGTTTTATCTACCTATGCCATGCCATCACCAAGAATTGGGGAGCCTTCCCTCCCAAAGATATAAATCTAAAATTTGCTTCAGCATAGTTGATTTTCAATAGTTGGGAGGTGGTACAGAAAATAAGGTCCCCATCCAAAGATTTAATACGTAAACACACTAGGTGGAAGACTCCACTTGAAGGCTAGGTTAAAATTAACTTGAATGGAGCCTTAAAAGGAAACCTAGGCCTTATAGGTAGGGGAGGAACTATAAGGAATTTAGAGGGGAAGTTGATTGCTGCCTACACATGCCCCATGGGAGCATATACTAATCATGTGGCTAAAGTTAAGGTGGCATTATGGGGCATCTAGCTTGCCTCCAGCCTTAAGATGGAAAGAATTATTGTTGAGGGAGACTCCCTTAATATTCTCAATGCCTTTGTAAACAAAATAACCCCCTTCCACATAATTAAAGCCATAATTAATGATGTTAATAAGAATTTGAGGGAGATGACACAATTCTCCATTATTCACACTTTTATGAAGGGAATGGGGTTGAAAATATACTTACTAATAGAGGAGTATGTCTCCCTCTTTTAAATAACTAGCATGTTAAATTTCACCTCCTCAAAAGTGTCTCGTCATCCATTCAAAATGAATGCACCTCAGGATATGATGGTGATTTGGTATCTACACACACAAACTATACTCCTCAAGCGATGGATTTCAAATATAATGAACCATCATTATTTAAATGCAAGGAGAATTAATTACATAAGTTGGGAGGAAGCATGTATTACAAGTCTTTTTTGAACTATTAACATGAAGTTATACCAGGAGCTACTAAATTCCATCTTTAGCTTGTTAGGTACTATGGAGATGGGGGGAGATAAGGACTACCTTGAACTAACTTCTTATTAAGAAGTTATAAGTTTGAAGAAGGTGTGGAATAAGATTTTTAGAGGTGGGATTATAGAATTTATGTTGAGGGTACCTGAACATGACATGAAATTTGTGAGAGAATTCATTGTCAAATGGAATAAGAGGGTCCTAGAGCTAAGAGGAGTTAGAATCTTGGTCATGGAGGAGTTTATTAGAGAAACTATGGGTATTTCATGTGATGGATCAAAGGATTATAAATACCAATTAAAATGTAGGATATTATATAGAGGTTATTTCATACCAATGAATTTGTTAAGACAAAAAAGGGGTTCCTTTATATAGACCTTCCATGCCAATGGCTTGAAGTATGCCTACTTAGAGGTACAATAATTAAGAGGGGGGTTTGAATCAGTAAGCCTAGAAAATCCAACTTCAATTTCAATCCTTTCAAGTTCTTAAATAATTACCATAAGCATTCATGAAGCATACACATCATTCATAGTAATGAACAAGAGAAAGAATGCAAGATCAATCACATAGCACATGACATATGTAGAAAACTCTCTTTGGGAAAAAACCCACTAGAACTTGAAATTGGACTAATATCCTATAAAAAAAAGAACCAATTTAAACTATATGTAATTGATCAAGGAACTATAATCCCTATTTAGTGAGACCACAATCCCATAAAGTACTACAGCACATGTCTAGCTAAGCTGGAAAAATAACCATAATTTTAGAAAGTTTCACATTAAAAGGAGGCTAAAACCTCCTTATGTGTTGAACTACCATAAAAACACCTAAGAACACATCCACCTATGAACTGATGTCTTCAATAATTGATGATGGACACCTAATTATCACTATAAGAGAATAATTCTGCCAGTAAAATTATGACCTATAGGTCATACAAATAGTCCTCAATTTGTTTTGATATTCAACTCATTTATAATGCACCCAATATTTCCTTTTCTTCACAACACTTTACTCTCAAATATAAATCACCTACACACAGGTCTCTCCCACATCTCTCCCAAGTCTAGAATTTAACTTCTTCGATTTCACTATTTATAGATCATTTATAATCATCAACAGCTTAGTCAAAAATTAGGCATACCTTAACCCTTAAGGCATCTATCATATACAAATAAATGACTCAATACCATCCACATAGGTTGGCCATATTACCCATGGGTCACCCTTAAGGAATTACACCTTTCAATTAGGCCCTTGTAGCCCTTATAAGTCTCATGAAGACCCATTCACTCCTTTAGCACTTAATCAAGTTAAAAAAGAACATAGGACCACTTATAAATGTATATGTCCACTATACATGACCCCTTAGTCATCTTTAAATGTTTACAGTCATCATTTCACTCTTCTGTGCAAAGCTCAAACAACTTAAACAATAACCTTGTTCATACGGACACCATAAACAAATACACAGTCAAATTATTAAGCATTATTCATACTCAAGATAGATTGATCACACATCAAAAATGCACATAGATAATAATCATGGAGTATAAAACATGCTCCAATAGCTAATTCAACATTAAACATAGAAACAATAATAATACAAGCTCAAACAACCTTCCTAGGTTACTTGCAGTTCATGCACAAAAACATAGTCAACTTTGAACCTTCATAACTTTGACTATACACATTTTTAGATCATAAAATCTAATTTTTAAAATGCTCCTCTATAAGTTCAATTTTTACACCATGATCAAATTTATATAGATCAAAATATATAGCCAAAAAATAGAGCACTGGTTTTTACTTTGCAAATTCAAATATTCAAATACAAACGGTCACAATTAAACCTCAAACACTATGATCACATATCATGTCCTCACTACTTCAGATTGATCATGAACCATTGATATCATATAAATTTAACACATATAATTCTAATGTCCAAACTTTAAACCTTAAACATTTTAATCTCATATCATGCAATCTAGAAACTTTGACTTTATACACTCTGTCGATCTTTTCAAGATTATCCTCGCTTTAGCTATGCTAGACAACTATCACTTTGATCTATTAAATTTAATTAAAACCATTTATATTAATTATTAAAAACACACACTCATAATTTATCCTATAATAATCTTTATCTTTATCTCTGATCAGTGTTAAACTTCAAACACTTTGACCTCTTTGACTTGCTGCACACTATGGATCTAGAAGTATGAACTCTTGTGCACCATCAATCTCTATAGATAATCCAAGTCATTATGATGAATCACACACCATTTAATAAATATATATGATCACATAAAATCCATAATATCTCCATTTGGTCCTGTTCTTTACCTTTCATAAAAATGATGAAGTATGGGATCTTTTGCATATCTGCCTGGAAGGCTAACTTTGCACCTCCATATTCTTTGCTTTACTCAAGTGCATGTTATAAAATTTGGACCATATAATATCCTCACATAGGATAATATAACCATGTTTCAATATTATCTTATAACTTTCACACATGTGAGAAATAAAAACATTAAAATTCTCACTCAAATTTTTTTCTCTCACAGAGCCAACTATGTTAAGAACTATTTGGAAGGCTAACTTTGTACATGCATAAGTTTTTATTCACTTCATTGCACAACCTAAAGTTAGTGAAAATAAAATAGGCACAAACCCATATGATCACCTTCTCATGAAACATCCACATGTGTGAGACATTCCATCATCAAAATGCTAACTCGGCTCTTTCTTGCCTCATGCAAATTTGGCTAAGTATGGGAAAACACTATTAAAATGCCTAAGAGCCCAAATTTGCACCCAAACATATTTTTATATTATTAGGTGAATTAATTGAGACTTATTTCATAGTAAATAGGGAATAATGTGATCATAACCATATGAATAACTCCCCCTAACTCATCCACATGTGGTAAATATGATGTCATCAAACTGCCTACTTAGATTTTTTGCCACTAAACCCAAAATGTATAGATGAAAACAATAATCAAACAGATGAAAACCACTCATTAAATCAAGCACTAAAATATTATAAAACATATTATAGGACCCATTTCACATCTTCAAATCACCATACTCAACCTTGAATATCCTTAACCATACAAACTCTAAAGATCAACCAAGCCTTCTTTTAAGCATACTAGGACAAGCACATTACACACTTTGTCTTTGTCACATAGGCTATCAAATCAATTCATCCACTCACTAGGACACATCCATGACATAAACATGACATCATTTAAAAATATCCAATAATATCATCCTTTGTCATTGTTCTCAACAACCATCATATAGCAATATACAACTCACTTTTCTTCTCTCTTCAAGCACTCTCACAATAGGAACTTTCTCCCCCTTTGACACAATGACAAAGTGGGAACCAAATTATTTTGAGGACCTAAAAATAATACCAATAGGATTATACCATCTTATAAATATATTATAAACTCCCCATTACTTTGAGCCTACCTATTCTTGCCTTGATAACTTCCTTCTTGCTCTATGCCAACACTCTCTTCAACCAAGCACTGCAACCAATGAAGAAAAAACACACAAAAGCACTAAAACCTAATTAAATTCACCAATAAACATCTAATAGGGACTCCCCATAAGATATCTTATCCATTTAATATCTTTAACAACTTAATATCTCTATACACCATGAAGAATCAACACACAAGCTTACTAGCCTCTTATATTAGGACAATTCCATGTCCACCAAATTTGCATCTGCACTATAGCTTCTTTACAAACCTCTAAATAAATTTCATGAACTTTTTGCTCCCCCTTAACCAAATACCTTATATTTATTCATAGAGAAACACATGATACCCAAGCTTTGTCTCAGATACTCAAATATAGCTTTTGATAATGGTTTGGTCATAATATTTACAATCTATTCTTTTGTAGGCACATGCTCCAACTTAACACATTTATTAATCATTTTTTATCTAAAGAAATGATATATAATGAGAATTTTTTTTAGTTTTTGAGTGTATAAAAAGATTCGTTAAGATACCAATTTCACTATATTATCACAATAAATAGGACAAGGTCAATTTTGTCTTACTTTATAATCCTCAAAATTTTATTTCATCCACATGAATTGAGTGAAACAAGAGGTATTTTCTATATACTCAGCTTTTGTAGTTGATAGAGACACTGAGACTTTCTTCTTGCTTAACTAAGACACCAAGCATTCTCTCATGAATAAGACCCCACCACTAATACTCCTCCTATCATCCACACATCCTACCCAATCAACATCAATATATGATTTTAAAGATAATTCTTTACTCCTTGGATACCATAAACCATACTTTATGGTGCCTTTGAGATATCTCAAGATCTTATTGACTATTTTCAAGTGAGATTCTCTAGGGTCAGCTTGAAACCTTCCTAAAAGACCTACTGCTTGCATGATGTCAAGCCTAGAAGTAGTAGAGTACAAAATACTTCCAATCATGGATCTATACAAAGTTTTATCAACTTTTGTTGAGTCATCTAGTTACTCAAATTGCATCATATGATCATTAGATTACCCATTGGCTTACAATCCATCATGTTAAACTTCCTTAGCATGTCCTTGATGTGTTTAGATTTTGAAATGAATATCCCTACATCCAGTTGATTAGTTTATAATCTTAAGAATAAATATAGTTCTCCTAACATTTACATTTCAAACTCAACCTTCATAGTATTTGCAAATTCTCTACTCATTTTATCATTGCCAGATCCAAAAATTATGTAATCAACATATACAAAAACTATCAATTGATGATTATCTTCTATCTAATGTACAAATTACTATCATCTAATCCCCTTTTAAAACCTTGAATCAAAATATACTTATCTAACCTATCATACCAAGCTCTACGAGCTTATTTAAGACCATATAGAGATTTCTTCAATTTACACACAAAATCTTGATTACTTGACATGAAGCATCCTTCAGGTAACTCAATGTAGACTTCTTCTTCTAAGTTTCCATTCAAGAATGGAGATTTCACATCCATTTGATATACCTTAAAACCTTTGAAACATGCATATGCCAAAAAGAGTCTAATTACTTCTATTCTTGCCACAAGAACAAAAGTCTCATCAAAATCTATTCCTTCAACTTGAGAATATCCTTTACACACTAATCTAGCCTTGTTCCTTGTGACTTCTCCTTTCTCATTCATCTTTTTTTTCAAACTCCACGTGGTACGTATCACATTTTTATATTTTGGCCTAGGAACTAAGTCTCATGTTTCATTATTTTCTATTTGATCAATTTATTCATCTATTGCATCATTCCAAATTTAATCTTTGATAGATTCCATAAATGTTTTGGGTTTAATCATGGATAATAGAGTTGAGTCTTGTACATTTTGATTGATCAACATTTTCCTTCTAGTTTGCAACCTTGCAATAACATTTCAAATAACTTGAGAGATTAGATTATCTTTCTAAATTCTTCTAGATGGAGCTCTAGAGTCTTGTCTTTCTTCCTCCCCTTCATCTTCATCATCTATTTGGATGGATAATTCATCATTGTTTGCAATAAAATTTTGAATTGAATCACTTACCTATAATTTTGGCTTTTTGACTCTACTTGTCTCATTTATCCTTACATTTGAACTTTCAACAATCATGTGAAGTCTCTTGTTGAAGCGCCTATAGGCAGTAATGATATAAGAATAACCTAATAAAATTCCCTCATCAGACCTTGAATCAAATTTTCCAAGATTAATTTTATCTCTTTTGATGAATTACCTACTCCCAAACACTCTAATTTTTTTTACATTAGCTACTCTATTCTTCCATAACTCATAAGGAATATTATTACCATTAAAATGATTTGAAACCTATTTAGGATGTAAAATAAAGTGTTGGCTACCTATTCCCAAAATCCATATGATAATTTTACATCTTGAATCATGTTTATAATCATCTCAACAATAGTCATATTCTTCCTTTTAACCACACCATTCTGTTGTGGTGTTCTAACAGCAAAATATTTTCTTCTTATCCCATCTTCATCACAAAAATTATCTAACTTATGAGAACAAAACTCACCTCCTTTATTTGATCTCACACACTTGATCTTTAAACCTTTATCATTTTCCACAAGATCTTTGAATGCCACAAATTTTTCAAAAGCTTCTGATTTTTCTTTAAGAAAGAAAATCTAAGACATCTTAGTAAAATCATCAATGAGAAGCATGAAGTAGTTATTAGCTTGAATTATCATAGGTCTACATAGATTAGTGTGGATCAACTTTAATGGATCTATAGTGTATAATTACTTAGTTTTGTATCTTCTCTTGGTTTTCTTCCCATGAAGACTACCTTACAAAGAGAATGAGAAATCTTAAAAATCTTAAGCATATGCCTTACCAACCCCTTTAAAATAATTTTTACCATATTATCAAAATTTATATGTCCAAGCCTTCTATGACAAATCTATATTTCTTTCAATTGAATTATGAATCAATTTTCTTTCTTAGATTCATGTAATACATACATGTTGTTATCTACTTTATGAACATATATAATTAATCTGCTAGATTTTGCCTTTCTTATTTCACATGCATCATCATGAAAAGTTAAAACATTTCCTTGCTTACACATTTGGCTCACACTTAAAATATTTTGTTTCATACCTTCTACATATAAGACATTCTTAGTCCTATTATGACCATTGTCCAAACTCATAGTACCTTTGTCGACTATGTTAGCAGATTTATTGTCACCAAATCTAACTACACCTGGGTTGGTCTTTTTGAGAGAGATAAAATTGCTCTTGTCTCCTATCATATGATTTGAGCATCAAATATTTATGAGCCATCTCTTGTTCTCATCTTCTTGAGTATGAAAAGTTTCTTGAATAAATAATGACTCTTCCTTTGGTGTTCTACTTGGATTTTTCTTCTTTTCTTCTTTAGACTTAGTCTCTTTGAACTATTTTATAGTGTCAATGACTTGTATATCCTTTTTAGAAAAGGATTTGTTTTAGTTCTTGGCTATGTAACCTTGTTTACATTTGTAACATTTGATATCCCTTTTGATCTCTGGTGAGAGATCATAATCCTTATATCTATGACCAAATTGATTGTAGGAGAAACAATACCCATTGAAGACATTGTTCATTTTTGACCCTCTTTTCTCTTGACTATTATTGATCAATGGGTTTTCATTCTTGATATTTTTGGTGAGCTAAAATCATTTTTTTCCTTGGATAAGAGTACATCTAAGTAAGTTATGACCTTATTTTCACATTGTTCCATCCTTTTATTGAGACCTTTATTCACCATGACCTACAAATTCTTGATTGTTGCCTCTGTATGTTACACTTTCATCTTCACACCATCCATTATTTCATTTAAACTTGATAATCCACATACTAGTTTATTTTGAAGAGAAGCCATGGTCTCTTTGTCATCCATTATACCTTTGATCACCTTCAAGTGGTTAAATTTATAAGGACCTACTGTGATACCAATTTTTAGAGGTACAATCACTAGGGGGTGAATCAGTGAGCCTAGAAAATCCAACTTCATTTTCAATCCTTTCAATTTCTTAAACAATTACCATAAGCATTCTTTAAGTATACACATCATTCATAGCAATGACTAGGAGAGACAATGCAAGATGAATCATATAACACATGACATATGTGGGAAACCCTCTGGGGGAGAAAACCCATTAGAACCTATAATTAGACTACTATCCTATACAAATAATAACCAATTTATACTATATGAAATTTATTAAATAACTACAATCTCTATTTAGTGAGACTATTATCCCACAAGGTACTACAACACTTATCTAGCTGAGCTACAACAACAACTAGACTTTTAACAAGTTTCACCTTACAAGGAGGCTACAAACCCCTTAGATGTTGAGGTGACATAATAACACATACACCTATGAATTGATGTATTTATCACCTAATGATGGACCTATGATTATCACTCTTCACCTTTTCTCATACTCAAAATGCAAGAGCACTATTTTGCCAACATAATTATGACTTATAGGTCATACAAACAATCCTCAATTTGTTATAATCTTTAACTCATCTATAAGGTACCCATGATTTCCTTAGATTCACAAAAATCTACTCTTAAGTTCAAATTACTTTCACACAAGTCTCTCCCACATATCTCCCAAGTCTCTCTCTCAAATCTAGAAATCAACTTCTTTGATTTCACTATTTATAGAGTGTTTATGATCATCAACACCTTGGTCAAACATTAGGCATGAATTAACCCTTAAGTCATATATCATATAAAAATACACATCTCAATATCATCCACATAGGTCAACCATATCACCCATGGGTCACCCTTAAGTAACTACACCTTTCAATTAGGACCTTATAGCCCTTATAGGTCTCATGAAGATCCATTCACTCCTTTATCACTTCTTCATGTAAAAAAAGAACATAGGACCACTTACAAATGAATATTTACACTATACATGACCCCTTAGTCATCTTTAAATTCTTAAACTCATCATTTCACTCTTCTATGCAAGCTCAAACAACTCAAACAATAACCTTGTCCATAAGGACACCATGAATGAATACACAATCAACTTCTTAAGCATTTTTCATACTCAAGATAGATTGATCACACCTCCAAAATTAACAAATATAATCCTCATGGAGTATACAACATTATACAATATATAATTCAACATTAAAAATTGAAACAATAATAGTACAAGATCAAACAACCTTCCTAGGTTACTTACAGTTTATGCATGAAAACATAGTCAACTTTGAACCTTTATAACTTTAACTGTACACACTTTCATATCATAAAATCTAGTTTTTAAGATGTATCTTGGACTATTATATAATTTCTATTTTTAAACCTTGATCAAATTTTGTATATATCAAAATATATAGCCAAAAAATAGAGCACTAGTTTTTCCTTTGCAAATTCAAATATTCAAATGCAAATGGGCATAATTAAACCTTGAACACTATGCTTTCATCTCATTTCCTCATTAATTTTCATTAATCATGCACCATAAATATCATTTTATATTTAACACATATATCACTAATGTCTAAATGTTAAACCTTGAACATGTTGACCTCATATTGTGCAATCTAGAAACTTTGACTTCATATGTTTCATTGATCTCTTCAAGATTAACCTTGTTTTAACTATGATAGACAACTATCACTTTGACCTCTTGAATTTAATGTGTATCATTAATCTCAATTAGTAAAAAAAACTTCTCACCTTTTATCCTAGATTAATCTCAATCTTTATCTCTACTCAATGCTAAACTTCGAACACTTTGACCTTTTTAACTTGTTGTGCATCGTAGATCTAGAAGTATGAACTCTTACATACCATCGATCTTTGTAGATCAGCTAGGTACTTATCATGAACCATGAACTATTCAATCAATCTATATGATTACTTATGATCCATAGGATATCCATTTTTTCATGGTCATTACCTTTCATAAAAATAACTATGTATGGGAACCTTTGCATATCTGCTTGGAAGGCCAACTTTATACCTCCATATCTTTTGATTCGCTCAAGCGAATGTTCTAAAATTTGGAACATATAATATCCTCACATAGGATAATACAACCATGTGTCAATATTTTATTTTAAACCTCATATGTTTTAGAAATAAATACATTAAAATTCTCACTCATATATTTCTCTCATAGAGCCAACTATGTCAAGAACTATCTGGAAGGCCATCTTTGCACATGCACAACTTTTGATGCACTTCATTGAATGACCTAAAAATTAGATCAAATAAAATAGGCATAAAATTAAAAAAAAAAAAACTCATATTATCACATTCTCCTAAAACATCCACATGGATTATATATTCCATTATCAAAATGCTTACTCAGCTCTTTCTTGCCTAATGCAAATTTCGCTAAATATGGGAAAACACTAGCAAAATGCTTGAGAGACCAACTTTACACTCACATATATTTGAATAATATTATGTGAATGAATTTATAATTAGGTAATATAAAATATTAAATAATTTGATCACAACCATATGAACAAATCCCCTTGATTCATCCACACATGGCAAATATGACATCATCAAACTGCCTACTTAGATTTTCTACCACTAGACCCAAAATGTCTAGATGAAAATAATGATCAACCAGATGAAAAACAATCATGCACATAAGAAATCAAAGGTTATTAAACATATTATATGACTCCTTTCACATCCTAAAATCACCATATTCAACCTTGAACATATTTAACCATGCAAACTCTGAAGATCAACCAAGCCTTCTTTTAAGCATATTAGGACAAGCACATTGCACACTTTGTCATTATCACTTAAGATATCCAAGCACTTCATCCAATCACTAAGACACATCCATGAAATGACCATGACATCATTGAAAATTATCCAATAAGTACACCTTAATCTTCTCTCGTCACTTTCTATTGCTAAATCATTTTTAGGAGTATAAAATTAGCCTCCTCTTTTATCTCCTCAAATCCTTGGAGAGCACTGCTCTCACACACCAAATTAATGATGAAAATACTATTTTTCACCAAGCCTTATCCTATTACTATTTAATCATATTAAAACACGTTTGGGTAGGGAGGTTCCTCTAAATGAGTCCTATACTAAGGAGGATTCCCCTAATTTATGCAGAGCTCATGTAATAACCTACAATTTTTCTTACTCTTGCTTGTAAACTTGCAAATCTTCCTTAGATAACACTAGGCCTCTCTTGTCCAAATAAACCTAAATTCAGTTCCTTATTTATCTTAGGTTCCAAAAACACATGAAATATTCAAACATCTTCTTTCAACCCTCTCAATCCTTTATCAACTCTCAACTACTTCCTTTACTCAACTCTGCATACTCTTCACATTAGTCCTTGTATCCCTATTTATGGAATTATTTGATTTATAGATAAAAATTAAAATTATTTTAAATTAATTAATTATATTTTTGAGTACCCTCTACTTAAATCTACTTAGGTATAAAATTTCAATATCCAAACCCACTTGTAGGCCCCTTTTCTAGTCATTACTCTTTCCCAATTAGGCTTCCTGAAGCCTAAATATAACACAGTCATCAAAATACCATACCATTATATTATTAAACTCATAAAACCTTTATAATATATTAAATCACCTAAAATAGGCTTTGATTACAAAATTTGGGGAAATTTGGATGTTACAAATCAAGATATTGTTAAAACCCTAGTTTAGGGTTTCTAGGGGCCTAAGACAACCCAAGAGCACTATAAATTCCATTATGAACATTTTAAGAGGTTTAAATGGAAAAATAAGGTTTAATAGGTTTTATTTGACCCTGAGAACATTCCCCAAGCATTATATAGTGCTTTTTAATCCACTATCTTAACTTTTCATCTTAAAACCTACTTGATTGTGTCAAGAAACATACTGTCTATAGGTCTGTGTTTTTAAAAAATGAAAAAATCAAAAAAATATCCCAACCAATAGGTTAATAAACTTTAAAACACATTACATTATCTTACCTCAATATCCTTCAACACCTGATCATTAGTTTCAAGACCACTTCTTTCTAAGGAACACACACAATACACATAGTCTAATCAAACACAAACTGCTATAAGAACATGGTTTATCATAGAATGGACTATAAATAAATGATTAATTGACTAATTAATAACATTTTAAATCCAAAAAATTTCTCATATAATTTCAAATAATTTTGAAAAAACTACTTCAATGTCTTTTAACCCATAATAACAACACACAGTTTACATACTAATCAAAATGTAAAAAATAGGGTCTTGGTTATCACCTTCAAGAATAGGAGTTATTTTATTGTATTCATTTGGGTATATATCTAAAAAATACATGAATTAAACTTCAATCACACCTATAAACAATTAAACACTTAATTATTTATTTCAACTTGATTACCATAAGCATACACACAGATTATTTGACTATGCTATCAAAACAAGGTATAACAAAACTATTGCAACTCAAAAACTTGAAATAAATTTGCAACTACACGAAACAAAAAATATTTTGAACTATAAATCATTAAACCATATGATTATTCTCAATCATTCTCCAACAAATCATTTACATTAATTTTGTGCATCCTTTAATCTTCTACACAACATGTGGAAACTTTGAAAGGAGTATCAATTCATACATAGAGCTTAATATACTTGAAACTTTCTTGTATCATAGGAGATTTCATGTTTACACTAAGATCATATAAATAATTATATAAACATAATGAAACACAATGACCATATTAATCCTTCTTTAAAATAACAATATTTATTAATGTCTTTTCATACATAAGTTGGACTTACATAGTCCTACATACATCTTGGTAGACCTTCTTTCTTTCTCACTCTTATTTGCCCTATTTCTCCTCATACCTAATTATTATGGACTAAAAACACTCTATATCCTTTATATATGATTAAAAACTCTCAAAATAAGATCTATAATGGTTTCTTGATTCAAAAAACTCTATCAACCTCTTAGACCCATGTAGGGTGGTGAACTGCCACCTCACACTTCCAATTAGACATATACATTCAAAACCAGATTTGGACCTTTAAAGAGACATTATAGGTCTTATAAAACATTTTAAAACATGACATAACATTAACAGCTACTTAGACCACCTAAAAACACTCTCAATCCCTCATTCTAATTTTTAAAATTCAAATTACACAAAAAGTGGGAAAACTAGTTTTGAATTTAAATTCAAATTTCACTCATTATCATGACTATAAGACACACCATAAACCTATTCTTGGGCATTCCTAAGATTCCCCTGCATCATACTCCCAAGGGGAGAAAATAACTTGACACCAATATTCTTCTTCATTTAAGTTTTCATACAAATGTGTGTTATTTGCTACCACACCTATGAAACTACTTCTTCATTCATGTGATCCTTTACTCTTGCTTCTATTGCTTCTCATACTCTGATTGTACCTACAATCACTCTTCTTACTTTTATTTCTATCATGATCCTCTTCAATCTTCATGGCATTTAGAATGAATTGTGATTCTTTTTCTATGACCTTATCTAACATTGTTATTTCTACCTCTTCATCAACATACCTAATCCACATCATACTCTCTTCCTCTTTTGACCATTATAAAGTTCCATACTTGCTCATATCCTTGTTATCAACATTCTCTATCATGCTATCCTCCATTACAACTACTTCTTCCTTGACTATCCAATCAGCCAACTCATCACCTTGCATCTTCTTTTCATGGACTACTAATTTAGTTTCATCTTCCTTTATATGTTATTCTCTTTCCTCAAGAAATTCATGTACTTCTTACTTCTATGCTGATCTAATGAATTACTCAAACAAACCTATTATGTCGTTATACAAAACATCATATTCATCTTTAAAATACTCATCAAATATTACATGCACTTCATTACCTGCTATGACTTTTTCTTCCTTATCACTTACTATTTGCTTTACATCTTTCCACTCTTCTCCATCAAGCAATTTACCATCTTTAGGGTAGTAAAACACCTCATCTTTAGCTACATCTTCACTCTTCCATGCATAATCTTATTTATTCCAGGTATTCTTTCTCTAAAGCTACACTTAACTCTTTTCCTAATCTTGATTCCACACTAAAAACTATACACATTCCACATCTACAACAATTCTCTTTCCATCTTTGCCAATGCATCCTTCATTTCCTTTATCTTTATCTCATTTCATACTCATCTTGAGTACCTTAGTTGGGTACATACTCTCTCTCCTTTTGGCCTCACTTGGAAAACCTCTTTTGGTTCACACTTGGAAACCCTCGCAATCTCTATCTCAGACCTCACTAGGTCCTTTCCACACACACTTGTCCTTAACACTTGGACTATCTTCTCTTTCTTGAGCTCTATTTATGAGCTTCTCTTCTTTTAAGCTTCTTAATAACTCTTCTTGTTTCAGGTCTACCACCAAACTATTAGTATTTCCTTCCTCACTTATCACATACTATTAGCAATTCATTCAAACCAAAAAATCAACCACAAAATAGATCATACCTTCCTTAATTTTTTGTCTCAATTTTGTCTTTCAACAAGTCTCCTTGCAATCTACCTTCATGCTTGATTACCTATAACTTCTTGGTCAATCATGAAACATGCACTATAAACAATATAATAACCATGTTCATACCTATATTTAACTATTCCTAGAGCATCTAGATGGTTCTAATACCAAATGATGTAAAGCTCATGCAACAACCTATAATTCTTCTTACTCTTGCTCATAAATTTGTAAATCTTCCTTAGCCAACACTAGGCCTCTCTTGTCCAAATGGACCTAAACCTAGTTACATATTTATATAAAGTTCCAAAAACACATAAAATAATCAAACATCTTATTTCAACCCTCTCAATCCTTTATCAACTCTCAACTCCTTCCTCTACTCAACTCTACATACTCTTCACATTAGTCCTTGTAGCCCTATTTATGGAATTATTTGCTTTGTACATAAAAATTAAAATTATTTTCAAGAAAAATATTATATTTTTTAGTACCCTCTATTGAAGGCTACCTGGGTACCAATTAACCCACCTATAGGCCCCTTTTCTAGTCATTATTCTTTCCCAATTAGGCATCCTCAAGTTTAAATATAAAGTAGTCATCAAAATACCATAACCTTATTTACATACACTAATGAAACCTTAATAATATATTATATAACCTCAAATAGCTTTTGATTACAAAATTTGGGGAAATTTGGAAGGTTATAAATCAAGATATTGCTAAAACCCTAGTTAAGGGTTTTTAGGGGCCCGAGACAACCTAAGAGCACTATAAATTACATTATCAGTATTTTAATAGGTTTAAATGGACCAAATAAGGTTTACCAGGTATTATTTAACCATAATCACATTCTCCAAGCATTATATAGTGCTTTTCAATCCACTATCTTAACTTTCCATCTCAAAATCTGCTTGACTATGTCAAAAAACTGACTGCCTACATGTTTATGTTCTAAGAAAGTGAACAAGTGACAAAAATATGGTAACCAAAAGATAAATAAACCTTTAAAAAATTCCAAAATATTACCTCAATATCCTCCAACACTTGATCATCAGTTTCAAGACCACTTCTTTTCAAGGAACACACACAATACACACAGTCTAATCAAACACAAACTGCTAAGGAATAGGGTTTATCCTAGAATGGACTATAAAATCAATGGTTTCTTGATTTATTAAGAACATTTTAAATCCAAAAAAGTCTTATATACTTTAAAATACTTGTGACAAAACTACTTTATTATCTTTTAACCCCCAATAATAGCACACAGTCTACATACTAATCAAAATGCACAAAATAGGGTCTTGGTTATCTCCTTTAAGAACAGGGGTTATGTTGTTGTATTAATTCAGGTATATATGTCAAACATACATGAATTCAAATTAAATCAAACTTGGAAACAATTCCAGACTTCATTCTTTCTTGCAACTTGATTACCACAAGCATACACATAGATTATTTGACTGTGCTATCAAAATAGGGTATAACAAACCTATTACAACTCAAAGACTTAAAATCAATATGCAAATACCTAAAAAACCAAATATTTTGAACTCTCACTTATCAAAACACAATATTATTCTCAAGCATTCTCCAACAAATATTTTACATTAATTTTGTGTATCCTTTAATCTTCTACATAACATGTGTAAACTTTGAAAGGACTATCAATTCATACACAGAGCTTAATATACCTACAAATTTATTGTATCACATTAGATTATATGTTTACACTAGTATCATATAAATAACTATATAAACATAATAAATCATAGTGATCATGATAATCCTTTTTCAAAATAAAAATCTTTATTGATGTTCTTTCATACATAATCTAGACTTACACAATCCTATATACGTCTTGGCAGACCTTTCTTTCTCACTCTTGTTTACCTTGTTCTCCTCATTCCTCCTTCCTACAGACCACAAACACTCTATATCCTTTATATATGATCAAAAACTCTAAAAATAATATCTATAATAGTTTCTTGATTTAAGAAACTCTATCAACCTCCTAGACCCACGTAGGGTGGTGAACTACCACCTCACACTTCCAACTAGACATATATATTCAAAACTAGATTTAGACCTTATAGGTCTTCTAAAACATTTTTCAACAATTAATAACATTAACATCTACTTAGACCACCTAAACACACTCTCATCCCTCATTCCAGATTGAAAATTCAAATTAGACAAAAGGGAGGAAAACTAGTTTTGAATTCAAATTCAAATTTCACTCATTGTCATGACTAGAAGACACACCCTAGATCAATTTTTGGTAATTAATAAGATGTCCCTTAATTAATAAGGAATATCCTACCTCAAGATCCTACCATATGATAATTAGTACTTCCCATGCTATCCCTTTATCTAAAACCTATGTTAAAGACCCTCCCTTGAAACTCATTATCCCTAAACCTGAACCAATCTTGCTAGATGAGAGAACCTCTGGGGAAGTGGTGGGTAAACGAAATACCCCCATGGAAAAAGAGATCAAATATAACAAAGAACATCTATAAAAAATTATCAGTTAGCTTCATGAGGCCAAGATATGTCTAACGGGCCTTATATAGAATTGAAATGCCATGAACAGAGAAGTTGCCAAAATAATCTAATCCTTCACTCATTATATTAAGGTAGACCAGATCCCCTTAAAGAAACACACAATGGTGGTAGAGACCTCTTATACCAAAATCCCCCTCATAACCTCCACCAAGAATATCTCAGTGAAAAAATAAGTGTAGAAGAGACCCCAGATGATCCAATCTAGGGAGGATGCAGAAGGGCCCAAAAAAAGAACAAAGGCCATAATTTCAAAGAGAAAATAGGGTGAACAGGTCAAGATGACCAATAACATGAAGGAACTGATGGATATATCCCCCTCCTAAAATATTTTACTATTTATCTATCTTCTTTTTTGTCTTTTGCATAGATAGTTAGCTAGTACTATTACTATTTTTTATTATTCAACTCGTGGAGCTTGATACTTTACTTTACACTTTTTAACTATGGTTCTTGGTCCCTATAAAACTATATTATTTACCTTATCAAATAAAAAATAATGTTTTCATCATGAAATTACTTACGCATTTGGCATATACACATAATGATTTACACCCTTTAACAAAAGTGGTTAGAGAATTCAATGAGACCTCATAGTAGGTTATTAGTGAGATTGACTTACCTTTACAAGTGGGTTTGTCACATGTCACTACTACATTTTCAGTTAAACCTTACATAAGAATCTTTGATATGTTTTTGGTCTGACTTTGGATACACACACTCTCCATGTAGTAACTTTTATAGTGTATGGGTGTGTTAAATACATTCATGATAATAGGATAATTACATTTTCTAGAATTCCATATGAACATCCACTTGAAGAAGAGAAGTTTATACCCAAGAAGCTAATTATCAAACCTACTAAGGTTAATACTCTATAAAATAGTAAGTAATAGGCAATCCCCTTTCCTAGGTGGATAGTAATTGAGAGACCATTTCATCAAAGATGCATAGTGGATTTTATAGAATCCTTGTCTACTACTACACAATGCATTTAGTTACCTAGAATAACCAAACATGTTCATATTTATATTATTCCAAAAAAACCACATAGAACTCAATAATGGGTTCCAAAAACCCCGATTACTTTTATTTTTTCCTCATGACCACATAGTCTTATTATACATATGCAAAGAATTATAGATCATATAGTGCTAGATATTACACCTATATATGCTCCTTAGCAGTACCACTAGTTTATTTCACCAGGTTCTAAGTGGGGAGATACCTATGAGCATCCCTTGGATGATATTATAGGATAGTATTTTATTTTTAAATATTCCAAAAATATAAAAAATATAGAAAATCTAAAAATCCAAAAATAATCAAAATTTTCATATCTTATTATCTCTTACGCATCTATGTTGTTGGTTCCATGTTGGTAGATAACATATAATTTCTTTCTATATATACACATGTTTCACACATATTTTGAGTGTGATACAGGCATACCCAAACACATGATATATGTACATATGGATGTTGGGCCTTCCCTTTAGTCACATCATCAGTGCATTGGGGGCATCTACCTTCTTTGATCATAATAGACTTATTTTATATTATTTTATGATCATTTTCTAGTATCATGCTTGAGATTTTATACTTACACATGCCTTTATCCATGATTATATATTTCACAATGTACTTTATATGCTATGTACTTAAAAAAAATTATTAACACATATATCCACAAACTAGTATGATATGCTTAAGTTGGTCTCTTACGATTCCATGTTTTTATTTTTTTACTTATTTGAGTGTCTTGCCTTAATGTTTTTTATATTGGATGTTTGAGCATTTGAATATGTTCCATTACTTATGGCCCCTATTCCTTTGTTTTCCTATTGTGACATTTTAAACATGACATAATTTGGTGTATGTGGATATTTGAATATGTCATTATATGCTTTTTATAAATTTAACTAATTCATGTCCCTTAGTTTATGTGAAATTTGAACATGCCCCTTGTATGAGGTCTCCTTGGACCATTGAATATTTTTTGCTTTTAAGTGTTCTTATGTGTGTACTTGGTTGCTTATTTTTCTTGTACTTTTACTCTCTAGATTTTCCATGATCTATATCATGCATCTTAGAACTTGATATGATCATATATTATGTACCTAATTGTTATATCAACTTAGATATGTTCTTCCTATATGGTACATGATCTATACATAGCTTATACAACTATTTTATACATTTGAGGTAAGGTAACTTCTAGTTAATATTCCCCTCACCTCAAAAGAGGGGTATAGATTAGTGGGGGCATGTTATAGAGGTATGGCTTCCACATTTTCACATTTTAAAATTATAGTGGGGGAATGTTATGGAAATATGTTCTCCACACTTATAAAATTTCTCATATTTTCTAGACTCAGTGGAGGCATGCCATGGAAACATGTCCTCCACACTTGCAAAAAACTTTAAATTGGCCAAATTTTATAGTTATAGGATTCATATACATATTTTTGAAAATATTTTAAACATTAGTACCATTATTATACCATATTATAGCTTGAGACATATATGAGGTGCATATGCCATGCAAAAGACACCTAAAATCACAAAATCAAATTAGTTTATAGATTTCAAATAATACACAATTGCTTCACCTTTTGATAGGTTGAGGTGATTGAATCACTTAATCTTACTAATTTTATAAGATAGACTTAATTAAATCATCTAAATTTACTAGATTTATAGGAATGGGTGATTAATCATCCACCCTCACTAGCTATACCATGTGATTTAATTGGATCACTCACACTCATCAAGTTATAAGCATGATCGGGTTACATGATTGAGATAAGCTCAATGACCATGTGGCAACTCACTTTTTTTCCATGTTTGGGGGCATTAGTCTTCCAATCTCTATATTTATGTAAAAAATTTTATATTTCAAAATTATCCTAATCTCAACTCAAATGCTTCATAATGAATCATCTATTAAAATCAAATTGATAAAATGCGAGATGGTTTTATTGATAAATATGTATACTCCTAAATTTTCTCTTTCTACTTTCAAACATTTTAAATCATTTCAATTTTAGATTTCATACATTGATTATATATTGTAATATCTCTTGGTTGTATGTTAATCCTTATAAAATCACTCATGTTGAACTCATACAAAGGTAATATGTGTTATACACACCTAATTATGAATTTATTTTTGTTTAAACTAGTAGTTTCATTTCTAGATTAAAGGGGGAATGTAGACACTAAATATGAATTATATAACACCTCAATATTATACACTTGAAAAATACCTATTATTGTTTTACCCTTCATCTCTAAGACCTTTTCATTATTGAAAGGCTTGTATTCACTATTTATTTATGCTAAATTTATTATCTCTTAGTTTGACCATATGTTATTTTGATGACTAGGGCTTATATACTATGAAGTTTTTTGTAAACATGAACATTATCTTTCTTTGATATTTTTAGAATTGTACCTATTTTCTATCTTCCTAGACACTTACGTCCCAACCATACACCTACATCAATGTAAGTATCCCTTTTCCAACCAAGTGTCTAATTCCTAAAATTCATCTAATTTTAAAATGTAGCATATCCTTATGGTTACCCTAAGTGCTTTAATGTGAGATATTTTCAAAAGGGATTGGTATATATATGATACCAACCCTCATTCATTCATCACCTAGAAAATACCAAGAAATCACAAGGCAACTTACTAAGTAACACTTAATCAAGAATTCAAGTGATCAAACATGCCCTATTCATCCCTATTTCTATATCAATCATAGGACCAATATTATTATAGGTCTAAAGTACTATAGGAGTAACCCATGAGAAATATTTTCCAATTTACAAGCCAGATCATGATATGTACTTTCTTATCACATATTGCATCCTTAAGCCCTAAAAATCCAACATAGAAGGGAGAATTACATAATTTTGAGGCCTTCTTTAGATTATTGGATATGTAGGAAACACCCATTAATAGAGGGGTCCTTGGGTTATCTCTATACTATGTTCCCACTAACCCATTTTTACAATGATTGATTTAAGGTGAGTAAATTAGGGTTTTATCATTTGATGAAGAGAGATAGCCTATGTGCACAATCTATATACATCAAAATAAAACCCGAAAGGTTTTAGTTGGTCGCATATATATCCAATTAGTATTTTGTGTAGGACACCTACTTCCATATTAGACACCTATGCATTTTCTAGATCTAATGCAAACATCTGAGTCCATTTAATGAAAAATCATAGAATCTAAAGATGGTTCTAGGATCTTGATCTAGTACACTTCTAGCATATTTTAGACCAAATCTACATGCATACACTAAACTAAAGATTAGATGCTTTCATAGTTCATTATCAAAATTCAATATCATTTTTTGAAAAAAAATCACACGCTTTTCTTTAAAATGATATTAAATTACAATAAACTAGTTAAATACTCTTGTTTCTAGTTTATTATAATATCAATCAATAGTTTTAATTTCTATTTTTGGCATATCTCAGTATTTAATTTCAAAATATTATTTATTTGAGTTTAAAACTTAATTAGCATGATATATATCTATTTATCACCCTTGTGCTTAATCATTTATATATTATTAACCCTAGATACCCCATATTATCAATTTAGAATTAAAAACTTCTATATTGAAAACACCAAATTTATTCTAATTTCACATTGAGAGGAAAACACATATTCTTCCCAACTCTAAGTCCACATAACCCAAGTATCCATAAGATAAGTCTAAATATACCTCCAAGGTCACAAGTCATTGTTTAAACACATAATTACACCAAGATTACACTAGGAAATAGTATTGCACCAGTATTTCACATACACCACCATGACATGGGAGAAATACATGGAGTTTTAGCCCTATTAAAACTATTGGTATATATAAAGCGCTCAACATAGGGGGTGTTAAGGTTAAACACAAATTCAACCACTAACCATTTTTTCCTCTATTTACCATATTTTTTCTTCATTATCAATTGAGATAGGGTTCTTAATGAAGAAGAAGTTATACATCAACTTCCACAATGAATCAAGTAACTTGACACAGACAAGACCTATAGGCAAAGGCACACTAATATAAATTTACATAGACAAAAAAGACTTTATTGGATGTCAGTCAACCCTAAAAATGATAACCTAATACATCCTTATCTGAATAGAGCAACCTTATCCTAGATTCAAGTGGAGCCCTATTCTTAATTAACATCACCATCACACAACCACATAGTCTTTATTGTAGTCTATCGGATCCAAGTGCCAACTAAGTAGGTTATCTTTAGTATTTTCCCCTTTAACATATTTTCATAAATAGTAAATTCTTAATCAGTCATGTGTGATTTATTTCACATATATAAAATTTGAAATTACTCAACAATTTTTCATAATTATAATTAACATTATTTTAAATTCCCCCATTTGATAAAATAACATGATATTTTTTAACATATGGTTTTATTTTTGAATTTTTTTAGGTGCATAAGGATCCACTACTCATATGTTACCATAAAGTTCACAACACCCCTAAGAACTTGAGTAGGGAAGTGATGTCCATGGAGGTACACAAATGATATCAGTTGCCATATATATTTTAAAATGAATAACTTAATGTATTTAAACATTTTTTATCACTAAAATAATTAGTAATTCTTATATGAATGTCAGATTCATTGTAGCCTAGACATGACCGTAGTTAAGGATTCTGATACTCACCCTAGTACATAGAATAGATTATACATTTTATTTTTACATGTACTACATTTTTATTAAATACACATACATGCATATTTATATTCTTACACATGTACATGTATATTATTGACACACACATATGCATATTTATTTTTGAGACATTTTTCTACTAGACATACACATTACATATTTATTTTCAACACATATAGTTCTTTCACATGATTTATATAGGTTTTTTTTCATTATATGATCTATCTAGGTAGATAATAATAAGTGAGATATTTCAATGTGTTTAAATTTTTTAAACTTAGAAATTCAAATGGAAATTTGAATCTAATAGAAATGTTAGTAGATTATTTGATAAAATTAAATTATTTTGATCCACTTGAATACTATACTAATTATTTTAAAAGACAATCAACTGAATCATTTAATATATTTTTAAAACATTATTAGATTGACCTTATAATTACATTTTCTTTTACAATGTATTTGATCCGAATTGAGATCCATAATATGGGAAAATGTCATGCAAACAATCTTAAAACATTTGTTTGAGAGACGGTACAATAAATAAATAAAATTATAAGTGCCTTAACAAGCACCTTGTTTTAGTGTTCTAGTGTTGACTTGCATTTTCAAGCTAATTAATCTAAGTTAAAATCCCACAAATGGGAAAATGGCATGTTCTATGCTAAGTAAGCTCAAAACCTCTACTTGAGAGAATCTACAATAAATAAATAAATTGGAAATTCCTTAAAAAGCTCATTGGTTTGGTATTTTAGTGTGGAATTACATTTAAAAGTTAATTGATCTGAGTTGAAACCCAAAAATGTAAAAAAGGCATGTTCTATGCCAAGAAAGATTAAAACCTTAGCTTGAGAGCGGCTATAACAAATTAAAAAAATGAAGTCCCTTGAAAAGTACCTCAGTTTGGTGTTTATTTATGGACTTCCATTTACAATTTAATTGATTTGAGTTCAATTCCCACAAATTATAAAATGACATGTTCTATGCCAAGCAATCTTAAAACCTCTACTTGAGAGATGTTACAATAAATTAAAAAAATTAAGTGACTTAACAAACACACTAGTTTGATAAGTTATCCAAAGGGGTGCAAGTGGTAGTAATGAAAGTGGAAATTTCATGAATAACAATGGTGATCATGACCTAGGTGATGAAGTTGGTATGGAAATGGAGGTAAGTATAAGTGGTTAAGGTTCAATATTTATGATAATTTCTAAGATTTTTTATGTTGGTGGCAACCTTCCTCTGAAGGATGAGATTATCAATGGAAAATTACAAGAGGTGGAGATTGTAAGGGATGTGATGGTCTATATAATTAGATGGTAATTAGTGTTGGATCTCATGTTGTAAGCAATCTTTATGCCCTCAAGTCTAGATATTAACTTGGATGATGAGGTGAAAAATATGGGGATGAGGATGTCATAGACTTGATGTGGACCCATATCTTTCCTTAGATCTTCATATGTTATGTATTTCTAGATACTTTATCTCTATGAATTTGGGGTTTTTACCTTATGCTCTCAACATGTACTTTAGTTTTTATATCTCCACTAAGTATGCCCCCTATTTTTTTAATTTGGCTTCATGTACTGAATCATTTTCTATTCCATGGGTATGTTCCTCAACTTTTTAAACACTATATGTCAAAACTTTTGGCTTAGAGTAGTCATTTGGTTGGTGTATTGTAAAATTTTGGATATGGTTACCTATTGTAAAAATGATTAAGGTTAAATGGGCAAGATGAATAATCTTATGGATTATTTTCTTGCAATTTGATGGTTGATGTTGTGACGAATGGAAAAATGCCATGTTTTATGCCAAGAAAGCTTGAAACCTCCACTTTAGAGAGGCTACAATAAATTAATAAATTGTAAGTTCCTTAAAAAGCACCTATATATAGTATTTTTATGTGGACTTATATTTACAAGTTAATTGATCTGCATTAAAATCCAAAAATGGTAAAATGGCATGATCATTGCCAAGCAAGCTTCAAACCTTCAATTGAGTGAGGATATAATAAATAAATAAATTTATAAGTGCATTAAATAGAAACTTAGTTTGGTTTTTTAATGAGGAATTACATTTACAAGTTAATTGATCTTGGTTCAAATCTCACAAATGGGAAAATGACATGTTCTATGGCATTTTTTATATAGGCATGATGTCACATGATTATACTAAAATTATCTTAGAGTGATCGATCACAATAACAATTGTAAAAAATAATCCATGTTGAATTTGCTAAATCATCGCAAGTAAATTAACTTATACCTAAATGTACATAAATAATTTATTCATGTAAAATTTATTTATTTAAATGCAAATACTTATCTATACCTTCATATTTTATTTATGTTAAGACCATAATATAATAATGCAATCTCTCCACCACCAATACAAAACTAAAAGATAAAGTTGACCTAATCACTGAATTTATTATCTCATTGAAAGAAAGGGATATATTTTCAATGATATTATGAATTAATTTAAAATGTAAGTGGACAATAAAATTATTCCAAATAGATACTTGAGAAAATAAAAAATTAGAGAAAATATGTGAATAGGGTTAAGTGTATGACCTAGCAAGTAACAAGGGGGCAAGTATAATAGATCAATAAAATTATTTACCATCATGTCTAGTGATAGCCTTAAAAAATTAGATCTACTTGACAAAATTTTAAAATGATCAATCTAAAAAAGGTTAGGCAAACATGATCCTTACTAATCAAACATGCATGTGAGATGATCAATTAGAGAAAATATGTGAAAAATGTATATTCCCTAAAAATTAAAAAGGGGGGAAATTTATTATCAATTAAAAATATTTATCAATGTATATTTCAAGGCATAAAAATATAAATCTAATTAATAAAAAATAAAATTAATAACTCTAAAAAATTGTGAGAAAACATGATCCTTCAATGATCAAGCATGAATCTAAGATGACCAATTAAAGAAAATAGGTCAAAATTGACAAGTGTATTTGATATAATATATTATTTTAATGCCTACTACAATTATTTCTATTTATTCCATGGCATGAATGAAAAATAATAAATTATATATGTATTCAATGGACTAGATTAGATCAACTTTTAGCTAACTGATTAATAACATGTAAGATCTTTTCATGATCTTTTGTACATAACATCCACTTATAATGGGTACTTGTTTTAATCTATTCATAAATAAGCTAGTCTCAATTACATAGTGGATATAATGATATATTTTTTGGTTTGGTACATAATCAATAAAACAAACCCCATTGTAATGAATTTTCACTTGTCTCAAATATGTACCCTATAGTACAATAGACCTAGTTGGAAATGATGTTCATTCAATCATTTTTGGATTTTTTAACTTGATCCTCTCTTCCATTCACTACAATAAGTATTAGTTTACATTATCATGATTTATCTCATCTAAATGACTTCAAACACATCTCCTAAAAAATAATATATCTTTTAATTAAAATCAAAATATAAATATGTAATTTTTGTTAGGAATGGTAAAGGCATTCTAACCCAAGAATTTGAAGTGTTAGTAAAAAAAAATCACATAAGGAAGATACAAATATGATATGCAAAAAAACAAGGTAGATCATATATTATTCATAATAAAACATAATGAAGCATGCTAGTATAGAGGAAATCTCTTGCATATATAAATAAGGCAAAATACTAAACTAGTTAAACTGGCCAATGTGGGATAAATCCTCACATAGGATAAAATCACTACAATAATAAATATCTAGATAAAACACTATAAAATGTGAAAAAGTGCATGAAATACATATCTAACACCCCCAATTAAGTGAAGTTAGGGGCTAATAAAAGCCAAAAAAGAAATCATGGCATATCCACAATATGAGTCTTAGAAACAAGGCCTGATAAGGTACTCATATACAATATGTATCCATGAAATGAAGATGGAAGATGTCCTCATGAACATCCCCCAAGGATAAATTATGAAACCCAAATCATGCCATGAAACTCAAGGAAATGAGGTGATGTAAAAGGATTTGTGAAGATTTTTGCAACCTATTGTTGAGTTGGAATGTACTCCAAACTAAGAATGCCATTCTAAATGTGCTAATGAATGAAGTGCATATGTACCTAAATGTGTTTGGTATGTTGATTCTCAAATGGGTTGTGAGATAAATGAATTTCACTCTATTTATCACACCAAAGTATAGTAGGTGAATCTTGCATGAAGCCAAACTCTATCAATAATTGGTGAAGCCATATAACCTGATGACTCACTGTAACTATTACCCTGTACTTAGCCTCTATAGATGAAATTCCAATATACTACTACTTATCTCACAACAAATAAATAGGTGAAGAACTAGGACAAAATATGTATCTAGAAGTGGAATGCTTGTCATCAAGATAACTTGCCCAATCTGAATCACTGTACCCAACTAACTAAGTAGAATCCCTTGTGTAGTGTAATCTAAAATGAGTGGTGCCTCACAGATATTACAAAATCCTCTTGGTAGCTTATTAATGACTATCATGAGGTTCATGTCCTAGATACAAGCCTAACTACAAATTAAATGTTTGGGTGAGTATGGGTTAAATACATAAGACTCCCAAACATCCACCTATACAATTTAGGATCACAAAGTGGAGTAGTAAAAGAGGCAATGAGAGTCACTCTAGATTGAAAAGGAGAATGACTTGGATTATAATCAATCATGTTAAAACACTAAATAATATCAATGGTATACTTCTATTAACTCAAATAGATCCCTGTATCTAAATGTGAAATCCATAAACCAATGAAGAAATATAAAAGACCAAGATCTATCAAGTTGAACTATGTTGAAAGTGCCTACTAAATAGTCTGGATATGAGATGAGGAGCTGCTTGTGAGAAGTAAATCATCAACATACAAGACCAAAATCATAATCTCCTCCCCAATACACTAAATATGCATTGTGAGATTAGAGTGGCAGATAAAAAAGTTAGTGAAAAGAAGAAATGAATCCATCTTCTCATGCCAAGCCTGAGGGGCCTGTTTGAGAATGTAAAGAGGCATAAGTTGACAAACAAGAGAAGAATCATGAATAAACTTAACATACTACTCCATATAGATTTCCTCATGCAAGTCTCCATGTAATAAAACACTCTTAACATCCATCTGATATATAGTCCAGCCCTTTAATACAATAAGAGAAAGTACAAGGTGAATAAAATCCATGTTGGCAATGGGTGCAAAAGTCTTATAGTAGTCAATACCTTTGACCTGAAAGAACCAATTTGTAACAAGATGTTTCTTATACTTATCAATAGACCATCAACTACATACTTGGTGCGGTAAATCCATTTGCACCTAACTAAATTTATTCCCTTAGGAAGAGTGACCAAATCCCAAGTGTGATTCTTCATCAATGAAGAATACTCATCTATCATCATATCATCCCTCTATTGTATCCCATGAGCCTATGAAAAATACTATGGATCCCTAAATAATGCCCAGGTGTGCTCGTACTAAAGTTTTTGAGGGTTTTTGTGTATCATATATGTAGCTTGCTTATGTGATATTTTGTTGCTAACACTTTGGATTCTTGGGTTAGAATGCCTTTACCATTCCTAACATGGTACCAGAGCCCTAAATAATTTGTAATAATCCATTAGCTTGTAATTTTTAGATAATTTTATTCTACTTCCCTTGTTATTGCTTCTTCCCTTATCGTGGAGAGGAAGCGTATAAGAGAGGTGTGTAAGGAGATATTGGTGCCCTTTTTCAAGACTTTTTAAACATTTTGAAGCTTTTCATTGTTTTTGGAGCTCTTGCTTTCAAGCTTCACGTGGAGATCTGATTCTTTTCACTTGATGTGTTAGCTTGGTGATTTAAGGCTAGGCATTAGATTTGTCTGTTTGTTTGCTTCAGATCTAAACTTAGCAGTTTTTATTTTGTTTTAAGACCTCATAGTGGCATCATTCTTCTATCAAATCTTGGCACTTTCTTTCTGATCTAGATGTCCTTTTACCTCCTTGGTGATTTTGTAGAGATATTATTTTTGACATCATCCTTTAGAGATTGACATCATTATTTGACCCATCCTTTAGTACTGAGTGACACAACTATATAAAGAGGCATCTTAAATCTAGAAATGCAATGGAGTGAAGTGTTGAGATTTTTAACTTGGTACTTTATGATATGATCTTGGCATTGCTCTTTTTGCTATACAAGTGGCATTTCATATATGGTAGAGAGGAGTTGGAAGTTACTATTGTTTTTTTTGTCTTAGATCTGCTAGTAAGAGAGAAGCATAGAGACTTTAGATCTATGTTAGATTGCAAAGGCATGGAGGTCTTGCTTTTTTTCTTTAAGGTAGAGGAGTATGAAGATTTTTTGGATAGTGCTTTGAATTGTGTGTTGGAGCATTGGTTCTTAGGCCCTTCTAAGTTAGGCGTCCTCCTTTTGGTTGCCTAGAAATTTTGGTTTCTAGTAAACCACATTAGAGTTTTTAATATTTGCATTATTTATTTCAAGCTTGATGCCTTTTTAAGAGTTTTGTATTGGAATTTTTAAGATATGCATTATTTTTTTCAAGCTTGATGCCTTTTTAGAGATTCATATTAGAGTTTTTAAGATATGCATTAGAGTTTGATAGAGATAGGTACTCTTGTTTAGATTTTCTACTGGTGTGTCAAAAGCCAAGATCTGTATTTCCACTTGCAAGTGACAAATCTATTAGTTGGGCATCCTATTCTACATTGGTGCCTTCTTTCTTTTAAGATTTGATCAAATTTGAAGAGAAAACTTGGCATTGGAGTTTATCTCTTTTTTGACCAATCTAGATCTACTTGTGGGAGATATATGCCTAAAAACAATAGTAATATCCTTTTCTTTCCTCTCAAAACAACTGGTTCTATTCATTTTTTTTAAATTTCCAAGCTATATTTTTTTCCTCAAGAGGAATCACTATCACTTACGCAAGAATAACATTAATTAGGATAATATTTTTTATGTTGGTTGGAGTTTCTAAGTTTGTGGTCAATTTTGGTTCCAACGAGTAGTTGTATGACTATGTTCTTGTCTGATTTGGTCACAAAAACTAGTTTGTAGTGTTTTTTAATTATTTTGACCCATTTTATGAGAAATCATAATGCTTGTAACTTTTGAACCATAACTCAAATTAGAGTTATATTTTTTTCAAAAGTGCATGTTTTTTCATTATCTATCCATTGCTATTATTAAATTTTAAAAATTCACTACTTTTATAAAGTACCAAATCGGGGGGGGGGGGGGGGGGGTCTTATAATACAATCTTTTGGGGGGTTGTCTTGATGCTGATTTTGTGCAACCTTTGCATTCTTTCTACTCTTTGGTGATTATTTAGCATGCCTTATAATTTTGGTGTTGACCATTCTGATCCTTTGACTACACATAATTACCATACATGGAGAACTCAAATGAAAATAATCATAAAGTACAAAGGATTATTGTCCCTAATAAATGAAACAAAACCATAGTTCACACATAAATTTAAACATCAGTGTAAGTTTAAAGAATGTATGGGATTGATAGGGGGATATGTGAGTGAAAATATTTTATTTTATTTTGATGGGTATGATTCTCCATTCAAAATGTGGACTAAGTTAAAGGGTTTGTTTGGAAAATTAGATCACTTGTGAGCTATGCATTTTGAAGTGGAGCTTACTTTACTAAATCCAAATTAATTTTCCTTCATTGTTTACTACCTCACTAAGTTTAAGCATTTGTTGACACAATTGAATGGGAGTGGATGAGATAAGAAGGATGAAGAGTGTGTGTACTTAATCTTATCTAAGTTGAGTGGCCCATTCTAAATATTTGATTATACCTTTTTCTCTAGTATGGATGCCTTAGATATTACATTAAAAATGCTAGATCTAGAGTTGTTTTGTGAGAGACTTACTTGGGAGGAATCCAAATTGTCTCACCTTGATTCTTCCCCCTCTCAAAAATCATTAGTGGCCTCACATCCTAAGACTAAAGGAAAATCTAAGGGTAAGAAGAAGAATAGTCCTCCACCTCAAAATACACCTAATCCCAACACTAATTCATCTAAACCCAAACCATCTTCAAAATCTAATAATAAGTCTAACCTATCTTGTTCTTATTATGGGAGGACTAGTCATGAAGAGTTTAGGAGTTTAAAGAGAATGCAAGTCTTAGAGGATGCCATTAGGAAACACAATATTTATATATCTACTCCTTCTCCATCTCATGAGCATGGAAAAGCACTTAATGTTGTTGGAAGAACATAGTTACCTATTTTAGACAGTTGGGTTTTAGATTCTAGTGATTCACACCATATGACTTCTACAAGGAGTCCTTTGTATCTCTTAGTCTAATTTATACTTCCAACATTGAGGTCAGAGATTCTTCATACATTTATGTTAATGGAAAGGGTGACATACATCTAGATAGTGGTCACATCAATGATGCATTCTATGTTCCAGACATCACCACCAATCTAATTTAAGTGTATCAAATTTGTCATTCTAGTCAGGGTAAGATAATGAGTTTCACACCATAGGGTCCTAAAGTTTGAGATTTTTTATATTCAAACACACATATTACATAGGGTGTTGTTGATCATAGTTCCCAAGTTTAATATTTTGAGGGTTTTGATGATATTCCTCATTTAGGTACATGTTTATTTTCTCATGCAAATTATGAGAGTCGGCTTTGGCATGAGATATTTGAAAACCTAAACTATAAATATTTGAAGGAGTTGAGTACTCATAGTATGGTAGAGGGTCTTCATAGAATTTCATGTCTAGACTAAGTTTACCCTAGTTGTGCATAGGGGAGACAACACCAAGATCCATTTACTAAGGGTATGTCTATGAGAGCTTCTTCACCACTTGAGCTTATACACAATGATTTAATGGTCTTTCCTACTCTTTCTTTCAATAGAGATAAGTATGAACTTACTTTAATTGATAATTCTTAAGGTGTCCTTGGGTTTATTTCCTCAAGTAAAAGAGTTATGTGTTTACTCACTTCAAAGTCTTTAAGTCTTTGGTCGATAAATAATCATTGAGTTACATCAAGAAGCTTTATACAGATAATGGGGGGAGGTAATTCAGTTGAGAGTTCACTAATTTTTTAGTAGCCCATGGTATTATTCACTAGCATTTTATTGTACACACTCAATAATATAATGGCTTAACAAAATGGAAGAATCAAAATCTGAAGGATATGGATAACTACATGATACATTCATGGGATTCACCTCCTATTTATTGGACAAAGGTAGCTAATTATGTGAACTACATTTTAGAACTACACACCACATTGATCACTTGAGCATATGAATCTAAAGGAGGCTTGGTTTAGATCCAATCTTGATGTCTCATTTTTCCAAGTCTTTAGGATCCTTGCTTGGGTGTTTATACCATATAATAAAAGGAAACCATTAGACAAGAAGAACAAACCTTTAATTTTTGTAGGGTATTATGTGGACATGAGAGCTTATCATATTTTAGACCCTGATACTCATTTTTGAACACATTTATAGTTTAATGAGCACTTTACATCTCATCCTTGTTCATCTTCTTCCATGCCTTCTTCTTTTGATGATTCACCTCCTCTCAAGGATTCATTCTTTGAGGAGTTAGTTCAGGAGATTCCTAAGGAGGTTATAGAGGATGAGGATCCTATTCACACTTATGTTTCCACTATGAATATGTGGGATCATACTATAGTTTTTGAGACAACACCATTTATAAAGGATCTTCTACCTACTCAACATAATCATGCACATTTTATGGGTACTGGACTTTTGTATCAGGCATTTTTTGGGGATCCAAAGTCTTTTTCATAAGCTCATGGGATACAAGAGTGGGATGATACAATGATATATGAATATTCTTCATTGATGAAAAATCATTCTTGGGATTTGATCACTCTTCCTAATGGAAGAAAGTTGGTTAGGTGAAAATGGATTTACTGCACCAAGTATGCAGTTTATGGGTCCATTAATAAGTATAAGTCACATCTTGTTGCAAAGGGATTCTCATAGGTTGAAGGTATTGACTAATCTAAGACTTTTTTTCCCATTTCCAAGATGGATTATATTCTCCTTGTACTTTCTCTTACTACATCACAAATTTGGTTAATATATCAAATGGATGTTAAGAGTGCTTTTTTGCATAAAGACTTGCATGAAGAAATATATATAATAGCTTGTTGGGTTTTTTCATGATTATTCTCTATTTTTTGAGTTAAGAGGTCTTTTTATGATCTCAAATAGGCCCCTTAGGCTTAGTATGAGGATATGGATTCATTTCTTCTCTCCACTAGCTTTGTTCACTACCACTCTAATCCCACAGTGTATATTTAGTATATTGGGTAAGACATTGTTACTCTAGTCTTATATTTTGACGATCTACTTCTCATAGGAATCTCCTCATCTTAGATTTAGACTATTTATTATGACCTTTTAACGTAGTTCATCATGACAAATCTTGACCTTTTGCATTTTTTCCTTGGTTTATATATTTCATAATCAGATAAAGGAATGGTAAAGGCATTCCAACCTAAGAATCCAAATTGTTAGAAATAAAAAATCACATAAGGAATCTAAGAATATGATATGAAAAAATAAGGAAAATCATATATTATTCAAAATGAATCATGCAAGTACAATAGGAAAGCACTTTCATATATAGTCAAGGCAAAATATTGAACTAGCTTGACTGATCGATGTGGGATAAATCCTCACATAGTAAACAATTATTACAAGATAAAATAGCTAGATAATACACTATAAAAATTGATAGAATACATGAAATACATACTCTAACACCCACCCTCAAGTAAATCTAGGGGCTAACAAAACCCAAAAAATAAATGGTGGCATATCCATAGTATGAGTCTCGATAACTAGGCATAGTGGCAACATCAACATGAATAGGGTCCTCATCCTCTATAATCTCCTCAATAATCTCCTAAATGTAATCCTCAAAAAATGAATCCTTGAGAGGAGGTGAATCATTAAATGAAGAAGAAGGCCTGGAATAAGATGAAGAGTTATGAGATGTGAAGTGATCATCAAAATGTACATGTGTTTGAAAATGAACATCATGAGTATCAAGATATAAAATATGATAAACTCTCATTTCCTCACAATACCCTACAAAAATCAAAGGTTTTCTCTTCTTATCTTATGCTTTTATTTTCTTCTTTGGTAAAAATTTCCAGGCAAGGCTCCCAAAGAATCATAAAAATGAGACATCAGGATTGGTTCTAGACCAAACTTCCTTTGGAGTCATATTCTCAAGTTCTTGATGTGGTGTGTAGTTTTGAATGTATTTCACACAATTAACTACCTCTACCCAATATATAGGAGGTAAATCCCATGAATTCATAATGCAATCATCCATCTTTTTTAGAGTTTGGTTCTTCCTTTATGTTAAGCCATTTTGATGTGGATTATGTGCAATAAAATGATGGTAAATAATACCATGGACTACCAAAAAATTAGAGAACTCTCAACTAAATTACTCCCCCTAATTATCTATATAAAGCTTGTTAATGCAACTCAATGACTATTTCTCGACCAAAGACTTAAAGACTTTGAATTGAACAAAGACATCACTCTTTTACTTGAGGAAATAAACCCAAGTATTCCTCAAGAAATTATGCATACTTAACTCCATTAAAAGGAGTAGGAAAGACCATCAAATCACTATGCACAAGCTCAAGTGGTAAAGAATATCTCATGTACATACCCTTAGGAAATGGATCTTGGTGTTGTTTCCCTAATGCAAAATTGGTGCAAACTCCATCAAGACATAAAACTATAGGAAGAATCTCTACCATACTATGAGTGCTCAACTCCTTAAAATATAAATAGTTTAGCTGTCTAAATATCTCATGCCAAAGCCATCTCTTAGAATCTACATGAGAAACTAAACACGTCCCTAAAGGAGGAGTATCATTAAAACCCTAAAAATAGTAAAAGTGAGAATTGTGATCAACAACAACATATTAAATAATTATGTGTGGCTCTAAAAAAGATCAAAATATAGCACCTTATATGTAAAATTTACCATCTTTCCCTAAATAAAAGGGCAAATCTAATAAAATGAAATTAGATTGATGTGATGTTTAGAACACATAATGCATCATTAATGCAACCACCATCAAATTGTATGTCACCTTTCCCCTTAAAATAAATAAAGAAAGAATATCCAACCTCAATGTTGGAAGTGGAACTCATACCAAAAGATATAAAAGACTCCTTGGTATAAGTCATATAGTGTGAAGAACTAGAATCTAGAACCCAACTATCTGAAACAGGTAATTGTGATCTCCAAAAAACATTAAGTGATTTCACATTCTCATGAGATGGAGAAGGAGTAGATAGAAATCTTGTGTTTCCTAATGGCATCCTCTAAGGATTGTATTCTCTTGAAATACCTAGACTCTTCATGATGAGTCCCCCATAATAGAAACAACATAGGTTAGGCTTATTCTTGGATTTGGAAGATGCTTTGGGTTTAGATGTAGTAGTGTTGGGCTTAGGTGCATTTTGAGGTGGAGGAGTGATCTTCTTCTTACCCTTATATTTTCCTATAGTCTTAAGATATGAGGCCACTAATGATTTTTGATATGTGGAAGACACAAGGTGAGACAATTTGGAATCTTCCCTAGTAATTCTCTCACAAAAAAACTCTAGATATAAGATTTTTAATGTGGTACCTAAGGCATCCATACTAGAGAAAAAGGTAAAAGCAAATATTTAGAATGGGCGACTCAATTTAGACAAGATCAATTATACACACTCTTCATCCTTTTTATCTCATCCAATCCCCTTAAACTATGTCAAAAAATACTTAAACTTAGTGATGTAGTATAAAATGGAGGTAATGTCATATAGATTTAGTGAAGTAAGCTTCACTACAAGTTGCATTTCTCTCAAGTGATCTACTTTACCAAACAAACCCTTTAATTTAGCCCACATTTTGAATGGATAATCACACCCATAAAAATTAAACAAAAGATTGTCACTCACATATCTCCCAATCAAGCCCATACACTCTTTAAACTTACATTGATGCTGAAATATTTAAAATTCATGTGTGAACTATGGTTTTGTTTCATTCATTATAGACCATAATGATTTATGCTTTATGATTGTTTCAATTTGAGGTTTCCATGTGTGGTAATTATGTTTATTTAAATGATCACAATGGTCAACACCAAAATTAAAATCCATGCTAACTAATCACCAAAGAGCAGAAAGAATGCAAAGGGTGCACAAAATTAGCATCAAGATAACCCCTCAAAAGATTGTATTAGAGGATCCCCCAATTTGTAAATTATAAAAGTAGTGTGTTTTTATAATTTAATGACACCAATGGGTAGATAATAAAAAACTATGTACTTTTGAAAAAAAAAGAACTCAAATCTGAGTTATGGTTCAAAAGTTATTGATGTTATGATTTCCTGTAAAATGGGTCAATACATTAAAAAACTCAATAAAAACTAGAATTTATGACCACATTAGAAATGAACATTGTAATCCAACCACTCATTGGAACCAAAATTGAACCATAGACTCAAAAATGCCAACTGAAGTGAAAAAAGATCATCTTGGATAATGATGTGCTTACACAAGTGAGTTTTTCTTCCACTTAAGGCAAAACATAGATTATAAAAGCAAAAAAATGAATGGACAACTGGTTTTAATGACAAAAAAGGAAAAATACTATTTTTTTCACCTCCATATCTCCCACAAGTAGATCTAATGCATCAAATTATAGATCTTATGCAAATCCAATGGCTCACACAAGTAGTTCCATTGCCTTGTTTGTGGAAAATGGTGTCTGATTTATGGAAAATGATGCCTAGCTCAAATTTTCATTACCTATCTCTTCCTCTATGACTATTTATTATTATCAAATTTGAGATAAAAAGGGAAAAAAAAACTCCAATACTTATCACTCCAAGATCAGATTTCCTAAAGTAAAAAAGATAAAAGGAAATATTCTTTTATCCTAAAAAGGATGCCAAGATTGATGTAATAGAGAGTAACTCTAAATAAAATGCAGAAGTATGAAAATACAAAAAAATTGCATTTATTATCCTTACTTATATCTAAAAGTCTAGGATGCTTATGAGAAAAATTCAAAACTAAAAATCCAAAGCAAAGAGGAAAAACAAAACACCAAGGTGAAAATGATGCTAATGAAGAGTTTCAATGCCAAGTTGAATAGATCTGCTACTCTTTTCTCCAATGCCATAAACAAACTTAAAACAAATATTTGAGACAAAAAAACTAATGTAGAAGAATCTTCTTTAGGATACCAAATCTAAAAAAACTCCACAGCAACACCACTTTGGAAAACTCAATGCCATATGTTAAAAACTAGATCTACTTCTCTCTTCAACACCTCTCCTCCTCCTTCTATAGTGTGAATCTTCAAAAAATAAAAAATATAAAGATATAAATAATAGATAAAGATTTAAAAGAGAGGAGGGATGCCACTCTTAATAAACACCTTAAAATATCTCTTCTTTCTCCAATGCAGAAGAAAAAACTCCTCCACACCTCCTCCATGCTAAGCTAGGAGATCAGGTGAAAATAAGCAAATATCCATGTGAAGCTTTAACCAAGAGCTTCAAAAATAATGAAAATATTAAAAATCTTTGAAAATTATTGAAAATTTGGCACCAATATCTCCTCACACACCTTTTTTTTATGCTTCCTCTCCACAATAAGGGAAGAAATAATGATAAAGGAAGTAGAAGAAAATTATCTTAAAATTGCAAGCTAATAGATGGTTGTAACTTTTCTAGGGTCTGGTACAATTTTAGGAATGGTAAAAGCATTCCAACCTAAGAATCTAAAGTGTTAGAAATAAAACATCACATAAGGAAGTTACAGATATGTTATATAAAAAATAAGGCAAGAAATATATTATTCAAAATGAAGCATAATGAATCATGATAGTAAAAAGGAAATATCTTGCATACATAGGCAAGGTGAAATACTAAAATAACTAAACTAGCCAATGTGGGATAAATCCTCACATAAGATAAAATCACTACAAGATGAAATAACTAGATAATACACTATCAAATGTGATAAAATTCATGAAATACATACTCTATTAATTTTAATTGAATTATTTAAAACATTAAAACCAATTTTGTATATGTAACTTATAGATAACTTAATGTGCATGTATCTTTATTAATTAGTTCAAATATGTGGCCATAATTAGATGATATCAAAGGAACATCTTCAAATTTTGCATCTTCATCTAACCCATATAAATAATCATTCATAACTATGGGAACTTGATTCCACTAACCCACATAACCATAAGCTTGACTAATGCACTTTTCATTTTCCCCTACTGAAAAATTGTGAAAAAACAAGAATAATTCTCGTAGAGATTTTCCAATTATGAATATTTATGGTCATCACAAAATTTACAAACCTTGTATTAATAATCCTTTGAAAACCATGTTTTTTTCTCCAATTGACCCCTAATCAAAGATGCAAACACTAAAACTTTACATTAATACTTATTTACAAATTTCAAACTTCAATTTTTTTGTACCGCATGCTAAATTCAAACATATGGTATATATGAACATATTATTTTTCATTAGTGCATATACCTAAAATCTCCAAAAACACTCTTTGTGGAGGAGTATCACTTATAAAATTATTCCTATATCATTCAAATATATTTCAAGCATCACTCAGCTAGAGACCCTTGTATTCACAGCTCTATTTTTAGAACATGATTGATGCAAACACTAAACCATCATGTTCTCCCTTCCCATCACCACTTTTTAAAAAATTCTATAGTTGAGGTTATTTATGTCATCTTTGATATCAACCAAATGCAAAAAAGGGGCATGATGTTTTGAACCAAATGAACAACCATCTTACCAAATAAAGTGTTTATCAAAATATACATCTTATTTAGAAACATAATAGGCAAAAAAATCAAAATAATGTGTCCAATGTGTATGTCTTGATCATTGTCCTCGCTGATATAGAATTGTTGTTCCTTATTATTAACTTGATCCTCAAAAGTACTCCCAAGACTACTCATTTTTTGTTGTGGATGAATTAACACACATGCACCATGAGAATCACCTACTCATTGTGGTAATATTGGTTTGGATTTCATTTTTATGACAAAATTAGTAATTCTAAAAAAATTCAACCACTGATAAGATCAATCCATGGGGAAAAGTGTCCTTAAATTTATTAAATTAAATTTATTTCCACTTTTCATAGTAATAATCTTTAATATAAATAATGATCAAGATAAAAGAATTAGCCATGAATGTGGAAAAAGGGATTTCATCCTCTATCAATTCCAACCTTGTAGATATTTTGCTTACTCTAGTCTCATACCTAAACTATTTTAACATACGTATATAAATATACGCATATGTGAACCAAAAAAATGTATGTATTTTTTATGAATTAAAATAAATTCCTTTCAAGTATGTTAAAATTAAAATCGTCACCTCTTCTAATTCACTAAATGAACCATGTCAATGTTTGCAAATATGTCACAAGCACCTTTAATGCAAGCCATGGGACCATCAACATGGTCAAATTTTTTGCCCATAATGGAGGATATGAACTCATTCAAATGTTTAGGGAGGCTATCTTCAAAACATTAATTGCTTCTCTTAAATTTATATGGATCTAAAAAAGTATCATTTACACTAGATACACTTTAGAATCTCTTGACACCAAATAATCTAAATTATTAAGCTACAATTAAAAGTATAAATATTTGATTATTTGAATTTTATTAAAGATCAAACTAAACACGATAGCAGAAACAATAAGTTTTGAGGACTTTATTTTGCCTCACATACATATGATTCAAAATGTCAAACTTCACTGCATAGTCTTAACATGTGGATCTATTTTAGATAAAATGTGACACACACCTCATGTTAAATTATGTTGAGCCAATTTTTTGCATATTATTTATAAGTATTAGGATCAATCCTTAATTTTATAACATCCTTGAAATTTTAATGAGAATAATAAGTATGTATACAATAATAAACAACTAACCTTCAAACACCATACATCAGTTCCCAATTTCCTTCTACACTATTATAATTCAATACTTTTGTTCTCTTTGCATATCTTGTAATAGTATTTATAAAAACACCAAGAATATTAACTATAGTGGTGGATTTTCACCTTTTTGATGTCTCTGCTCTAATAACTGAAGTCAACATCACTTTACATGAAATGCTCCTATCATTAGAATGAGTTTTTTACATAATAAACCTATACCTCTAGACACATTTCTCATAGCTTCCTCTCTAAGGATTGTTTTCCTCTTCTATTTTAAATCTTCTCCCAATAGTTTTAAAGTTAATTTCATCATGATTTAAGAAAGAAATGAATAATTAATCACAACTAATGTTTTTGATCAAAATTTCATAGTATTTAATCTTTTTTTGAGTTTTTAGGGGTGCGATGGATGAAGGCGAGCAGGAGGGTGCGATAGGCAGGGCACGATAGGACAGAAGGTAGGGCATAGCTACAGAGAAGCGCTTGGATTGTAGCAGGCCTCACAGGGAGTGAGTAGCAGTGGGAAAGCTCCACTTTTACATGGTTTAGGATCTTTTGCTACTCTTGAGCAATCAAGTATGCATATTCCCAAAGTCAACAACTATTTGAAAAGACGCAAGGAGAGGCCCAAGCTAGCCATACCAATGGAAATGATTGTTGAAGACATTGAATACTATTCCAATCACTCCTTGTACTAAAATTTTTTGGGGCTTAGGACATCATTTTTATTCCTGGAAGCATGGGCTCAGAGGACATGGGCACCAGAAGGAGTTATGGATGTTACATTGTTGGTCAACATCTATTTCATGGTCACTTTTACCTATATAATAGATTGTCAACAAGTTTTTGCTAGAGGTCCTTACTTCCATAATCAAGTGGGTCTATTTATCAAGCCCTAGCATGTTGGTTTCATACCTTTAGAGGAACTACCAAACCGTGTCTCGATGTGGGTGCGTCTACCCTACTTTCCAGTGGAATGCTTTCGTGAAGACACCCTCCATTTGCTTGCATCCTTGCTGGGAAGGCCAGTAGGATCCTCAATGTCACTCCTAGGGAAAAAGGTAATGACTTATGCCCACATTTGTGTGGAAATAGATCTTTGTAAACCATTACCAGATGTTATTGAAATGAGTGCGGGCCCTTTCACATGGGTACAATAGTTGGATTATGAAACCCTCCCTTTCTGCTATCATCTATGTCATGCTTATGGGCATTTGCAGCGATGGTGCCCCACCTCAAAATCTACTTCACCTCAGCCAGCTCAATCTATTCACACTCCTTCTGGTACTAACAAGGAAAGGGGTCTGATTCCAAGTGAGAAACCTGATACTAATGGTTTTATGCTAGTTAAAGGCTGATATAGAAATAGAGGCCAAAAATGGCCCCTAAAGGAAAGAAAATTAGATGACTCACTCAATAGATTTGAAATATTAGATGACCTCAATCAGTAGGAGGTGAATCCTGGGTTGATGATCTTTGACCAAGGGATTGAGGGACCAGCTCAGGAGACCAATGCTTTAGGGGCTTTAACTGAAACACTGGATGCTAGAGATTGTCATATGGATATGGACCAGCAGCTGATAATTTTGGAAGGAATGACTTCCTTAGTTTCTCCCCTTAAAGAAGATGGAAATATGCCCCTTATTGGGAAAACTAGGGATCCAGGGGCAGCAAGAAGCAGAAAATCTTTTCCTCATCTTGGACTTCAGCAAAAAGACCTTAAGAAAGGAGGGGGAGAGAAATCTGGCAAGCCTAGTAGAAAAAAGGACCAGGAAAAGATCAAGCTAATGGGAGAGACTTTGGTGGATTTGAGGTCAATAAAGACTCTAGATGCACACTTTTTGAGCTCTCTAAAATGATTATAATATCTTAGAATGTAAGGGGTTTGAACAATAGCCCCAAACAAAATGTTGTTCACAACCTGATTAAAAGTCATAGGCTAGATGTCCTTTTCTTGCAGGAGACTAAGCTTTCAGTTGAAGACATGTCCAGACTTGTGCCCAAGTTGTGATGGCAAGGAGAATGTCAATGCATTGGTGCTACCAGATACTCAGGAGGACTAGCTTGTCTATGGAACCCACACAAGTTTGGCCTCATAGGCTAGCTGACTTCTAAGTACTCCATGACTATGATTGCTTCCAGCTTTGAGACGGGGGAAGTCATTCTCTTCTCCAACATATATGTTCCCAATGATTGGCGAGGTAAAAAATCCTTATGGGGCCACAAGTTTTGTTCATAGCCTGGCCCCCTTCCACCCTTGGATAATGGTAGGTGATTTTAATGCTATTCTTGATTTGACTGAAAAGAGTGGCGGCATGGAAAGGCTGGACCCATCTACTTTGCTAATGCACAATTACATTGAAATCTTGAATTTAGTTGATTTCAAGCCCAATAATGGACTGTTCACCTAGAACAACCATAGGAGTGGGAAATATTGCATTGCTGAGAGACTTGACCATTTTCTGGTTTCAGCTTTTTGGGTTGGAGGTATGTGGTCTACGAGGTCTAAAATTTTGGACTAGAGAGGATCAGACCATTGGCCCATCCAACTTAATTGTGTCTCATAGCTTCACCCATGCTCTCCTTCCTTCAGATTTCAACTCATGTGGTTGTGGGATCAGTCTCTACATGAGTGTGTTGCCAATTGGTGGCATTGGGGTAGGCTTGCCCATGGTACGGTGATGTACATTTTTGCCAAAAATATGCAATATGTGAAGTACAAGCTCAAGCAATGGAATCACCAAAGTTTTGGGAACATTTTCCATGCTAAGGCTACTACAGAAACCAAGCTTGATGGTATCATGAGAATAATAAGGAAAGAAAGACTGACTGAAGACTTATTGCAAGAAGAAACTCAGGCTGTGAAAGACCTGGAGGAATGTGAGCTATGGGAGGAAATCCTTTGGAAGCAAAAAGATCGAATTGAATGGCTCTAGGAGGGGGATAGAAATACATCCTTTTTATTCAATTCATCCAAAGCCAGGAGACATGGAAATTCTATTTCAGCCCTAGTCAATGAAAGAGGTGAGCGGCTTAACTCCTTTTGGGCAATTTCAGAGGAGGTAGTGCAGTACTTCTCTACTCTCTTCAGGGAAGATGCTAACAGGGAATCTCTGAAAGAAGCTTAGGTTCTCTTATACATTTTGTCATTGGTGACACATGACATGAATGAAAATTTAATGAAACTAATCACACTTGGAGAGCTTGAGGAAACCATTATTCAGATGAAAAAAGGGAAAGCGGCTGGACTTGATGGCTTCCCAACTGAATTCTATCAAGAGTTCTAGGATATCATCAAACTTGACCTTTTAGCTATTGTCCAAGAATCGTAGCGGACCTTTTAGCTATTGTCCAATAATCTCAGTAGAATAAGCAAATTCTTAAGGCTACAAATGCAACCTATCTTTCTCTCATACTCAAATGTGAAGGTGTTGATAGGCTAAGCCAATTCCGCCCTATTTCCCTTTGCAATGTGGTTTAAAAAATTATTTCTAAATCATTGAAAATAGGTTAAAAATAGGGCTGAGTGTTGTGATCTTAGAAGAGTAGAGTGGTTTTGTAGAAGGCAGGCAAATCTTGGATGGTATTGTTATTGCTGTTGAGTCCATTCACTCCATGGCCAGCTCAAAAGATAAGGTGATGTTCATTAAATTAGACATGGCCAAAGCCTTTGATAGGGTCAGATGGTCATTCCTGTGGAAGGTTCTTCATGATTTTAGCTTTGTGGATAAATAGACTCAATGGGTCATGAGCTGCATTTCCTCAACTTCCTTCTCAGTGCTTATCAATGGAGAACACACGGAGCTTTTTGGTGCTACAAGAGGGTTGTGACAAGGTGATCCTCTATCTCCATACCTTTTTCTTCTCCTTGCTAAAGGTTTGATGTGGTTGATCAGTAGGAATAGAGAGGAAGGACATATCCAAGGATGGCGATGGGGAGGGGAATTACTGGCTCAATCACACCTGTAATTTGCTAATGACACTGCCCTTATGGGCATGGCCATAATGACTGAAGCTGCTAATTTACACAGGGTGTTAGATGTTTATCTTATGGCCTCAGGTCAAAATGTAAATGAAGATAAGTTGTCCATCTACTTATTTAATACTATGGGCCTTATTCAGCAGTAGATCGTGAGGACTCTTCATTTTCAGATTGGGACTCCCCCCTTGATTTACTTTGGTATCCCTATCTCGGCTGGACATACATCTAAAGAATCTTGGCAGACTATTTTAGAGAAATTTTGGGTAAAAGTGAATCATTAGACACATAGGTGGTTATCCTTTGTGGGCCGGGTTCAACTTATCCAATCTGTGGTGCAGGCTTTACCCATTTATAGGTGTATGCTCCAGGTTGCCCTGATGGGATTCGTTAAGGAGTTTGATTCAGTTACCAGACAATTCTTATGGGCTGGTAGTCTGAAATCCACTAAATGGAGCCTTATTAGATGGGAGATTTTTTGTAGCCCCAAACAATATGGTGGGCTCGGTCTGAGGCAGATGGACTTAAATGGTATTGCTTTGGTAGCCAAACTTTATTGGCAATGGTGCACCAAACAAGACAAAGCTTGGGCCAAAATTCTCTCATAGAAGTACTACTCTAGAACCATTTAGAGGGACATTCCTCACTATCCACTTATTGGGAAAGGTTCAGCAATATGGAGTACTCTCAAAAAAGGGGCTGCTCTCATCAAGAATGGCTTATTCTAGATTTGTAAATAGGGATCCAAGGCTCTCTTTTGCTCTGACTCTTGGGATGGATATCCTCCCATCATTTCTCAATTTCCAAATTTTTTGAACCTTTGTTAGAGATTCCTTGATGTTGGTTGGTCTCAGGTGAGTGACTTCAAAGCTTATTTTACTCAAGGACAGGTGGAGGTAGCTCGTTGGAAAGCTCCCAAAACTTGGCCTATTAATGGGATGCAGGAAGAGAATGAGGAGCTATTGTGCATCCTTTCTAGGTGCCATTGTAGTCCTCTTTAGGAGGAGGATGAGCTAGCTTGGTCTCCCAATCCCAAGGGACCATACACAGTTTCATCTGGATATCAGGCTTTACTTCTTCAAAGATTGGGCAAGGGAGAAGTGCATTGGTGGAGACATGTTTGGAATAATTTCACGTGGCCTAAATGCAACTATTTTACTTGGATGTTGGTCTGAAATAGGTGCTTGACCTGGGACAATCTCTAGAAGAGAGGTTTCTAAGGCCCTTCTATATGTGTTATGTGTGGAGCGGCTGAGGAGGATTCAGCACACCTTTTATTGTGATGCCCCTTTGCCTTGCAACTCTGGCATTATTGGTGGGATGTTTGGCAGCACCCATGTCTTCATGCTCAATCTATGGTTAATTTCTAGAATGGATTAGGAGAACCCCCCTCAAGGACGTCCTTCTTACAAGACATATGGATGGGCAGCCCCATTTTTTTGTTCTGGCAGATCTGGCTTGAGCAAAATAGGCAATTTTTTTGAGGGGTGAGAGTCATGGTGTAGCAAGTATGGCAAAAAGTGATGGGGATGATCTAGAAAACCATCCAAGCAAAGAGCATGATCTACCTTCCTTTAACCAAATAGGACACTTAGGTGGTGGCATGACTTGGATTCTAGCAGTTAACTTGTAAGTTTGTGTGTGTCAGGAGGAGCAAGCAGGTTAAGGAATAGATTCTCAGGACTGGTCAGTGGCAGTGCCCCCCTAGTGGGATTCTAAAGATCAATACGGATGGTTCTTCTAGAGGGAATCTGGGACCCACAAGTACTAGAGGGATAGAAAGGGATTCTGAAGGTATGGTGATTTTCCTTTTTGTGGTTCCTGAGGGGCTGTAGACCATTAACATAATGGAAGGCCAGGCCATTCTTTATGCCCTTGAGAAGGCCCAGGCATTAGGTTGGTGTAGGATTATTTGTGAATCAGACTCTCAAGTCTTGATTAATGTACTCATCAAGAGGAAAGTGGTGGATGTCAATTGGCATCTATCTCTAATTGTGCAATAGATTTTGTAGATTGTGCAACAAAATCTACATGAGGAACTAAACACGTCCCTAAAGGAGGATTATCATTAAAACCTTAAAAATAGTAAAAGTGAGAATTGTGATCAATAACACCCTATGAAATAATTATGTGTGGCTCTAAAAAAGATCAAAATATAGCACCCTATGTGTAAAATTTACCATCTTGCCCTAAATAGAATGGCAAATCTAATAAAATGAAATTAGATTAATGTGATGTCTAGAACACATAATGCATCATTAATGAAACCACCATCAAATTGTATGTCACCTTTCCCCTTAACATAAATAAAGCAAGAATATCCAACCTAAATGTTGGAAGTGGAACTCATACCAAAAGATATAAAAGACTCCTTGGTATAAGTCATATAGTGTGAAGAACCAGAATCTAGAACCCAACTATCTGAAATAGGTAATTGTGATCTCCAAAAAACATTAAGTGATTTCACATTCTCATGAGATGGAGAAGGAGTAGAAATATAAATCTTGTGTTTCCTAGTGGCATCCTCTAAGGATTGTATTCTCTTGAAATACCTAGACTCTTCATGATGAGTCCCCCATAATAGAAACAACATAGGTTAGACTTATTCTTGGATTTGGAAGATGATTTGGGTTTAGATGTAGTAGTGTTGGGCTTAGGTGCATTTTGAGGTGGAGGAGTGATCTTCTTCTTACCCTTATATTTTCCTATAGTCTTAAGATATGAGGCCACTAATGATTTTTGATATGTGGAAGACACAAGGTGAGACAATTTGGAGTCTTCCCTAGTAATTCTCTCACAAAAAAACTCTAGATATAAGATTTTTAATGTGGTACCTAAGGCATCCATATTAGAGAAAAAGGTAAAAGAAAATATTTAGAATGGGCCACTCAATTTAGACAAGATCAATTATACACACTCTTCATCCTTTTTATCTCATCCAATCCCCTTAAACTATGTCAAAAAATACTTAAACTTAGTGATGTAGTATAAAATGGAGGTAATGTCATATAGATTTAGTGAAGTAAGCTTCACTTCAAGCTACATTTCTCTCAAGTGATCTACTTTACCAAACAAACCCTTTAATTTAGCCCACATTTTGAATGGATAATCACACCCATAAAAATTAAACAAAAGATTGGCACTCACATATCCCCCAATCAAGCCCATACACTCTTTAAACTTACATTAATGTTGAAATATTTAAAATTCATGTGTGAACTATGGTTTTGTTTCATTCATTATGGACCATAATGATTTATGCTTTATGATTGTTTCAATTTGAGGTTTCTATGTGTGGTAATTATGTGTATTTAAATGATCACAATGGTCAACACCAAAAGTAAAATCCATGCTAACTAATCACCAAAGAGCAAAAAGAATGCAAAGGGTGCACAAAATTAGCATCAAGATAACCCCTCAAAAGATTGTATTACAGGATCCCCCAATTTGGAACTTTATAAAAGTAGTGTGTTTTTATAATTTAATGACACTAATGGGTAGATAATAAAAAACCATGTACTTTTGAAAAAAAAGAACTCAAATCTGAGTTATGGTTCAAAAGTTATTGGTGTTATGATTTCCTCTAAAATGGGTCAATACATTAAAAACTCACTAAAAACTAGAATTTATGACCAAATTAGAAATGAACATAGTAATCCAACCACTCATTGGAACCAAAATTCAACCATAGACTCAAAAATGCCAACCGAAGTGAAAAAAGATCATCTTGGATAATGCTATGCTTACACAAGTGAGTTTTGCTTCCACTTGAGGCAAAACATAGATTATAAAAGCAAAAAAATGAATGGACAGCTAGTTTTAATGACAAAAAAGGAAAAATACTATTTTTTCAGCTCCATATCTCCCACAAGTAGATCTAATGCATCAAATTATAGATCTTATGCAGATCCAATGGCTCACACAAGTAGTTTCGTTGCCTTATTTGTGGAAAATGGTATCTGATTTATGGAAAATGATGCCTAGCTCAAATTTTCATTACTTATCTCTTCCTCTATGACTATCTATTATTATCAAATTTAAGATAAAAAGGGACCAAAAAAACTCCAATGCTTATCACTCCAAGATCAAATCTCCTATAGTAAAAAAGATAAAAGGAAATATTTTTTATCCTAAAAAGGATACCAAGATCAATGTAATAGAGAGTAACTCTGAATAAAATGCAGAAGTATGAAAATACAACAAAAGTGCATTTATTATCCTTACTTATATCTAAAATTCTAGGATGCTTATGAGAAAAATTCAAAACTAAAAATCCAAAGCAGAGAGGAAAAACAAAACACCAAGGTGAAAATGATGCTAATGAAGAGTTTCAATGCCAAGTTGAATAGATCTGCTACTCTTTTCTCCAATGCCATAAACAAACTTAAAACAAATATTTGAGACAAAAAAACTAATGTAGAAGAATCTTCTTTAGGATACCAAATCTAAAAAAACTCCACAGCAACACCACTTTGGAAAACTCAATGCCATATGTTAAAAACTAGATCTACTTCTCTCTTCAACACCTCTCCTCCTCCTTCTATAGTGTGAATCTTCAAAAAATAAAAAATATAAAGATATAAATAATAGATAAAGATTTAAAAGAGAGGAGGGATGCCACTCTTAATAAACACCTTAAAATATCTCTTCTTTCTCCAATGCAGAAGAAAAAACTCCTCCACACCTCCTCCATGCTAAGCTAGGAGATCAGGTGAAAATAAGCAAATATCCATGTGAAGCTTTAACCAAGAGCTTCAAAAATAATGAAAATATTAAAAATCTTTGAAAATTCTTGAAAATTTGGCACCAATATCTCCTCACACACCTTTTTTTTATGCTTCCTCTGCATGATAAGGGAAGACATGATGATAAAGAAATTAGAAGAAAATTATCTTAAAATTGCAAGCTAATAGATGGTTGTAACTTTTTAGGGTTTGGTACAATTTTATGAAAGGTAAAAGCATTCCAACCTAAGAATCTAAAGTGTTAGAAATAAAACATCACATAAGGAAGTTACAGATATGTCATGTAAAAAATAAGGCAAGAAATATATTATTCAGAATGAAGCATAATGAATCATGATATTAAAAAGGAAATATCTTGCATATATAAGCAAGGTGAAATACTAAAATAACTAAACTAGCCAATGTGGGATAAATCCTCACATAAAATAAAATCACTACAAGATGAAATAACTAGATAATACACTATTAAATGTGATAAAATTCATGAAATACATACTCTATTAATTTTAATTGAATTATTTAAAACATTAAAACCAATTTTGTACATGTAACTTATATATAACTTAATGTGCATGTATCTTTATTAACTAGTTCAAATATGTGGCCATAATTAGATGATATCAAAGGAACATCTTCAAATTTTGCATCTTCATCTAACCCATATAAATAATCATTCATAACTATGGGAACTTGATTCCACTAACCCACATAACCATAAGCTTGACTAATGCACTTTTCATTTTCCCCTACTAAAAAATCATAAAAAAACAAGAATAATTCTCGTAGAGATTTTCCAATTATGAATATTTATGGTCATCAAAAAATTTACAAACCTTGTATTAATAATCCTTTGAAAACCATGTTTTGTTCTCCAATTGACCCCTAATCAAAGATGCAAACACTAAAAATTTACATTAATATTTATTTACAAATTTCAAACTTCAATTTTTTTGTACCACATGCTAAATTCAAACATATGGTATATATGAACATATTATTTTTAATTAGTGCATATACCTAAAATCTCCCAAAACACTCTTTGTGGAGGAGTATCACTTATAAAATTATTCCTATATCATTCAAATATATTTCAAGCATCACTTAGCTAGAGACCCTTGTATTCACAACTCTATTTTTAGAACATGATTGATGCAAACACTAAACCATCATGTTCTCCCTTCCCATTACCACTCTTTAAAAAATTCTATAGTTGAGGTTATTTATGTCATCTTTGATATCAACCAAATGCAAAAAAGGGGCATGATGGTTTGAACTAGATGAACAACCATCTTACCAAATAAAGTGTTTATCAAAATTTACATCTTATTTAGAAACATAACAGGCAAAAAAATCAAAATAATGTATCCAAAGTTTATGTCTTGATCATTGTCCTCGCTGATATAGAATTGTTATTCCTTATTATTAACTTGATCCTCAAAAGTACTCCCAAGACTACTCATTTTTTGTTGTGTATGAATTAACACACATGCACCATGAGAATCACCTACTCATTGTGGTAATATTGGTTTGGATTTCATTTTTATGACAAAATTAGTAATTCTAAAAAAATTCAACCACTGATAAGATCAATCCATGGGGAAAAGTGTCCTTAAATTTATTAAATTAAATTTATTTCCACTTTTCATAGTAATAATCTTTAATATAAAGAATGATCAAGATAAAATAATTAGCCATGAATGTGGAAAAAGGGATTTCATCCTCTATCAATTCCAACCTTGTAGATATTTTCCTTACTCTAGTCTCATACCTAAACTATTTTAACATACGCATATAAATATACGCATATGTGAACCAAGAAATGTATGTATTTTTTATGAATTAAAATAAATTCCTTTCAAGTATTTTAAAATTAAAATCGTCACCTCTTCTAATTCACTAAATGAACCATGTCAATGTCTGCAAATATGTCACAAGCACCTTTAATGCAAGCTGTGGGACCATCAACATGGTCAATTTTTTTGCACATAATGGAGGATATGAACTCATTCAAATGTTTAGGGAGGCTATCTTCAAAACATTAATTGCTTCTCTTAAATTTATATGGATCTAAAAAAGTATCATTTACACTAGATACACTTTAGAATCTCTTGACATCAAATAAGCTAAATTATGAAGCTACAATTAAAAGTATAAATATTTGATTATTTAACTTATTTTAAAGATCAAACTAAACATGATAGCAGAAACAATAAGTTTTGAGGACTTTATTTCGCCTCACATACATATGATTCAAAATGTCAAACTTCACTGCATAGTCTTAACATGTGGATCTATTTTAGATAAAATGTGACACAGACCTCATGTTAAATTATGTTGATCCAGTTTTTTGCATATTATTTGTAAGTATTAGGATCAATCTTTAATTTTATAACATCCTTGACATTTTAATGAGAATAATAAGTATGTATACAATAATAAACAACTAATCTTCAAACACCATACATCAGTTCCCAATTTCCTTCTACACTATTATAATTCAATACTTTTGTTCTCTTTGCATATCTTGTAATAGTATTTATAAAAACACCAAGATTATTAACTATAGTGGTGGATTTTCACCTTTTTGATATCTCTGCTCTAATAACTGAAGTCAACATCACTTTACATGAAATGCTCCTATCATTAGAATGAGTTTTTTACATAATAAACCTATACCTCTAGACACATTTCTCATAGCTTCCTCTCCAAGGATTGTTTTCCTCTTCTATTTTAAATCTTCTCCCAATAGTTTTAATGTTAATTTCATCATGATTTAAGAAATAAATGAATAATTAATTACAACTAATGTTTGTAATCAAAATTTCATAGTATTTATCCCACATTTCTTGAGAATACCTAATGATTTTCCTTGGAGGTGCCTTTTCAGACTCATCAAATTCTCTTATTTTTTTCAAGTACATATTTAGGAGATGTTCTACATTAATCTTAAGAAGTAAATTCTTTAATTTCTTTATGAGACTTGCATATGATTTAATAGAGGGCAAAAGTTTGACATCCTCTCTAACATCAACTCCTCTTCCAACTAAAAATATATGTTCTAAATTTGTTATATATTTATTTTAACAATAAAAGTGGATATAATATAATAATACACACCTCAAACTTAAACTTAATAAATTTATCATATCTCTATTTAATTTCTCTTCTGTAATTCTTAAAAAAAATATATAAGTTAATCTAAGAACATTATGTTACTTGTTTGAATTGATTTATGTTAACTTACCAGTTTTCCTAATTTATCATATTTCTTCATCACTAACATTGATAATTTCTTTCTCCTCTAAAATATCATTTCATGTTCATGTCATCAAAACTAATTATAAAAAAATAAACCTGGCATGCATGTACATAAAAATTTTATATATATTATACCTCTAACTAAAAGATTGATATATATATATATATATATATATATATATATATATTTAAAAAAAAACCTAACATGCACATTAAAAACACGATATTTGCAACTTAGATTAAAAAAAATGGGTACATGATAAAGTGATTAAATAAAATATAATTGAGATAAATTGTGTTGTTTTTAAATAAATTGTGTACAATTTTGAGCTAAATTTAATAGATTTTTATAAATATATAAGGTTTTATATATAGTTTTTGGAAAAAAAATCCTAAAATGCATGTAAAAACATGCATATTTAGAACCTAGGTAGAAATTTAAAAAATAAAAATAAAACATTTTATAAATATAGAAGGTCATATGTATAGTTTTTTAAAGGAAAAAAACATAACATGCACATAAAAAGCATGCCAATTTGGAACTTAGGTATAAATTTAAAAATAAAAATAAAACATATTGCAAACAATTGTTCTATGTATTTTTTAATTCCATATGAACAATATTATCAATTTGATTCTTATCTAAATTATGAAAGACAATTATTTTTAAGAAACATGCATATTGAACAAATCCTTTCTATAATCTAGATTATAAAAACACCTAGATAAGAAACCTAAAAAAAAAATTGAAACTTTGAAAAAATAACTTACATATTAGGGTTTATATATATATATATATGTATGTTTTTAAAAATGTTAATGTGCATACAAGCTCATAAAAAGTTGTAAATTATTATTTATATACATATATAAACCCTTACATGATTAATTTAAGTCATTTTATAACTTATGAAAAACACCTATTTTTTACATTTATATCTTGAATAAATCCTATGTATAACCTTTAAATTATTAAAACACTTAATTAAGAAACCAAGAATTAAAAAAATATTAATTTAAGTCATTTTATAACTTATGAAAAACACCTATTTTTTAAATCTATATCTTGAATAAATCCTATGTATAACCTTTAAATTATTAAAACACTTAATTAAGAAACTAAGAATTAAAAAAATATTAGGGTTTTGAAACCTAGAGAAAAAAATATACAAAAAATACCTAACAAAATTAAGTTTTATATATAAATAATTAGTAATCTGAAAAAAATATATGCATGGAATTTATAAAATTCCTAAGATAAGAAAAAATTAGGTTTTAAAACCTAGAAAAAAAAACACTTTAAAATATTAGGTTTTATATACATAAAATTATTAATTTTATAAATTTCTATGTGCATAAATGTACACATAAAAAAATTCAAATTACTAAATTTTACATATGTAAAACTTAACTTGATCAATTTAATTAATTTTACCAATCATGAAAAATAAATGTTTTTAAAACTTAGATCTTGAATAAACCCTATTTATGATCTAAAAAATATAAAAACACCTATATAAGAAACCAAGATTTTAAAAAAAAAGGTTTTGAAACCTAAGGAAAAAACATACAAGAAACACCTAATTACAATATTAAGATTATGTGTGTGTGTGTGTGTGTGTGTGTGTGTGTGTGTGTGTGTGTGTGTGTGTGTGTGTGTGTGTGTGTGTGTGTGTGTGTGTGTGATTTTAGTGGTTATTTATACCCAATTATCTATAAGTAGGTTTTTTATATTTTAAAAATGATTAATTGTATGAAATCATTTATTGGTCGAATAAATAAAATTTTATAATATTTATGTTTTTAATCGCCTTATAAAATATACTTGAACCTATTTTGGGACATATTTTCACCATAATTACTATGCATGTGTGGTTTTGATTCACCTTAAAATTATATGAGACATGTATCAATTATTTGGAACACTAATTATAGTGGTATGTATATGTATGTATGTTTATACACACACATGGGTATATGCACGAAGTTGGAGGACAATTTCATGGACACTTCCCCCAATGCATACATATTATGACCATAACACATACATGTTATTTAAATTTAATCTTGGGATTCCTGAGCCATAATGTGTACACATTATGAAAACATAATGTGTATGTGTTATTAGCAATAAATTTAGTACCAATAATGTGTACACATTATTGGCAGTAAGCCTAGTGAAAATAACGTGTATGTGTTATGTTTCTATAACATATACACATTATTGAAACCAAAAATAAAAAATAAAAAGGCCCACTTAAAGGCCCACTTCTTTTATTCTAATTTTCTTACTTGCTATTCACTTGTATTTGTTATACCATGATCACATTCCACTTGAAGGAGGCAAATAACATGCTTGTATCACTTGATACCTTGCCAAATCAGTAATGTCATTGTAGAGGGGAGATAAGTAATAAAAAACTAAACCTATTAACCCTAAATTTTGGCAATTTTTTATTTTTTTATTTAATTTTTAATCCTATTTTTTTAATAGCTTATTCCATTGCAAGAGACCAACATGTTAATCATCCTCATAACCCTCCACCTAACCCTCCTAACCCTCCTAGCCCTCCTACAATTCCATAAGATCCCTCAGGCAGTTAAGAGGATCTAGTTAGGATAATGAGGGACCCCACATTGACCAACACCCACTGCACCTATTTGGTCAATACCTTAAGAGTTAGTGTTAGGTCAAGTTGACTAGATAATGAGTAAAATTGATAGATGGGCATCATACAAGGATATATGTAGGGCTTACTATGCTAATATATTATCAACACATGAGGTGAAGGAGAAAAAATATCAAAATACTAAAAAATTGTGACTTATTCATTGACCAAACAACCAATGTACCTTTTCTAATAACCATTAAATGTTTCCCAATCTACCAATGCCAACACAATTTGACTAGAAAAAAAAATTAGTACTATTGGTGGATGGTGTTTGATTACCCACCATGTAACAACTATGAGCTCCCATTGCATTTGTTGAGGAAACTCTACTGTGACTTTGTCCTTGATGATATTCCCAACTATATTGACTATTGTGAGTTTTAGGGTTGAGGAAAAGGCTTTTCACATGATCAACCAGGTGCACATTATGCACCTAATTAGCCTATAAGGATCCCTAGCCAAAAAACACTTAATCTTGAGATCCCCTATGTGGTGAAAGAGGTCATGGATATTGATAATTTTCATACACTTAGTTTAATAATTAATACACTCATTCAACATATGAGTATCCTTTCTAAGATTGATGATAGAGATACTATACCTAGTGTATGTACTCAACCTCACCATTTTAGATATTATGGTGCTACATGCACTGAACCTTTAGATAATGATGTTGGTGTTTATGAGGGATTATATGATATACTCATGAATGATGAGATTTTAGCACATACATTTGGTGTGCACACATCAATCACTATGCACATGCAGACATTTTTATATAAATGTCATGTTAAAATTAAGTTATATTTGTATTTAAATGCAAACAATTAATTTACACATAAATTGAAAATATATATGTAATTTTTATGTTGTAGGAGGAGGAAATGTCTACATATTCATTTTTAGAGCTAACTTATGGGCCATCCACTACTTCAATTATCGATGTTACTAGGCTATATTTTACATATATAAAGGTAAATTTTTGAGTTAATATTAAACTTTCTTTTCATGTTTTTATTTATATATATATATATATATATGATCTTGAATAACAATCATACATGTTCAAATTAAAATTTGAATAATAATTATGTGAATACAAATTATATGTGTGAGATGTGTTGAAATATATATAGAAAATACATAAACTAATAATTATCAACCTTCTAAATAGTCTCCTTAAATGTCTAATGATGTCTTTCTCATATTTTTTCAAAATATATTCTTCTTCCTATTTATTCTAATCATATTTTTGGTGTTCCTTCACCTTTTCATACTTATTTTAATCGTTCACAGTTTTCTTGATTCTCATCTCTTCTTTATAGTGTTTTTTAAGTACTCAATATTTTCATTCCTACCTATAGTGCCACTACTTATCTTACAAATCCTCAAGTTTTTTCCCTTGTGTGAATCATGCATGTTATGCAATAGTTTAAGTCCTATAGAAAACTAAGTGAGGTTGTTTGTTGAGTTGATGATGATAGTAGACACTCCTTCATCTCTATGAGTAGAGATAGACACATGTATTACTACTATAATGTCATCTACATAGGAACTCATCAAGGTTCATATTAACTTGTAATTTTGAATTGTAAAAATAGATTTATTTTAATAATTTTACTACATACTTGGAAAAATATAACTTATGTAAATCCATTATCTATGCAAGGTTTTTGTATGACATCTAATAGTCAAATTCAAATTATTAGTAGGGAACCTTACCATGTTTCTTCACCATTTCACAAGCTTTGTCATGCATCTCAACCTATCACTAACCCTATTGAGTTTCAAACATAGATTGAGCATGACCCTAAAATTGCAGTAAGTGTATGCTTAAATTATTTTTATATCTAGTTTAAAATTAATTTTTGAACTAGGTTGCATTTATAGTATGTAAATTTTCTAATAATATTTGTATTGGAATAGGTTTAGCTATAGGCAAGCTATGAACATATAAGGACATGCAGTCAAACCTTGGAGGAATCCAAGGCATTTAAGGGATCATCTATGAGTAGGACATCCCAAGGAGAGTATTCTATGAGGAAGGAAAAGAGAGGGAAACTATTTGATGAGTAGGATGTCTTTGATGATGTACTTGTTTGTATGACTATATGGAAATGTATGCATTTTTGGCATTATATGTGTACAAGTCTTTCATAAACATTCTATTATGTTGTTTGGTGATGTAATTTTTTGTACACCTTTATGGAAATGTATGTGTCATTGACATTGTATACCTACATGGCCTTCATCCATAATTCTATTATTTTCTCATTTTGTATGCCTTTATGTATTTTATGGATACATATATATGTTCACATTTTGTAGTGATAATATTTACCATACAATTTTGCTCAAATTATTATTGTAAAAATAAATTTTATGGTTGTATGGCCATATTTAGATATGATCGTATTTAATATTTCTTCCATGTAATTTATTAATATAACCTACAATATTTCAATGTGTTTTAATTAAAACTATATGGAAGAAAAGAGTATAATTTTTGAAATAGAGTCATATATTATTATGAAGTACCTCTCATGATTAGGCTACACCATTTATCACTATTCTATTGTGTATACCCTTGATATACTAGTTTAATATCATTTGGGACTTGATATTCACATTTTGTAAATTCATTAAATTTATAGACATACCACATTTCTATTATAGGTACTTGATGAAATAAACAATGAAATATTCATCTCTTGCATACCTTCTTCAGATGCCCTTATAAATTATGTTATACCTCCTCCTTTGGGTTGTCCTCTCATTAGAGATGCTTTGCATTCTTATTTGGAGAGTCTTCTTTGGCCCTTTGAATTTGTGCAATATTTTGATTCTCATGTCTCCTAAGGCCTTAGAATATTTTGGTGGTTATATCTATTTTTTAATTCTCCCTTTCCACTACACTCAACTTGGCCATTTTGTGTTTCTCTATCACTTGAGACAACTATTTCTTCACCATTTAAATCCCCATGCTCATCTTCACTTGGTTGTATTTCAAGTTCAAAATACTAATCCTCTACATCAAATTAAAACATGTCATTTTGATTCAAAATAACCTCTATGATTACATTTGATGGTTTATTATCATGCACTACATTTGGATTCTTTCTATTAACTTTAGTAGAGGCTACTACTTTCATGGCAGGTTCCTTATTTGAAGATTAAAACAATGGGTTCAAACAGCCTTAGGCATTTTTATATCATAAAAACCAATATAATTTTGGTTATTATCATTGAGTGTTTGGAATAAAATAATTATACATAGAGGATTATCTTTCATCACATGATTTTCAAAATTATGAAAAACAAATAAGATCTAGTTCATTTTCCATCAAGCTTAAAATTTAGATATACCAATTTTTTCATATGTATATGCAAGTTAAAAAATCATATATTTATGTACCTATGTGTATGTGTGTGTATATTTTTGAGCATTATTTAAATATATTAAAACTATTCCCACACATATAAAAATAAATACATATACCTAAAATATAAAAGTTGTACATATATACACATACAGACACACTTTATATAGAGATGGCTAACACACATTCAATAAGTTAGATATGTGACCCTCCAATATGAAATAAGAGAATAGTCATAATCATATATAAAATAGTGTAGGTAAAATATAATTTTTGGGCATTAAAAAAAACAATTTCATTATGTTTATATATATATATATATATATATATATATATATATATATATATATATATATATATATATATAAACCTAGATTAATGTAACCTTTAGACAGGATGGTTGAGACCCTGATGAAGTAATGCATGTCATGTATATGTTCATACTTAATAGATTCATGGTCACTTGCCATAAATTTATCTATTTATACCTATGCCTCATAGGAAATGTTTTCACTTTCAACATCATTGGCCTTTGATCACACATTATCGAGAAACCCACCACCCATTCTGACCTTAAGAATGCCCTTCCAAAGATAAGAAAAATGTAGTTTTTAGCCTAACTTTAGATGTGTGTAAAATAAAAACCATACTTTATTAGCACAAACTAGAATAATCCTCTCATTCATGTCTAAGTCATATATTTTCACCTTGGATCATGTCGATAGAACTTTGGATATGAATTTTTGGCATAATTTTTAGTGGTGGGCCTTAAAATACAATTTTTTTGTAGTGATGATATAAGTTCTTATCCTCCAACTAGAATTTGTACCTCTGGGACCTTAAAGTGAAAATACATCACTTATATCATGTCTATATAGTCAAATGACACATAATTTCATGACCACAATGTATAAATCCACATAGATGCATATTTTCACTATTGTTCATGAGTGTGGAAACATTAACAACAAATGTTGTCAAAGTTGAATTTGGAATTAGAGAACTCCACCTTTTTGGTGATTTTTGGCTCAAAAATGTTGTTGATAACATGTTTGATGTGGTATATAATGTCTAATACCACATTATTGGCCTATGATCATACCTGGTTGAGAGACCCACCACCTATTCTAACCTCAATAACACCCTACCCAAAATTTAAAAAAATGTATTTTTTAGCCTATAATCAAATTACACATGGTTCCATGACCACAAATTCTAAATCCACATAGATGCATGTTTTCACTATTGTTCATGAGTGTGGAAATACTGACAACAAATGTTGTCAAAGTTGAAGTTGAAATTGGAGAACTCCACCTATAGTGATTTTTGGATCAAAAATGTTACTGATAGCATGTTTGATTTGGTATATAATGTATAGGACCACATTATTGTCCTATGATTATACCTGGTTGAGAGACCCAACACCCATTTCAACCTCAATAACACCCTACCCAAAATAAAATATATATTATTTTTAGCCTAACTTTAGGAGTGCATAAAATGGAACCTATAAGTAATTAGAACAAATTGAAAGAACAATACCATGTAGTTAAAATCCATCTAATTTCATCTTGGATAATTTAAATGGAAACTTAGAGACTAATTTTTGGTATAAGTTACAGTGATGGCTCCTAAAATGCAATGTTTTTACAGTGAAGAGACAAGTACTTGTCCTTCAACTAGCATTTATGCATTCAAAACCAATAGGCTAAAATACATCACTTAAAACATGTTTAGATAATAAAATGACACATTATTCCATGACCATGACATTCAAATCCACATGGATGTGTGTTTTAACTATTGTTTAGAAGTGTGGAAACACTGACAATAAATGTTGTCAAAATTGAAGTTGTAATTAGAGAACTCCACCTCCACTGTATTAGGCTAAAATATGGCACTTGAAACACATCCAATGTGGTTAATAATGTCAAGGAACACATTATCAACCTCTAATATTTCTGAATTGAGAGACCCACCACCCATTATGGCCTCAAGAATGTCCTTCCTAAAATGTAGTTTTTTAATCCCAATTTCATGCATGCATAAAATGGAAACTATAAGTCATTGACACAAACCATAAGAAGCCTCTCATGAATGATTAATCCCTCTAATTTCACCTTGGATTACATCAATGGAACCTTGGATACCAATCCATTATGTAAGTAGTAGTGACGAGTCTTAAAATACAACTTTTTTATAGTGAAGAGACAAGTACTTGTCCTCCAACTAGTATTTCTACCTATGGGACCTACAAGTGAAAATCCATCACTTTGAGCACATATATATAGGAAAATGACAATTTTTTCCATGACCTCAACCTAAAAATACACTTAGATGTGTTTTTTTTACTACTATTCAAGAGAATGGAAACACTAACAATAAATGTTGTCAAAGTTGAAGTGGTAGTTGGAGAACTCTATTTCCAGTACTTCATGGCTTGAAATTGGCAATATCAACATATCTAAGGTGGTGGATAACATCTAGGACCACATTATTGGCCTCTAATCACATTCAGTCAATAGACCCACCACCCATTATGGCCTCAAGAATTCCCTTTAGTAATAATTGAGTACTTATATTAAGCTTCTCTTTACTTCAAGAATATGAAATTATTTACTAATAGTTCCAACCACGTGAAGGTGGAAGCTTATTTGGAACCACTAACCTACAAAAAAATTAATAGTAAGTAATTAAAAATGAAATTTATATGTACTACCTATAAAGTCAAATAAATTTGGTAAAATTAAATACATCTACATTTGAAAAATCAATGTACCTTAGAATTTCAATCCAACAAACCACTAGGATCTACTCTAATCTTAATAGTATAAAGAGTAGATTCATGGTCTAACTCATGAGCTTTACATAGATTATTGTTTAATGTCATCCCAATATATTTGAACAATTAAATATTTATTTAAAGAACCAAATTTGAATAGTTTAATATCTTCCTATGTGTTTTAAAGTCTTCAAACAACTATACATCTAAATTTTTTATAGGATATCATCAAAGCCAAGTTCCAGTGACAACCATAGACCCAATGGGATAGTCAATATTTTTTCCATCTATGATTAGGGAAATCAATTTTTTATTTTCATCTACACACCAACATATGTATTAATATGTTCCCTCTTCATTGTACTCATCAGTGATAACTACAAAAACATGCCTTGTATCACAAAAAACATTTTTTTAATAACATTGTCAAGATAGATAATGAGAATAAATAGTACATAATGATTAATATTATACATGGTTTAAATATATCAAATACATGGTCAAAGTCATGTGATGATGTTGTTTATGTAATTTATAATGTTGGTGGAACTTGATATATGTTAATTAGAATTAGAGGTTTATAGTTTCATTCATCCACTCACTCTTTTGACTCATGCTCATTCTAAACAAATTCCATGCATGTAAAATAAAAGCATACATGTGTCTTGTATGAATAGTCTAATAAATTGCATTTAAACTATGAAATTAGTGGATCTCACTTGATCCCATTACATTCATATAATCCTCATACTTTGCCAAGTGTTCTTCCTCTATCAATTAGAAATATCTATGAATAGTAGATTTTTCTTGAGCACCATGGCCCATTTTATCATTACACCATTAAAAAATGGTTGTTACATCATTAAAAATAACACTATCTTCAAACAATAAATCTTTTCTTGAAATGGATATTTTTACACATGCTCCAGTACCATCATGATTAACTTTTCTGTGGCTAGTCTCATTGAAACTCCAAATATGTTTTATGCCAATGGTAACATGTATCTTAATCAACTAGTAAAACATCTGTGCATTATTGAAGTATGATGTGAAATTATCTAACCAAATTTAATGTTGATTAAAATTAATGTTCCTCTCAATCAAATATCTATAGAACATCTCAAAACAACCTTGTACATACTATGTATAATGTGATCAATCATCATTGACATAGAAATGGTACTCCCTTAATATTTTTTGATCTTGTTCTCTACTATTAGGTGCATGCATGAATACTATATACATGATATGAAAACCTATATTGAGTTATAATATTGTGACTAAATTTCATTTATGGTTTGAATGTGTAATTTTAAATAAGTTTGATTACTAAAATAATAGAACCAAGTGGTAATTTCTCCTTGATTAGCTTGAAATTTTCATCTAATTATCTATCCCTATGTGTGCTTTGCATACACGTAAATAATTTCCTCCTTAAATTTGACCATAAATTTTAAAATAGGTATCTACTTTATACTAATCTCACATATTTTATATTATTTTCCATATTTTAATTGATAAATCATAGATTTGTATTTTATCAAACCAACTAATTCTTGTCTAATTTCACTTGTACTCTCCTCATGGATACATTTTTTTAATTTTGGTAATCCACCACAATTGTTAAAATTTCCATCCAGAAATGCTTTGTTATAAAAGAACCATCCATCTGGTCTTTCACAAAAAATGGTTGGAATAAATTCCCTAGTTAATTTTGATCAAAATTATTTGCCACAGTCCTACAAAATGTTATCAATATGCAAAGATCAATGTATATTAAAAAACCATCATAGTGCATTGAAAATTCAACATGTTGCCTAAAACAACAAGTGGTGTGGGTAATTTATTTTTACATAAAATAGTTTGTCCATCTCAATATATCTTTGACAAAAAATTATTTATGGATATTTTTCCAAAAAATTAGAGTATAATTATGTTTGGGTCATATCTAAGAAATTTTTTGGATGCAGTTCACAGTTATGAGAACAAAGTCTTATTTTCACTACATCTCTTGTATTGGGTGAAACTATTATATTGTCTTTCCAAAATTGTGCAAGTAAATCTTTGAGAGCATCGACTATAGCCTTGTCTATTCTTTAAAGTCTACTAGAGAATGCCCGGAGCTTAGTGGTATTGGCATCATTAAGTATTTGGCATTTTCTAATTATTTTCATTAATGTTTTTATATTTATGTGTAGTTCTTGGTTATTTTTTGAAATTGATCATTTTTCCCTATTTGACCACTTAATGCACAAGCTGTAATTATATGTCAAGAAACACTAAATTTTTATTACATGATTTTGGGCTTATAATATGATATGTGTCATGTAGATTTTGAAAATTTTCATTATTTTCATCATCCATGTTAGATGTTATTATTCATATGGTGTACATTATAGGTCTCATCTTAATCAATTTCATCAATGAAAAAAACACTTAACATTTTTTACTATCAAAATATAATTTATCAAAGAAATTATCCTAAAAAAATTTAGCTAGTCTTCTTGAATGGTGGTCAATTTTTTTTTATGCATTGGTTTTAAATTTTTTTCATAAAATTTAATTAATTACTTATCTTTCTTATGCACAATCCTTAGAGGTGTTGTTAATTATAAAATTTGATGAGAGGGTTTTCAAAATCATTATGTTCACTACTAATTTATTAATTGTTTAGTTGTGGGATGACATTTTATTCATTTTTTTCCCTAAAAAAAGTATAACTTCATATTAATTAAAATTTGAAATTACAATCCACAAATGTAATGGCATTCCTTAGGAAAAATAATAAAAAGAAAGGGGGATGAGCCTCGACAGAAAATACCACAATGCCAAAAGGCCCAAAAAGACCAATAAGAACATATACAAATAGAAGGAGAAATGAGAGTCAAAATAAAAACCAACACCACATAGCTAAGGATAATAATCAATTCCACACACATACCAAAAAACCCTAAGTAGGTTTAGACAATGAAAATAGGTGTAAATGGAGTAAAAATGCCACCCAAGTGAATGTAATTGAGAATAAATAGAGCACTGAAGAGCCCAGCCATAAGATCAATTAGAAGATCAAATAAAAAGAGAGTAAGACTGAAAGAGAAGACCAAGAGAAGTAAAATGCAATGGCCAACCAACCCATAAAGTCTCTATACCACTAAGAGAATAACTAGGACTCAAGGAAATATATTATGCATTCTTTTGGACGGTCATAGTCCTGAAATTAATTTATGACTCAAAGGTTAGGTTCCAACTCAATTACTCCTTAGATAGAGAGTCAACATCAGAGTTTAACTCCCAAAAATCATGTAAAAAAGAGATAGAAGCAAAATAATGAGACAACATTTGTGTTAGAGTTAACATAGGGAGGAGGCCAAGATTATCTATTTAAAAAACCCCTTTTAACCAATTGAGGACAACCAAGGAATCCCCAAAAATCTATAGAATTTTTAATCTGTTAAAAACCGTAAGTCTGAGAAGGAGATTCAAATCCAATTACTAAATAAATTTATTTATACCAAGTCCCAAGATATCCTTAAACCTAAAAAAATGATTAGACTTGAGGAAAAGAGTACCTCCATCCTTGAAAACAATAAGGGTACCCTAACTAGCACCATCAAAATACCCCCAAGTTCCAGTAAGGTTAATTTGAGGGTGAAACAATAGGTGCTACCTTAGGAGTTTTAGAGTGGTACATAAGTGCCCAAAAATAATCCATATTTGAGAGAGGCATTGAAAGGAAGGAATGTAATGTTGTTGGAAGATGGATTTATTCCTATAAATCTAAATTCACTATGAAACAATAAATGATAGAGCTTTTAAATAAGAAAGTTCTTAATTTCTAAACCAATATTCAAGACATTCAATGACATTTGATCCTTACCAAAAATATTTCAATTTTATGTCGACCTTAAGATACACGTATATATTGACCACATAAGGACAAGAGAAAGTAAATGGTTCATAGTCTCCAAATCAAGATGACAAAGATTACATCATCCCAGCCCTTGCCAAGATATTTTTTTAAGAACCTCCCAAGTGAGAGACTTATTATTAAGAGTGATATATATAAATACTTTTGTTTTGAGAGGATATTTTATTTTATAAAAAAAATCCACCGCCATACTCTCATAATAGGGCCAATATTGTGGAATTGAGAAATATTTCCTAAACAAATAGAATATTCGCCTAATTTAAGATTTAAGGAACAAATAAGGACATCATCTTCATTGGTGAGTTTTATGTGACTCCATTTCAAATGCTTAACATAATCATCCCACAACATGGCATCCTTCCCATGTAATCCCAAAGTATGAGCATTTTTAAAAACTTGATGCCAAGGATTTATGAGATGATGGTCTACAACTTGATCTAAAGAAGAGACACCTAAGACCTCCAAATTATCAATGAAGGCCTTTGATAGTTTAAAATCATTACCATGCCCAACCCAAGGATCAATCCCCACTTTGATTCTAGTCCTAGACCCCACCTTCCAAATGAGTTAGTTCTCAATAATGTAAGAATATTGGACAATATATTTCCATATTATATAAGCATTATGAACTAGTTTTTCAGGGCTCAAAATCCATTCTTCAACACTTAACAATGCCAAATACTTTTGTCAAATGATTTGGGTCCAAATACCCTCCTTATAAATAATCCTCCAAAGACTCTTAGCTGATAAAGCCTTGACAAATATTTGAATATCTTTAAGTCGCCAACCACCAAGATCCTTTGGTTTAGATAGAGTCTACCTTTTGATTAAAACCATGTTATGATTCAATTTTTTCCTATCCATAGGAATTGAAAATTTTTAGAATGAATCTTCTTAAGAACACCCTTGGAGATATGAACTAAGGAAATAAAAAAAATGGGAATAACCTCCAACATAATTTTAATTAGTGTAAGTCTACCACCAAGTGAAAGCCAATGGTTGTGCCAATAATAAATCCTCTTTTTCACTTTTTCAATCAACCATTTCCAATCAATATTTCTATATGAATTGGGATTAAACATGAATAATAGATACTTGAAACCCCCTATGAAATTAACTTGATAAGGGAAGACCTCAAGAATCCATCTAACCTAAGGAGCTTCAATACCATTGAAGGAGATGTTGGAGTTTTAGAAATTTAAATCCATGTTAGTAGCTACACAAAAGAGTTTCAAAGAATCCTTAAGCATTAATATGTCCATCTTATATCCATCACGAAATGACAAAACATCATTCAAAAAAAGATGTGAAAGAAAGATAGTTTGTCCAATATTAACCCCATAAAGAGATCTAGTGAACTTGACCTCAAGAATAATCTGACTTAAACCTTCAACAATAAGAAGAAAAATTATAGGGGATAAAGGGTAACCTTACTTAAGGACATGAGAGGAGTATAAAAAAGTAGAAGTAGATCCTTTAATGAGCATGGAAAATAAGTAGAAGTCAGGCATCCCATAATCTAGTTGACCATTTGAAGTTTGAATCCTATATGCATTAGAATAAGTCACAAATAAATCTAGTTAGATTTATCAAAAGCTTTGGAGAGATACAATTTCAGAACCAAAGATATAAAAAAATTCATTTTAATAGTGTGTAGTCCCTCTTGGGCAACTCCAACAACATCATAAATTTGATAACCATGTGATAAACCAAACTTCTCATGAGAAATGGTGTTGGATATAAGGCCCTTATTATTTATAGATATAATTTTTGTAATAATTATATAGACATAATTACATAAATAGATAGGCCTAAAATCATCAAAGGAGGAAGGGTTATATTTTTTGGGAATGAGGGCTAGGAAGGTGGAATTGAAATCCCCAAGGATCTTCCCAGTACTTCTAAAGTCCTTAACAACTCTACAGAGGTCCTCTCCAAGTAAATCAAAGAACCCAATGAAGAATTAGACTATCCATCCATCAGGTCTAGGACTCTTATCATTTTATAAAGTAGCCAAAGTAGTCACTAACTCTTCCTTAGATAGCAACCTCTAATCTCAAATTATCATCCTCCTTAATGAATAAAGGAAAGTAGGTAACAATTTTGATGAACTCCATTATGTTCACAATTTTAAGAACCTTATATTATTATTTGAAGTGTAAGACTCCCAAATATTATATCTCATGAAATTTCCTAACAATAGAGACATAAATTTTATGTTATTCCCAAATGGTATTCTTAATTTTCCTATGATTGGCAAAATTTTGAAAAAAAATGGTGTTTGCATTACCCTTTTCCATCCAAAGAGCTCTGATTTTAACCTTCGCTAAACTTTAATATCAACAATCTTACTTCTCAAGTTTAACTATAGCCCTTTGAGTCTGATTAAGGTGTCCTTTTTAGAAGCCTAATTAGAGTTAAGGCTATAGATCTTAGCATTCTGGTTTTCAAGAGTAAGAATATCCTTTTCCTTAGCTTGTCATATTGAAGTATCCCAATTAGAGGTTGTCTTTTTCACCCTCTTAAGGTTAGATGAAAATTGAAGACTAGTAGATTCTACAGAGTTATCATAAAAAATAACCCACTCCTCTTGGATGAGCTTCATGAACCCCTAATCCTCAGGCTAAGTTATGTTTAATTTGAAAGGGCACACACATTTTTAATCTTATTTTTCAATCTTTAGCATTATGGGAAGATGATTGGACCCCCACCCCCTTGAAGACACCCAAGTTATGATTATATCAAGTCTAGTCAAAAGGGATTATGCTAAAATAAATACTTTCCATCCTAGCTCTCATATTATGCCAAGTGAGAGACAAAATAGTAGGTTCTAAATCCACAAGAGAAGAAGCCTCAATATTATGTAAAAAATAATCAACCAAAGGGTTAGTTCTAGTTTAAATTCCCCAAAACCTAGCACTTTTGGTGGTAAAATTTAGATCTCCACCAAAAACAAAGTTTTTATCTCATAGAATATCTTGAAGGAATAGATTGTCATAATAAACCTTCCTATTGTCAATAAGACCATAATTGTTAAAAATAGGGAAATTTTTACCAAGTTCAAATGAGTGAAGTTATACCCCAAGGTAGGAAGGGAGAGAGAAATAATTAACCATCTATAATGGAGTGAGTCTCCATCCCATGACTAGGCCTTAAACACTACCAATTGAATTAATAGATAGAAAATACCAATCCTTAAGAATTTTTTATATCCCTCGATTGACCTTACTCCCTTCCACCTTGGTCTCCTAAATCAAAATAACCTCTGGATTTTGATTATAAATTAGATATTTCAAAGTAGTTTTTTTTAGGGATTTCCTAACCCTCTTATATTGATGGATAAAATGATCATAACTAACCATTTAACTGGGCTATCCCTACTCCAAGGGCCCTTTTGATAGTTTTTTGTTTGCCTAGATGAATCTCTTAGACAACTATAGATTGAGCATGATTGATCTAAGAGGTAGGACCTTTCTTAGAAGAGAAAATGATGGAGATTTTAATGTAGCCTAATCCCCCTTCAATTTTACCATAAATGGTTTTGATAGGACTTGATCAAGAGTGGATAGTGTATACACATAATATTTTCAAACTTTCTCTCTTGTAGGAACCCATCAAGTCTCAATGTCTATGAATGCACACTTTAAGGGGTATATCAAGAAATGGGTGGGCAAACCATTGATGATTTATAAGATTGGTTTCCCTTTACTACCACTTGATATCTACACAACCATCTCATAAAAACATTCCCCTAAGATTTGCATCCTATTTTTCACCCTCTTCTACTCATTTTCTACCTTCATTATCCCTTTACTAGCCTAAAATTATTTTTGACACTTTATGTTACACTTAGGCCTCATCAAGCTTGTACTCTAATTGATAAAACTTATTTAGGGTCTAGGTTGGTCCCTAACCGACTTAGACCAAGACCTAATTTGTTTTTGTTAATAATGATACAATGTCGATTAGGTCGACCTTGTCAGCCTAAACTTTTAGAAAGGACTAGGGTTAAATCCATCTATATAAACACATCCATTTCATAATTTATTTAAAATAAGAGAAGAATAGGAGATATATATTGTGCATCTTCTTATACACCATTCTACTTGAGGAGAATAGCCTAGGGTTTCATACTTTCTTTGGAGATATAGATCTTGTCTTATGGAGAAGTCTTTTGGATACATTTATAGGTTGTGTAGCCTAGAGTTTATTTATCCCTATCATCCTTACATACCATAACAACCTATTATGAAGCACCTTGGCTAAGGGAGATATTGAGGCTCGACGGGTTCATCTTAAAAGGTAAGTATTCCTAACTTTTTCCCTCTTTGATAAGAGTAGATAAATATGAATTTATACTTCTCTCCCATGCATTAGGATTTCATATACATTAACATGATTAGATGTCTTCTATGCATATTTACTTTTAGTGTTTATTACTCCCACTTTGTGTCATAATCTTTGGTGAACACTACATTAGACTTTACTTTACTTGTTATTAGTTTAGTGAATATGAAAACAATGGCCCTGATTAGGGTTATTACATAGTTTTACTTGACTAAAGGCTTTGGAACCCTCCCTAGTGATATTATTGTGGTAAGATATCCCTTGACTAGGTCTAGCAAATCTATCTTGGTCATGAACCCCAGACAATCATAAGAATAAATAGGAATTATCTTCTCTGAGATAGGATTGATTTATAAATTAGTTACATTCCCATTTGCATACATTCAGGTGAATCTAGTGTGAATCTAACCCTTGCAGTTTTTATTTCATGCCATCATGTTTTTATCATTTTACTATATTTTTACATATTTTCATTATTATATCAAACTAGTTAGTATAGTTATAACTTTATGTTCACAAGGTTTAACACACAATCACTTCAAAATGATTATGTTATAGCTATGTAGGCCTTCATTAACTACAAGTTACTAGATCAAATAGTTTGACACAATACTCTTTTTTAGTTCCAAATTAGCATAAACTATAAAATATATAGACTATGTCTACTAATTCTCTCTACCAGCATACAAGTCAATGAACACTATCAAACAGGTCAACCTTGTTCCTTATTCTTCTTTAATATATAAGTTTTTGCATAAATCCATCAAACCAATCAACCTAGTTTTTAGAATTTGAAAGCAACAACTAAAGCATTACAACATAACATTTGTAATCTAAATCATCTCCAAGCCCACCAAGGTTAGTTTCTTTCCTCTCTCCATCATTTTAGTATTTCTTCAAGTTAAATTTTTTATAAGTTGGAAATCTTCAAATCTACAACCCTACATCCAAGTAGATCAACCTGGTCGACTTAGTTTTGTAGTCTATCTTCTATCTAAGAGACATAGTTGATATATTTAACTCTATTCTTAAAAACCTTGCTTTTACAAAACAATAGTGACCCAATTAACTCTGTTCTATACTATTTGCATATATTGTCATCTGAACCAACTCTACATTATTATTAGTCAATGAATTAACATCTATTTACTAGTAATTAATTCATATTTCCTTTTCATATATTTGCATTCTTAGAGTAACTATCATAGTATAAATAGGTGGTTTTTCAAATTAAAATTTTAGTTACACTATTTTACTCTTTTGCACACACTACCAAATTACTTAAAATTAAAAATAAATTTAAACACTTGTGTTCCTAAGGCCTACCTACTTGGATTTCATTACCAAGAGGCAAGCTAACTTGGTTTTATGGTCAAGTATAAATACATGGTTAATGGTATATATTGGAAAATCACCTGAAACCATTATCACTATGGGATTATGAAGTGAGGGGGTAGGGCCCAATACCAAGCTAGTATTATTGCCAATACAGATCCCTTTCAACTCAAACATCCTAAAACCAAATTTAGACTAATTTCTAGTTCCCTATTTCAGCCAAATATTCTATCACATTAAAATCAAAACTTTCTAATAATCTAATAACACTTAGGGTGACCATTTAGTTAGCATTTATTTTTTAATAGATTGTTTACTCTCTTATCATTATGTGTTGTATTGTAAAAATTGTATTGGACAAATTTGGTGCAAGGTTTATGATGTGTGACCCAATTGGATCAATCACATTAGTCTAATTATTTGTGTGTTTTCTTTCATTCTTGCTTCAATTATCTTACAATTTTCTCCCTATTTTAGAACATTGTCATCCTAGTAAATAAATTCTCTTACAAACTATGTTTTTCCTTCCTACCAGTAGTATAAAGTTGGCTTGTATGATTGTGTCTTCTTATTCACCCATTTAGTTATTTATTAAACCATACACAATTGACCTAAATGACTATGTATCCTTATCAGCCTGCTTCACCTTCTTATTTTCAATAAACAGTCAGCTTGAATGAATCTATATTCTTATATGCCTATTGGGTTCCAAAACATAGTTGACTAATTTGAATTGTTATCATGTTTGATGACTTTGTCCTTACATCATTTTTGTCTTTCTTAACCCTTATCCCTCATCATGAACTTCTTGTTTGAGGACAACACATAGTTAAACTCAATAGATATGATGAGCTTTACCAATACCAATATTTTTCCCATAAAAACTTGTGGATCCTACTTTAGATGAAAGTAATGTGCATGTGGCTACTCACACTAGAAATTATGGGACTCCTCATGTATATTTAGTTCACAACCCTTTATTATCCTTAGAAAATCAACCTAAATTAGAGTATAATATGGAAATGCTTTTCTTCATTAATGAATTTCCTCAACATTGAGGAAAATACCCTTCCAATATTTATCACCTTATGATAAGTGGTCAAGTAGAGTGACCCCATCCATTTTCCCCCACATTCTCACATAGATTTTGGGGTAATAGATTCTTTAATTCTCATCCTCTTCCTTCTCTTTTAACCCCTTATCATACTATGACCTCTTCTTCCTTAATTTCTTCAACCTCCATGCCAAGTATCTCTACTAACATGATAGGTTCAACATTTAGTGGGCCTTTTCCAAGACCCACTCTTCTTAATTTATCCACTAGTGCATTATTTTCTACCCATGTTAATCATGCCACTAGTGCTTCTTCTTTAATCCTTCTACTAATGCATCTTCTGAAACACATGCTAATCATGCCACTAGTGCCTCCTTTTTTATAAATACCTCTCAAACTAGTAATAGTGCACATGCCACTGCTCATAATGGTACCTAAGCCACTAATACTAATGATAATGATTCACATGATAAAAATAACACCACTCAAACTTATCAAATTTATTATAAAATCTTAACCAAATGAACGCTTTTCAAGATAATAATGCCAAATAGATGATGTAAATACAAAATCACCTCATTCATCTCCAAAATCAACCTCAACAAATTCCATGGGGAGCGAACAACAAAAATTTCCCCTACCCCCTTATGAAATCCCATAGAAATATTATTCCTCAACCACCTCTTGTTATCAAAATAATTAAACATATTCAAAATGAACCTCTTATAAATCAAATTGCTAACATAGATATACTCAAAAGAAACCAATTCAAAACAAAATCAATTATTATATACACAATGAGATATGCAATAGATATGTAAAATATTAAAAAATCATAATGAAGAATGTAAAATCATGTAAATCATGTGTATTAAAATGAGATCACTTGCTTATATAGGCAAGGCAAAACAATATACAAGATAAACTAGCCAATGTGGGATAAAACTCCACAAATGAAAAACCTAACAAGCATGAATAATAATATACTCCAACACACCCCCTGAATTGAAGCTAGGGGCTAAAAATAGAGGATGCAATGTGAATTCATGTATTCATATAGATGTCAATCCATCATGCTAGAGTACATGGATGTCAAGTCACTATAACCACCAAGTGAAAGTAGGAATGGTGAAGAATATGAGGATCACTGAACACAAACATTGTGCTCCAAAGTATTGGTGTCACTAGAAGAATCACCAAAAAATCCATGGATTCAAGTAGCAATCCTCATATGGGTTCTAAAAAAAAAGTGCCTGAATAAGTTACCCATGTATAAAGGAAAAATCTAAAAAACACTCAAAATAGTGAAAAATTAATATAACTCTCACAAAGTGAAGAAAAAGAGAGAAAACCCATAGGATAAACTCTCCCTAAAAGAGATAAAAGTATAAGAGAGAGCAATAAATCCCCCCAAAGATGATACAGAAGAATTTTACACTCTAAGTACTCGTAAGTCACAAAGGAACTCAATCTACATGAGTGGTTTGAATCCACTACTTAATCACAAAAAAATCACTAACACTAGGCTTCATCAGAGTAGATTCAATCAAGAAGACTGTCATTGGTGATTAAAGTATAAAAGAGTACTGCATGTGCAAGGAACACTCAATACCAAGAAGTAAAATGTATATCACACTCCCCCCATTCTTCTAACTGGGTGGCATGGAGAAAAAAGGTTTGCATGAGTGGTCTATATCCACTACTCAAACACAGAATAAGATAACATTATATACACTAGAATAACTCCATGTCATGCTTGAAGGAGGCTATCAAACTATCAAAAAAGACAAGATGACATTGGGATTCACTATAATAGCTACATTCAAGATGTGGGAGATTTTTAACTATTTGAAAAGTGGTGTTAAAAATATAGAAAAGGTCTCTCAAATATGATGGTCCATGGTGGTGATGGAAGAGACAAGAAACTGGCAAAGTGAAAAGGTGCTTAGAATAGAGCACACAAACACATGAAGGTAGAAAAGGTTGAATCAACAAAACCACCATGGTACTTTATAAATCAGTGCAAGTACAATATAACCCATATAGAAAAAACACCAAATGGAAATAAGGAAGACACTAGGCTTCACTAGAAGAGATCCAAATGAGGAGACTATCAACCTATCAAATAAGCCATCAAGAGAGATACTCCAAAAATAAGGGAGTGAATAGGTGTGTCTCCATAGAATAAGGTAAGGTGCTAAGAAAGGGGCCTCAAGGAGACATGACATAACTACTAGTGTGTCAAAGTACTAATCCATGTTATGGAATAATATAAGAGTGTGGTGAATGGAGTAAAAAACCATAATGTATGCAAACACACCAAAAAATATCAGCAACCAAAAACAACAAGGTGCAAATCACATGTGAAAGGACATTGGGATCAGCTAAAAATGCATCTGAGATAGTGTGTACATGAAGTAAAATGTAGGGCGCATAGCATAAGAAACCCCCAAGTAGTGATAATTCACACTCAAGAATAGGACATTAGACTTATCCAAAAATGTGTCCATGAGTACAACAAATGATGGCAATGTAATCTAGAAGAAGCAAGAGGGAAGTTTGTGTTGCCTATGAGGGGGTCTGACCTCCTACTAGATTGGACCTCACCCTCTGATCTCTGAAAAATGAAAAAGATAAGGTACATTTAAAATAAGAAACATTCCCTCAATAAATTCTTTAAACATAGATAACATTCATCACCACTAAAATTTCACCACACATCGTAAGCATAAGACAACATAACCAATACAAAGAGACCCCCCAGAATATGACACTTCATATTTTAGTGAGTTTTATATGTAAATAGGACTAATGTATAGGAAATTGAAAAACATAAACTTTTTTATAAAATAGTACTCAATTTCAAGCTACCAATCAAAAGTTATTAAATAATTACATTCCCATCAATAAGGCCTATTTAATAAAATTTACACTAAAAGTTTTTAAAAAATTATTGATGCTAAGGGGCCCTAGCCTTCCAACCACTCATTAGAACCGACATGGAACTAAGAATCTCTTAAAATAAATATAAATAAAAAAAGTCTAGTTAGTGACCTCTATGCATGTACAAGTGAACTACACTTCTTCTTAAGGAAACACATATAACTATTTAACACAAATAATGAATATGAAACTGTGTTTAAGAGGATAGAATGTGGATTATAGTTGTCTAATTTTTTGGAAAATTAAATCCATATAGGCTATTATGGAAAAGCAAGAGAAGGTGGAGTGGTGGGATGGACAACTAGTGTAGCAAATGGCAAAGCCACCAAAGTGAGACAAGCCTACATGCAGACCCAATGATCCAAATAGGAAATCCAAGGAAAAAACAAACTAGTTATACCAATATTAACACCACCTCCTAGTTTCAATTCATAATAGGAAAAGATTGGTGCCCACACAAATGAAATCTTCTATGCAAGTCAAAATAGACCCCTCTTTCTAACACAATCTAATGCTCACCAAGTAAATGCTCATGATAAGGACCCCATGATGGGTTGCTTTGGCATCATCATTGTGATTCAGACCCAGGTTGAAAGGCTTAAATAAACTAGGGTTTTTGAAGATTTAATTAATTATTTTAGAGAAACACTACCAAAATGGTAATATGCAACAACATATCCAACCATTGGTATGCTTGGTGTCTATACCACATCAACATGAAATAATGCCTTCATTGATAGCAATATGGATATATCCTTATGCTCAATAACACTCTCATTATGAGGGGTAGGCCTTTTATCACCAATTATGATAAATGGATCCAATACCTTTTTGTGTGGATCAATGGCAAGCAAGCCTGGAGATGGATGTAAATGATGCCAAACAAAGAAATGGAAGACGTTAAACTCCTCCTAATGCACCACTTAGATCCAATTCCTAGAAAAGTGAATTCCATTAAAAACATAGCTGGTAGGAGGATGACTTACTGTGGAGGAATAATGATTCACATTAACCTTCCAATGCACTAGAACCACATTACTTAGATCTATGATCCATATAACATAGAATATTAGCCTTACAAACCAAACCCCATAATATATCTAGCCAAATAGCATATGGATTGGGAAAGAGGAGGATCTTAACAAGTGTAGATCTAGCCAATGTAGACAAAAAATTCAAGATCTCAATGCACAAACCAAATGCTAGTCAATCAGGTGACTATCTACAAGTACATGGTAGATGCTAGATGTTTGCCAATAATATTGAAAAATAACCTAGGTTGAGCAATATCTATTTGGAGGGTAGATATGGTACCATGAAATATTTATACAAATTCTTCAACCAATATCTCTCTAATGGATCATTACCATAACCATTGGTGATTCAACATATACTCATAATAAACTAATTGAAAATAAAAACAATTATTATGCACACAATGAGATATGCAAAGGATATGTAAAAGATTAAAAAAGAATAATGAATCATGTAAATGCATGTATATTACAATGATATAACTTTCTTATATATTCAAGTCAAAATAATATACAAACTAAACTAGGAAATGTGGGATAAAACTCCACATAGGATGAACCTAGCAAGCATGAGTAATAAGATACTCTAATACACCCTTTAGGGATTCCCATGAAAATATTATTCCTCAACCACCTCTTGTTAACAAAGCAATTAAACATATTCAAAATGAACCTCTTATTCCTTAAATTTATAACATAGATATAGGAGGTATCACTCCTACCACTAGCTATAATAGGTCAACTGATCCTACCGTACACTTAAAAACATTTATAAATCTATACAAATATTGGGTCAAGTTAAACACTTCTACCACTACCAAGCTCTTAGTGAATTACCTATTTGGATATATTTTAGATTGCTATAACCAACTCAAATCTAGTTCCATCACTATTTTGGAAGATCTAGTTAACACTCTAGTACAAGATTTTGAAACTAGTGACCTCCTTGAAAATACCTTGGCTCATTTTATTAATTACAACAACTTAAGATGGAAACCACACAAGCTTTCATAAAATGATGGAAGACATTTTCTAATAGGTGGGAACACAACATGGTAGGCGATAACCTCTTTTATCTATTCACCAATTCTCTCTATACTAAGTTTCAATATCAAGTTCAAACTCTCTCTCTCTCCATAAACTTTGGAAGAGGCCATCGACCAAGCCAAACATCAAGATTTTATCATGTATCATGCATCAATTTGAGCCATCCCAACCTCCTATGGGCACTTTTATGCTCATAAAAAATAAAAATAATCATGCTACTAATGATGGTGTCATTTTTATTCTGATATCATTCATAATATTCAAACTATTACTCTCGAACATGATCCAAATCAAGCTTCCCCTTTAAACCACATCCCTAATCCTCACCTTATCCAATAAGAAACATCAATGTTCATAAGCCATTATCCTTATCATAAATCCAAAAATGTCTACCATGGCATCTTCCATGAGACCTTGATCCCACTCACCCTATGAAATCACCCTATGATCCTAATAAATTATGTTGGTTTTATGCTAATGGGGGTCATTCTCATGAAACCTAGAGGCAATTGTATAACTTATTTATGGATTTCCTCCTTGGTACAAATTTTAACCACATTACCTCATTTGTAAATTTCAACAAGCCTATCACATTGCCTCTAAATCTCATGAAACAAAAAATAAAAAATAGGCTTTGAACTAGACTAACACTCATCTGGCCATTTATGAAGACCCTCTTCTAAACCATCAAGACAATAATTATAAACCAACTCCTTCCACCAATAATGTTGAAAAACTTATTAACCCAAATCCCAAAGATAATATGGTCAATATGACTAATATGTGAAGGGTAGTTACCTTCATTGATTCTCATCCTACCCACATGCACCAATCATCTCACATTTTTCATGTTATCCAAGATTGTTCCCAAAATCACCTAACAAAGTTAGGGAAAGAGGATTGTATCTCTTTCGATGAATCAATTCCAAAACCTCCATTAGATAACATCTTTCATACCATTTCTATAATTTATCATACCTCTTTACCCATCACCAATAATATTCAACCTTCTAATACCACTTATTTAAATCTATCATAAACTAAAACTACGTTAACTACCTCATCCTCTCATGATAATCAACAAATTTATCCCCTAATTAAAATTCCCTCATCCTATCAACATAAATTTACATGCATTTCTGCTCCTTTTGAGGAACTCCTTCAATATTACACCCCTCTATCCAATACTCCCCTCATGGGTTATGATGAATGGGATCCTATCATAGAACTTAATTATTTCTCTCTCAAATCCCCTTTCTTGAAATCATGTAGAATTCTCCACATCACCATAACTACCCTATGCAACTCCCATTTGAAATGAACAACCCCATCCTCCCCTAACAAGACGTGAAACTACCTTATCTAGGTTAGAAGATAGCATCTTAAAAAAATGTGAAGAGATGTCTATACATGTTGAAACCAATAGTGGACTCTCTCTCTCTCTCTCTCTCTCTCTCTCTCTCTCTCTCTCTCTCTCTCTCTCTCTCTCTCTCTCTCTCTCTCTCTCTCTCTCTCTCTCTCTCTCTCTCTCTCTCTCTCTCTCTCTCTCTCTCTCTCTCTCTCTCTCTCTCTCTCTCTCTCTCTCTCTCTTCTATGATTCTACATGAGATTCTACTTTGTGTAGATGATCTTCACCTCTTTCTAAGCATCCAAATAGGTGAGATCCAAGTCAATCATGCCTTGATTGATGAGGATTTTGGTACCTATGTTTCCTCCCTTAACTTCATTAAAACCCTTGGATACTTTGAATGTAATCTTAAGTCCAAAAATAACACATGTCAAATCTATTACCAAGGCAAATTCCTCCCTTAGGTTGTGTGTGGATCCCTATCATTACCCCACCTCTCACTATTTGAGTGAAGGTTATGATATTCAATTTTCCTCTCTCATATAATATCTTGCTTAGTATGCCATGGACTCATCACATGAGGGTTGTCACCTCTTCTTCCTACCAATGTGTCAAGTTTCCCTCAAAATGGTATAATCTATAGGATTAAATGTGATACTAACCCTTGGAATTTGAATAATTCTAAGACTATGGTGTATTCAAAATTACAACTCTTTAATGCTTACCAAGTCTTCCATTCTAAGAATCTTACCATTTTAATTTCCCTATCAACTCTACATGAGGTTACCATGGTCACCACCAAACCTATTAGATTCTGATGATGATGATCCTAATGAGATTAACCTCAAGATAAAAACTTTTGA